>CM067304.1:26608383-27858383 GCA_034231615.1 Meghimatium bilineatum | reverse complement strand
TAACGAAACATGTGATTCAAAAGTAGAAATTCAGTAAGGGTGTTTAACTAACGAAACATGTGATTCAAAAGTAGAAATTCAGTAAGGGTGTTTAACTAACGAAACATGTGATTCAAAAGTAGAAATTCAGTAAGGGTGTTTAACTAACGAAACATGTGATTCAAAAGTAGAAATTCAGTAAGTGTGTTTAACTAACGAAACATGTGATTCAAAAGTAGAAATTCAGTAAGGGTGTTTAACTAACGAAACATGTGATTCAATGGACGACGATTGTGATCTAGAATTTGATAATCTGGGAGAAATTCAGAATTTGTGCTCGAGTTATCCGTGTAAAATTTTCTGCTGTCATTTTAGTATGGTGATGGTGATGGTGATGGTGATGGTGATGGTGATGGTGATGGTGATGGTGATGATCAAGAAGTAACACATTTACCTGCGAGTAGGTAGAAATATTTACCTTGCTTACAGAGACACGTGTCCTTCGCAGTTGAGTAACTCGCATGAGTCACGTTGTGCTAAATGCATCGTAAGGCAGGTTTATGGATGGATGTTTTAGGTCCTGTTGATCCAATTGCATGATTGAGTTAGGGAGGTTTGGGGATGGATGTTTTAGGTCCTGTTGATCCAATTGCATGATTGAGTTAGGGAGGTTTGGGGATGGATGTTGTAGGACCTGTTGTTCCAAATGCATGATTGTGTTAGAGAGGTTTGTGGATGGATGTTATAGGTCCTGTTGTTTCAAATGCATGATTGTATTAGGAAGGTTTTGGGATGGATGTTATAAGTCCTGTTGTTCCAATTGCAAGATTGTGTTAAGTAGGTTTGGGGATGGATGTTGTTGGTTCTGTGTTCCAATTGCATGATTGTGTTAGGAAGGTTTGTGGATGATGCTATATTTCTGTTCCAATTGCATGATTGTGTGAGCGAGGTTTGGGGATGGATGTTATAGGTTCTGTTCCAATTGCATGATTGTGTTAGGGAGGTTTGGGAAGGATGTTATAGGTTCTGTTCCAAATGCATGATTGTGTTAGGGAGGTTTGTGGATGGATGTTGTAGGTTCTGTTGTTTCAAATGCATGATTGTGTTAGGGAGGTTTGTGAATGGATGTTGTAAGTCCTGTTGTTTCAAATGCATGATTGTGTTAGGGAGGTTTGTGGATGGATGTTATAGATCCTGACTCCCTTGTGTTATGTGAATGGTTATATAGTATTATTGATTATATAGTTTTACTGCAGTCTCATTTAGTATTATCGCGGGTCCTGAATATTATCAATCAATTCTTTCCTTTGCTGTTTATTTCGCCTTCACTTTTTTACAGCAGGCCAGACTAATGTCTGATGTATACTTCTCCAGTACAGACTAATGTGTGATGTATACTAGAATGTACCATTTTCAAACCATATACTAGTACTAGTGGTACTAGTAATACTAGTAGTGTTGTATACGTCTCCAGTACAGACTAATGTGTGATTACTGATTGCATAGTGTGATGTATACGTCTCCGGTACAGATTAATGTGTGATGTATACGTCTCCAGTACAGACTAATGTGTGATTACTGATTGCATAGTGTGATGTATACGTCTCCGGTACAGATTAATGTGTGATGTATACGTCTCCAGTACAGACTAATGTGTGATTACTGATTGCATAGTGTGATGTATACGTCTCCAGTACAGATTAATATGTGATGTATACGTCTTCAGTACAGACTAAAGTGTGATTATTGATTTCATAGTGTGATGTATGCGTCTCCAGTACAGACTAATGTGTGATGTATGCGTCTCCAGTACAGACTAATGTGTGATTACTGATTACATAGTGTGGTGTATGCGTCTCCAGTACAGACTAATATCTGATGTATACGTCTCCAGTACAGACTAATGTGTGATGTATATGTCTCCAGTAAAGACTAAAGTGTGATGTATACGTCTTCAGTACAGACTAAAGTGTGATGTATACGTCTCCAGTACAGACTAATGTGTGATGTATTCGTTCTTCAGTACAAACTAAAGTGTGATGTATGCTTCTCCAGTACAGACTAATGTGTGATGTATGAGTCTCCAGTACAGTCAGATGTGTGATGTATACGTCTTCGGTACAGACTAAAGTGTGATTACTGTTTACATAGTGTGTTGTATACGTACTCAGGACAGACTAATGTGTGATTACTAATTATATATCCACGAAGAGATGCCGCCAAGTGGACATTACACCTTTGTCCTTTTTTTGCAGACTACCTTGTGGTGTGAAATGTTAGGTGTACTATTACTGCGGATGGGTTGTAGATCTCACAATAGATAATAAATTAGTTGGTCCAGTAGTGTAAGCTACGCTCCTGGCAGGACGTGGTAATCCAGGGATACTCCTGGACTGGATTCCGGCCTGCGGAGATGAAACATAAACCTCCTTATCAGAAACACCCATTTGAGACAACAAACCTTCAATAGTAGTTAGTGCATCATCGCGGCTACTCAACTGAAGACCGGAGCTTTTGCTATAATGTTATGAGTTGTCAAGAGTTATCTCCTCGAAGCTAAAGGAATTACTTCATAACCATCATCATTATCTACATTTGTGCTGAGTAAATCAATCAATTAATCAATACCCTGGCAAAGGTGTAAAGCAATCAATTAATCAATACCCTGGCATAGGTGTAAATCAATCAATTAATCAATACCCTGGCACAGGTGTAAATCAATCAATTAATCAATACACTGGCATAGGTGTAAATCAATCAATTAATCAATACACTGGCATAGGTGTAAATCAATCAATTAATCAATACCCTGGCACAGGTGTAAATCAATCAATTAATCAATACCCTGGCATAGGTGTAAATCAATCAATTAATCAATACCCTGGCATAGGTGTAAATCAATCAATTAATCAATACCCTGGCATAGGTGTAAATCAATCAATTAATCAATGCACGGGCACAGGGGTACATCAATCAATTAATCAATACCCTGGCACAGGTGTAAATCAATCAATTAATCAATACCCTGGCATAGGTCTAAATCAATCAATTAATCAATACCCTGGCATAGGTGTAAATCAATCAATTAATCAATACCCTGGCATAGGTGTAAATCAATCAATTAATCAATACCCTGGCACAGGTGTAAATCAATCAATTAATCAATGCATGGGCACAGGGGTACATCAATCAATTAATCAATAGCCTGGCACAGATGTAAATAAATCAATTAATCAATACACTGGCACAGATGTAAATCAATCAATCAATACCCTGGCAAAGGTGTAAATCAATCGATTAATCAATACCCTGGCACAGATGTAAATCAATTAATCAATACCCTGGCACAGATGTAAATAAATCAATTAATCAATACCCTGGCAAAGGTGTAAATCAATCAATTAATCAATACCCTGGCACAGGAATAAATCAATCAATACCCTGACACAGGTGACGGACACGTTTTTTCCGACCTACCCTGCCATCTCTGGGTGTTTCCGAGCCTGCCAATATCCATGAGAAGTTGCATTATCTCTCTTGTCCAAGTTGTTCTAGAACTTGTTAACAGCTGGACGCTTTGGTAAGGACGTTCTAGTTTGTTATTGTGAAAGTTTCTGCATAAAGGCTACATTGTGGCCGCGACTTAAAAATTGTCTGAAATTGTTTGTAAATATCTAATTCTATATCATTTACATTCATTATTTCGACTTATTTATTAACTTTTTCGTAGAAGTAACATCTATTTTTATTTTATCATGAGTGTTATCACTTAATTTTCGTACAAATAACATCTATTTTTATTTTATCATGAGTGTTATCACTTAATTTTCGTAAAAGTAACATCTATTTTTATTTTATCCAAGAGTGTTATCACTTAATTTTCGTACAAGTAACATCTATTTTTTTAATCCAAGAGTGTTATCACTTAATATTCGTAAAAGTAACATCTAATTTTATTTTATCCAAGAGTGATATCACTTCCTCATTGCGTTCGTTATTATGGTACTCTCATGTTTGCCGGAATTCCTCTGACCATTTATTTTATATACGTGTACTATTAATATTAGGTGAAAGAGATTAAAAACTACAAGGGCAGATAACAAACCTAATGTGAATATGCTGACAAAGAATACAGAATTACAAGAACAGTTTAACATAACAATTCAAAATAGGTACAATGCGATAGAAAAAATAGAAACCATTGAAGAACAGTGGATGATGTTAAAAGAATCATTGCAGCAAACATCTAAAGAGATCCTGCCACCTAAGAAACATCTCAATAAGAAAGACTGGATGACAGAAGATATTGTGAATATGATGAAGAAGTCAGATGAAGAATAACATCGAGGAATACAACAAGATGAACAAAGAAATTAAACATAAGTGCACCAATGCTAAAGAGGATTGGTTAAGCGCAAAGTGCAGTGAAATAGAAAAACATTATCATAGAAATACAAGTGATACACATTTACAAATAAAGGAATTAACAGGCAGAGGGCAGGCTCACAAGACTGGGTGTCTGAAATCTAAGCAGGGACACATACTAATAGGAGAAAATGAAGTCCTGCACAGATGGGAAGAATATATTAAAGAATTGTATGAAGATAACAGAAATGATATTAACTTAAATTATAACAATGAAGGTCCAAGTATTTTAAAAGCAGAAGTAAAGGAAGCCATACAACACTTAAAAAACAACAAATAATCGGGTCCAGACAAGATTACAAAAGAAGAATTAGAAGCCCTGGGAGATTATGGTCTTGAAATTATCACCAAAATGTTAAATGACATCTACAACAGTGGCTATATTCCATCTGATTTGCTACAATCAATTTTCATAGCCCTACCAAAGAAACCTGGTGCAGTAGATTGCGAAGACCACAGAACAATCAGCCTTATGAGTCAGATGACCAAGATTCTACTGTGCATAATAATGAGCCGTATAAGAGGAAAAATAAAACCAGAGATAGCAGACGAACAATGCGGATTCGTAGAAGGAAAAGGCACAAGAAATGCCCTATATATAGTAAGAACATTAATGGAGAGGGCCATAGAAGTACAGCAAGACCTTTATCTGTGCTTCATAGATTACAGCAAAGCATTTGACAAGGTGAAGCATTCAGAGATTATAAAATTGCTAGAAAATCTTAATGTTGATGGGAAAGATCTAAGAATAGTAAGAAATATGTATTGGAAATAAAACAGCTGTGATGAGAGTTAACAACACTATAGGTAGATTTCAAAAGATAGAAATGGGTGTCAGGCAAGGTTGTGTAATGTCACCGGACCTTTTCTCCCTGTATACAGAATACAGTATGCGAAATATAGAAGATATGCCCGGAATAACAGTGGGAGGATGCAATATAAATAGCTTGAGATATGCTGATGACACAGTACTGATAGCAGGAAGCGAACAAGAACTGCAAGCCCTTTTAGATAAAGTAGTGAAGGAAAGTGAAAACAAAGGCCTCAGTTTAAACAAGAAGAAAACAGAAATAATGGTTGTATCAAAGAGACATACACCACCAAGATGCAACATAATAATTAATAACGCAAAATTGGCACAAGTTGAAGAAGTGAAATATCTTGGCACCCTGTTAACATCAGAAGGTAGATGCTCAAGTGAGATAAAGAGCCGAGCAGCACAAGCCAAATCAGCATTCAAAAAAATGAGAAACATTCTTTGCAATGGAAGTCTATCAATGCAGACCCGAATTCGGGTGCTGAGATGTTATATCGAACCAATTCTTTTTTATAGATGTGAAGCATGTGAAAAAACTAAAACTATTATGACAGGACAAGAAAACCCTAGTTGGAGGTCAAGAGTTAACGAGAGACAGTTGATAAACAAAAAAATTCAAAGTGAATTGGAGGCTACAGAAATGTGGTTTCTGAGAAGAATGATGAAAATACCATGGACAGCCAAGAAAACTAATGCAGAGGTTCTCATTGATGCTGGCGTTAAAAGATCAATCATATCAAACATTAGAGGCAGCCAGTCAAGGTTTCTAAGTCATGTGCTGAGAAGAACACAGCTTGAACACTTAATAACCACTGGAAAGATCAAAGGGAGAAGAGATACAGGTCCACAAAGAGAAAAGTTACTAGATGGGCTTGTATCGTGGCACGGTAGAAGCTCACCAACCGAGCTTATTGACAACACAAGAGACAGAGAGTCGTGGAGAAACATGATCGCCTACGCCAGTCGGCATGGCACTTGATTGATTGATTGTTCTAGTACTTCCCTGTATTCTCTTTCCCTTTGGGCTCCATGCCAATGCCCGACTCGCAATGTTCGTATATCTTTCATATCTTTCTACCTTCCACATTCTCCTCAACCCATCTCCATTTCCTAGACTTCATTTCTAGTTAGATATGATTCTCCCTTCTTCTAATTCAACCATCTTCATTTCGCCATTACAAAAATCATTCCCGTACTTAAGGAGGGAGGATGAGTCTAATAAGTCCAACTCCCCCTCCTCCCCCCTCCCCACTTTATAAAATTGCTCCATAACTTTTAGTAGTACTTACTAATCCTATCGCCGGGGTTGCGAGCTTTGACTCTTACTTCCCCTTGTCAGGTGGTGGTAGGTGCATGACTTCTTCATCTGTATTGTGTGTCTATAAAAGATGATAGTGAATTTAGTGGTAACAGTTGTTTTTCGTAGCTATTTTAGTGCATAGAATTCAATAAGGTGGGGTTTTACTGTTTTCTTGTCCACTGCAATAGTGGTGTATGGTCTGCGGTAATCCGTTGTAGGTGTTTGTTAACTTAAGTTGTAAACATGTCTTGTTCGCAACCTAAATATTGTGGTGTGGTTTTCAGAGTGTAGCTTGTTACGCTGTTGTGTGGGTATGGATGGGTGCTTTAATATTAATACGCAAGTACAAAAAGTCTCTACCTCCTATCCTCCCTTTTTCTAAAAAATATATCCGAAATCAACAAATGCATGATTACCTTTTTTAATTAAAAAAAACCCTTCCCCCATTTCTTACAGACGTAGTATCTACGACCCTGATATAAACATGCAGTTGTAATAATTCATAAGACAATGAATTTTCTCAACACTGAAACGGGTCGGGGGGTCTATATATATAAAATATGAGATTCCGCTTTTACAATGAAAACCTGTTGTAAATAATGAATGGCAGTATAGTTTCCAAACTTCTCTGAGACTCGATTCGCACTCTCCCGCTCGTTTATTTAGTCCATTGATAAAGATAAGGGGAGGGAATAACAAATGAACCTATTCAAACAGTGGACACGAGTTCTAGAGCTAAAGTAGCGTCCCCTGTGACTGATCACATCTATTACTGTTGTAAATATTGATCGAGCCCGTGCCATGATTCCCAATAACAGACGGAGAACAATTAATCAATTGAAAAGTTCGTCTGCGCCATAGCTGTAGTTTTGATATCTTTACCGATACCCTGCACACATTTATGTGGTATCTGGTTGTTTGTTGAAATAGTATCCTGGCAATGATTTTGAATCTCGTACCTGTGGGTTGTGTTAGTTTCCTGATTGATTCCATTTTCTGTAAATTATTTAGAAAATGATTCACCAGGATCGCCTGTGGGTTGCCTGAACTTGTAAGGAAAGAAGAGAATAGCAAAACTGTTATGCCATGCATGTCATAACAGGCGACTAAGAATGATTTGGGGTCAATTTGGCTATTCGATACTGTAGGGCTAAACGATCCATCAAGGAATGGATCAAAAGGAACAGAGGATTTACTTAATTATGCTCAGGTTATCCCATATCTATTCCGACCTGTATCTATGGGTCTTACCAATGGCTCACTAGATAAACCACCCATGCAACAGAAAACCTTAATAGATGATATGCCTTTATATTGAGGTTATCTTCTTATAGAAGCTTCATGGCATGTCATCTATACAATCCCGTAGACGTAACCTTCGATAACAGTTACCATGTTGTTCCGGCAGGCTGACATTGTGCTTGAACTAGTTGCGTGAACGGTGTTGGTGGGTGGAACAACAAAGAAACCTGTCGCAAGTGCCAGAGTTGTGCCCTGATGTCGACGTCTCTTTCAGCGGCATTAGACTCGAAACACCATCGATTCGGACGGCTGCTGGAACAGAGGGCAGAGCACTTATGGGAATGCCCCACGTGCTGTGAAGCCAGTTTCTAATCAAGAATGAAGAATACTCCGACCTTATCAACGAAGTGGAACGTAGACTGCAGAGTATCACTCATATTACGTAACTCCGTAGCTTCAAGCGATAATACACAGGGATCAACTTTATAAACAAGGCTAGACGTGTAGGATTCGTACCCACATCCTCTTTAACAGAACCTGAACGGCTTAACTACTACGTCGGGAAAATAAACTACCAATCCGCAATAAACTACCAATCAGTAATGCTAATGTCGGTTGGGTTAGAAAGGGGCGGACATAGCAGCCACACTGTAAGATTATGGCGCAACGTAGTCTTGACTACATCCTGTTAGCAAGAATAAGTGTGAGAATGAAGGTACAAGGTGAAGAAACTCCTGAAGATTTTCTGGTCGTTTTCCATTACATTTGTACTGCAGTTTATGTCTAGCAGTATCGTATTCTTGACTGATGATCGTCGCCCTTGTAAGGGTTCTTCAAGCTGTTTGATCGGGCCCTGGAAGAGGTATTTCATGCTACTTTATAGAGCCCTGGTAGAAGTATTTCATGCTTCGTGATCGGGCCCTGGAAGAGGTATTTCATGCTGCTTTATAGGGCCCTGGGAGTATTTCTTGCTTCATGATCGGGCCCTGGAAGAGGTATTTCTTGCTACTTGATACGATACTGGGAGAGGTACTTAAGGCTGCTTTATAGGACCCTGGGAGAGGTATTTCATGCTGCTTTATAGGGCCCTGGGAGAGATATTTCATGCTGCTTTATATGGCCTTTGGAGAGGTATTTCATGCTGCTTCGTAGAACCCTTAGTAGATGTATTACATGCTGCTTTTTAGGGCCCTGGGAGAGGTATTTCATGCTACTTTATAGGGCCCTGGGAGAGGTATTTCATGCTGCTTTATAGGGCCCTGGGAGAGGTATTTCATGCTGCTTCGTAGAGCCCTGGGAGAGGTAATTCATGTTGCTTCATAGAGCCCTGGGAGAGGTATTTCATACTGCTTCGTAGAGCCCTGGGAGATGTATTTCAGGCTGCTTTTTTTGGAATTTAGAAAAGGTACGTCATGTTGCTTGATAGTTCTCTGGAATAGGTACTTCAGGCAGCTTTATAGGACTTTAGGAGAAGTACCACATGCTATTTATATGACCATGGGAGAGGTATTTCATGCTGCTTGATGGGATCGTGGGAGAGGTATTTCGTGGTGATTTATAGGACCCTAGGAGGTGTTTTAAATCTGTTTTAAAGGACGCTGGGATAAGTAATATATGCTGCTTTATAGGACACTGGGAGGAGGACGTGATGCCGGTGTATAGTGTTCTTCTTCTACATTCATTCTCAATTCCTGCCTCTAAGCAGGATGTAGTCCAGATAACGGAACACCTTGTGTCCTTCATATACAGCTTGATTTATCTGTTGCACAACTTTTCTCTCCTTTTGACCTATTGAGTAGGATAATAAAAATCTCCCACATTTATCCTTAGTCTCCGCTTGTGAAATGCATGACATGTGCTAGTATTAAAATTCTTTGATCCTGTTTGGGGTCACGGAAACATACCAACGGCATAGACGGCGACATTGTGCATCTTTAAGACGTCAGTCACTCCTTATTCCACCTTTACGTAGCTCTTCATTTTCCTTTGCAACATTCCATTTTCACACAGTAAGGTCTAGAATGGTGGACCACTCACATGAGATAATCCAGGAGTGTTGGTTCACCTACATGAGATAATCTGGGAGTGTTAATCCACCTAAATGAGATAATCTATGAGTGTTTGTCCACCCACAGGAGTGGGTACTCCTTTCACTCAAATTTGTTCTATTAAAACGTAAAACCCCAGTATCTTATAAAGTAAAATCTCCAGTTTTTATACGTTAAAACCCCAGTATCTTATAAAGTAAAATCTCCAGTTTCTTATACAGCTTTGTGTTTTTACTACAGTAAAACGTCTTAAGCGGAACCTCAATGGATTTCTACATTTTTCGGCACAATCCAGTTTTCCGTTTAATCAAGGTGTTGTGTGACAATTTAACCACAGTCGTGTATGTAACAAAGATAAGATAAAATACAGTACATGTGTACTTATTCACATTATAATATATTTATCTGTCTATTGTCTTCGCTCTAGTGTTGCCGGGGCCCGAGATGGGAGCAAATAATAGCAACACTGTTTGCCTTCCACGCATGTCTTAAGAGGCGACTAACGATGCTATGGGATGGAGTTGGTTGTCCAATCCCATATAGGATCAGTGACCCAAAGACATGCTGAAGTCAGGTGTGTCAGGCCGAAAAGCGCAGATATCACAGCAATGCTGTAAACCATGACATAGCGCATTCCGTTCTCCTGTCTGCTAATCTACAGAAGTTTGAGAACGAACGCTGAAGAAGGAGATATATTGTCTTTTGTCTGTATTTGCTGTTAGGCGTCATAGCATTGAATGACGATCAGTTTTCAAAATATGTGACGTTTGGTCGCTTGGTATTCAATAACTTTGTAACTTCGTGACGTTTGGTCGCTTGGTATTCAATAACTTTGTAACTTCGTGACGTTTGGTCGCTTGGTATTCAATAACTTTGTAACTTCGTGACGTTTGGTAGCTTGGTATTCAATAACTTTGTAACTTCGTGACGTTTGGTCGCTTGGTATGCAATAACTTTGTAACTTCGTGACGTTTGGTCGCTTGGTATTCAATAACTTTGTAACTTCGTGACGTTTGGTCGCTTGGTATTCCATAACTTTGTAACTTCGTGACGTTTGGTCGCTTGGTATTCCATAACTTTGTAACTTCGTGACGTTTGGTCGCTTGGTATTCAATAACTTTGTAACTTCGTGACGTTTGGTCGCTTGGTATTCAATAACTTTGTAACTTCGTGACGTTTGGTCGCTTGGTATTCAATAACTTTGTAACTTCGTGACGTTTGGTCGCTTGGTATTCCATAA
Organism: Meghimatium bilineatum; assembly: GCA_034231615.1. NCBI lineage: Eukaryota > Metazoa > Mollusca > Gastropoda > Stylommatophora > Philomycidae > Meghimatium > Meghimatium bilineatum. Next base: position 27,847,332 of record CM067304.1, on the reverse strand, counting down.
CTTTGTAACTTCGTGACGTTTGGTCGCTTGGTATTCCATAACTTTGTAACTTCGTGACGTTTGGTCGCTTGGTATTCCATAACTTTGTAACTTCGTGACGTTTGGTCGCTTGGTATTCCATAACTTTGTAACTTCGTGACGTTTGGTCGCTTGGTATTCCATAACTTTGTAACTTCGTGACGTTTGGTCGCTTGGTATTCCATAACTTTGTAACTTCGTGACGTTTGGTCGCTTGGTATGCAATAACTTTGTAACTTCGTGACGTTTCGTCGCTTGGTATGCAGTAACTTTGTAACTTCGTGACGTTTGGTCGCTTGGTATGCAGTTATGTGTGACGTCTCAGAACAAGTTGGTAACTCCAATCCATCTTCTTCTTGGCTTCCTCTGCCTGTTGATTCTTCTTCTTCAGCGTTCATTCTCAAACTCCCACTAGATTTCTCTTGTAGTAGGACAATGGTCCTTCAAGATTTCCAGTTGAATGTAGTCCAGAGAATGGAAATGCTTTGTGTTGCCGTTTTATTTGCGCCAATGGCCCAACACATCCGTCTTTGGCAGATGCCTGTTGATTCAATTTTCATGTTGTAAACTATTCCTGCTGGTCAATAACGTTTCATTTTCATTAAATGACCGAAAGATTTAAGTCTCTGTTTTCAATATATTTGACCACAGATGTTGTTCCAACAATTCTTGTAATGTCTTAATTCCTCGCATGATCTCTTCTTGTTCTGTGTGTTGCTTTTCTTAGAAATCCCATTTCACACCTAGTAAGTGTTGCTGTTGTTATTTAGTTGAAGATTGAATTTTGTATTTATCTTTGAACTTCCAACGGAATAGACGTGTGTTTCAAGATTGGTGTCAGTACAAAATTTACACAGTTGGCTTTTTGAAAACTTGTAATAATGTTTGTTTCTTAGTAATGTATGTTTTTCATGCAATTTTGTTTCTATAGACACTCATTTTACCGATGTTTTTGTTTCTATGGAAACACATTGCACCTAAGTTTTTATTTCTATGGAAACATATTGTACCGAAGTTTTTATTTCTATGGAAACACATTGCACCAAAGTTTGTATTTCTATGGAAACACATTGCACCAAAGTTTTTATTTCTATGGAAACACATTGCACCAAGGTTTTTATTTCTATGGAAACACATTGCACCGAAGTTTTTATTTCGAAAATTTCATTACTATTTTATACATACCTCTAATGGTGAGGTACGATCCTTTAAACCGCGGACGGTTATCTAATTGCGTTATATCAGAGCTTTAGTTTGTATCATGTAAATGAAAAGGGGGTCATGATTCATGTAATTTCTTCACCACAACCTTCGAGTGTGTACATGGAAACTTTGGTTTTCTATGGAACGTCAATGCATCACATTTTTGGTTACTACAGAAAGTAAGAAATGTATCGAAACTGTTTTCGTGTTTCAGTTTTGTAAAAAAATATATCACACAAAGACCACGTTAACAGTTTTTATAACATTGGGGAAATGTATGCAGAATAACAAAAGGATAGCGAAAGACGGCTGGTGTGGGTAAAAATATCGACTTAGACAAGAACAAAACGTGTTAGGTGCTTTTAACTTGATCAGGCCAGATCTTATTAATTAATTCAGCCGCAGAACATAAACATTACCTGCATGCAAATGTTTAGATGAATATTGGAGGGGCAGATTGAAATATTTAGCAATGTTAGAATTAATTAGTAAAGTGGTGAGAATGGTAATTTGTCTAATCAATGAAGTTTGGATAAGCGAGTAGGGCTCCAAGAGAAAATACAAATTTAGTGCCAAAATAGTTGTATTGAAATGGGTAAGTTGGGTATTGTTGTTGTTGTTGTAGTCGTAGTCGTCACCATTGTTGTTGTTGTTATTGCAGTTGCTGTTGGTGCTATTGCAGCTGTTATTGTTGTTGCTGTTGCCGCTGGTGCGGCTGCTGTTGTAGCTGCCGTTGTTTCTATCGATATTGTTATTGTTGTTGCTTTTATTAGTGATGTTGCTTTTGTTATTGGTGTTGCTGTTGTTATTGTTGTTGCAGTTGTTATTGTTGTTGCTGTTGTTATTGTTGTTGCTGTTGTTATTGTTGTAGCTTTTGTTATTGTTGTTGATGTTGTTATTGTTGTTGCTGTCGTTATTGTTGTTGCTGTTGTTATTGTTATTGTTGTTGCTGTTGTTATTGTTGTTTATTTTGCTATTGTTGTTGATGTTGTTGTTGTTATTGTTGTTGCTGTTGTTGATGTTGTTATTGATGTTGCTGTTGCTATTGTTGTTGCTGTTGTTATTGTTGTTGATGTTGTTGTTATTGTTGTTGCTGTATTTGTTGTTGCTGTTGTTAGTGTTGTTGCTTTTGCTATTGTTGTTGTTGTTGTTATTGTTGTTATTGTTTTTGCTGTTGTTGTTGCTGTTGTTATTGTTGTTGATGTTGTTACTGTTGTTACTGTTGTTATTGTTGTTGTTGCTTTTGTTATTGTTGTTATTGTTGTTGCTGTTGTTGTTATTGTTGCTGTTGTTATTGTTGCTGCTGTTATTATTGTTGCTGCTGTTGTTATTGTTGTTGCTGTTGTTATTGTTGTTGCTGTTGTTATTGTTGTTGCTGTTTCAGCTGCTGTTGTTATTGTTGTTACTGCATCTGCTGTTATTGTTGTTATTGCTATTGCTGCTGGCTGCTGCTATTGTTATTATTATTAGTATTTCTGTTACTGTTATTTTTGTTGTTGTTACTGCTGTCGTTGTAATTATTGTTGTTTTTGTTGTTGATTAGATACCAAAAAATTACAATCATTAGATCTTACTTCCTATATGCAATAGGGTGGTTTTTCTAGAGTTCTATTTCATATTCAGAAGAGTGGATGTCTGACCTGTGTAGTGCTTTCAGAAGAATTATCTAGCTCAGAGTGAGGAAATAATTCTAGTATTTTGTGTTTTTTCGACCTCAACATGCAGATTTGGTGTAACTAGCTTCCGCAAATGGCAAGCACCTTTTGTTGTCAGAGGTGTCCATAGCAATCCCATCTCTGGACCATGGTCATTGGGATGGACCAGGCAGCCAGTTAAACAGTTCCCGCAATATAATATATAATAAAATAGGAATAATATAATTACTATTAGATGGGCGCTTGTATCGTGACATGGTAGAAGCTCACCAACCGAGCTAATTGACAACACAAGAGGCAGAGAGTTGTGGAGAAACATGATCGCCTACGCCAGTCGGCATGGCACTTGATTGATTGATTGATCGATGATCTATTGAAATAAATCAGATAACAGCGAAGGGGATTTGAACTAGGTCCATTCAGCTGATACATATTTGTATTAGTTAACTTGTGTCAACACGTCAACCAGAAATTGTATCTCTATAGAAACTGTTTGGATGAAAGAAAATCCTGGATTGATAGCCATGGAATAGTCGGCATGATTTTTAGACCTCAGAATTGCTGACGACAGAGGTGTTTCAAAATATTCTTGTGTTGATGTCTCCAGCTTGTCACCCCTGCGACCATGACAAGACATAGATCTTATTACTATTATTATTACTATTACTATTATTATTATTATTATTATTATTATTATTATTATTATTAGTGCTATTATTTAGATCTCCAAACGACTACAACATTCGACCTCCAGACTTCGAAAGAAAAAAGCAGAATACGGCCTGCGGACCCAAAGATATTGTCCACCTTTGCATAGATATTAAAGTGACCCAGATGCCATGCTAAAGTTGGATGGCAGGCCCAAATACGCAGATATCGCAGCTACGCTGTATTCCATAACTCGACGAATTCCGTTCTGCGGTCTACATCCTGCTAATATGCAAGAGTGTGAGAACAAACGCAGAAAAAGAACAATTTTTGTGTCCACTGCTCGCTTCTCTATGTTTGTATCCACCACTGCTCTACCGTGTTATCTCTGAGAATATGGAAGCTCTAAGCAGAATAAACTCTGTCCATCCTTCATCATTAGATCCAGACAGTACTCTACCCATCCTTTTTCTTGTATCTGTTCAACACTCTACCCATCCTTCATTCCTAGATCCGTATAATACTATGCAGATCCTTCCTTCTTAGATCTGTACAATACTTCTCTGCCCACCGTTCCTACTTAGCTCAGTGCAAACTCTGTCCCTCCCTACTCCTTCATTAGTTCTGTGTAACACTCAGTTCTTCCCTACTTCTTTTTTTGACTCCGTACAACACTCAGTCCTTCCCTACTCCTTTACTAGCTCTGTACAACACTGTCCCTCCCTACTCCTTTATTAGCTCCGTATAACACTGTCCCTCCCTACTCCTTTATTAGCTCCATACAACACTCTATTCCTCTCTACTCCTTCATTAGATCCATACAACACTCTGTTCCTCTCTACTCCTTCATTAGATCCATACAACACTCTGTCCCTCTCTACTCCTTTATTAGATCCATACAACACTCTGTTCCTCTCTACTGCTTTATTAGCTCCATAAACACTCTATTCCTCTCTACTGCTTTATTAGCTCCGTACAACACTCTGTTCCTCTCTACTCCTTCATTAGATCCATACAACACTCTGTTCCTCTCTACTGCTTTATTAGCTCCATAAACACTCTATTCCTCTCTACTCCTTTATTAGCTCCGTACAACACTCTGTTCCTCTCTACTGCTTTATTAGCTCCATACAACACTCTGTTCCTCTCTACTCCTTCATTAGATCCATACAACACTCTGTTCCTCTCTACTGCTTTATTAGCTCCATAAACACTCTATTCCTCTCTACTCCTTTATTAGCTCCGTACAACACTCTGTTCCTCTCTACTGCTTTATTAGCTCCATACAACACTCTGTTCCTCCATCTTTCTGTAATACTACCACCCAACTCTCTAAGAGTCATATTTCTTCTTCAAACCGTACTTTCTTACGTTTACTCACTTCCTTGGTTAGTGTGTCCAGGTATTGAGACTACGAACTGTCAGGATGTCAACCAACATGAACATTTCCTAGCTATTCCAGAGACTACACTCTGCACTTAGAGCATTTGCCTGTTATCATCAGCGTGTGCGAATATTTATGATCCGTTGATTGATTCCGCTACAATCAAGGAAATTGAAAGACGATTTCATAAGACAAATTTATTCCATTTGCTGCAAAAAAAGAAACAGTTGGAATTAAATGAATTTAAATGGGCATGGTCTAGTATGAATGTAACAATATGAAGCAAATGTGACTCATTATGGATGTATTTCTTTCGTGTTAATGATCATATTGGATAATGAGTATCCGTGTAAACAGTGAATTGTGCTTAATGAAATATAAAGTAAATTGTTTAGATTCCAGGCTGATGATTATAGGCAGCACGTATGAGTGCTCGGTGTCTGACGTCTTGGCAGAACTTCTAATGATGATGATGATGATGATGGGGGTTGGTGATGATCATGGGGGGGGGGGGTGATGATGATAATGGTGATGATGGGGGAGATTTAGAAATGATGATGATGGCGGGAGTTGGTGATGAACATGGTAATGATGATGGTGATTACTGTGATAATGAGTATGATGATGATGATGATTATAATATAATAAGGATGATAATAATAATGATTATGATAATAATAATGATGATGATAATTATAATGATGATGATAATAATGGTGATAATAATAATAATGATGATAATAATAATGGTGATAATTATAATGATAATTATAATGATAATAATAATAATGATGATGATAATAATAATAATAATGATGATGATAATAATGATAATAATAATAATAATAATGATAATAATAATGATGATAATAATAATAATGATAATAATAATAATAATAATAATAATAATGATAATAATAATAATGATAATAATAATAATAATAATAATGATGATGATAATGATGATAATAATAATGATGATGATAATTATAATGAGGAGAGACGATGATGATAAAATAATGCCTTTAGCTGTGAGAAGATAGTTAGTGACAAGTCCTCTTTCTGACCTCATCAGTGAGTAACCGAGGTGACACCAGAACCAAAATACGGTTTGTTGTCTCAGAGACATGATTAAGTTAAAGAGAGGGGGTGTGTATCATATATGTATTCTTAGTCCACAGAGGAAAGTATTTCAGTGCAGAATTATCCCAGGATGACGAGGTGTTGCCGTGATCATAGCATATACCTCTGGCTTAGTATTCCTCTACCTAGAGGCATGTCACAAAAAGGTGAACTTTTCGCCGGTCTGTATTTCTTAGTCGCGTTATTTCTTAGTTATTCCCTGTTGAGGCGGAAATATTTTTCAAGTCGCAACGGCTCCCGCGTCGACCCAGCCTTAAATGGGTACCGGATTAATCCGGGAAGAAAAGACTGCGAGGGAAAGGAGATGGCTACCGCCCTCATTTGCAGAGCCTCTGAATTGTGAGATCGCTAACATCTCACACCCCTACGGCATTAATAAATTCTATGGGTTACTTTACTTTACTTTTACAACTATTTTTTAGTCATCAATGGGGACTATTTGAGAGAAGACAAATCAAGACAGGACCTGCAGTAACAATAATGATTTCTCCACAGCTTACTTGCTATCATCCTAGTATCCAACGTCCTTTAGTCACTTACTATGACATGCCTGGAAAGCAGACAGTGGTCCTATTCTTTTCACTATGAACTAGAAATTGAACTAGAACATGAACTAGAGCCTTGGCTGCCACACGAGCGACTTCTAACGAAAGAGTTGAGTTGGTGTCAGTTAAGCCAGCTGAAGCTAACCATGTCAGACTCTGTGGAAGATAGCTACAGATCGCGTCTGTCTCCGCTGAGGTAATGGGATTAAATTCCGCTGTAGGCATTAGTGCATCCAGAACCATTCAAAATGTATTAAAATAACTGTTATTTATTTTTCAACATTGATAGTTCCACTTTAATAGTAATCATTGTACTTTATGTAGTGAAAAAAAAAAGTAAAGTAACCTATAGCATTTATTAATGTCGTAGGGGTGTGAGATGTTAGCGATCTCACATTTCCGAGGGTCTGCAAATGAGGGCGGTAGCCATCTCCTCTCCCTTGCAGTCTTTACTTCCCGAATTAATCCGCTACCCATTTAAGGCTGTGTCGACCTGGGAGAAACAACATAAATGTGATGTTTATAATCTGTCGTTTGGTCGTCATATGATCACTGGTTTTTTAAGCAACGTTGACAATTTGTATCTTACAGCGTTTGCTTTTTGGCACTTCATCTCAATTTCTCTATCATGTTTGCCTTCTGTAAAAATGCTTCCTGGATACTTATATTCTGATGTCTGTTTTCGTTTTGTGCCGCTAACATGCACAATTAGCTGTTCTCTTGCTCTGCATATATTCAGTTTCTGTTTTTGATGTGTTTAATTTCATTTTGTATTGTTCGCCGGCTGCCATAATGAATTTTTGTATCGTTGTAGTTCATCTTCAGTTTCATATATTACACCTTGACCATCTGCGACAAGTGGATCATGTAAAAAGTTACCTAGGTTGCAAGCTGTTTCTGTAATGTGTCCGCCTCTTGCTTCCGCCTCTTTCGCTATCCTATCCATGAAGTCTTTCGACAGAGTAGACAGACAACAACTATGAAAAACAATATTAATATACGGAATACCAGAACGTTTAATATATGCAAGAATGTATGCAAGGACAATTTTACTAATAGCTAATTCGAATTAAAAACCAATGCATAAGTGTCCAATAAGTTCCAAATTTAATCAGGAGTTCGCCAGGGGTATGTCCTATCGCCTCTACTTTTTATAACATATATCGACCACATCTGTAAAATAACAAGTACTAACGTAGAAGATAACATAAAAGACAAATTGAACGAACTACTCTTTGCAGACAACCAAGTACTAATAGCGGCATAAGAAAAATAGTTGCAAGAACATATGAACAGACTCCGCACAACATGTCAAAAATTCAACATGAAGATTAATATTGAAAAGACCAAAATAATGGCAATAGCAAAGAAAGAAATATCACTATCTCCATCAATAATAAACACCTTAAACAGGTAAATGAGTTCACTAACTTAGGAAACGTTATATCGAGAGAATCGGAAAAACAGTAAAGAGATACAAAATAGATGCAACAAAACATACCAGATCCTAGTACAGATGACACTTATTTTTAAGAACAAAAATGTAAACATAGACACTAAAGTTGCATTATACAAGACTACCATCACTTTGCTACCAGTGCCAAACCTTGACAATGACAGCACAAGACAAAAGAAAAATAGTGACTGCAGAAATGGCATGTCTACAAAGAATACTGGGAGTGTCTTTAAGAGGTAGAATTAGAAACGAATATTGGAACACATCAAAAGACAACAGATCCAGTGGTTTTCACACAGTTCCAGACTACCAACAGATAGCATGCCACAGATGGCCTTGACACATAGACATAACGGCTACCAAGTTAGAGGCAGAATATGGAAAAGATCGATCACAGAAATCAAAGAAACCACTGGAGCAAGCTTACAAAAAGCACACAAGAAGGCCATCTCCTGAGAACTACTCCTGACACCGCAAGGCAAACAAAGGGCACGGCGTATAGATAGATTAGATAGACAGACAGACAGACAGATAAACAGACAGACAGACAGACAGACAGACAGACAGACAGATAGACAGATAGATAGATAGATAGATAGATAGATAGATAGATAGATAGATAGATAGATAGATAGATAGATAGATAGATAGATAGATAGATAGATAGATAGATAGATAGATAGATAGACAGATAGACAGATAGACAGATAGACAGATAGACAGATAGACAGATAGACAGATAGACAGATAGACAGATAGACAGATAGACAGATAGACAGATAGATAGATAGATAGATAGATAGATAGATAGATAGATAGATAGATAGATAGATAGATAGATAGATAGATAGATAGATAGATAGATAGATAGATAGATAGATAGATAGATAGATAGATAGATAGATAGATAGATAGATTAGATAGATAGATAGATAGATAGATAGATAGATAGATAGATAGATAGATAGATAGATAGATAGATAGATAGATAGATAGATAGATAGATAGATAGATAGATAGATAGATAGATAGATAGATAGATAGATAGATAGATAGATAGATAGATAGATAGATAGATAGATAGATAGATAGATAGATAGATAGATAGATGAAACAAACAGCAGTGGTGATAGTACACATCCCTGTCTTACTCCCGTTGTTGTTTCGTATGGTTCTGTGAGTCCTTCGTTTGTTTTACTATACTTCATGAGATTTTATATAGTTCTCTTATGTTGTCTAGCAATTGTCCATGTATTCCGTAGTCTTCTTGTATCTGCCACAATTTGTCCTTGTCAACTCTGTCAAAGGCCTTCTCTTGATCTACAAATGTGATGTTTAGCTGTTGATCATATGCATTGCCTTTTCACTTAAATGCCCCAGTACAATGATGACGTCTGTTCACCCTACACCTTTTCTTTAGCAAAATTGGTTCTTATATAGCGGTGGCTCTATTATTGGTCTAATTCTTTGTTCTATGATTTTTTCATATATCTTTCCTGTGTAGCTAAGTATGTTTCACACTCTCTTTTGTTGCCTTTATTTTTCCATATGGGGATAATACTTGCTTTCTGCCAGTCATCAGGTACTTGTTTTTCTGACATGCTATATTGAATATTCTTTTTTTCCATCTTACTCAGGTTACATACCTGAATTGTTTCAGTTCTTGATTCTCTCAAGAGAGAAAAAGAGAGAAATTATTATGCTTCAGTTATTATGCCATCTAGGGATGGTGATTTGTTTATTGGGTTGTTCGTAATTATTTTCCGTTCTAGTATTGCTGGTTCCCGAGTGTCCGCGTGATTTTGGTGTGAATGACGACCTTTTGTTACTGTTTAGTGAGTTACATAGCTCTTTTAAATATTCTACCCATCTTTTTTTTCTGTCATTTTCGCTGAATAATGGGATACCATTTTTGTTCTTTATAATGGTCAGTGGGTTATATGTTTCGTCCCTCGATCTTGTTGATCTTGTTGATTTTCTGTATTTGAAGAATTCTTTTGGTTATATAGTGCATACGTCTGAAAGATGTTCTCCGTATTTCTTCCATGCGTTTTCTTTCGCTTGTTTTATTGTGTTTTTGACATTTCTCAACTCTTGCTTGTATATGCTGTAATCTTCTTTTTTTTCCTGTTTAAACTATTGTATAAATGCTTATTTTTTCTGTGTTTAGTTTTTGTATTGTTTGGTTGATTTCCTTGCTTCGCCAACCAGATTCTGTGTGTGTGTACGCGTGAATGTGTGTGTGTGTGTGTGCGTGTGTGTGTGCGTGCGTGCTTGTGTGTTTGCGCGCGCGTGTGTGTGTGTGTGCTCGCTTTTTTTCTCTTTATTTTTATTTTCACAAAAGGTAATCAGGTTATTTGAAAAAAAAAAATGTTCACTCGTTTTCAATACTTCCAGTACTGATGACCTGTGATTCATAAGCTTTAGTAGCCACTAGATGTAGTTTCTCTGTCATTGTATCATCTTGTAGCTTGTGGTAGTTTACTTTTATATTTTGTGTATATCCATGATTTTTTTTTCACTGCTTACTCTTGTCGTGTTAGTCTTCTTTCTGTTAGTATAATTTGTCTGTGATCTACGTCAATGTCGATATTTGGTATTGCTCTTACATCAGTAATGTTTCTTGTGGTTTATTTCTGACTAGTATAAAATCTTTCTGTGTTGCTTGTTTAAGTTGTTATATGGAAGTATACCATGTTTTGGTTGTGTTCTTTCTGTGTTGAAAAAAAAATGTATTTGTTAATAGTAGACCGTCTTGGATGAACAGTTTGATTATTTCTTCACTGTTTTTGTTTTCATTCAGCTCAGTGGTTGAGTGGCATAAAACTCCGGAAGCATTTTTCTTGTTCTGTTTTCCTCTTCCCCACTTGTCCATTGAAGCCTCCCGTAGCATACATGTGTTCTGTGTTGTTGACTTTATTTATAATGTCGGATATTTTATTGTAGAAATATGTTCTATCTTCTTCCTTATAGTTATTGCACGTAGTTTATATTTGTATTGTGGTGGTTGTTTTGTTGTTTTTCATTGTCTGCATTCTTATAATTCTTTCCCAAACGATTTCTATGTCGACTATATGTTTTGCTTGGTTGTGGATGTATTATAAAGTCCAGACCGTGCTTGGCCCTCTTGTTTTTATATCTACGCCACTCCATAATAGTGCGTAGTTTTTGTTGATTTTCTTACTGTCACTTCCTTTTTCTCATGACGGTCATTGGGTTATAATGGTCGCTGGATTATAATGGTCGCTGGGTTTTATGTTTCATCCCCCGATCTTGTTGATTTTATGTATTTGAAGAATTCTTCTGGTTATTTAGTGCATTAGGTATTAGGTATGTTGATTATCATCTTCGCACACCCGACACGTCCATAGGTGCTCCGATCTCCGCTTTAATAAATCTCTCAGGGTATAACGGCTGATGGTTCCGGTTCTATGATGGTTCACTAATCATTTTGAAATCTTTGTTAAGGGTTCTCTTCGGGCCACGCCTATCCTCACTCCCAATTCTTGCATTCTTGATATTGACTCATGCTTATTCTGACCGTCTGTTGTGGTGGCGAGACTAGCTAATTTGTCGATACGTTCGTTTCCCTCCACGACCGCATGTCCGGGGACAAGTCTGAAAGATGTTCACAGTATTTCTTCCATGCGTTGTCTTTCGTTTATTGTATTATGCTTTTGCCATTTCTTCTCTTTTTCTGTCTGCTATTCCTAAACCTTCTACTTTGTTTTTCTCCATAAAATTATTCAGATTCGTTGCTTTTCTCCATAAAATTAATCAGATTCGTTATATTGTCACCAAGACGACACACATTCAACGTAGCTGTGCTGTCGCATCAACTTCATCTCTGCGTTAGCACCTTATTTCGCACTACCGGTGTGCTAGCCAATCGTAGTAGAGGCGTTATTCACTGACACGGTGTTACATCAGGAAATAAAATTGTCACTTCTAATCCTAATCACATTTGTCTAAAGTGTCTTATCATTAATTGTCACTTATAATCCTAATCACATTTGTCTAAAGTGTCTTATCATTAATTGTCACTTCTAATCCTATTCACATTTGTCTAAAGTGTCTTATCATTAATTGTCACTTCTAATCCTAATCACATTTGTCTAAAGTGTCTTATCATTAATTGTCACTTCTAACCCTAATCACATTTGTCTAAAGTGTCTTATCATTAATTGTCACTTATAACCCTAATCACATTTGTCTAAAGTGTCTTATCATTAATTGTCACTTATAATCCTAATCACATTTGTCTAAAGTGTCTTATCATTAATTGTCACTTCTAATCCTATTCACATTTGTCTAAAGTGTCTTATCATTAATTGTCACTTCTAATCCTAATCACATTTGTCTAAAGTGTCTTATCATTAATTGTCACTTCTAATCCTAATCACATTTGTCTAAAGTGTCTTATCATTAATTATCACTTCTAATCCTAATCACATTTGTCTAAAGTGTCTTATCATTAATTGTCACTTCTAATCCTATTCACATTTGTCTAAAGTGTCTTATCATTAATTGTCACTTCTAATCCTAATCACATTTGTCTAAAGTGTCTTATCATTAATTGTCACTTCTAATCCTAATCACATTTGTCTAAAGTGTCTTATCATTAATTGTCACTTCTAACCCTAATCACATTTGTCTAAAGTGTCTTATCATTAATTGTCACTTATAATCCTAATCACATTTGTCTAAAGTGTCTTATCATTAATTGTCACTTCTAATCCTATTCACATTTGTCTAAAGTGTCTTATCATTAATTGTCACTTCTAATCCTAATCACATTTGTCTAAAGTGTCTTATCATTAATTGTCACTTCTAATCCTAATCACATTTGTCTAAAGTGTCTTATCATTAATTGTCACTTCTAATCCTAATCACATTTGTCTAAAGTGTCTTATCATTAATTGTCACTTCTAATCCTAATCACATTTGTCTAAAGTGTCTTATCATTAATTGTCACTTCTAATCCTAATCACATTTGTCTAAAGTGTCTTATCATTAATTTACACACTATTATTTTCTTTCTCCTCTTCATAGACATAGAATATTTAGTAACCACCGGAAAGCTCAAGAGGAAAAGAGATAGATATGAAGACGAAGACAGAAACTTATGGGATGGTTTGTGATTATAGCATGGGAGAATATCGCCAAAATCTGAACTTATTAACAAAGACAATGACAGACAGAGAGTTGTGAAAAAAAAACAAAAAGCGTCTTTACCATTGGGCGTGGTACATCATTGATTGATTGGTTGATTGATTGCTTTATTTACATACGTTTTTCGAATCACTATGAACACACAGGAAAATGACCACAAATCGATTCTTCGATCAAAAGTCCTTTACTAAGACCACAACAGAGCTAGTGCATGACTTTATTATCAATAATTACTCACACACGACTTTACTGTCTATAATTATCTCACACATGACTTTACTATCTATAATTACTCACACATGCCTTTACTGTCTATAACTATCTCACACATGACTTTACTATCTATAATTATCTCACACATGCCTTTACTGTCTATAATTATCTCACACACGACTTTACTGTCTATAACTACTCACACATTACTTTACTGTCTATAACTATCTCACACATGACTTTATTTTCTATAATTATCTCACACATGACTTTACTGTCTATAACTATCTCACACATGACTTTACTGTCTATAATTATCTCACACATGACTTTACTGTCTATAATTATCTCACACATTACTTTACTGTCTATAACTATCTCACACATGACTTTACTGTCTATAATTTTCTCACACATGACTTTAGTCTATAATTATCTCGCACATGACTTTACTGTCTATAATTATCTCACACATGACTTTACTGTCTATAATTATCTCACACATGACTTTACTGTCTATAATTATCTCACACATGACTTTACTGTCTATATATATCTCACACATGACTTTCCTGTCTATAATTATCTCACACATGACTTTGCTGTCTATAATTATCTCACACATGACTTTACTGTCTATAATTATCTCACACATGACTTTACTGTCTATATATATCTCACACATGACTTTGCTGTCTATAATTATCTCACAAATGACTTTACTGTCTATAACTATCTCAGACATGACTTTACTGTCTATAACTATCTCACACATGACTTTACTGTCTATAATTTTCTCACACATGGCTTTACTGTCTATAATTATCTCACACATGACTTTACTGTCTATAATTATCTCACACATGACTTTACTGTCTATAATTATCTCACACATGACTTTACTGTCTATAATTATCTCACACATGACTTTACTGTCTATAATTATCTCACACATGACTTTACTGTCTATAATTATCTCACACGTGACTTTACTATCTATAATTACTCACACATGACTTTATTGTCTATAATTATCTCACACATGACTTTAGTGTCTATAATTATCTCACACATGACTTTACAGTCTATAATTATCTCGCTAATGACTTTACTGTCTATAATTACTCACACACGACTTTACTGTCTATAATTACTCACACATGACTTTAGTGTCTATAATTATCTCACACATGACTTTACTGTCTATAATTACTCACACATGACTTTAGTGTCTATAATTATCTCACACATGACTTTAGTGTCTATAATTATCTCACACACGACTTTACTGTCTATAATTACTCACACATGACTTTAGTGTCTATAATTATCTCACACATGACTTTAGTGTCTATAATTATCTCACACATGACTTTACAGTCTATAATTATCTCACACATGAATTTACTGTCTATAATTATCTCACACGTGACTTTACTATCTATAATTACTCACACATGACTTTACTGTCTATAATTATCTCACACATGACTTTACTGTTTATAATTATCTCACACGTGACTTTACTGTCTATAATTATCTCACACATGACTTTACTGTCTATAATTATCTCACACGTGACTTTACTGTCTATAATTATCTCACCCATGACTTTACTGTCTATAATTATCTCACACGTGACTTTACTGTCTATAATTACTCACACATGACTTTACTGTCTATAATTACTCACACATGACTTTGCTGTCTATAATTATCTCACACATGACTTTACTGTCTATAATTATCTTACACATGACTTTACACTCTATAATTATCTCGCACATGACTTTACTGTCTATAATTATCTCACACATGACTTTACTGTCTATAATTATCTCACACATGACTTTACTATCTATAATTACTCACACATGACTTTGCTGTCTATAATTATCTCACCCATGACTTTACTGTCTATAATTATCTCACCCATGACTTTACTGTCTATAATTATCCGACACATGACTTTACTGTCTATAATTAAGTCACATGAAGCATCACTGTCTATGATTATATCAGAATAGCGGATGCCAAAAATGTGACAGTTGCTGACAAGGGGTGGGATGCGACAAAAGTGGACGTCAATAATATTGTTTATATACACCAATTAAATCGCATGAGTTTTTTTGTAAACTAAAAATTGTACACTCTACATTTATTTTTGCGCAATTTTTTCTACAAAACACTTATTTTTGGGGATAAACGTTTTTGACATACTTAAGCAAGTGGGAGGGAAGGGGTCCCTGAATTCTTTACGTGTTGTTGGCAAGGTAGGAAACAAATTATTGATGTTATTTATGGAAAATAATACTCACGTGCAAGGCAGGTAATGAAGTCCTACTGAATGACGACTAAAACACTACACACTATCACTAACGGATGTAAATATGGTACATACAACAAAACAAAATACAGAATATAATCTACAAATGACAATAAACGGGACAAAGTCGACGTTTCGGACCAATAGGCCTTTTTCAAGAAACGGACATAACATACAGACATAAAAAACCACAAGTAGAAATGAATGCGTATCCGAGTGAAATGTGGTAGCAAGATAGATACCGGAAGCATACGAACAGGAAGTACACAAAGACGATAATACAGGTGGAACGAGAGGAACTAAAAGATGACGTAACAAAGACCAATACGACCGAGAACTAAGCGAAAGAGTGGTCGGAATTCAGTACAAATGGCGTGATGGTACCCAACTTGAAAATGAGACGATTTTCGAGGGCGTACCTAGATCTATCATCGGTTTGTGCAGGATCTGATGCAGTGACCTGAATGTCAAGGACACCACGTTGGCCATCGCCGTTGAAGTGATTGGCCACAGGAGTGTGTGTTCTGTGTTTGGTAGCATGCAAGTGGTTACAGAAGCGGTCGCTCAGTCTAAGGCCAGTCTCACCGATATATTGCTTACCACAGCGTTTACATATGATCATGTAAATAACATTACGGGATTCACATGTAAAGGCCTCATCGATGGAGAAACTGGCCTTGGGGAATGAGATGGAGCGAATCTGAATCAGATTCTGACACCCGTGACGCTTTCCACAAATTACCTCTGGTGGCCTATAGGCGCGACAAAAATCTGAAGGACATCTTTGTCCACAGCCACCTCAGGACCTCTGCACCTGACCATTTTGGTACCGTGCGGTGCTCACGCGGTCGTTGTTTCACATGTCCTTATGTGGTTCAGATACGCTCCATCTCATTCCCCAAGGCCAGTTTCTCCATCGATGAGGCCTTTACATGTGAATCCCGTAATGTTATTTACGTGATCATATGTAAACGCTGTGGTAAGCAATATATCAGTGAGTGGCCTTAGACTGAGCTACCGCTTCTGTAACCACTTGCATGCTACCAAACACAGAACACACACTCCTGTGGCCAATCACTTCAACGGCGATGGCCACCGTGGTGTCCTTGACATTCAGGTCACTGCCATCAGATCCTGCACCACCGATGATAGATCTAGGTACGCCCTCGAAAATCGTCTAATATATTGGTCCAATTGGTACCATCAAGCCATTTGTACTGAATTCCGACCACTCTTTCGCTTAGTTCTCGGTCGTATTGGTCTTTGTTACGTCATCGTTTAGTTCCTCTCGTTCCACCTGTATTATCGTCTTTGTGTACTTCCTGTTCGTATGCTTCCGGTATCTATCTTACTACCACATTTCACTCGGATACGCATTCATTTCTACTTGTGGTTTTTTTTATGTCTGTATGTTATGTCCGTATCTTGAAAAAGGCCTATTGGTCCGAAACGTCGACTTTGTCCTGTGTATTGTCATTTGTAGATTATATTTTAGTACCATCAAGCCATTTGTACTGAATTCCGACCACTCTTTCGCTTAGTTCTCGGTCGTATTGGTCTTTGTTACGTCATCGTTTAGTTCCTCTCGTTCCACCTGTATTATTGTCTTTGTGTACTTCCTGTTCGTATGCTTCCGGTATCTATCTTACTACCACATTTCACTCGGATACGCATTCATTTCTACTTGTGGTTTTTTTATGTCTGTATGTTATGTCCGTATCTTGAAAAAGGCCTATTGGTCCGAAACGTCGACTTTGTCCTGTGTATTGTCATTTGTAGATTATATTCTGTGGTTTGTTTTGTTGTATGTACCATATTTACATCCGTTAGTGATAGTGTGTAGTGTTTTAGTCGTCATTCAGTAGGACTTCATTACATGTCTTGCACGTGAGTATTATTTTCCAATGTTCTACTAGCAGTACCCACCTTCTATTGATGTTATTCATACACAATCCCATACAATGTATTTTCAGTTACCTAATGTGACATGATTATAAGATTTCTATTCATTTGCTTGTCGTGTGATGGATTGTACTCTTGATTAAGGACTTTTATGTCTAAAAACGTCTGTTTGTGCGAGTTCTCTTGTACCCTTTTTAATTGACAACATAGCTCATTTATCGAATCCTTCAACTGTTTATTTGCCTTCATTATTAATCGAATTTTGAAAACCCCTCTTCATATTTTTTTAGAATGATTTAATGAATGCTTTTCAACCTGCTTCATACACTGTTGTACATGTTAGTTTATTTTACCATTCTCTCGGGAAACAGCTGCATTGATGAGACAAGAACGTTAGATAAAGTGAATTGAAATATTAGAATAAATGCTATTTAATGCTGAAAGTCGATTATTATGGCAGCATTGTAAACGAGGTGATCAATAATATAGGTTGTATCAGACACAAGTTCATATGTTAAAAATTAGGTATAACATCGCAAAAATATCTGGACACTTTTTTGCATAGATGGATTAGCAGTAAATGCCTGATGCAATGATGGCAGTGGGATATATATTTCAAGTTAATAACGAGGAACTCCACACAGGCAACTAAATATTTCAGGTTTGTGAGGATTCACCCTACACTGGTGAATAAATGTTTCAAATTTTCTACGAAGACACTCCAAACCTGTGACTAAATAATTCAAGTTTGTGACGAGACACTCACCACTTGTGACTAAATATTTCAAGTTTGTGACGAAACACTCACCACTTGTGACTAAATTGTTCAAGTTTGTGACGAAACACTCACCACTTGTGACTAAATTGTTCAAGTTTGTGACAAGACACTCACCACTTGTGACTAAACATTTCAAGTTTTTGACGAAACACTCATCACGTGTGACTAAATTGTTCAAGTTTGTGACGAAACACTCACCACTTGTGACTAAATTGTTCAAGTTTGTGACGAAACACTCACCACTTGTGACTAAATTGTTCAAGTTTGTGACGAGACACTCACCACTTGTGACTAAACATCTCAAGTTTTTGACGAAACACTCACCACTTGTGACTAAATTGTTCAAGTTTGTGACGAAACACTCACCACTTGTGACTAAATTGTTCAAGTTTGTGACGAAACACTCACCACTTGTGACTAAATTGTTCAAGTTTTGACGAAACACTCCACACCAGCTAGTAAATCATTCACGTTTGTGACAGAATGCTTCACTCTTGTTTTTAGACATTCATTTTTCGTACAAAGACTATTCTTTCTAATACTTTCCCTGATCGGAAGACACCTTCTCTTTATTTATGAGACTTCCAACCTGTATATTCTAAAGTTCCTATGAATATGTAACGGTCGCTCGACGCACAGACAACGCTAAAATACAGTGTACCGGTATGTATATTTCGCGTGAACCACAAATATTTAACATTAGTAAAAAGCCACCAGGCCTCAGTACTACAAGTACTAATTAGGCCTACATGTCAACATAAATAACACACAAACATAAGCAAGATTGCTTCCGATGTAGCGAGGGTCAATTAATAAAATAATAACGAAGCATCGAAGATTTGTTATTGTAGAAAAAACTCATAAGCCTAAAAAAGGGTTTTGAACCAGGACCGTTTAGTTGGCATTTATTCGTTTCGCCTATCGAGTCAACGCGTTTGTTTGTATTCAATCAATCCACATCCCTGTTTGTGTGTTATTTATATTTACAAGTAGGTCTGGGTGGTCCTTGCAGTGCTGAGACCTATAGCACGTTTCACCAGCTTTACCCAACTTTAAAATTGATGTATCTCAGCAAATGTATAACGCATATTATTGAAATTGTGTGTGAATTGTAAATGGTTATAGTATTCGTTAGTTTGTTCCTTTCGTGCCGCAAGCGACACATAGGGCAGAGGTTTTGGTTCTCCATATGATGCGGTCCGCTGCCTGCAGCTTTAGTTCCTGGATAGTCTTACAGCCTATTATTCCCTTTCTTTACGAATGGTGTTTTTAAGGGTTGTTTTAGGTCTTCCTCTTTTTATTTTACCCTCAGGTGACCACATAAGGGCTTATTGGTTTATTCTCTTTACATCTAGTCGTAAAACGTGACCAAGGTATTTCCATCTTCTTTACATCCGAAAATATTAAAACGATCTTCCATCACATAAAGAATCAGCATAGTACAGACCCTATGAATTAAATTTTTACAAATTAAAATGTAGTAATTAATTTTAATTATTGTTTGTTAGCGATATATATAAATATAAAGATTATATTTGCCAACACATAACTCGCACACATTTTTAAAGAAGTTTACAATCAATTATAAAATGTTGTTTACACATGATTGGTTTATCATACAACTCGAGTGTTTTAAGAATTTAATTGCACTATTTTGTACTCTCGAACACAGGACACGGTGTTTAGGTTGTATCCGGTGTATTACTGAAGTGGTAACATTTCTTTTCTCGATAAAATCATTAGCGTGCTGACAAAGATCAAAGGAAATCATTCGTTTCTAAATAATGAACATGATGCACAAATAGAAAGTATATATTTATTGGGTCTAAACAAATATAAGATCATATGCAAAAAGGGTATTAATAACTTAGACGGTTAATCAGATAATTACATTTGAGGGCAAAGCTAGTGAAACGCGGTAATGTTAAATGTTTATGATTCTTGAGGATTTTACATACTTGTGCAATGTATGTGTTGTATGTATGTCAACCGACCCAGTCCATATTCACAATAGCTTTAGAAAAACACGTTGCAAGTGTTGACTTCAGTTGCATCTTTTCTTAGGGATACGGAGTGGTCGAATAGGTAAAACGTAATGTCTGAAATTGAGAGGCGAACATGTGACATCTATCTAAACGGACTGGGTTTAAATCATGATTACTGCCATGCGATTTTTTTGCCAACAAAGCTGTTGTATATTGTCTATTTAAGAGACCGACGATGTGGCGGAGTGGTATGTTTGCGCGTCTGTGATGGCCAAAGGTACCGAGTTCGATCCCCGCCACATGCAATTGTGTATCCAGCACATTGTTCAGAAAGGAATGGCAAACTAATGACGTATTTATATTGCCTAGAAAATCACTACAGCCTAAAAATACTGGGTTGATGATTACCTCCTGAATAGGATACGCTACCACTTTTTTTTAACTGATTACAGAGACAAACTCTTCTTGCACATGAAGAATATATGGAACTTTCATGTAAGGAATGTATGGAATGTATATGCCTTTCAAATATTCACAACCCTTACTCATGACGATACGACTCCTCCAGGTTCTTTGGCACCTATTATATACTTTCTAAATACATAAACACAACAAATCGATGGAACATTGTTTTAGAAATATTGACCCACAGTTTTGTCCATTCCTTAACAAATTACAAAAGATCGATTTATCCTGACACGGACCTCTTCTCACACCAAAATCACCCCCCTAGGACCCACCTGTTTTAACGTGTCCAGACGTGTCCCTGATTTTGAAAAAAAGGTTAGGGTAATGGTGATTGTTGCGTTGCCATCATAAACCGTCAGACGTCTCAAAATTGTGTCTAAAAATGGATTAATCTATCGGCGAGCTCTATCTAAGAAGAGACACTGGTAATTCTAAGACAGTGCACTACTTCGGGTGTAGACCGGACTGATGGTTGAATAACCCAGTCTCTTGAACATTCTTTAAATCTTCATGTACGTTATTCTAGCATTGATGCCCATTATTGCATAATTTCATAATTGCATAATAATGTAATGCATAATTTCAGCCTTAAAGTACATCATTCCATCATTGATGTACATTGTATTTTTTATATACATTATTCCAGCCTTGATGTACATTATTACAGTACTAAAGTGCACTATTCCAGCCTTGATGTACATTATTACAGTACTGAAGTGCACTATTCCAGCCTTGATGTACATTATTACAGTACTAAAGTGCACTATTCCAGCCTTGATGTACATTATTACAATACTAAAGTGCACTATTCCAGCCTTGATGTACATTATTACAATACTAAAGTGCACTATTCCAACCTTGATGTACATTATTACAATACTAAAGTGCACTATTCCAGCCCTGATGTACATTATTACAATACTGAAGTGCACTATTCCAGCCTTGATGTACATTATTACAGTACTGAAGTGCACTATTCCAGCCTTGATGTACATTATTACAGTACTAAAGTGCACTATTCCAGCCTTGATGTATATTATTACAATATTGAAGTGCACTATTCCAGCCTTGATGTACATTATTACAATACTGAAGTGCACTATTCCAGCCTTGATGTACATTATTACAATACTAAAGTGCACTATCCCAGCCTTGATGTACATTATTACAATACTGAAGTGCACTATTCCAGCCTTGATGTACATTATTACAGTACTGTAGTGCACTATTCCAGCCTTGATGTACATTATTACAGTACTAAAGTGCACTATTCCAGCCTTGATGTATATTATTACAATACTAAAGTGCACTATTCCAGCCTTGATGTACATTATTACAGTACTAAAGTGCACTATTCCAGCCTTGATGCACATTATTTCATCTTGTGACTTTTCACGTGTCCGGTAACAAATATAAGCGTGAGTTTTCGTAGTGATGTCCGTATTTTAGCTCTCTCTAATAACTCTATCCATCCCATATGTACATCACAATTGGTATCTTTGCATTAACAAAAAAAAGAGCTAAGTTTGCAGAGGAGTAATTGGAAGCTTTTATCGATAGAACTTGCCATGTATTTTTATGAAGCCTTACCAGAGTTCCTACCTTTTTGAAGTCTTATTTACCGAGTGCATGGACTGCCAGAAAAACTAATGTAGAGGTGTTGAATGAGTTAAATGCGAAACAGACCTTAATCAACAATATAAGAAAAAGGCAATCTTCTTTTTTTTTGGCCACTTCATGAGACAGGCAGGTTTAGAGAACATAATCACAACAGGCAAGATTGAGGGCGCCAGAGACAGAGGGCGACAACGTGAGAAAATATTAGACAGTTTGACAACCTGGCACGGCAAGGAAACAACCACGACTTTGATACATAATACTGTGGACAGAAAGCTGTGGAGAGCAATGACCGCCTACGCCACCCGGCATGGCACCTGATGATGATGATGATTTACCGAGTGAACCCGTGTGAAAGGTTACACATTATTCTAGTTTACTTTTCATAGTAGAGGAAGGGCGTGTAGTTTCTTTTCTTAAAACTGCAGCGCATTTTTATGACGCCTTACCGGAGTTCCAGAGATCTTGCATTTTTAAAGTGAACCGAGTGAACCTGTGTAAAGGGTTACTCAATCTTCGAGTCTGTTCCGGTATACATTCAGTCGAAGACCTTGAATTTGAATGAACCCGCTGTCGTTTCTTGAAGATCCAGCCAGTCAACGTTACCTTGGAAGCAATCGTCTTCGGGATTGCGAGATTGCCTGTACATTGTGTACGTTATACTTTGTTAAATTGTGTACATTCACTAGCCAATGGATGAGTCAAGTTTATGAAGAGAACACTACGTTATTAATGTCACCACCAACTTTATTTTCAGCCTTATTAGGATAACCGGACCAATCAGCAAATACAAAATATTGACTTGAAGGATATGTTTATAGTGACTGTCAATCGATTTTTCAACTATTTATTTAGTGATAATTACTTGGTCAGATAGCTGGGGAATACCCCCTGATTTGATGTTATAAACAATAGGCGGTCAGCCTCCTATCAGCCAGGGATTAAACTGCTTCCTTTCCTGTGAGTATAACTACTTAAATTATGTGTTCTATGTCATAACATAGATTTTCGTCACGTGACTGATGTCCATGAAATAAAGTTGTTATTACAGGTATCTATATATAACACATGTTCCTTTCTTGTAGAAGCTAAGATTTAGTTATGTTTTCAGATGGGACCAGACTCTTTTAGTTCACTGTCATACAACGAACACCAGAAGAAGCACTTATAACATCAACAGAATTCCAGATTTGAAAACACTATACAGAGAAGGAACAACATAAACTGCGGACCATAACATCAACAGAATTCCAGATTTGAAAACACTATACAGAGAAGGAACAACATAAACTGCGGACCATAACATCAACAGAATTCCAGATTTGAAAACACTATACAGAGAAGGAACAACATAAACTGCGGACCATAACATCAACAGAATTCCAGATTTGAAAACACTATACAGAGAAGGAACAACATAAACTGCGGACCGTAACATCAACAGAATTCCAGATTTGAAAACACTATACAGAGAAGGAACAACATAAACTGCGGACCATAACATTAACAGAATTATAGATTTGAAAACACTATACAGAGAAGGAACAACATAAACTGCGGACCATAACATCAACAGAATTCCAGATTTGACAACACTATACAGAGAAGGAACAACATAAACTGCGGACCATAACATCAACAAACAAAACAATAACTAAAGAAGACAACCACTATAGAAGAGTTGTAAAGTGATACTGCGTTAAAAATAAACCCTTTCACATTCTGCACCCCCCCCCCCCGTCAACTATAAGAAACCCACCCCCCCCCCCCGACACTTGTAGTTCATTGTCAGTATTTTCCCTGTGGGATTACAGTCCATTAACAGCAGTTTTCCCGTTGATTGACAGTCCAATATCAAAATTGTTCGTGTTTGTTTGCGGTCCATTATCAGTATTTTCCCCATGTGTTGGCAATGTAGTATCAGCATTTCCCGTGGATTGGAAGTCCAATATCAACATTTTCCCGGTGGGTTTTGCAGCCCGTTATAATATTTCCCTGTGTAAGCAATCCACTATCAGATTTTGTCGTGTGGGTCGGTGGTCCATTATTAGCATTTTTCCGTGGATTAGCTGTGCATTATAATTATGTTTCGTGTGGGTTAATGGCCTATTATTAGTAAAAAATTTTCGTGGGTTGGTGGTGCATTATCAGCTACAGTACTACTAATCTGTGATACAATGACATGCCACTAATATGTGATTCAATGCAATGCCACTAATATGTGATATAATGATACTAATATGTGAAACAATGCCACTAATATGTGATACAATACCAGTAATATGTGATACAATGATACTAGTATGTGAAACAATGCCAGTAATATGTGATACAATACTACTAATCTGTGAACCGACATCTAAGTACCCCAAGCAAATCCATAGTTGCACAGTTTTTTTGTAGCAAATTTCACAGATATGCATGTTGTCAGTTCCTATACCTCGCTGGTTAAACACATGAGTGAACAAAACAAACTAAACAAAGTAAACTACATAGAACACGATAACAAGCTGAAATGATTCACAGAAGAGAAAGACAGAAAGAGAGAGAGAGAGAGAGAAGTGAGAGAGGGAGACCGATAAATCAGTATATGTGGAGTTTAAAAATATAAATGACATAATTTCTAT
The DNA here is from genome assembly GCA_034231615.1 of Meghimatium bilineatum. Classification (NCBI taxonomy): domain Eukaryota; kingdom Metazoa; phylum Mollusca; class Gastropoda; order Stylommatophora; family Philomycidae; genus Meghimatium; species Meghimatium bilineatum. The sequence goes on along the minus strand of CM067304.1, from coordinate 27,822,192 downwards.
GTTGCCTCTCCTGGAGTGTTGATTATGACACATACAGCACGTGTGTTGTCGGGACCCGAAAGGGGAGCAAAGAATAGCAACATTGTGTACCTTCCATGCATGTCGTACGAGGCGACTAAGGAGGTTATGGGATGTAGTTGGTTGTCCCATCCCATATAGGGTCCGTACCGAAAACCATGCTGAAGTCGGATGTGTCAGGCCAATCTTTGCATAACGCATTCCGTTCTCCGGACTACATCCTGCGTATCTGTTGGAGTGGGGTGCAAGGGGAACGCATTGCTCTCTGCGGACCCAGGGTTAGCAGATAACCAAGATCCCAAATGTACCTCCTCGCGGTGCACCCTGGTAACAGAAATACAGCAGCTCGAGCTGATTCTGGCCAAATCATTTGGGGATCGTGTCCGAGAATGTGGAGGTAGCAGACGGAAAGGGATTTGACTGCACAAAAGACAGACAATATCTCCAACACCATCAGCAACACCACATACAGCGACACTGTCGATATACAGTGAAGCTAGTTAGTCCAGCCCGAACATTGGAGGGGCGGCCAAGGAAAAAAAGCATGAAAAGGTGGATTCATGACGAAAGAAAGATAGATTTCATACTGAGTACTATGAAAAAATGAAAGGGCAGAACAGCGCTAGAGGGCAGCGCCGTCTGCAAATAGAAAGTGAAAACGATTACGGAAATGGGAACTACAAGCTCTGTTAGCTCGTGACGAGCTTCTAGTTACTTGATTTCCTTATAGGCAGAGACCCATACCAAATAATGGGCGTCTGGCAAAGCAAAAAGACCTGGCCCAACTCTACTGTCAAGCTTTCCTATACCGGAAATATACTTGCAGAGAGAAAGGGTTCAGTACCTGATGGGCTCAGGCGCTATTGGGACAAGGTCACAGCTCGAGAACGCCTTGCTCTCAAACGCGTGGTGTGAGACTCGAACTTGGGCGAGGGGTTCACGATGTCGGTGAATGATACCTCGGCTAAGAGGGCGAAAGAGCCAGGGTCCAACTCTTCTGTTGAGTTCTTCCTCTTAAGAAACCAGGCTCACGGATGAGAAACGGTTCAGTATCCGACGGGCACAGGCACAGCACGTCCAATTACACGAGGCAAGTTCATAGACAGTGGAACACCTTTTGCGAGACAGACGTGAGCAAAACATCGTCTGGGCGAAGAGTCCCCACACACACGCATGCCTGGCGACAGATAGGGAGGCTGTCACAGGCTAGGGTAGCCCACCTGAATTAACAAGGCATGCCGAAATCGGATGTGCTAGGCCTACAAGGCGCATAACGGTAGCACAACGTAAACACGCTCCCGGCGGAAATCGCACGGATATCCATGCTGATTACAATGGAGCGAACGCAAAACAAACAAAACAAACATCTGCAGGAGTTTGAGAACGAACGCAAAAGAAAGAAAAGATGACATATATCTTGCCTCGCATTTAGTATAGAAAAAAACACCTTTCATTACTGCATGTTTTCTTGTGAGGGAGTGAAGGAAGGTTTCTATGGGCTGTGGAAATAAAGGCCACTTTTCCACACCAGACGCGGCGAAATGTACAGGATGGATTTTTAACTGTACCTCCTGTGCCAATCGTGAGTTGACCCAGGGACCTCAAGGGTCTGAGAACTGCGTTCTAGCCACACAGCCAAGCCTCCTGGAGTATGGATTATGACATTATGTATGTGTTGCCTTTCCTGGATTATAGATTATGACATAATTTATATGTTGCCTCTCATGCAATATATATATTAGCATAATTTATGAGTTGCCTCTCCTAAAGTATAGATTGTGACATAATTTATGTATTGCCTCTCCTAAAGTATAGATTATGAAGTCAGCTTCCCCATCACTAAATAGATATCCTCTTTCCATCTCTCCACTATTTCCTGTCGCAATAACACCCTGAAACACCTCATCTCACTTCACCCTTTATTGATCAGATAGATAGATTGATATATGTGCGCTTGTGAGAGATAGATCGATTGACATATGCGCACGTTTGAGGGATAACTTGACATATGCGCGCATGTGAGAGATTGATAAATTCAGATATATATAGACGGACATATATATATATATATATATATATATATATATATATATATATATATATATATATATATATATATATATATATATATATATATATATATATATATATATATATATATATATATATATCTTTCTGTTCGCTAAACCCCTTGAAGCCTTTCAGCGTCAGGGGTATAAGAGTTTTCTGGAGATAGCCCATGTGTATGCTGAGCATATTGTAAAGTTTGTCACCTCTTTTATTTCGGTGTTCCATAGTTTTCGTGGTCAGCCTCTAGGTCTGCCTTCACTGTATCTGTGTAGCATAACTTGCTGTGGTATGCTGTCTGGCGGTAGTCTGCTGATGTATGCAAACCATTTTATCTGTTGTTTCTTGATATATTCCAATATTGGAGAAATAATCTCCATCACCGCAGAATTCTTTTAGTTGATCAGTGCCCCATGTGTAAATATATTATTAAATAAATCAAACTACGACATTTAAACCCCAATATAATATTATATTAATATCGGTAATATACGCTTGCAAAAGTTGGAAAATAAAAACAGCACTGGAGAAGAAATTAAAGTCATTTGAAAATAACTGTCTTAAAACTCTTAAATGTTGGTTGGGGAGAATTAAATTCACGCAAATAAGAGAAGACACCAAATCAATTTTTTTTTCAACAATAAGAAGAAAACCAATGTACTTAGAATGAATGAAAACTGACTGTCACTACAAACATTAAAATGGGTAACAGATGGTAAAAGAAAAGAGGAAGACCAAGAGAGGATATTACTACTATAACAAAACAGAACAACTATAACAAAACAGAACAACTATAACAAAACAGAACAACTATAACAAAACAGAACAACTATAACAAAACAGAACAACTATAACAAAACAGAACAACTATAACAAAACAGAACAACTATAACAAAAGATTTGACTATGGTTATCAGCAACATGCAATAATTACACACAGTAGTATCACATCACTCACACTGAAGAGCTCTGGTGTCTGCCCTATGTACGGTATTTAGCGCTGAAGGGACATAGATCGACGGATGGATGGATGGGTGACTGGACAGATGAATGAATGGATAGAATAGATAAGATTTATATATAAGATAGATTACTAAGATAAATTGATAATATATGTAGATAAGACAGGTGGATAAGATAGATGGATAAGATAGATGGATACAATAGATGGATGATAGATTGATATGTAGATAAGACAGGTGGATAAGATAGATGGATACAATAGATGGATGATAGATTGATATGTAGATAAGACAGGTGGATAGGATAGATGGATAAGATAGATGGATAAGATAGATGGATACAATAGATGGATGATAGATTGATATGTAGATAAGACAGGTGGATATGATAGATGGATAAGATAGATGAATACAATAGATGGATGATAGATTGATATGTAGATAAGACAGGTGGATAGGATAGATGGATAAGATAGATGGATACAATAGATGGATACGATATATGGATAAGATCAATAGATGAATTTGATAAAGTGGAGATCGAAGCACTTGTAGACATGTCAAGTGTGTCTAGACGATATAACTGAAATTAACTGAAAATAAACATCAGCAATGGAGAAAAAAATCACGGAACAAACACAAGAGGAAACAATCAATACAGTGGACGATATATACATGGAACAATTAATACAGTGAACTATCAATACAGGAAACAATCAATACGTTGGACAATCAGAATATGGAACAACCAATGCAAAGAACAATCAACACATGGAAGAATCATACAGAGAATAACCAAGATAGGTAACAAACATAAGATGGCAATAATCGATACAGGAAGCAATCTATACAGGAAACAATCTATAGAGGGAACAATGTATACAGGGAACAATCAATGCAGGGGACAATCTACACAGGGAACATTGCATGTATGTTTAGTCCCCGAGGGAAGTTATGGTTGTGTTAGAGAGGTTTATGCAAGTATGTTTAGTCCCCGAGGGAAGTTATGGTTATGTTAGAGAGGTTTATGCATGATGTTTAGTCCCCGAGGGAAGTCGTGGTTATGTTAGAGAGGTTTATGCATGTATGTTTAGTCCCCGGGGGAAGTCGTGGTTATGTTAGAGAGGTTTATGTATGTATGTTTAGTCCCCGAGCGAAGTCGTGGTTGTGTTAGAGAGGTTTATGCATGTGTGTTTAGTCCCCGAGGGAAGTTATGGTTATGTTAGAGAGGTTTATGCATGTATGTTTAGTCCCCGAGGGAAGTTATGGTTATGTTAGAGAGGTTTATGTATGTATGTTTAGTCCCCGAGCGAAGTCGTGGTTATGTTAGAGAGGTTTATGCATGTATGTTTAGTCCCCGAGGGAAGTCATGGTTGTGTTAGAGAGGTTTATGTATGTATGTTTAGTCCCCGAGGGAAGTCATGGTTGTGTTAGAGAGGTTTCCTGAAAGGAGTGCAGCATAAACATCTGTATCAACCAGTTCATCATTACTCTATCAGATAATGCTGATCCCCTTCTGCAGTGATGGCACAGCTAACATTCCCCGCAAACCTTTGAGTCTACCACAGAAGGACAAAGATAAACTTTTCGCTGACTTGCATCTCTCCATCATCTTGGTACCCATTTAACAGACGAAAGAAAATAATAAATAGATCTTAGACAAGCAGTAAGAATGACTTTTTCAAAGGTGACAGGTTGTCAGACCATCCCCAACTTTCCTACGACATGCCTGGAAAGAAGACAGTGGTCCTATTCTTTGTACCAACAACTAGAATCCCATGGCGACCCGTGTAGCATATTAAAACTTTGCATTTTTGTTTTTTATCACTAGTTATCGTGTTTTTTTAAAAATATTTTACATGAGAAAGAAGAGCTTAATCCACACAGACATGAGGCTTACACATTTCTGGCATCTACGGGCCTGCTCTCTGTAACACGTCAACAATGATTTTGTGGAAACAAATCTTGATCTAATGACGCCATTAAATCATCACAGCTTACATTAATCCCTTAAAACGTGTCCACATTTTTGTCAATCGTCATGATTGATCTCATCCGTCAATCAATTAAACTCAATCATTTGGTAAAGTATACATAAACCTGCACTTTTATTACTGGTTTTGCAACATCACGTGATCAATGCCGGCTGTCAACGGACACGTTGAGAACCTATCAAATGCAATTGAAAGATTACGTAAAGACGTCACACTTTAGCCACGCCTACCTAAAGACTGACATCTTAAATGTAATTTGTTTCATGGCGGAGGGCAGGAGTTTAAAACAGCGATTGTTAAATGGATATCCACTTAGAAGAATTGAACGGCACAATTGTTTGATAGTTTTTATGTCTGATTGTTTGTATTTTTGGAATCATATCACTTTCTATCATTTCCACTTGTGCCGTTACGTTCCGTGGTGGGAAGTTGATGGGCCGTGCCGTGGTATCATACAGAGAGGCGGTCCTACCAGGTGGCTCAGATTAAACTTCATTATCTGGGGGGGGGGGGGGGGGCGCATTTCGAAGAAAAACCATTGGGTGGGGGGGGGGCATTTAGAAGAAAAACCATTGGGGGGGGGGGGCATTTCGAAGACTTGCATCATGTTGAGAAAATCTACCGCACAGCCCTGGAAGTTGGAGTTCTCTGTCTTTGGCTATTTGCGTCGCATTGACCATGGTCAGCCCGTGTCTCTTTCTTTGATTGTCTCCATTCATATAGTTCTTGGTCTTCGTCGTCACTTGAGCTCAACCTTCTGTTGTTGTATGCACGAAGGGCTAATTGCTTTTGTGTCCTTCTCATGATGTGGCTAAGCCACCTGGATCGCTGCCTCTCGGCGTAGTTAAGCCACCTGGCTCTCTGTCAATGTAGTTAAACCACCTGGTTCGCTGTCGATGTAGTTAAGCCACCTGATTCGCTGCCTTTCGATGTAGTTAAGCCACCTGGTTCGCTGTCTCTCGTTGTAGTCTTGACTTGAGATGGTCTGTATTTCTTTCCTGATATCTTCATTTCTTCGCCAGTCTCTTCTTGTGTCATTTATAGCTTTCCTCAAACATCTCATTTCGCACACTGTGATCTCTTTTGCAAGTGTTTCACTTCATATTTATATCCATATAAATATCTCCCCATTCATTCTCCCACTCCATTTCTCTACACATATAAATATCACCTTTGCTATTCAATATATACATGGACAGAATAATAAAAGAGGCAAAAAGAACAGAGGGAATCACCGATCCAGAACAAGACAACTCAGAGCAACTAAACAATGATATAAATGAACTACTTTTCGCAGACGATCATAGCCTCATATACGAAAACGAAGAACAACTACAAAATCATGTTACCTCACTATCTGCAATATGTAGAAAATACAACATGAAGATCAATACACAAAAGACGGAAACCATGAAAATATGCAGAACACCGAGTCCACTAAATATACAGATAGACAATATAGGAGTAAAACAAGTAACAGAGTTCAAATATCTCGGTAGTATTCTTACAGAAAATGGAAGCCTCGATAGAGAAATAGAGAAATAGAGAAATAGAGATGAGATGTCAAAAGGCAAATGCAGTAACATACCAACTGTCACCACTTCTTCTTCACCCCAAGATCGAGATGGAAGTTAAGAGACAAATGATCTACAGTATATTCCTACCAACACTGTGTTCCCAGTGCCAAACCTGGTCTCTTTCATCTTCACATTACAGAAAGATAGTAGTGACATGTGAGATGAAATGCTTGAGGAAAGCTGCTTAGTCACCAGGCTTGACAGATTGCGAAATGAATATATCAGGGAAAGAATAGGTATAATATCTTGTACAGATTACATAGAGAGAGAACAGATCAAGTGGTTTGGCCACATGAGAATTCATCACGAAAAGTTGCCCATACAAGCATATAACCAAATGAGATCAGGGTACAAAGCCAGAGGAACACCACGGAAAAGATGGATAGAAAACGTCAGAGACATCCTGTGCAGACACGATCATAACACGGCTGAGGCCACACATCTGGCTTTAGAATGCAAGCTCGAGCTCCAATCACCCCTACGATTAACGGCAAGAGTGGATCACAAACCACCAGGGGAAATACAATAGACAATAGATATCACCGCATCCATTCTCCCACTTCATTTCTCTATGCATATAAATATCACCCCATCCATTCTCCCACTTCATTTCTCTATGTATATAAATATCACCCCATCCATTTTCCCACTCCATTTCTCTATGCATATAAATATCACCCCATCCATTCTCCCACTTCATTTCTCTATGCATATAAATATCACCCCATCCATTTTCCCACTCCATTTCTCTATGCATATAAATATCACCCCATCCATTCTCCCACTTCATTTCTCTGTGCATATAAATATCACCCCATCCATTCTCCCACTTCATTTCTCTATGCATATAAATATCACCCCATCCATTCTCCCACTTCATTTCTCTGTGCATATAAATATCACCCCATCCATTCTCCCACTTCATTTCTCTGTGCATATAAATATCACCCCATCCATTCTCCCACTTCATTTCTCTGTGCATATAAATATTTTACCATTCATTCTCCGACTTCATTTCTCTATGCATATAAATATTTCCCCATCCATTCTCCCACTCCATTTCTCTATGCATATAAATATTTCCCCATCCATTCTCCCACTTCATTTCTCTATGCATATAAATATTTCCCCATCCATTCTCCCACTCCATTTCTCTATGCATATAAATATCACCCCATCCATTCTCCCACTCCATTTCTCTATGCATATAAATATTTCCCCATCCATTCTCCCACTTCATTTCTCTATGCATATAAATATTTCCCCATCCATTCTTCTCTTTCATTTCTCTTCTCATATAGTTCCTTATCTCTATATCCTTTCTGCACTGCTTGAGGAGATTTTTCATATATCATTTTCTCAATCTTACTTTCTTTCTCTCCAAAAATGGTATACTCCATTTTTTATTCGTCTATTAATGCTTTTATTTCAGTAATAATGCAACCTGTCATGTATGTCGTTAAAGCGACTAAGAATCGTAGTCTACTCTCAGGGTTGACTATTCACCCCAATGACGGTCAAGGTGAACGACAATTGCCGACAACGATTGTGTATAACATAGGCCTACATACGGAGCTATGGCAGCTAAACGACAAACACCACAACGTACTTCTTTCTCTGGACTGTATCCTGCTAAGCGTTGGGAGTGTGAAGCCGAACATAGAAGATGAGGAGGAGGAAGAATAGAAGAGTAAAAGACAACCAGTGAGTGAGAGAAAGTGAGATATATTTTGCAGAGAATCCTTGGACGAGAATCCATGATGAAAAATTAATTGTATGCCCTCAAGAAACGTTTCCATTGAAAATACATCTTTAGAATTAGTAATTCATTCTTGGAACAAGCAGACAATTTTTTCTTGGAAATCAGAGAGTGTTTTCGAACAAGAAGCGAAAGTGGGACTTCGAGATGTGTAGTTGATGTTTTTGTTGAGATGTTTACTCTCCGTAATTTTTTAGATGTGTAATCAACCTATATGTTGAGATGTGTAGTCGACCTATATGTTGAGATGTGTAGTCGATCTATATGTTGAGATGTGTAGTCGATCTATATGGTGAGATGTGTAGTCGGCCTATATGTTGAGATGTGTAGTCGGCCTATATGTTGAGATGTGTAGTCGGCCTATATGTTGAGATGTGTAGTCGGCCTATATGTTGAGATGTGTAGTCGGCCTATATGTTGAGATGTGTAGTCGGCCTATATGTTGAGATGTGTAGTCGATCTATATGTTGAGATGTGTAGTCGGCCTATATGTTGAGATGTGTAGTCGGCCTATATGTTGAGATGTGTAGTCGGCCTATATGTTGAGATATGTAGTCGGCCTATATGTTGAGATGTGTAGTCGGCATATATGTTGAGATGTGTAGTCGGCCTATATGTTGAGATGTGTAGTCGGCCTATATGTTGAGGTATGTACTCGGCGTATCATTTTAAATGTGTGGTCGACATAAACACCGAGTTTTAAATTTCAATATGGTGAGGTGTGTAGTCGGCCTATATGTTGAGATGTGTATTCGGCTTATATTTTGAGATGTGTAGTGTCATGTGACGTATTCCTTCCAGAACGTTGTCTTCCCAATGAACTCTCTGAACCTCTCTCTGTTTTGGGCGATGTGGCTTGCATTTTCTAGCGATGTATTCATATTATCTTTAATGTCGTCAGTCCATCGTCTTCTTGGTCTGCCCCTTCTCCTCTTCCCAGGTACTCTTCCCTCCATTATTTGTCTTTCTAAACAGTTATGTCTCTTTATATGACCAAACAGGTGTAGTTTGAGATGTGTAGTCGACGTATATGTTCAGATTTGTAGTCCATCTATATGCTGATATCTATATTTTCGTATCTGTTGAGATGTGTAGACGATATATGTGCTGAGATGTGTTGTCGAAGCTTATGTTGAGATGTGTAGACGAAATATGTGCTGAGATGTGTTGTCGACGCTTATGTTGAGATGTGTAGACGAAATATGTGCTGAGATGTGTTGTCGACGCTTATGTTGAGATGTGAAGGCGACATATATGTTAAGATGTGTGGTCGATGTATATTTTATGAGAAGGGAAGAAAACAGAAGGGAAGAAAACAGAAGCTGTCGTTCTCCTCTGTGTCGTTCCCTATATCCTTCCCTGTGCCGTTGTCTGTGTCGTCCTTTATCCTCATCTGTGTCCTTCTCTGTGTAGTCATGTGTCCTCCTCTGTGTCCTCTTGTATCCTCATCCGCATCCTCATCTGTGTCGTACTCCTATGTAGTCTTCCTCTGTGTAGTCCTCTTTGTCGGCCTCTGTAAGACCATAATTTGTACAAGTCAGTAACCTGATTTAAACTGCCGGGCCAAATTCTGCATTATTCAGCTGAAATGTGGACCACATATGTTATAATTCTGCATTATTCAGCTGAAATGTGGACCACATATGTTATAATTCTACATTATTCAGCTGAAATGTGGACCACATATGTTATAATTCTACATTATTCAGCTGAAATGTGGACCACATATGATAAAATTCTACATTATTCAGCTGAAATGTGGACAACATATGTTAAAATTATGCGTTATTCAGCTGAAATGTGGACCACATTTGTTAAAATTCTACATTATTCAGCTGAAATGTGAACCACATATGTTTTATCTTTTAATCCTTCGAACTTCCAATTAATATTTATCACAAACATCAGGACATTGTTTGTAAACATCACAGAACTTGATGACGTAGAACTTTCGTAGCGTACCGTCTAAAACATCAAAATATGGCGGAAGGCACTGTCTCGTTCTGAATACTGTGTGATGTTTACATTTTCAATACACTCGCAATACTAAAGAATTGGCGTAAAATTTTATCCCTATCGTTGCTTGGCTTATCATTACACTTCATCGGTTTGCTAGGATAGCTTGTGATTCTATATTTTCAGATACCAGGTGTCAATGCATACGGTCATTGCAAATCACCATTGCGGCCAGTAAAAATGGCTTTGCTGGTCGGATGGGAGGTTATTTTGCCGAGCCCTTCTATCAGCTTATTGAAGTACACACTCTCTGATTACAGAGTTACCCATCTGATTAGACTTGTGTATTTCTAGATCGTTCTCAAAACTCGACTTAAATCGATAATTTGAAATATTCTGTTTTACATATTGCAACTTTTCCCAAACTGTGAACTTCTTCAAATTTCTTTCATGTTTTTTTCGATCAATAACTTCCTAGACAGTTGAGCATAAACCGAAAGGGATTAATGTTTGTATGTCTGAACAAACTCCGTCCATGACTTGTTTATTATGACACTTGACATGGTGTACTGTTGCAATAATCTCACAGCTGACAACTTCAATATCTTCTTTATTCCCTGCACTTAAAGGCGGTTGTTTTTTTTTTTCAACTTTGTCAATCTTGTACTAGGAAATTGCAGCGTCTGCGGCGAAATCCCGACAAAAGCTCTTCTCTGCTCTCTTTGAGTTTTTTAAACACAAAAGATGGAAGTCCAGTTGCGAAGCTTACAAGGGACATATTTTTATATTTTTACAACGGAAGATGCAGCCTGAGGTTATACCTCTCTTGGGAGAATTATCGCCATATGTTTCTGCCGTCCAGACCAGAGAAATAGATTTTAATTATTCATAGCCAAATTTCAGGTCAACTTTGTCAACGTTGGCGGCTGAAAGGGGCAGACAACTCTCGGCAGCTTTAGATGTTTGCACAAATGCTGGAGAGAGTTGCCTGTGTACGCCCTTAGATACGATAATTCAATTTGATTGTAGAAGTAAGTAATTAAGGAAAAACTTTGGAGGTCATGTGAAATACGAAGTTTTACAATTATTACGAAGCTATATGTTTCCAGTGGCAACACATGGTTGTGAGACCAATGACATTCGCAATGGAAAATAAAATATCGGCATTTGAAGTGAAATGCTATAAAAGGGTCCTAAGAATATCATGGAGAGAAAGACGAGACAACGCAGACGTCAGAAAAGATCTGAACATAGAAAAATATCTAAAGCGCAAATAAACATATTTCGGACATATAAAAAGGTTTAGAAACCTTTGGGTTTAGAACAATGGTTTAGAACAATGGTTCAGAAAGATTAATCATAGAGGGAAACGTTCAAGCAAAGAGATAAATAAGGAAAGATCAAGACTACGATGAACACATGACATCGAAGATCTTATGAACATGACAATGGAAGAGGCTGGACAGCTTATACAGAAAAGAGATGCTTACAGAGTGGCAGTGAGGGCAACGTTCTGTAAAGTACACGTCACATAGATAAGGGTCATGTGTGAACGTTTCCGAGCAGACATGTATAAACTAACACAATCTCTAGCTCGCGCGCACAAACATACACACACACACACATAAACATATATATTTATACATATATACATAGGGTGTCTATTAAAGTCGTGATGCACTGACGTCATGTAATGTATAGGACTAGATCAAACTAGATAAGACCTCCTCTCAATATATACAAAAAAACAGGGCTACATAAAACTGAGAACAAGAACTTCACCGCCGCAATTTCCATTTATTCATAACACATTATGTGAAATTATATACAAACTATAGATTTGCCGGGACAAAATCACAAACATAGAGGCACTGCACAGGACAAATCACAAACACAGAGGTACTGCACAGAACAAATCACAAATGTTGAGGTACTGCACAGGACAAAATCATAAACATAGAGGCACTGCAGAGAACAAAGTTACCATTAATTATAATTATGGGATATCTCCGTAATAGACGAATAAGATGGTTGTCTCATGTACGAGAAATGAATAACAACCGTATCCTACAGCAGATAATGTTTGGCGCGCCGGTGTGTTGCCGGGGCCAAAAAGGGGAGCAAAGAATAGCAACACTCTTTACTCTTTACCTTATAAATGCATGTCGTAAGAGGCGACTAAGGAAGTTTTGGGATGGAGTTGGCTGTCTCATCCCATATAGGGTCAGTGACCCAAAGCCATGCTGAAGTCAGATGTGTCAGGCCGAAAGGCGCAGATATCGCAGCAATGCTGTAAAACCATGACACAACGCATTCCGTTCTCCGGACTACATCCTGCTAATCTGCAGGAGTTTGAGAAGGAACGCAGAAGAAGAAGAAGAATGTTTGGCGAACTTTTTAAAGCTAAAAGCGTTGGTGGCTGACCAATCCTGAGATACAAAGATAGCAGTAAAAGATGTTTCTATTGACTACAGTTGTGGGGAATGTGACAGAGAGCTGTGGGCCGACATTGCGTAAAGGTGCAGAAACTTGTGAAACACAGACTAGAACACATGCGGTTTACACGTAAAGCAAATGTCACTGTAATACGGCAGTAACTGTTTTATTTTACTTTTATCACTACCTAAACCCACTCTTGATTCTGCGACGTCAGTCGGATCTGTCTTGTGCAAGACTATCCCATGAATTGGTGTCTATGATGAAGGGAGTCAGTGGTGTCTTAAGATTCAATTAGACAGTCTTCATTCACGTCAACTCTATCAAGTAGAGAAGGAGAAAACATGGCCTACTGAAACATCACTACTCCCAAACCTGAAGCACTCCATGGATACCTGAAGCAAATTACACAGTTCATTGAAACTATAGGCACCGTAACCTGATAACTGATGTTATTGGCATTGTAACCTGATAACTGATGTTATTGGCATTGTAACCTGATAACTGATGTTATTGGCATTGTAACCTGATAACTGATGCTATTGGCATTATAACCTGATATCTGACTGATGCTATTGGCATTGTAACCTGATAACTGACTGATGCTATTGGCGCTGTAACTCGATAACTGACTGTAACTATTGTCACTGTAACCTGAGAACTGACTGAAACTATTGTCGCTGTAACCTGAGAACTGACTGATACTATTGTCGCTGTAACCTGATAACTGACTGATGCTATTGGCGCTGTAACCTGATAACTGACTGATGCTATTGGCGCTGTAGCCTGATAACTGACTGATGCTATTGGCGCTGTAACCTGATAACTGACTGATGCTATTATCGCTGTAACCTGATAACTGACTGATGCTATTATTGCTGTAACCTGATAACTGACTGATGCTATTATCGCTGTAACTTGATAACTGACTGATGCTATTATTGCTGTAACCTGATAACTGACTCATGCTATTGGTGCTGTAACCTGGTAACTGACTGAAGATTTTGGCGCTGTAACCTGATAACTGACTGATGCTATTGGCTCTGTAACCTGAGAACTGACTGATGCTATTGGCGCTGTAGCCTGATAACTGACTGATGCTATTGGCGCTGTAACCTGATAACTGACTGATGTTATTATCGCTGTAACCTGATAACTGACTGATGTTATTATCGCTGTAACCTGATAACATACTCATGCTATTGGTGCTGTAACCTGGTAACTGACTGAAGATTTTGGCGCTGTAAGCTGATAACTGACTGAAGAACGACGAAGAACAATAATTTATGAAGGAAGCTTGAGGATAAATGAAAGAATCTTAAGGCTGACGGGAATTTAACTATATCCGTTCTAGTGACACCGAATCGCATTGCAACTCAAGTAAGCAGGTTTTCTAACACAACATGTTTTAAAACCTGTTTCTTTAGTTTCAAGGCGAATCGATGCCTCTAGAACGGACCTAGTTTAATTCCCGTCAGCTTTAAAAATATCTTATGAGTGCCTTTAGTACGTTTCCTTTTTTTTTTCCTGTGGCCTTGTGGGAGCCAGTCTGGAGTTTTCCGTATCAATTTTTTTTTTGTAGCCGATGATCTTTCATACTTACACACACAGTTATAATACACACACACACACACACACTCATATGGACACACACATGTACATATATGGGTTGCCAACGTGTAAATACTCACAGCTCTGTAAAGAAGAAGATATGTTACAAAAAATGAAACATAGAAATAAATTATGTTACAAATAATGAAACATAGAAAAAAATTATGTTCCAAATAATGAAACATAGAAATAAATTATGTTTCAAATAATGAAACATAGAAATAAATTATGTTCCAAATAATGAAACATAGAAATAAATTATGTTTCAAATAACTAAACATAGAAATAAATTATGTTCCAAATAATGAAACATAGAAATAAATTATGTTTCAAATAATGAAACATAGAAATAAATTATGTTTCAAATAATGAAACATAGAAATAAATTATGTTCCAAATAATGAAACATAGAAATAAATTATGTTTCAAATAATGAAACATAGAAATAAATTATGTTCCAAATAATGAAACATAGAAATAAATTATGTTCCAAATAATGAAACATAGAATTAAATTATGTTCCAAATAAAACATATGAAGAAGACCATAGCTCTTAAAATATATTTGAAGAAATCATTTTGCTGACCAGATCGATACAAAATTTGAAGATCACTTGTCCAGCCGGTTCTTATAGCAAAGAAGTGTTGGCGATTGACCCAAACAGAAGTCTATCCATTTAAGCTTAGCTACTCTATTCTAACTTGTCGACAAATTATTCCCACTCGGTGTCCGATGTCCAATAATTGGTCGGCATTGTTGCCAAGCATCTTGATTCTACCTTTCTCAAATTTCTTGAGATCACTTTCTTAACGGAGTCCAGTTAGTTTTATGTCCTTCTTTCTCTCAATCAATGTGTGTCTGCTTGTAGAATGAACGATATTATTTTGTTGGCAAGTGTTTCAGCTTACTAACTTTCTGGAAATATGCTTCATCTATTTTCTCAATATTTTTTTCTACCTCTATTTCTCTCGCCTTCATTTACAATTATTCCTTCTCTTTATTTTTCCCGCTATATCTTTATCTGTGTCTTTCTCACTTCTCTTTCCCCACTCTCTCGTTCTTCCTCTCTCGTTATTTCTCTCTCTTTTATCTATAATTCTCCTTCCATTCATTCTTTTCTTTTTATTCTAGTTATTTTTATTTTTCTCAATTTCTGTTTTATTTCACTCAATATATTTCTTGATCACTCTCTTTCGTTCTCTCACACACACTCTCCTTTTTCCTCTCTTTTTCTTTCTCTCTTTCTGAGCATGAGAGTGAACGAAGAAGAACAGACAACTTATTCTGTTCTCTGAACTACATCCATTTCAGACATTCAAACCAACCTCCACTTCAATATCTCTCTTCATTTTCTTCACTAGTTTCTAGGGATTTAATTGTCATACTTGATTCTGCAGGAATTTGAGAATGGACGCAGAAGAACAAGAAGAAATTAACTACAATAACACAGTTTCTAGATTATCTTGAAGACACAAAATTGAAAAAGCGATACGATAATAATACGATATGATACGATACGATGCGATACGATACGATACGATACGATACGATAAAGCGACTAAGCTAATTTTAAACTATCATTATCGCATATAAAGCCTTCATCAGGACAAACAAATGACAACAATAAAACAAATCTTACATGGAGACAAATAGGGTTATAATGAGGACAAGTTTTATTGTGGTCATTTGTTTGTCCTGATGATGGCTTTATAGTCGAAACGTCGTCTGTCTCTGTATCTCGTTGTTAGGTTGTTTTATGTTTTATTTTGGTAACACACCTACCTATTTTTGTATATCTTGACATTTTGCCCATTGTTACCTCAGCCACCTACTTCTTGTTATGGGTTGTTACTCTACACTTGTTGATTTATCCCATTATCGCATACACTTTTTGTGTATGTGCGGAAATTATGTTTTGTGTGCAAACAGTGACATATAGGGATCATCAGCATGTATATAATCTTCGTCGTGTTCTGGAAGAGACAGAAGACCTAATGGTTTTCCCAGCACGAGGTCAAAGTCCATCCAAACAAACAAATCAAAATTAAACTTTAGTAAACTACTGATTAAACTAAACTAAACTAAACTACACCCAATTAAACCAAACTAAATTAACTAACTTAAACCAAATTAAACTAAAGTAATGCAAACTAAACTATAATAAAATAAACCATATCAAACTAAACTCCACTAAACTAACCTAACAAAACTAAACTATATAACACCTAACACAACCAAACGAAATTTCATTAAATTTACCTAAACTACTAACTAAACTAAACCTAACTAAACTAAACTAAACTTAATTAAACTAAACTGGACTAAACACTGGCAATCGTATTCATAATATGTACAACCACTCCTCAAATAAAACTCACTTAACACTTCTCTTCCTATTTCCTTGATGATTTTTTTTGCCCCATTTCATCAAACATCACATTGCGTAACATCTCTCAACTTTTGTGAGATTTTGTATAATAGCTTTCTTCCTATTTTCATTTCAGAGGTTCAAACCAACCTCCTACACACATCATCATCTCTCCTCATCCTCTTTGCTAGATTCTAGGGAGTTGATTGTCATAGGCAATCAAAAGTCATAGACTTTTGGCTCTCTTGTTGCCAACGTCGATTGTCTTTTCCAGAATATGTGGTGTGCCGCCCTACCTAATCAATCCATGACCATAAACGGTATTGAAGACCCGTGCACAGAAAGTAAAAAAGCCATCATTCGTTACGTTTTTTATTACTGCCGTGGTTTCCTTGGTCACTTTTTATACACATGGAACAAAATGCCAAAAATAGCTACGGCGATTCCAAGTATTTAAATCAATCAATCATCAATCAATAAACCCGTAACCCTTCAGGGTCGTAGGGGTACCACATTGGATGCTTCAGCACACAGAGTCCTCCAGCGAATTCTATCCTCAACGATGCGGATGAGTGTGGAAATATCTTGCCCTGTCCAGTCCTTGATGTTGTCTGTCCATGCCTTTATTTGTCCTCCTCTGCTTCTTCCACCCTCGACAGTTCTCTGCAGTATTGTTTTTGACAAGGAATCGTGCCTGCATACATGTCCGAACCATGCTAGTTTTCGACATTTTACTATTGAAAGCAATGGCTCTTGAACACCTGCACACATCTCTACGTTATTTCTTACGTACACATTGGTTTTGTGTTCCCTATAGGAAATTCGTAAATGAATCACGAGAATAAACAAAAACGTGTCGAATGAAGGCTTGTTTATTTTCTGTACAGAGGTCTTCTATACAGCCGACGGTCATGTATCACACAAGTCATGACAATTACTCGGTTGCTATTTACTGCGGTATATGCTGGACTGGTTAAGAGCAATCGTCTGGCCGGAGACCAGAAGTGACTTTTCGAGAAGTATCTCTATGATAATGATGGTCGCGATGATGATGATGAAGATGATATGATGATGATGATAATTATGATAGGACTCTGACAGATCATGAGTTTGTTATTCTTGATTCCAAACTCTGAAAGTGGAATTTACTTAAAGGTATAGATATTTCTGGATGGAGATTGATTCCAGAAGGTTTACAAGCTATGATTCGCTCATTGTTATTTTTATTGTTTTTATTTAAAAAATCAAAAAATCCGGGTTGTCATTTCTCACTTGACACGATCACTCCTCTAGTCGACTCAGCTGTAAATGAGTACCTGACGCATGAGTTAGGGAAGGTAAATACAGCAAGGAAGGGAACTGACCACTCCACCTAATAGTTGCTGCGGCTTAGTACATGAGTTATCTTCATCCCCGACGGCAGATGCCATGGGACCTACCTTTGCAATGTTATAAGCTGATAATTCTTCTACTCTAAATCGCAACTTACCATAATGAGCGTGTATGGTTGTGTATGGTTGTGTATGGTTGTGTATGGGACGTTTATAGATGCATGCTAAATCCCTAACGGAAATCTTTCCAGTGCGCCAGCATCCCAGGATTACCACGTCCTGTAAGTAGCATAGCACATACTTCTCGGTCAATTGTTTCTTCATTCTCCCGTCAGATATGTTGATCTCTCATCAGTGAAAGCACATCCAGCATTCCCCGTCACCTTGGAGACTGATACAACAACAGCATTCCCCGTCACCTAGGAGTCTGATACAAGTGATACCATACTGTTATTTTGATACTATACCGTTCTTGTGTTATTATACCGTTCTTATGCTACTATGTCCTTCTTGCGTTGACAGGAACGAAAGAGAAGCAAGATATAATACCCCGTTGTGCCTAAGATGTTGTTATAGACAAATAAGTTAACATGTTAAAGAAAAATAAGTTAACATGTTAAAGACATATAAGTTAACATGTTGTTAAAGACAATAAGTTAACATGTTGTTTGAGACAAATAAGTTAACATCTTGTTAAAGACATAAGTTAACATCTTGTTAAAGACATAAATTAACATCTTGTTAAAGACATAAGTTAACATCTTGTTAAAGACATAAGTTAACATGTTGTTAAAGACATAAGTTAACATCTTGTTAAAGACATAAATTAACATCTTGTTAAAGACATAAGTTAACATCTTGTTAAAGACATAAGTTAACATGTTGTTAAAGACATAAGTTAACATCTTGTTAAAGACATAAGTTAACATGTTGTTAGAGACAAAAGTTAACATCTTGTTAAAGACATAAGTTAACATCTTGTTAAAGACATAAGTTAACATAACACATTTTTAGAAACTCCCTTCTACAATTTGTTCTCGTGTTTTTAAATTTAATCTTCATGAATTTGACCTGAAGTTAAACACACTGTTGTGATAGTGTACAACGACACTGCTATATACCTGCCTTTCAACTCAATACATCAGTTTTCGGCTATAGCGCCTAACTGCTATATACATGCCTTTCAACTCAATACATCAGTTTTCGGCTATAGCGCATAACGTCAATTCTCTCCGTTTTTTATGTTTGTTGCTTTGTCTCTGCCAGACATTTTTACGTGGCAAGTTCTGGCCAGTTCCGCTGTCCAGGTGCATAAAGAGATAATATGCTAAAGACGTAATACAAATTCTAGCACCGTTCTCGACGGGGCAAACTACCGAACTAAGATCGGATGTCCGTCGGTCGCGTGTAATCAATTCTAAGGGGAAATTAAGTCTCGGTTTTTGGCCATCTGGTACATCTTTATTGTACTATCTAGAACAGTAAGGATAGTGATGTAATGTATCTTCTGTGGAATAACATTCCAGCGGAGGCGGGGGGGGGGGGAGGCGTGCACTTCTGTAGAGCAAACGACAGATGAGGGCTGTCTTTACTGTGAAGTTAATGAGAAGTGGTTTCTCTCTTAAATACAGAAGACATTAGAGGTGGTTTCTCTCTGTAATGTAGGAAAAACGAGAGGTGGTTCCTCTCTTAAATACAGGAAACACCAGATGTAGTTTCTCTCTGAAATACAGGAGACATGAGAAGTGGTTTCTCTCTTAAATACAGGAAACATGAGAAGTGGTTTCTCTCTTAAATACAGGAGACATGAGAAGTGATTTCTCTCTTAAATACAGGAGCAATGAGAAGTGGTTTTTCTCTTAAATACAGGAGACATGAGAAGTGGTTTCTCTCTGAAATACAGGAGACATGAGAAGTGGTTTCTCTCTGAAATACAGGAGACATGAGAAGTGGTTTTTATCTTAAATACAGGAGACATGAGAAGTGGTTTCTCTCTGAAATACAGGAGACATGAGAAGTGGTTTCTCTCTGAAATACAGGAGACATGAGAAGTGGTTTCTCTCTGAAATACAGGAGACATGAGAAGTGGTTTCTATCTTAAATACAGGAGACATGAGAAGTGGTTTCTCTCTGAAATACAGGAGACATGAGAAGTGGTTTCTATCTTAAATACAGGAGCAACGAGAGGTTGTTTCCTTCTGTAATGTAAGGAAAATTAGAGCTGATTTCTCTAATGTACGAAAAACTATATATTTGGGTTTTCTCTGTAATATAGAAAAAAGGGGTGGTTCTCTTTTGTATGGGATGAAAGATAAGTTGTGATTTTTATTTTGTTATAGAGGAAGAAGAGGTGACTTCTTTAATATAAGACACGTGAGCGGTGGATTATCTTTGTGATATATAAAAATGTGAGGTGTTCTATCTGTGATGTTGGAAACAGGAGAGGTGGTCTCTCTCTCTATAATCTAGGGTAAAAATACATGTGATTGAAGTGATTAGGAAGTTTTGTTAATCACTGATAACAATTCATCATCATCATCAAGTGCCGTCTCCGCAACGAAGGTTGGCTGCAACGTATCTCCAACATCTCCTGTCTCTTGTCTTGGTGGTGCACTCTGCTAGACTGTAACCTGTCCATCGTGTAATGTTACTCTCCCACTTGTATCTCTGCCTACCTCTTGCTCGCTTCCCTTTGACTTTACCCTCAAGTAAGGTCTTCAATAGGGTGTCATGTCTTTTAATGTGTCCAAAGTATTTTATTTGTCTGATCTTTATTTCTCTTAGTAGTTCTTTCTTCATATTAAGTGTCTTTAGCACCTCTTTATTTGTTTTCTTCTCTTTCCATGATGTTCTCCCTATTCTTCTATATACCCACATCTCAAAGGCATCAATTTTGTCTTCTAATTGTTTATTTAGTGTCCATGTTTCTGAGCCATACATTAATATGGAATATATGTAGCATTTTATAATTCTCATTATTAACTTGTTTGTAATTTGTTCAGATATTAATAATTTCCTCATGTCATTGAAGGTACTTTTAGCCATTCCTATTCTCCTTTTAACTTCTGTTTCACATCTGCCATCATTTGTGACTATGTGTCCAAGATATTGATACTGTTTTACTTGTTGTAGTTTCTCTCCCTGTATGTTTATGTTTACCTCCTGTTCTTCTGTGTCTTTGCTGATTATCATGGTTTTTGTTTTTTACAATTAATAACACACAAAAATGATCGGTTCAACCAAAGGACTTTTATCGAGAATATAGCGTAATACTCGGCGAGAAAGAAATGACACTGTCAATGTTCATATAATAATAGCGAGACGGTACAAATCCGAAAGTCCGGAAGAATATAAAGGATGAAATAACTAGAAATTTAAAGATGAAACAAAACCAAACAAAAAATTGATATAATATCACAGTTTAAAGAAAAAACGAAACACAGAAATGAAAGAACATAAGATATCTACATCAACGAATGACGGACGTTAATCCCCAAATGCCGCTGTGTGCCAAATTTTTGGATGTACCGCTCTCGAGCGCATATTGAGTTTGGTCATCAGTGTGGCGCGATTTGATGGCCATAGCCTGGACACCACAGTCACCCCGATGGTCTGCTCCCTTAAAGTTATCAGCAACAAGAGTCCCAGGTGTTTGTTCCTGTCCGAGTCTCAGCCAGTCTCCACTATGTACGTACGCTATGATATAAAGATTGCACGTGATTGTGTAAATACCGGTACGGGGACCCCTCTCTCCTTCCGAAGACTCAGGGACCGATTTTGATTAACATTTACTCATTATCAAACACCGGGTACAAATATGACCTATTAAACTTATGTTGTTTATTTTTTAATTGGAAAAAAAACTAAAATAGTAAATACAGTGTGACATAAGAATTAATAGGTTCTACAGAAATGTCCATGAATTACATGTGTTTAATCAGCAGTCAAAGTTGTGAATTACATGTGTTTAAACAGCGGTCAAAGTTGTGAATTACATGTGTTTAAACAGCGGTCAAAGTTGTGAATTACATGTGTTTAAACAGCGGTCAAAGTTGTGAATTACATGTGTTTAAACAGCGGTCAAAGTTGTGAATTATACATGTGTTTAAACAGCGGTCAAAGTTGTGAATTACATGTGTTTAAACAGCGGTCAAAGTTGTGAATTACATGTGTTTAAACAGCGGTCAAAGTTGTGAATTACATGTGTTTAAACAGCGGTCAAAGTTGTGAATTACATGTGTTTAAACAGCGGTCAAAGTTGTGAATTACATGTGTTTAAACAGCGGTCAAAGTTGTGAATTACATGTGTTTAAACAGCGGTCAAAGTTGAATCGCCTCTATGTTGAATCTCCTCTGTGCTGGATCGTCTCTGTGGTGGAAGTCAGTATTTGATCGTCTCTCTCTCTCTCTCTCTCTCTCCGTGTTGGATCATTTTTATCTGTATTGGATCGTCTCTATGTCCGTGTTGGATCGTCACTATGTCTGTGTTGGATCGTCTCTCTATTCATGATATTATTCATATTTTAGATTTTGAGCTAGGAAGCCGAGGGAATTCATAAAGTGGTTTGAAGGTGAGCTAGAAAGCCGAAGGTATCCATACATTGGTCTGAACGTGAGCTAGAAGCCGGTGATCTCAATAAAGTAGTCTGAAAGTGAACTAGTAAAACGAAGACCTACAAAGTCTCAGGCTTCATTAAATTTAGAAGTTCTCTCAGTAAAGCAGCGCTCTACCTACCGACAGTATTTCTCATAGAATACAGATGCGGAGCTCAATTACTACTCCATAAAGACCTAAGAAAAAGTATACTTGTGGATAAGACACAGCGGCCCAATTTCAAATCTACGATCTCGTGAATACACAGTGAATCGTTGGAGATCTACACCACGGAGATTTCCTGCTCACGATACGTTTAATAAGTTGAAATGGATTGACTTACTTCTACTATAGTTTTCTCATATGTACTATGACATCAATGAAGGCAGTCTGCCTTACAAGAGTACGTACTGCTGGTGCACGTGAATTGGTATCTTCATGCGGTAATTCCAAGAGATCTCCAAAAAAATGCATTTGTAAATAAGATTCCAAGTATACGGGTTCGAACCTACAACTTCTTGAGCACAACAATTTACATACCTTAACCACTATGGCAGGGGCCATCATCTTCTGGCTCCTACATACTTTAAACATCTTCTGCCTCTTGCCTTGGCGATGCACCCTGCTAGACTGTAACCTGTCCATATTGTATTATGTTTTCCTATCTCTTGTATCTCTGCCTACCTCTTTATCGCCTCACCTCGACTCCACCCTAAAGTGATGTCTTCAACAAAGTGTCATTTGTTTCAATAACTTCCAAAATATTTTATTTATTCGACTTTTATTTCTTTTAAGAGTTTTTTTTTCATAGGAAGTGTTGTTAGAATCCCTTTATTCTTTTTATTCTCTTTCCGTGAAGTTCTCATTATTCTTCTGTAAATCTACATCTTAAAGGCATCAATTCTTTCATCTACTTCATTGTTCATTATCCATATTTCTGAGCGTTATGTTTTATATATGAATATATATACAATAATTTATATGAATAATTAATATAAATATTTTTTTTTGGGTATTTATATGAATTACTGTTTCCAGGTAGCGCATGGCCGAGAGGTTAGAACGCTAGTCTCACACGAGTGAGGTCTAGAGTTTGATCCCCGGTAAGGACTGGGTTTTTTTCTGTCGGAGGGTAAATTTAAAAACTCACACTGTACATGACGTGGCGACAGCAAGAGCATGCGGCCTTTATCACACAACTATT
Source organism: Meghimatium bilineatum (assembly GCA_034231615.1). Classification (NCBI taxonomy): domain Eukaryota; kingdom Metazoa; phylum Mollusca; class Gastropoda; order Stylommatophora; family Philomycidae; genus Meghimatium; species Meghimatium bilineatum. The sequence continues at coordinate 27,798,315 of CM067304.1, read as the reverse complement.
CAATCCCCTCCCTTCAACGCCTGAACTGGTAAAATTCAGTATTGACAGTTTTTTTTTTTTTTTTTTTTTTTTTATATACTGTTTCCAGAATATGAATTATTTATATACATGTATTTATTTATTTGTATTTATATGAATTGCTGTTTCTATTAATATAGAATATATATATATATATATATATATATATATATATATATATATATATATATATATATATATATATATATATATATATATATATATATATATATATATATATATATATAATATATATAGCAATGTTATAATTCTTATTTGTAGTTTGTGATTTGCTTAGATAATGGTAGGGATATAACAAACAATAGGCCTCTGAAATGTTGCACCACCGTTCTACGATATTCTTTAATGGTTTTAAAAAGTAGAATCAATCAATGATCTGAAATAAGCCCTTATGGAATCGCGAGTTGACAAACATATCACAGTTTGAAAGGGCAATAACTTGTGGATTGATTCGACAATTTGAGAAGTGTCACCTAACAGCTGCCGCCATGAACTGGGTGTCATCAAGAGAAGATAACTTTCATATTAACGTCTTTGTGACAAATATCCTTCTTAATGAGATCTACACTCTGTCTGGTTAGTTTGAGAGTTGCCTCCCAGAGTTTCTCCACGTATGCTAGCCGATCAAACACGAAACTCGTGCAAGCGAATCTTATCGGTATAATTCCCTCGATAGGGATCTAGTTATAACGGTCTAGGGTTCTCATTTGCTAAACTAAGCATTGCACATCAGAGTGTCTGAGAGAATCAGAGTCCGATTGAAGCCAGAGATTCATTTTGGGAGTGAGTGAGTGGGTGTGTGGATCAGAGAAACGCGGAGATGCGTGTGTGTATAGACGAGGACGATGAAAAAGAAGCTTTCTGAGATAAAATATAGTGGTGGCTTGGAAATATAAACTGGGTCGCATACCTCATTCAGGAAGTTCTTCTTCTTCTTCTGTGTTCGTTCTCAAACTCCTGCAGATCAGCATGATGTAGTCCGAAGAACGAAATGCGTTGTGTCATGGTTTACAGCATTGCTGAAATATTTGCGCCTTTCGGCCCGACACATCCGACTTCAGCGTGGCTTTGGGTCACTGACCCTATATGGATGGGACAGCCAACTCCATCCCATAACCTCCTTAGTCGCCTCGTACGACATGCATGGAAGGTAAACAGTGTTGCTATTCTTTGCTCCCCTTTCGGGCTTCGACAACACACGGGCGATTCAGGAAGTGAAGATCAACCAAGCTTTTCATGTCTGTACTGATTTTAGACAAAATAATACGTTTAATAGGTTGTCATTGCTTCATAAACGGTTCGGATGCACAGTTTTCTGTCAGAATTGAACCAAGTAACCTCGTTGTCCGAGAAGCGCTCTATACTGCTATGCCACAGCGCAGAACCGTGATTGTGTCTACGGGTGAGATATTATTAGTTATAAATTGATGTCACTGCACTTTAAGTTACGGTGTTACGTGTTACGAGCAGCCCTGTCGCTTCATTGTGAAGACTATAGTGCATATAATGAAATCCGTATACAGCTTTGTAAATTATCTAGGCATTTTTTAATCGGTGTCATTACAGCGCTGCTAAACCGATAGATGCACAGTCTTTCACAGCAGATATCGTAACATATTAAACATAGTCCTTTTGGTTATTGGACAGACGGTCTGAAGTAAGCATATATCTACTGGAATTCATCGGACATAAGTCGAATATGACATCTCATATCTAAATTCGCTCTCACCTCCAACGCCTTTAACAAACTTTCAAACATCTAGAGATTGAAGATCGCAAGTAAACACATCAAACTGCGACTATTTAATGCAAGTGTGATTCCATCATTGACATATGGATGTGAAAGTTGGAAATCTACCGCAATAATTGATAAGAAATTAGTTGCCTTCGAGAATAGATGCTTCAGAAAAATCACAATCACTAATTGGAAAGACTTCAAATTAAACGACATACTACGAGAGGAGACAAAACAAGAATATGTGACGAACATGAGCAGAAAACGCAGCTGGACATACATCGGCCACATACTTAAAATGAAGGAAGACAGAATTCCACGACAAGACTTCATGTAGACACCAGAAGGGTGCAAGGTATCGGCCATGCAACACATCAGCAATGTGTAAGACATCAACCATTTGCAAAACCTCAGCAATGTACAATATCTAGGTCATGTGCAAGACATCGCCCATTTGCAAGACCTCGGTCATGTGCAGAACCTCGGCCATGTGCAAGGTCTCGTTCATGTGTAAGAACTCGGCTATGTGCAAGATTTCGGCCATGTGCAAGAACTAAACTTTGGTTAGTTTTTCTTACCACTAAATATTAACATTTGGGGGTTGGTGCAAATTGAGTACCGGAACCATCCGGGAAGTAAAGACTGCGAGGGAGACGATATGGCTACCGCCCTCATATAGCAGAGCCTCTGAAATGTGAGATCGCCACCATCTCTCACCCCTACATCAGTTAAAAGCTATAGATTACAATTACTACATGGTTTCTGTGTCTGGTGGTAAAAAAAAAAAGATCAGGTCAATATATTGAACTCCTTTCAGAAACAAAACTGGCAAATGAAACTAATAAGAGAGATGATTTATTTTCCATGTCCAGAATAAATGGACTTGAAATGTGGCGTTGTCAGATATGAGAGTTACTATGAGCTCAGAAGTATGTCTGTTAACCAACAAATAACTGGAACTGTCAGTCATCGTGTAATGGTGGATACACTCAAGTGGTGATCGTTCACTTATGGATATGTCCGGAGTGTAATAATGACCATATCGTTCGTTCTTAAACTCCTGCAGATTAGCAGGATGTAGTCCGGAGAACGGAATGCGTTTTGTCATGGCTTACATCATTTCTGCGATATATGCGCCTTTTTGCCTGTCACATGGCTTTGGATTACTGACCCTATATGGGATGGGACAGCTAACTCCATCCCATAACCTCCTTAGTCGCCTTTTACGACATGCGTGGAAGGTAAACAGTGTTGCTATACTTTACTCCCATTTCGGGCTCCGGCAACATACGGGCGATAATGACCATATGACAACTAACTCAATTTATGAAAACTAGCTGTCTCAGAAAAGTAATGGACATCAGACGACAAGACAAGATTCAGAATCTTACTGTCCTTGACAGATCTGGTATTCCCAGCATTGACACTATTCTGATGCAGACACTGTCCTTGACAGATCTGGTATTCCCAGCATTGACACTATTCTGATGCAGACACTGTCCTTGACAGATCTGGTATTCCCAGCATTGACACTATTCTGATGCAGACACTGTCCTTGACAGATCTGGTATTCCCAGCATAGACACTATTCTGATGCAGACACTGTCCTTGACAGATCTGGTATTCCCAGCATTGACACTATTCTGATGCAGACACTGTCCTTGACAGATCTGGTATTCCCGCATTGACACTATTCTGATGCAGACACTGTCCTTGACAGATCTGGTATTCCCAGCATTGACACTATTCTGATGCAGACACTGTCCTTGACAGATCTGGTATTCCCAGCATTGACACTATTCTGATGCAGACACTGTCCTTGACAGATCTGGTATTCCTAGCATTGACACTATTCTGATGCAGACACTGTCCTTGACAGATCTGGTATTCCCAGCATTGACACTATTCTGATGCAGACACTGTCCTTGACAGATCTGGTATTCCCAGCATTGACACTATTCTGATGCAGACACTGTCCTTGACAGATCTGGTATTCCCAGCATTGACACTATTCTGATGCAGACACTGTCCTTGACAGATCTGGTATTCCCAGCATTGACACTATTCTGATGCAGACACTGTCCTTGACAGATCTGGTATTCCCAGCATTGACACTATTCTGATGCAGACACTGTCCTTGACAGATCTGGTATTCCCAGCATTGACACTATTCTGATGCAGACACTGTCCTTGACAGATCTGGTATTCCCAGCATTGACACTATTCTGATGCAGACACAAATTCCTTGGGCTGGTCATCTGGTACGTATGCCAGATCATCACCGGCCAAATATACTTCTCTATGACGAACTGGAGAAGTGTACAATATCTCAAGGTAGCCAAAAGAAACGGTACAAAGACTCGTTAAAGACCACACTGAAAGTCTTTCAAACAGACCAGGAAACATGGGAAGAACTTGCACAAAATAGATCTTCAAGGCGCTCTACAGTCAAAATGAGCGCATCATCTTGTAAAAAGAAAAGAAATGCAACAGCTCAACAGCGGAGAACATCTATTAAGTCAAGGGTAGACAAAAATATCTATTATTTATCTCTCTCTCTTACAGATCTATTTATCTCTCACTAGTATTTCACTATATCTATTCATCCCCCCCCCCTTTCGACTTGCTTCTCTAATCATCTCCCTCTATTGCTCACTCTCTCTATTCGTTTCCGTTTCTCTCAATTCTTCTCTCTCTTTCTCAATATATATATATTCATCTCTCTCAAAATTCCCTCTCTATATTTCTTTCTATTACTCTCGATTCCTCTCTTTCTATCCATCTCTCTTTCCTTCTCAATCTATCTTTCTCTTTCTTTATTGTTGTCACAGTTTCACTACTCTTCTCACTATCTCTCTCTCTCTCTCTCTCTCTCACACTGCATTCCTCCCATCCACTCTCTTCTGCCGTCTATATTCCTCTCACTCATTACCTCCTTTTACCTACCCCCTCATTTATTTTGCGAATTGTTACAATGTGATTATGTGATTGAACCCTCTTCCTCTCATGGTATCTCTTAAAAACGATGATTGCCTCTTTCTAATGTTAATGTATTTTCGCTGAGCTGACCTATTGGACCGTCACAATCACTTGGCCCTCGATACCTCCCTCCTCTTTTGCTATCTCCTCAATCTATTCTAATCAGTAAGATTATGCGTCGTCTTCTGGTACCTCTTTCGTTGTGTCGTCTACTGTGTTACTTATATATCTTGAGATTTACAGTTGTATAAATTTATATTTATAGTTGTATAAATTTATATTTATAGTTGTATAAATTTATATTTATAATTAATTTATATCTATTATGTTTGTATGGTCGAGAGAGATCGGTACTCACTGCAGGCATAGGCAGATAGATACAGGCCTTCGAATACATGTGTTTTTGAATACGAATTTCGCGCATTTCCTATAGAGAACATAAGACACATGTGTACGTAAGAAATAACGTAGAGAAAATGGCAGGTTCGCAAGAATCACTTTCTTTTAATAATAAAACTATGAAAACATGAGATGACATGGTTCCCTGTCAAAAACTTGCATGGTTTGTACATGTACACCGACATGGTTCCCTGTCAAAAACTTGATGGTTTGTACATGTACACCGACATGATTTCCTGTCAAAAACTTGATGGTTTGTACATGTACACCGACATGATTTCCTGTCAAAAACTTGATGGTTTGTACATGTACACCGACATGGTTCCCTGTCAAAAAACTTGATGGTTTGTACATGTACACCGACATGATTTCCTGTCAAAAACTTGATGGTTTGTACATGTACACCGACATGGTTCCCTGTCAAAAAACTTGATGGTTTGTACATGTATGTGTCATGTGACGTATTCCTTCCAGAACGTTATCTTCCCAATGAATTCTCTGAACCTCTCTCTGTCTTGGGCGATGTGATTTGCATTTTCTAGCAATGTATTCATGTTATCTTTAATGTCGTCAGTCCAACGTCTTCTTGATCTGCCCTTTCTCCTCTTCCCAGGTACTCTTCCCTCCATTATTTGTCTTTCTAAACAGTTGTGTCTCTTTATATGACCAAACAGGCGTAGTTTTCTTTTTGTTATTGTGTTTAGTAACCAACACTCTGGAATCTTCAATATGTTTATAATATCTGAGTTTCTGATTTTTTCCTTACATGATATTCTAAGTATCTTTCTGTAGCATTTCAGCTCGAAGGCGTTTATCTTCTTTGCCGCTTTTTTACTTAGGGTCCATGTTTCACTGCCGTATGTTACAAACGGAAAAATAAAAGTTCGTAACATTAGCACTTTCGTTTCTATTTTGTTGTATTTCAATATGTTTTTCAACCGTGTTATTTTGCAATATGCCATTGCCAATCTCTTCCTTATTCTGCCATGCAGTCTCCAGCACCGTTGATTTTTGCTCCTACGTATTCAAACTTATCCACACATTCTATCTCGGTATTGTCTATTCTGATTTTTGGTTGTTGTGTTGTTATATCGGTTTGTACATGTATACTGACATGATTCCTTGTCAAAAAAACAATATTGCAAGGTGCAGTTGAACATCAAGGAGCAAAGGAAGACAAGGAATATCATAAACAGACAATATCTAAAACTGGACAGGTCAAGATTTTTCCACACTCATCCGCATCGCTGAAGATGGATATAGCTGGTGGATTCTGTGTATTGACTCATCCGTTGTAGTAAGCCTACGACCTTAACGGGTTACTAGTTTATGAATGGAAATGGATGGATGAATTGGTTATTAGTTGTGAGCCGACGTCATTACACTCCGGGTAAACCCATAATTTCCACGGCAAATGACATATTGTAAGCATATTGTAAAACATTCAGGTAACAAAACAAACTTAAATTGTTGCGCCTCTTAGAGAGAATGAACCCACGTTTGGGATCTCCCTGGCGTAGTGATCAAGTTGTTTGCTTGTGTTCTATAGGTCATGGGTTCGAAATAACAGAAAGGCATACGATAGTTTGATGTCTAACATAAATAACAGAAAGTCATACGATAGTTTGATGTCTAACATAAATAACAGAAAGGCATACGATAGTTTCATTTCTAACATAAATAACAGAAAGTCATACGATAGTTTGATGTCTAACATAAATAACAGAAAGGCATACGATAGTTTCATTTCTAACATAAATAACAGAAAGTCATACGATAGTTTCATTTCTAACATAAATAACAGAAAGTCATACTATAGTTTCATTTCCAACATAAATAACAGAAAGTCATACTATAGTTTCATTTCCAACATAAATAACAGAAAGTCATACTATAGTTTCATTTCTAACATAAATAACAGAAAGTCATACTATAGTTTCATTTCTAACATAAATAACAGAAAGTCATACTATAGTTTCATTTCTAACATTAATAACAGAAAGTCATACTAACCACGTACAGTGACAACAATTATATTGAATTTCCGAAAAACTTCAGAGAGAACAACAAACATAGAATTCATCATAGCAAATGAACCGTGGAGATCTGAGAAAACATGGCAGAAAACTTTAAAAAAAACAATCTGGTACACGGATTCCCAATCTCTTGGGTGATGACCTCAAACTGGAACTCTCATGGTTTTTCTGCAGCGATACTGGTTGACGTAGTGACCTAAAGATAGCGTCTTAAATTTTCAATAATACTCTAATTTGTAAGTATCAAATATAGTCTTAAAAATGTGAAGAGTTTATATTTATTTTACCATTGGATACACTGAAGCAATCCAAGGTTGCCAAACGTCAATGCGAAGTGTGCAGAGTATTTTAAATGTGCTGGGTTTTTTTTTAGAGAAAAATAGTTTGTTAACGAGTTACAACCGTCAATTAACAATTAACGTGTTAATTACATAACAAGTTAAAATTATATTGAACTATATTAAACTGTATTATACTGTGCAATCTATTTTTTATTAATTTTTTTTCGTTAACCATTTCAAACTAGTTCTTTTTTTTTTAATTAGTAGGGTCGCCGACCACTTTATTTCTAGACAATAGGGTCTGTTGTCACGGCTTTTCTTACATAATTATATCTCTTTTCACTTGACTATGCTTCTATAAAATATAATCTCTGGTCACTTCACTATGCTTGTATAAAATGGAATCTCTGGTCACTTTGCAATGCTTGTATAAAATAGAATCTCTGGTCACTTGACTATGCTTGTATAAAATAGAATCTCTGGTCAGTTGACTATGCTTGTATAAAATAGAATCTCTGGTCACTTGACTATGCTTGTATATATGGGATCTCTGATGACTTGACTATGCTTGTATACAATAGAATCTCTGGTCACTTGACTATGCTTGTATATATGGGATCTCTGATGACTTGACTATGTTTGTATAAAAAGAAGCTTTGTGTGACTTTACTTCTATAAATTGGGGCCACTATTCTACAAAGGCTGGGAACCTGAGCTTTAGTAGTTTTCTGAAGATGTTTCTGAGAGAATTGATTGACAGATCTCTTGAAATGACATTTTCTGACACATTAATCATCTCTTCTGTTCTTGTACTTATTACTTTCCCATGGGGTGACCTTTCTCCATGTGGTTAAGCACAGCTGGGTAATATGAAACACAACTCCGGTCAATAGGTGCAGAGAGATTGTTACGAATACGGACAACATTGTGTATTGTAGTTTGGTTAATATGTGGTTGGAGAAAGGGGAGAATCGCAAAATTGTTCACAAAATTGTGTTTAGTTATGTCACGGAGTTTTATGATGTATTAATGAGCTCCGGGCAGATTTTACACTCTCACAGCTCGCGCGAACGTTGTCGTGGTTTGAGCGCAGAGAAATGTGGTCCGTTATGTGAATTTTTGCCAAAATTACTTTAACATCTACATGTTGTCAAGTCCGCAAACGCTGTATCTTTGTTGTTCTACCCCCCCCCCCCCCCCTCTCCGACCACCCCCACCTCCCTCCATCAATAGGACAACACAAGCATATTTAGTACTTTTAGACGGAAAATTAAAGACAATTATGAAATTTTGTTAATATCTGAAAAATAACAGGACGACATATCGAAGGTGACGTTTCAACCAAAAGTCTTGATATATCACAACTAGTAAAGGACAGCAATGCTAATGATCACATCACGGTGCTAAATAATTAATTCATTTTGTTTTTAGCATCATTGAAACGTCATTTATCTTATTATTTCATTGGCAACTATGTGTGTACTATGTGTCACTCGTCAATGTCAACCACGAATCAGTCAAAGATCAGATAACTGGTGTTACCAGTTCTAATGTCCGAATAATCTCGAGAAAAATGTTGAATGCTGGGATGGTCAATCTACTATGAACAAATTTATTCCAATTACATAACGAGACATGATAACCTATGTGTCATTGTGAAGTCTATGCGGCGCGTGTTTGTTTTAAATAAAGAGGGTTGAAAGTATGTATATGTGTGTGTGTGTGTGTGTGTGTGTGTGTGTGTGTGTGTGTGTGTGTGTGTGTGTGTGTGTGTGTGTGTGTGTGTGTATGTGTGGGTTTTGTACACGTGATTCATTTTTTTATTTCATAAACGTTTTTTGTTCAGAAAACTTGCCGGTCACAGACAAAATGTTTGTAACCTCATGTTCTCATTATCAAAGATGCCGAGAGCCTCCTCATAATTCTGACACTTTTGACATGATAATTTTCTCTTTAAAAGGGGGCTAAAAAATGTGGCAATAAGAGGATTAATTTCATTACTAGGGGTTCTCCATATGTCCCCCGACGACTCCTACCGAGAGTGCCGATATAGTACGTACCTACGTAATATCAAGCATTAATCGCCCAGGAATCTCCGAAAAAATGCACTTATAAACAAGATGTCACAATGAAGATTTGAGCCTACGACCTCTTGAGGACAAAGCAAACGGCTTAAGCACTACAATAGACAGCCCCCCCCCCCGGGATCTCATAAACATATGCACATCTAGAACAGACCTACGATCTGAGATCGAAACCCGCGGCCACAAAACACACGCTTTAACCAATAGTTCTTGTTGTACAGTCCCAAATAATTACAAGCTATTCGCTATTACTTCCAATATACAATAAGGTGGTTTTTCTAGAGCTTTATTTCATACACAAAAGAATAACTCTCAGAGGTGTTCAATGCTGTGATAAGCCTACTAATCAGGTGTGTTCAATGCTGTGATAAGCCTACTAATTAGGTGTGTTCAATGCTATGATAAGCCTATTAATCAGGTGTGTTCAATGCTATGATAAGCCTACTAATCAGAGGTGTTCAATGCTGTGATAAGCCTACTAATCAGGTGTGTTCAATGCCATGAAAAGCCTACTAATCAGAGGTGTTCAATGCTGTGATAAGCGTACTAATCAGAGGTGTTCAATGATGTGATAAGCCTACTAATCAGAGGTGTTCAATGATGTGATAAGCCTACTAATCAGAGGTGTTCAATGATGTGATAAGCCTACTAATCAGAGGTGTTCAATGATGTGATAAGCCTACTAATCAGGGGTGTTCAATGCTGTGATAAGCCTACTAATCAGAGGTGTTCAATGATGTGATAAGCCTACTAATCAGGGGTGTTCAATGCTGTGATAACCCTACTAATCAGAGGTGTTCAATGATGTGATAAGCCTACTAATCAGAGGTGTTCAATGATGTGATAAGCCTACTAATCAGGGGTGTTCAATGCTGTGATAAGCCTACTAAACTGGGGTGTTCAATGCTGTGATAAGCCTACTAATCAGAGTTGGTGTAGTCGCGACCAATCGTCAAATATGAACCTAACATCAGAATCAAAATAATGCAGACTCAGCTTTCTTACGTCATGTTTTTATTTTATTATTGTTGTACGTTTCGTTAGTCAATTTTTATATGCTGTGTGTCATCCGGGTGTCGCCTTTCAACTCCGACCAACGACACACACGAGAAGGGTGTCGTCTGCTATCCCCGACCAACGACACACACGAGTAGGGTGTCGCCTGCCAACTCCGACCAACGACACACACGAGAAGGGTGTCGTCTGCTATCCCCGACCAACGACACACACGAGAAGGGTGTCGCCTGCCAACGCTGACCAGCGACACTCACGAAAAGGGATGTCGCCTGCCAACGCCGACCAACGACACACACGAGAAGGGTGTCGTCTGCTAACCCCGACCAACGACACACACGAGAAGGGTGTCGCCTGCTAACCGCGACCAACGACACACACGAGAAGGGTGTCGTCTGCTAACCCCGACCAACGACACACACGAGAAGGGTGTCGCCTGCTAACCGCGACCAACGACACACACGAGATGGGTGTCGCCTGCCAACGCCGACCAACGACACACACGAGAATAATCGAAAACATAAATCAAAAGGTTGAATAGAATTGTGTTGGTTTGTCTTGTCTTGGTGAAAGTCGTGGTACAGCTGAACTAATGTACTATAATCACAATGCAATGAACGAAAAATATTACATTCGGAATACTGTACTTGATTTTTACCCATGCTACAACAAATAAACGATACTCCTATACCAGCAATTACTGTAAAGTTTCTTTTCCACATAAAATAAAATCAGTACCACCCTAAAAACAACATTCGTAGTGACTGCTGCGATAAATCCGTTCAATCTAGAAAATAATAAATCATAAATCTGTAACGTGGTTATAAAGCACTCATGCAAAATATGAATCCTATGCGCTCAGTAATTACATAGAAAATAGACAATATCGGTGGACAATTATGTATAGTGAGAAATATTCTAATTTCTTTTCTATCTCAGTTTAGAAAGTCGAGCAAATCAATTTGATTGTAATTGTCTTTAAACAGATTAGGATGTCTCTTCTGTATATTAGTTGACGCCTGTGGTTATGATTTCTTTTTTCTCCTGCTAATTATGATGAAGTTCAGAAGAGTCACGTTTTACAGCTAGACTGCTATAGTTCGTGATTTGATATTATGCGAGTTCAGATGTTAGTGTATGTTTAAGTCAGCTTAGTGTGCACTTCTGTGACAACTAGTGCATCTTTCTGTCTGATCTGTTTATCCAAGGGTCGACAACCTATGGCACGCGTGCCACACTTGGCACGCCAATCAATTTCAAATGGCACGCAGACTCTTCACATTGAATCTGGACTCCTTCACATTCTTCTTGATATGTGATGTTGGCACTCTGAATAATTTGAAACCTTAAGTTGGCACACAGTTAGTAAAAGGTTGCCGACCCCTGTGTTAATCCATCCGTATAATGGTACGTACATCTAGCCCTCCTCGCCATCTAGGAATCTGCCACAAAAGAACAATTGAGCAATGTCCGCTGGCCTGCATCTATTCGCCATCAATGGAGACAACGTGATACAAGACAAAAGTAATAAATCAGGACAGGGCATGCAATAATGAATTATTCACAGGCGACAGGCTCTCAGCATATCCCCCCACCTCCCCAACTTTTCTTACTCTACTCCGACATGCTTGGAAAGAAAACAACAGGACATATTTTCTGCACTCTGAACTTGAAAACCAAGACCGGTTGCTACACGATCGATATATATATATATATATAAACTCACACCCATGCATATGCACCAAGCTTACATGTAACAGACTATGCGTTTTTTTATAATTGTATGTGCTGCACTGGTGAAAGCGCCTTCAATTTTATTAGAACCTCCTAGTTACCGTTCACCACATTATCTAGAAAATGTCTATACTATAAAAAGTGTGTTTACGACAAATTCTTGCAATTAACTCACAAATTCTTGCCGTGACATCACAGAATCTTGCAGTTGTATCACAAACTCTTTCAGCGATATCACACAATCTTGCAGTTACATCACACAATCTTGCAGTTACATCACACAATCTTGCAGTTACTTCACACAATCTTGCAGTTACATCACACAATCGTATAGTGGCATTCAGTGCAGAATTTACTTATAAGATAAACAAGCTATAGCTTAGGGGCTTAGGACCCCACTTTCTTGGGGTCCCCATATTTTATTTTATTTCACTATCTATATACTTCTTAATTATTAAAGGCCCCCATATCTCAAAAAAAGCTTAGGGCCTTATCAAGTCTAAATCCGGCGCTGGTGATATCATACAATCTTGCAGAGACATCACAAATTCGTGCAGTGATATCACAAAATCTGTAGCGTATATTTCTACCTATGTATCCATGCTCACAGACATAAACAATTCTAGCTGAGCAGTGAATCTTGTACCCGCTCCACGTACGCATGGAGAGACGCTACTTACATTTTGATCAATGTATGAGACAGGAACAGATTACTTTCCTGTTTTTCTCCTGGCTGTTATTTATTTTCCTGTTTTTCTCATTGGCTGTTTTTTATTTTCCTGTTTTTCTCATTGGCTGTTTTTTATTTTCCTGTTTTTCTCTTGGTTGTTTTTCACATGTTTCTTATTCGTTCATTATCAAACTCTTGCATGTTAGCAAGATGTGGTCCATAGAATCCAATGCGTTGTGCAAATGTTCCAACTAGGCTGCGATATCTGCACCTGCCTAAGAGCAAATTAATTGGATCTGTTTGACACACCCGGTTTCTGGGGCACTTTGATCCTCATTAGGATAGGACAGCCAACACCACCAACAGAACATCTTTTTTCGCAAATCCACCCTCCACGCTTTAGATAACAGTGATGCTAATCTCTGCTCCTCTTTCAGACCCCAGCAACACAATGGTATCCAAATAAAATTAAATAATTTTCCCATGGATTGAGAAGAAAATCGCTTCAGAATGGATTGAAAAGTAAATAATTTTCCCATGCATTGAAAAGACAATCATTTTCCCATGGATTGAAAAGACAATCGTTTCCCCATGGATTGAAAAGACAATGGTTTTCCCATGGATTGAAAAGACAATGGTTTTCCAATGGATTGAAAAAACAATTGTTTTCCCATTGATTGAAAAGACAATGGTTTCCCATGGATTGAAAAAGACAATCGGTTTCCCATAGATTGAAAGGGCAATCTTTCTTTCCGTGGATTGAAATAGACAATACGTTTCCCATGGATTAAAAAAGACAATCGTTTCTCCATGAAAGTCATTCGCGTTGGTCACACAAGATCAACCATGTTGACTGATGTGACTCACCCATGCTTTAAACTGGCCACTTTAGCTATACTTTGTGCTGTAAGCCAATGATAAGTCGAATCAGCCAAGATAAGTGATGCTTTACGTGGCCAACCCGTATACCTTAGCGGATGTGTATTCTGTATTGGACTTGGATATTTTATTATTATTGAGCTTTTAGGTACCACCAAATACACCTAATTGTATCGCCAGTGCAATGCGGACGGTCAGTTTTCGAACCACAAGCTAATTCAACGAATTTGTTTGCGAGACGAGCTTATAGTCAACTCTTTATGCCTCCCATCAGGAAGCAAACATGCATCCATAAACTTCACTAACACAACCAAGTCAACGAGGAAGTTGAAATAACATCCGTTATACGCGTTCGGGTGTCACTTCGGTTACCTAACTGTTGATGGCCTGCATTTTGTCACAAGGGTATAAGCTATCACGAGCTACCAGCTCACAGCTAAAAGAATTACTTCATCATCACCATCATCATCATCATTTATAATATCGTGCCTCTTGTGTTGATAACAATAAAGGTAAACATCAAGAATAGCCAGTAAAAGGTAAACATCAAGAATGATCAGTAAAAGGTAAACATCAAGAATAGTCAGTAAAAGGTAAACATCAACATTGATCAGTAAAAGGTAAACATCAAGAATGGCCAGTAAAAGGTAAACATCAAGAATGGCCAGTAACAGGTAAACATCAACATTGATCAGTAAAAGGTAATCATCAAGAATGGCCAGTAAAAGGTAAACATCAAGAATGGCCAGTAAAAGGTAAACATCAATAATGGCCAGTAAAAGGTAAACATCAAGAATGGCCAGTAAAAGGTAAACATCAAGAATGGCCAGTAAAAGGTAAACATCAAGAATGGTCAGTAAAAGGTAAACATCAAGAATGGCCAGTAAAAGGTAAACATCAAGAATGGCCAGTAAACGGTAAACATTAAGAATGGCCAGTAATAGGTAAACATCAAGAATGGCCAGTAAAAGGTAAACATCAAGAATGGCCAGTAAAAGGTAAACATCAAGAATGGCCAGTAAAAGGTAAACATCAAGAATGGCCAGTAAAAGGTAAACATCAAGAATGATCAGTAAACGTTCGCAAAAGTAACCTGAGTTATAAGCCAGTGTCATAGCAAACGGTTTCCCTTAAGTGCTCAGCTGCACTGTCAGTGTTTGATCGGAGACCGCCTGGATAGTGGCACCATCGCACTTGCACAAAAACGATAGCACCATTCCACGTTCTTATCAGACCATGAGCCATATCACTTTACTTCCTGGTGGTTGGGTGAACCACGGAAGTAGTTTTTATTTCATATAATGAATAACAAGTGGACTCTAAACCTACGTCTGCTGATCGACAGTCGAATGACTCAATAGTACATTACAGCAGCTCCCTGCCCTTAATAATAACCTCAATTGATGATATTCTCTCATGCTAGGATGGCATTCCATCCAGTTGATGATATTCTCTCATGTCAGGATGGCATTCCATCCAATTGATGATATTCTCTCATGTCAGGATGGCATTCCATCCATTTGATGATATTCTCTCATGTCATGATAACAATTCATCCAGTTGGTGTCATTCTCTCATACCAAGAAGATATTCCATCCAGTTGGTGTCATTCTCTCATACCAAGAAGATATTCCGTCCAGTTGGTGACATTCTCTCATACCATGAAGATATTCCATCCAGTTGGTGGTATTCTCTCATGCAAGGATGACAACCACCCACCTTACCAGTTCTCTTTTCGAAACGCTAGGTGTTAAAGCGCTGTTGATGGGTCAATAGATCTGATGGAACAATGATTAACTAGTTGGTTCTGGGAGAAGAAAGTTGAATGAATTGGATCTAATCAAAGAATGAGGAACTAGTTGGATCTGATGAAAGAATAATAATCTAGTTAGATATGATGAAGTAATGGTGAACTAGTTGAATCTGATGAAAGAATAATAATCTAGTTAGATGTGATGAAGTAATGGTGAACTAGTTGGATCTGAAGAAATAATGGTGAACTAGTTGAATCTGAAAGAAGAATGACGAACTAGTTGTCCTAAATGTTTATGTTACACTCCGAAAAGAAGGATGTGATCTTGAGATACTGCCGCACTGAAATGTCTTCCTTCGAAGATTAAACATGCATCCATAAACTACCTCTAGCACATCCATGCCTTTGAGATAAAACTTTTCTGGTAACAACGCAATACTGGAAATGCAAGGGCTGGGGTAACACAGGGCAAATGTAAGCATAAACGGAAATAGGTACAAATGACTGTTTATAAATGAAACATACTAACATTTAGACACAACGATGTCTTTCAGACAGCAAACTTTATAACAATGAGACACGGCGATGTCTTTGAGACAGCAAACTTTATAACAATGAGACACGGCGATGTCTTTGAGACAGCAAACTTTATAACAATGAGACACGGCGATGTCTTTGAGACAGCAAACTTTATAACAATGAGACATGGCGATGTCTTTGAGACAGCAAACTTTATAACAATGAGACACAGCGATGTCTTTGAGACAGCAAACTTTATAACAATGAGACACGGCGATGTCTTTGAGACAGCAAACTTTATAACAATGAGACACAGCGATGTCTTTGAGACAGCAAACTTTATAACAATGAGACACGGCGATGTCTTTGAGACAGCAAACTTTATAACAATGAGACACAGCGATGTCTTTGAGACAGCAAACTTTATAACAATGAGACACGGCGATGTCTTTGAGACAGCAAACTTTATAACAATGAGACACGGCGATGTCTTTGAGACAGAAAACTTTATAACCATCAACAAGAAGAAACCATCAACAAAAGTCAACAACTGAAATTTTCACAAATTGAATCGGTAAAATCACTACAGATTCGTCCGGCTCTGTGGCGAAGTGGTACAGAGCCCGTCTGTGACGGCAAAGGTACCGAGTTTGTCCTTACCACAGGCAATTGTGCATCCGGACCGTTCAGAAAGCAATGGCAACCTACTGAACGTATTTATATTTCCTAGAAAATCACCACAGCCAACAAATGCTGGGTCCAGCTACGTCCTAGATAGGATATGCTACCAATTTTTTTTTACAGATTCTACTTTAAAGATAAGATGTGGTTTAGTGGATAAGCTGCACGCCTTTTATCCAAATGGTCGCTAGTTAGAATCAGGCTCGTGACGTCTTGTTCACAAAGTGCATAGTGTCGTGGATCCCTGGGGATCTTCGCTGTAAGCTACGAATTACGTGTTAAAAGTGCTACTCTTGGAATTACGTGTTAAAAGTGCAACGTTGAACTGTTCGAAGTACATATGTGAAAAACCATATACATTGAAGGCAATCCATAACCCCATTTCAACCTATGTTTTTTTTTTCTATGTTACAGATTCCCGACACTCTTAGAGTATGTGAAACACGTGCGTTTAAAGTCTTAAGTCTGTTGCATCATCTTAAGTCTTTCTTCTGACTTGGGTGTCATACATGTAAAGAAAAAAAGGTAAGTGATAGTATTCTCAATGTGACTAGAAGCATGGTTCTCTGAATACAAGGACATGCTCACGTTCACGTCACGGTAATAGTTGGTTTAAAACACACTTTGCTGGGAATTCCTTAGCTGCATAGTGGTTTTCTAAATATACTGATGAACATTATCTTAAGAACGGTATAATCTAATTGGCAGTTTTCACCAGTATAGCTCACAAGATTATAGATCATTCATATCACTGTCGAAAACATCCATGGAATATTTGTTTACAACCAACTGTTAAACTGACGTGGACAATTCCATAGGATATCCTTGTATCTAGGATCCGACTACTCTTCTATCTGTCTATCCATCAGTCCATAAATATATACATTCAATTATTTATCTGTCCGACCATTCATAAATACATACTTTCTATGCATCCACAAATATATCCATCCATCTATCCATTTATCTTTCTGTCCATCCATCTATAAATACATCCATCATTTATAAATAAATAATCAATCTCTATTTATCCATAAATACGTTCAATCATACATCCATCCACCTATCTATCTATCCATAAATGCATCCATCATCTATCAATCCGTCTATCCATCCATAAATACATCCATCCAACCATCTATCCATCCATCTATCTATCCATCCATAAATACATCCATCCAACCATCTATCCATCCATCTATCTATCATCCATCTATCCAACCATCTAACTATCATCCATCTATCTATCATCCATATATCCAACCATAAATACATCCATCCATTTATCCATGCATCTATCCACCTATCCACGATGGTGGATAGATTATCTATTTCTCCATAAATATATCCATCTCAAATGCATCCGCTCATTTATCCACCTCTCCATAGATACATCCATCTATCTATATATCTATCATATCTTTCTATCTAGCTATCTATCCATACATCCATTCATCTATGTATCTATCCATATATCCATCCATTCATTCATTGATCTATCCATATATCTATCCATCTAGCTATCTATGTTCCTTCAGCACCTAATTTGGAACATAGGACAGGGACAAATGCTCCCCCAATTTGAGCGATGTGATTCTTCTATGTGTGTTTCTAGTATAGTTAGTTAGATTTTTGGTTGGTTGGTTGGTTAGTTAATTTTGTGGTTGGTTGGTTGGTTAGTTAATTTTTTGGTTGGTTGGTTGGTTAGTTAATTTTTTGGTTGGTTGGTTGGTTAGTTAATTTTTTGGTTGGTTGGTTGGTTAGTTAATTTTTTGGTTGGTTGGTTGGTTAGTTAATTTTTTGGTTGGTTGGTTGGTTGGTTAGTTAATTTTTTGGTTGGTTGGTTGGTTAGTTAATTTTTTGGTTGGTTGGTTGGTTAGTTAATTTTTTGGTTGGTTGGTTGGTTAGTTAATTTTTTGGTTGGTTGGTTGGTTAGTTAATTTTTTGGTTGGTTGGTTGGTTAGTTAATTTTTTGGTTGGTTGGTTGGTTAGTTAATTTTTTGGTTGGTTGGTTGGTTAGTTAATTTTTTGGTTGGTTGGTTGGTTAGTTAATTTTTTGGTTGGTTGGTTGGTTAGTTAATTTTTTGGTTGGTTGGTTGGTTAGTTAATTTTTTGGTTGGTTGGTTGGTTAGTTAATTTTTTGGTTGGTTGGTTGGTTAGTTAATTTTTTGGTTGGTTGGTTGGTTAGTTAATTTTTTGGTTGGTTGGTTGGTTAGTTAATTTTTTGGTTGGTTGGTTGGTTAGTTAATTTTTTGGTTGGTTGGTTGGTTAGTTAATATTTTGGTTGGTAAGCTCATTTAAGTAGTTAGCTGTGGCTAGCTTGTCGGTTTGTCAATTGGTCGGCTGATTGGTTAGTTAATTATTTGTTTGGTAGGTTCGGTTAGTTACATAGCTTTGGTTAGTTTGTCGGTTTGACAACTAGTCGGTTGGTTTGTTAGTGTATTTCTTAGGTAGTCAGTCAGTCACTCTGTCAGTTAGTCAGTCAGTCAATTAGTCAATCAATTAGTTTAGTTTTAGTTATAGATTTAAGTATACTTGTTGTTATAGTTAGTTGGTTATTTAGTCACTTAGTTAATTTGTTAGATAGTTGGATATTCAGTTTATGTGTGTGTCTGCTATTTAGTTAGTTATTTATTTAGGTAGTTGGTTAATTTATTGGTTGATTGGTTGCTGGTTGGTTGGTTAGTTTGTTCGGTGTTAGTTTGCTAATATGTTGGTTATTTTTTTCTGTTTATGTGTCTATGTTTGTTTGTTATTTGGGCACCTATGGACTTGTCCGAAGTGCAGTGGCGATGATGAAACGACTAACTAACTAACTAACTATCTAACTAACTAACTAGCTTGAGTTCTTCCCAGCCAATATTTAAGAGTTTTCTAATACAATAGAGATCCATGCTTGAACACAATTCAATGACAATATGCTTGCACGAATCTCACCGAGTTGACTCACAGCTAATGTACACAAATCTCAGACATTTAATGTACACAAATCTCAGACATTTAATGTACACAAATCTCAGACATTTAATGTACACAAATCTCAGACATTTAATGTACACAAATCTCAGACATTTAATGTACACAAATCTCAGACATTTAATGTACACAAATCTCAGACATTTAATGTACACAAATCTCAGACATTTAATGTACACAAATCTCAGACATTTAATGAACACAAATCACAGCCAGTTAATGAACACAAATCACAGCCAGTTAATGAACACAAATCACAGCCAGTTAATGAACACAAATCACAGCCAGTTAATGAACACAAATCACAGCCAGTTAATGAACACAAATCACAGCCAGTTAATGAACACAAATCACAGCCAGTTAATGAACACAAATCACAGCCAGTTAATGAACACAAATCACAGCCAGTTAATGCACACACAACACAGCCAGTTAATGCACACAAATCACAGCCAGTTAATGCACACACAACACAGCCAGTTAATGCACACAAATCACAGCCAGTTAATGCACACAAATCACAGCCAGTTAATGCACACAAATCACAGACAGTTAATGCACACAAATCACAGCCAGTTAATGCACACACAACACAGTCAGTTAATGCACACAAATCACAGCCAGTTAATGCACACACAACACAGTCAGTTAATGAACACAAATCACAGCCAGTTAATGAACACAAATCACAGCCAGTTAATGCACACACAACACAGTCAGTTAATGCACACAAATCACAGACAGTTAATGCACACAAATCACAGCCAGTTAATGCACACAAATCACAGACAGTTAATGCACACAAATCACAGCCAGTTAATGCACACACAACACAGTCAGTTAATGCACACAAATCACAGCCAGTTAATGCACACACAACACAGTCAGTTAATGCACACAAATCACAGTCAGTTAATGCACACACAACACAGCCAGTTAATGCACACAAATCACAGACAGTTAATGAACACAAATCACAGCCAGTTAATGCACACACAACACAGCCAGTTAATGAACACAAATCACAGCCAGTTAATGCACACACAACACAGCCAGTTAATGCACACAAATCACAGCCAGTTAATGCACACAAATCACAGCCAGTTAATGCACACAAATCACAGACAGTTAATGCACACAAATCACAGCCAGTTAATGCACACACAACACAGTCAGTTAATGCACACAAATCACAGCCAGTTAATGCACACACAACACAGTCAGTTAATGAACACAAATCACAGCCAGTTAATGCACACACAACACAGCCAGTTAATGCACACAAATCACAGCCAGTTAATGCACACACAACACAGCCAGTTAATGCACACAAATCACAGCAAGTTAATGCACACAAATCACAGCCAGTTAATGCACACAAATCACAGACAGTTAATGCACACAAATCACAGCCAGTTAATGCACACACAACACAGTCAGTTAATGCACACAAATCACAGCCAGTTAATGCACACACAACACAGTCAGTTAATGAACACAAATCACAGCCAGTTAATGAACACAAATCACAGCCAGTTAATGCACACACAACACAGTCAGTTAATGCACACAAATCACAGACAGTTAATGCACACAAATCCCAGCCAGTTAATGCACACAAATCACAGACAGTTAATGCACACAAATCACAGCCAGTTAATGCACACACAACACAGTCAGTTAATGCACACAAATCACAGCCAGTTAATGCACACACAACACAGTCAGTTAATGCACACAAATCACAGTCAGTTAATGCACACACAACACAGCCAGTTAATGCACACAAATCACAGACAGTTAATGAACACAAATCACAGCCAGTTAATGCACACACAACACAGCCAGTTAATGAACACAAATCACAGCCAGTTAATGCACACACAACACAGCCAGTTAATGCACACAAATCACAGCCAGTTAATGCACACAAATCACAGCCAGTTAATGCACACAAATCACAGACAGTTAATGCACACAAATCACAGCCAGTTAATGCACACACAACACAGTCAGTTAATGCACACAAATCACAGCCAGTTAATGCACACACAACACAGTCAGTTAATGAACACAAATCACAGCCAGTTAATGAACACAAATCACAGCCAGTTAATGCACACACAACACAGTCAGTTAATGCACACAAATCACAGACAGTTAATGCACACAAATCACAGCCAGTTAATGCACACAAATCACAGACAGTTAATGCACACAAATCACAGCCAGTTAATGCACACACAACACAGTCAGTTAATGCACACAAATCACAGCCAGTTAATGCACACACAACACAGTCAGTTAATGCACACAAATCACAGACAGTTAATGCACACAAATCACAGTCAGTTAATGCACACAAATCACAGACAGTTAATGCACACAAATCACAGCCAGTTAATGAACACAAATCACAGCCAGTTAATGCAGACAAATTACAGACAGTTAATGCATACAAAACACACCCAGTTAATGCACACAAATCACAGCCAGTTAATAGACACAAATCACAGCCAGTTAATGCACACAAATTACAGCCAGTTAATGCACACAAATCACAGGCAGTTAATGCAGACAAATTACAGACAGTTAATGCAGACAAATTACAGACAGTTAATGCATACAAAACACACCCAGTTAATGCACACAAATCACAGACAGTTAATGCACACAAATTACAGCCAGTTAATGCACACAAATCACAGACAGTTAATGGACACAAATCACAGCCAGTTAATGCGCACAAATCACAGGCAGTTAATAGACACAAATCACAGCCAGTTAATGCACACAAATCACAGCCAGTTAATGCACACAAATCACAGACAGTTAATGCACACAAATTACAGCCAGTTAATGCACACAAATCACAGACAGTTAATGGACACAAATCACAGCCAGTTAATGCGCACAAATCACAGCCAGTTAATGCACACACAACACAGTCAGTTAATGCACACAAATCACAGACAGTTAATGCACACAAATCACAGCCAGTTAATGCACACAAATCACAGCCAGTTAATGCACACACAACACAGTCAGTTAATGCACACAAATCACAGCCAGTTAATGAACACAAATCACAGCCAGTTAATGAACACAAATCACAGCCAGTTAATGCACACACAACACAGCCAGTTAATGCACACAAATCACAGCCAGTTAATGCACACAAATCACAGCCAGTTAATGCACACACAACACAGTCAGTTAATGCACACAAATCACAGACAGTTAATGCACACAAATCACAGCCAGTTAATGCACACAAATCACAGACAGTTAATGCACACAAATCACAGCCAGTTAATGCACACAAATCACAGACAGTTAATGCACACAAATCACAGCCAGTTAATGCACACACAACACAGTCAGTTAATGCACACAAATCACAGACAGTTAATGCACACAAATCACAGCCAGTTAATGCACACAAATCACAGCCAGTTAATGCACACACAACACAGTCAGTTAATGCACACAAATCACAGACAGTTAATGCACTCAAATCACAGCCAGTTAATGCACACAAATCACAGACAGTTAATGAACACAAATCACAGCCAGTTAATGAACACAAATCACAGCCAGTTAATGCACACACAACACAGCCAGTTAATGCACACAAATCACAGCCAGTTAATGCACACAAATCACAGACAGTTAATGCATACACAACACAGCCAGTTAATGCACACAAATTACAGCCAGTTAATGCACACACAACACAGCCAGTTAATGAACACAAATCACAGCCAGTTAATGCACACACAACACAGTCAGTTAATGCACACAAATCACAGACAGTTAATGCACACAAATCACAGACAGTTAATGCATACAAAACACACCCAGTTAATGCACACAAATCACAGCCAGTTAATAGACACAAATCACAGCCAGTTAATGCACACAAATTACAGCCAGTTAATGCACACAAATCACAGGCAGTTAATGCAGACAAATCACAGCCAGTTAATGCAGACAAATTACAGACAGTTAATGCATACAAAACACACCCAGTTAATGCACACAAATCACAGACAGTTAATGCACACAAATTACAGCCAGTTAATGCACACAAATCACAGACAGTTAATGGACACAAATCACAGCCAGTTAATGCGCACAAATCACCGACAGTTAATGCACACAAATTACAGCCAGTTAATGCACACAAATCACAGACAGTTAATGCACACAAATCACAGCCAGATAATGCACACAAACTACAGCCATTTAATGCACACAAATCACAGGCAGTTAATGGACACAAATCACAGCCAGTTAATGCACACAAATTACAGACAGTTAATGCACATAAATCACAGACAGTTAATGCACACAAATCACAGCCAGTTAATGCACACAAATTACAGACAGTTAATGCACATAAATCACAGACAGTTAATGCACACAAATCACAGCCAGTTAATGCACACAAATTACAGACAGTTAATGCACATAAATCACAGACAGTTAATGCACACAAATCACAGCCAGTTAATGCACACAAATCACAGCCAGTTAATGCACACAAATCACAGCCAGTTTATATGTACAACACACCCAGTTAAGGAACACATCTCAGCCACTTAATGCACAAATCACACTCAATTAACGCACAACGCCCACCCAGTTAATGTTTATAACGCTAACAGTTATAAGCAAATCTCATCCATGCTGAAGCCGGATGTGTCAGACCGAAAGGCGCAGATATCGCAGCAATGTTGTAAACCATGACACAACGCATTCCGTTCTCAGGACTACATCCTGCTGATCTGCAGGAGTTATAGAACGAACGCAGAAGAAGACGAAATCTCATCAATTAACACCCAAATCTCATCCATTTAGTTGACAAATCTCATTGAGTTAAATCGCATCCAGATAAATAACAAATCTCATATATTTCACACACAATCACAGGCAATTAAAGCACACATCTCACTAAGGTAACGGACAAATCTCATATATTTAATACACACACGCCTACGCTGTTAACGAACAAAGCTCAGCAACTTAATGCACACATCGTGTATTGTTAACACGTAATGCACACGTCGTGTATTGTTAACACTTAATGCACACGTCGTGTATTGTTAACACTTAATGCACACATCGTGTATTGTTAACACTTAATGCACACATCGTGTATTGTTAACACTTAATGCACACATCGTGTATTGTTAATGTTTTATGCACAAATCGTATATAATTAACGCTTTATACAAAAATGGTATACCGTTTTTGGTAGCATATCCTTTACAGGATTTAGCTATCAACCCAGCATTTGTTGGCTGTGGTGATTTTCTAGGCAATATAAATACGTTTAGTAGTTTGCCATTGCTTTCTGATCGGTCCGGATGCACATTTGCCTGTGACAATATCGAACTCGGGACTATGTCCGTTTCAGACGCGCTCTGTACCACTTTGCCACAGAGCCGGACGGTATACTGTTAACTGACAAATTTCATCCAGTTAACACAAAATTCACCCAGTTAACTGACACATTTTATCCAGTTAAAGTCCAAATTTCATCCAACTTAACGCTCAACCACACAGTTCACGTACACGTCCATCCAGGTATTCACATAACAATGTATTCGCCCTCAGTTTGTGCTGAACTTGTGAAAACATTGCTCGTGGAAGGAGACATAGATTATACAAGTCTTATTTCTGAAGGGGATCAATATTCATATTGATTTATTGCTGATAGAAACAATAATGGCCGTTCACTGCAGTTGAGTTTAAATCTCATTTTAATAGGAGTACATAACATCACGTAGTCAGAGTCCCGAGACAAAGCTGAGAGCAAATATTGATCATACAACGAGGGTCAGGTCTGAGTGAAAGTTGTTATCAAGAGAGTGGCAAGTTCCATTTGGAAATTGTGAACAATGAAAGATGGTTGATTGTGTGAGGATCCATGAGTTGGTGGGTGGATGGGTTGAGAAAAGCTGCTTTGAGAATAGTTGAGTGAGGTGTTGCAAGAAGGTATAAGGTGGATTGACAAGTAATGAGAGAAATTAATGGGTTCATTACAGGTTAGAAGTATTATGCGCAGTTTCATTCAGATTTCTTGACGTCACCTAAAAAACAAAATGGTTCATTATATACAAAGGGAGCTGGAGGGGGCCTCTCAGTGCGTAGCGAGAAGATTGATGGATTCGGCATTTTATGCGACTTTATTGAAAATTTTGTGTCGTTAAATAATGTAGGATATCTTCAATTCAAGTTTATAGCTTGTTACGTTACAAATGTAGACACTTCTCTCCATAAAGTACCAACTATTGTAATAGGTATCCTGTTGTGGAATTTTGGGGATTTTCTTATTATTTTCAATGCCGTGTGATGTTGGTTATCATGCCTTTCGCTAGCCTTCTATTTCATGTGCTGTCAATCATTTCTTCGTATGATCCATGCCTTGTGACGTTGGTTATCACGCCTTTCAACAACTTTCTATTTCGTGTGATATCAATCATTACCGACACCGATATTCTCCCATGCCACAATGGTAGATTGTCAAGCATATCCTCTCTTGGTCTTCACCTACCTCTCTTGGTCTTCACCTACCTCTCTTGGTCTTCACTTACCTCTCTTGGTCTTCACCTACCTCTCTTGGTCTTCACCTATCTCTCTTGGTCTTCACCTACCTCTCTTGGTCTTCACATACCTCTCTTGGTCTTCACATACCTCTCTTTGTCTTCACATACCTCTCTTGGTCTTCACATACCTCTCTTGGTCTTCACATACCTCTATTGGTGTTCACATACCTCTCTTGGTCTTCACATACCTCTCTTGGTCTTCACATACCTCTCTAGGTCTTCACCTACCTCTCTAGGTCTTCACCTACCTCTCTAAGTCTTCGCCTACCTCTCTAGGTCTTCACCTACCTCTCTTGTTCTTCACCTACCTCTCTAGGTCTTCACCTACCTCTCTTGGTCTTCACCTACCTCTCTTGCTCTTTAACTTGCCTGTTATTACAATGATTTCCATCTTTCCTTTCTCATGATGTGTTCCAAAAATATGGACTCTCTCTTGGGTAAGCAGCTCTCTCTCTATCTCTTTGAATTAACTTCTTTCAAATTATCTTCATTACGTCCTATTCTCAACATTCTTCTATAAAATACCATCTCTGCTGCTTCAATATAATTTTGTCTCTGTTACGCTGAGCGCACAAAATTCGCTTACATAAATCAGAATTGGCTCTATATAACGTCTATATTTATCACCTCAACTGACAAATGATATATTACATAGGATTACATTCTCTTTCCAAAAATATCTTGTAGGGAACAGTTGAGGGTAGAAGACGAAGAGGAGGTAAGAGGAAATCATCTCTATCTATACGCTGAGTCCCTTGTTTGCCTTGCGGAGTCAGGGTTGAAAGAGTTCTCTGGAGATGGCCTTCTTGTGTGCTGTTTGTAAGCTTTTTCCTGTGGCTTCTTTGATTTCTGTGATCCATCTTTTACATGGCCTGCCTCTGGCTTTATAGCCGTTATGTTTATGTGTCATTGCCATCTGTGGCATGGTGTCTGTTGGTAGTCTGGAAGTGTGTGAAAACCACTTGATCTGTTGTCCTTTGATGTGTTCCAATACTGGTATTGTTTTGGTTATCTAGTTAGTTAGTTAGTTAGTTAGTTAGTTAGTTAGTTAGTTAGTTAGTTAGTTAGTCAGTCAGTCAGTCAGTCAGTCAGTCAGTCAGTCAGTCGGTCGGTTGGTTGGTTGGTTGGTTAGTTGGTTAGTTTGTTGGTTGGTTGGTTGGTTAGTTCGTTGGTTGGTTGGTTGGTTGGTTGGTTGGTTGGTTGGTTGGTTAGTTGGTTAGTTAGTTAGTTAGTTAGTTAGTTAGTTAGTTAGTTAGTTAGTTAGTTAGTTAGTTAGTTAGTTAGTTAGTTAGTTAGTTAGTTAGTTAGTTAGTTAGTTAGTTAGTTAGTTAGTTAGTTAGTTAGTTAGTCGTTGGATCATCGTTACTGTACTCCGGACAAGTCCATAAGTGCTCAGATCTCGCCTTGAGTATAGCCGCCATTACACGTTGACTGACGGTCCCAGTACACAGTTGATTGACCATCATTCTTTCTTGCCCACGAAACCGCTCCGTTCTAGCGACACCACATTTCAAACCAAATTCCTTTATTCTAGTCATGGAACAAGAGTCATCGTCACTTATGCAGTCATTTCTCGTGCGTTATCTGTCTGATGTTATCGTTTCTAATTCTATCTCTTAATGACACTCCGAGTATTCTTCGTACACATGTACTTTCTGCTGACACTATTAAAAGGAAAGTGTGGATTGATAATATTAAAGACTGTACATGAATAACGTTTTCCACACGGTACTGGACACAGAAACAGAACTGCTATGTACTGGACACAGAGACAGAACCGCTATGTACTGGTCTAGAAACAGAACTGGGATGTACTGGTCTAGAAACAGAACTGGTATGTACTGGTCTAGAAACAGAGCTGGTATGTACTGGTATAGAAACAGAACTGGTATGTACTGGTCTAGAAACAGAACTGGTATGTACCGGTCTAGAAACAGAACTGGTATGTACTGGTCTAGAAACAGAACTGATATGTACTGGTCTAGAGACAGAACTGCTATGTACTAGACATAGAGACATAACTGCTATGTACTGGTCACAGAGACAGAACTGCTATGTACTGGACACAGAGACAGAACTGCTATGTACTGGACACAGAGACAGAACTTCTATGTACTGGTATAGATACAGAACTGCTATGTACTGGACACAGAGACATAACTTCTATGTACTGGTCTAGAGACAGAACTGGTATGTACTGGTCTAGAGACAAAACTTCTATGTACTTGTCTAGATACAGAACTGCTATGTACTGGACACAGAGACATAACTGCTATGTGAATGCTCGGGGTGTGCATACGACAATCCACAAATAATGACGTAACTCCATGTTTGTATCCAGGTAAATAACATAATTACTGGTGTTTAGTAGCAGAGTTCATTCAGTTCAACCAATATTTATCTCTGTCGTGCCTACAGAATCGAACAGAATATCAAGTTTCCACTAACGTTTTACAAATACCACCAGATTTTTTTGACAAAACCCAGATCTAATTTTAAAAACCCACCTTTGGCATCACTGGCGATCATAATAAAATGTATCTTTAGCTTCTAAAACCAATTCATATTTTTCTTGCAACAAAATTGGGCAGAATACGAATTTATAAATATATAATAACGTTCTTAACACACGAAAAACTTCAATTTCTTGGAAATTATAATTCAAGTATTTCGAACAACAATTTCTATTATTTTAAAGATTGATAAAACACTTGACATTATACTTTTATTTCTCTTCCACATATTTGCGTTATTTTCTTTTATATTTTGCAGTTAAATTCGATCCGCTTTGAGTCGAGATTTTTCGTGAACTAGCAATCATCGTGTATCATGCCTGCTATATCTCCAGACACTTGTGTACCCAAGTGCCGAGTATCAATCTAGAGTTTAACAGTTGCCTGCGCCATGACACTAGATATGCGAGATTTGTAGCAAGGATTTATGAAATCATATTTCATTCCACATTTCATATTAAGTTGTTTTAATTTAAAGATGGATGAATGAATAGATGGATGATGGATGCACGATGGTGGATAGATGACAATGGGTGAATGATGATAGTGGAAGATAAGGATGATGATGGATGAATGATGTCGATGATGTATAATAGACGGACAATAATGATGATGATGATAGTGGTGATAATGAAGATGATCCTCTTCTTCATTCATTCTCAGACTCCCGCTGGATCTCTCTTACCGCAACACAATGGTCCTAATAGATTTCCAGCAGAATGTAGTCCCGAGAATGGAAATGCGTTGCATCGTCGTTTCATTTGCGCTAATGGCCGACATATCCGTCTTCGGCGGTATGATGATGACGATAATAGACGGATGAATGATGACAATGATATATGAATATGATGACGCTAATGGAAATGTATGCGTCATAATGATGATGACGATACGACAGCAATGATGTTGATGTTGATGTTGATGTTGATGTTGATAACAGCAATGGATGATGAACATGATAATAAGCAATAAGGATATTGGATGATGATGATGATGATAATGAATTATGATGATGCTAACAAATAAAAGATGATAATGGTTTATGATGATGCTAACAAATAAAAGATGATAATGGATTATGATGATGCTAACAAATAAAAGATGATAATGGTTTATGATGATGCTAACAAATAAAAGATGATAATGGTTTATGATGATGCTAACAAATAAAAGATGATAATGGTTTATGATGATGCTAACAAATAAAAGATGATAATGGATTATGATGATGCTAACAAATAAAAGATGATAATGATCCTCAACTACCATGACCACGGAGGAGGTGATTTTTGTAGTAAATTGAAAACTTAATTTCTACAAATTTGTGAAATATGTGGTTGTGAATCCAGCAGGAAGATTGATTGATTTTTCTATACAGATGATTGATATTTAACAGGTTTAACGTGCAGGTTACAATTACTCACCTTGTCAACGATATGTGAAGTATAGATTGACATTGCAAATAGCACCAGGTTGAACTTGAAGAGGTATTTAATGAAAATATAACGTATGTTAGGAGACAGAATCAACAGTTTGAGATAGGGTAGTGGTCGGCAACACGTTGGTCGGAATCTGCCGAAAGATCGTGAGAATAGTTTTAGTAGATGGCCAGCATTATTTAGTACATCACCAACATTATTTAGTACATCACCAAAATTATTTAGTACATCACCAACATTATTTAGTACAACACCGGCATTATTTAGTACATCACCAACATTATTTAGTACATCACCAACATTATTTAGTACATCACTAGCATTATTTAGTACATCACCAGCATTATTTAGTACAACACCGGCATTATTTAGTACATCGCCAGCATTATTTAGTACAACACCGGCATTATTTAGTACATCACCAACATTATTTAGTACATCACCAGCATTATTTAGTACATCACCAACATTATTTAGCACATCACCAACATTATTTAGTACATCACCAACATTATTTAGTACAACACGAACATTATTTAGTACATCACCAAGATTATTTAGTACATTACAACGTTATTTACTACATCACCATCATTATTTTGTACATCGCCATCATTGTTTAAACATAAAAAGACAGAGACAATGATAATATCAGGAAATAGTATCCCACCAAATAGTAAAATATTATTAAATGAGAAAAACTTGAAACATGTGAATAGTTTCATAGGAACATTAATAACTTCAGATGGTAAATGCAAGACCGAAATTATAAGCAGAATAGGACAAGCAAAAGCAAAATTCCAAAAAATAAAAAATATCCTATTCAACAAGTCCATATCGATGGATACTAGAAAACGTGTCCTCAAATGCTACATTGAACCAATGCTACTCTATGGAAGTGAAGATTGGACAATAAATAAACCATCACAAAAATCATTGGAGGCAGCGGAAATGTGGTTTATTCGTAGAATGTTACGCATTCCTTGGACAGCAAATATTACTAATGAATAATGTGTTAGAAGGATGGATGTGAAAAGATGCATTATTGATAATATAATAAAAAGAAAGTCAACATTTATTGGGCACATAATGAGAAGAGGAGGCATTGAGAATATAGTGACAACAGGAAAGATAGAAATGAAAAGATCAAGGGGAAGACCTAGAGAAAAGTTGTTGGACAGTTTGATTAAATGGCTTCGATTGACAACACCAACAGAGATGATGACATATCTGAGAGATTGATGGAGAAATACGATCACAAACGCCATTCGGCACGGCACTTGATGATGATCATCATTTTTAGTACATAACTAACATTATTTAGTAGTTCAACAATATTATATAGTACATATCCAACTTTATTTAGTACATCATTAACATCATCTATTACATCATCATCATATTTTTGTTTATCACCAACATTATGTAGTATATCACAGCGTTATTTAGTACATAACCAACATTATTTAGTAGTTCCCCAACATTATTTAGTAGTTCACCAACATTATTTAGTAGTTCACCAAAATTATTTACTAGATCACCAATATTGTTTACTACATCACCAATATTATTTAGAACATCACAGCGTTATTTATTACATCATCTTCATTATTTTACATCTTCATTATACATCACCAACATTATTTAGTACATCACCAACATTATTTAGTACATCACCAACATTATTTAGTACATCACCAACATTATTTAGTACATCACCAACATTATTTAGTTCATTACCAACATTATTTAGCAGATTGCCAACATTATTTACTAGATCACCAATATTTTTAGTAAATCACCAACATTGTTTAGTACATCACCAACATTATTAATACATCTTAATAATCATGTGATATATTCTTTCCTTATTGATTCTCTGAACACTTTTCTATTTTGGACGAGTTTACCTGCCGCAGCTAGAGGCATGTTTAAACAATCAGATATATCACTGCAAAATCTTCGTCTTGTGCGTCCTATTACCCTGTTGCTGTTAATTCTGCCTTCGGCTATTAATCTTTCCATGCTGTTATGTCTCTTTATTTGAACACAAAAGTTCTGCTTTATTGTTACGATGTTGTTAATTGGCCCTCGACGTTTATTGATCTTAACACTCCTTGAATTGTCTCTATACCTTGTCCATGGCATACGTAAAGTTCTTCGGCAGCATCTCTTTTCGAAAGCAGCTATTCTCTTTGGTACTGTTTTATTTAATGGCCTTGCCTCACAACCGTATGTTACCATTGGAAATACGCATGTTCCGATCATACATAGTTTGGCAAAGTTGCTGGTATCTTGCCAAAGAGTTTTAATTTGGGCAAGTTTCGAAATCGCCATTGCAATTATTCTCTTAATATCTGCATCAGAGTCTCTTGTGATATTTATGTTTGTTCCACAGTATTCGTAATTTGTTATGTCTTCTAGTTAAAAATTGTCAATTATTATCTTTGCTTACAATGTCACTTTATCAGTTGCCATACATTTTACTTTCTTCATATTTAAGAACAGGTTTTTGGCTTCACTGTATGTTTCTTAATAGTAGCCTTTGCTTGAGACCATTTTCGTTTGTTGTTAAGAGAGCTGTATCGTCAGCATATCTTACTTCTTGGTCCTGATGTCCGCCTATCATAAGACATTAATAAATCACCAGCATTATTTAGTAAGCCACCAACATTATTTAGTAAGCCACCAACATTATTTAGTAAGCCACCAACATTATTTAGTAAGCCACCAACACTATTTAGTAATCCACCAACATTATTTAGTAAGCCACCAACATTATTTAGTAAGCCACCAACATTATTTAGTAAGCCACCAACATTATTTAGTAAGCCACCAACACTATTTAGTAAGCCACCAACATTATTTAGTAATCCACCAACATTATTTAGTAAGCCACCAACATTATTTAGTAAGCCACCAACATTATTTAGTAAGCCACCAACACTATTTAGTAATCCACCAACACTATTTAGTAAGCCACCAACATTATTTAGTAAGCCACCAACACTATTTAGTAAGCCACCAACATTATTTAGTAATCCACCAACATTATTTAGTAATCCACCAACACTATTTAGTAATCCACCAGCATTATTTAGTAAGCCATCAACACTATTTAGTAAGCCACCAGCTCTATTTAGTAAGCCACCAACACTATTTAGTAATCCACCAACACTATTTAGTAATCCACCAACATTATTTAGTAAGCCACCAACACTATTTAGTAAGCCACCAACATTATTTAGTAAGCCACCAACATTATTTAGTAAGCCACCAACATTATTTAGTAAGCCACCAACACTATTTAGTAATCCACCAACACTATTTAGTAAGCCACCAACATTATTTAGTAAGCCACCAACATTATTTAGTAATCCACCAACATTATTTAGTAAGCCACCAACATTATTTAGTAATCCACCAACATTATTTAGTAATCCACCAACATTATTTTGTAATCCACCAACATTATTTAGTAATCCACCAACATTATTTAGTAAGCCACCAACACTATTTAGTAATCCACCAACATTATATAGTAATCCACCAACATTATTTAGTAAGCCACACACATTATTTTGTAATCCACCAACATTATTTAGTAAGCCACCAACATTATTTAGTAATCCACCAACATTATTTAGTAAGCCA
Source organism: Meghimatium bilineatum (assembly GCA_034231615.1). Taxonomy (NCBI): domain Eukaryota; kingdom Metazoa; phylum Mollusca; class Gastropoda; order Stylommatophora; family Philomycidae; genus Meghimatium; species Meghimatium bilineatum. Next base: position 27,764,316 of record CM067304.1, on the reverse strand, counting down.
CCAACATTATTTAGTAAGCCACCAACATTATTTAGTAAGCCACCAACATTATTTAGTAAGCCACCAACATTATTTAGTAAGCCACCAACATTATTTAGTAATCCATCAACATTATTTAGTAATCCACCAACATTATTTAGTAATCCACCAGCATTATTTAGTAATCCACCAACATTATTTAGTAATCCACCAACATTATTTAGTAATCCACCAACATTATTTTGTAATCCACCAACATTATTTAGTAATCCATCAACATTATTTAGTAATCCACCAACATTATTTGTTAATCCACCAACATTATTTAGTAATCCACCAGCATTATTTAGTAATCCACCAACATTATTTAGTAATCCACCAACATTATTTAGTAATCCACCAACATTATTGAGTAAGCAACCAACATTATTTAGTAAGCCACCAACATTATTTAGTAATCTACCAGCATTATTTAGTAAGCCACCAACATTATTTAGTAAGCCACCAACATTATTTAGTAATCAACCAACATTATTTAGTAAGCCACCAACATTATTTAGTAAGCCACCAACATTATTTAGTAAGCCACCAACATTATTTAGTAATCCACCAACATTATTTAGTAATCCACCAACATTATTTAGTAATCCACCAACATTATTTAGTAAGCAACCAACATTATTTAGTAATCTACCAACATTATTTAGTAATCCACCAACATTATTTAGTAATCCACCAACATTATTTCGTAATCCACCAACAATATTTAGTAAGCCACCAACATTATTTAGTAATCCACCAACATTATTTAGTAAGCCACCAACACTATTTAGTAAGCCACCAACATTATTTTGTAATCCACCAACAATATTTAGTAAGCCACCAACATTATTTAGTAAGCCACCAACATTATTTTGTAATCCATCAAAATTTATTTAGTAAGCCACCAACATTATTTAGTAATCCACCAACATTATTTAGTAAGCCACCAACATTATTTAGTAAGCCACCAACATTATTTAGTAAGCCACCAACATTATTTAGTAAGCCACCAACATTATTTAGTAATCCACCAACATTATTTAGTAATCCACCAACATTATTTAGTAATCCACCAGCATTATTTAGTAATCCACCAACATTATTTAGTAATCCACCAACATTATTTAGTAATCCACCAACATTATTTTGTAATCCACCAACATTATTTAGTAATCCACCAACATTATTTAGTAATCCACCAACATTATTTAGTAATCCACCAACATTATTTAGTAATCCACCAGCATTATTTAGTAATCCACCAACATTATTTAGTAATCCACCAACATTATTTAGTAATCCACTAACATTATTGAGTAAGCAACCAACATTATTTAGTAAGCCACCAACATTATTTAGTAATCCACCAACATTATTTAGTAAGCAACCAACATTATTTAGTAAGCCACCAACATTATTTAGTAATCCACCAACATTATTTAGTAAGCCACCAACATTATTTAGTAAGCCACCAACATTATTTAGTAAGCCACCAACATTATTTAGTAATCCACCAACATTATTTAGTAATCCACCAACATTATTTAGTAATCCACCAACATTATTTAGTAATCCACCAACATTATTTAGTAATCCACCAACATTATTTAGTAAGCAACCAACATTATTTAGTAATCCACCAACATTATTGAGTAAGCAACCAACATTATTTAGTAAGCCACCAACATTATTTAGTAATCCACCAACATTATTTAGTAAGCAACCAACATTATTTAGTAAGCCACCAACATTATTTAGTAATCCACCAACATTATTTAGTAAGCCACCAACATTATTTAGTAAGCCACCAACATTATTTAGTAAGCCACCAACATTATTTAATAATCCACCAACATTATTTAGTAATCCACCAACATTATTTAGTAATCCACCAACATTATTTAGTAATCCACCAACATTATTTAGTAATCCATCAACATTATTTAGTAAGCAACCAACATTATTTAGTAATCCACCAACATTATTTAGTAATCCACCAACACTATTTAGTAAGCCACCAACATTATTTAGTAATCCACCAACATTATTTAGTAAGCCACCAACATTATTTAGTAAGCCACCAACATTATTTAGCAATCCACCAACATTATTTAGTAAGCCACCAACATTATTTAGTAAGCCACCAACATTATTTAGTAATCCACCAACATTATTTAGTAATCCACCAACATTATTTAGTAATCCACCAACATTATTTAGTAATCCACCAACATTATTTAGTACTCCACCAACATTATTTAGTAAGCCACCAACATTATTTAGTAATCCACAAACATTATTTAGTAAGCCACCAACATTATTTAGTAAGCCACCAACATTATTTAGTCAGCCACCAACATTATTTAGTAATCCACCAACATTATTTAGTAATCCTCCAACATTATTTAGTAATCCACCAACATTATTTAGTAATCCACCAACATTATTTAGTAATCCAGCAACATTATTTAGTAATCCACCAACATTATTGAGTACATTACAGCAGTATTTAGCGAATCATCAACATTATTTAGTAATCCACCAACATTATTGAGTACATTACAGCAGTATTTAGCGAATCATCAACATTATTTAGTAATCCACCAACATTATTTAGTAATCCACCAACATTATTTAGTAATCCACCAACATTATTTAGTAATCCACCAACATTATTTAGTAAGCAACCAACATTATTTAGTAATCCACCAACATTATTGAGTACATTACAGCAGTATTTAGCGAATCATCAACATTATTTAGTAATCCACCAACATTATTTAGTAATCCACCAACATTATTTAGTAATCCATCAACATTATTTAGTAATCCACCAACATTATTTAGTAATCCACCAACATTATTTAGTAAGCAACCAACATTTTTTAGTAATCCACCAACATTATTTAGTAATCCACCAACATTATTTAGTAAGCCACCAACATTATTTAGTAAGCCACCAACATTATTTACTAATCCACCAACATTATTTAGTAATCCACCAACATTATTTAGTAATCCACCAACATTATTTAGTAATCCACCTACATTATTTAGTAATCCACCAACATTATTTAGTAATCCACCAACATTATTTAGTAATCCACCAACATTATTGAGTACATTACAGCAGTATTTGGCGAATCATCAACATTATTTAGTAATCCACCAACATTATTTAGTAATCCACCAACATTATTTAGTAATCCACCAACATTATTTAGTAATCCATCAACATTATTTAGTAATCCACCAACATTATTTAGTAATCCACCAACATTATTTAGTAAGCAACCAACATTATTTAGTAATCCACCAACATTATTTAGTAAGCCACCAACATTATTTAGTAATCCACCAACATTATTTAGTAAGCCACCAACATTATTTAGTAAGCCACCAACATTATTTAGTAATCCACCAACATTATTTAGTAAGCCACCAACATTATTTAGTAAGCCACCAACATTATTTAGTAAGTCACCAACATTATTTAGTAAGCCACCAACATTATTTAGTAAGCCACCAACATTATTTAGTAAGCCACCAACATTATTTAGTAAGCCACCAACATTATTTAGTAATCCACCAACATTATTTAGTAATCCACCAACATTATTTAGTAAGCCACCAACATTATTTAGTAAGCCACCAACATTATTTAGTAATCCACCAACATTATTTAGTAATCCACCAACATTATTTAGTAATCCACCAACATTATTTAGTAATCCACCAACATTATTTAGTAATCCACCAACATTATTTAGTAATCCACCAACATTATTTAGTAATCCACCAACATTATTGAGTACATTACAGCAGTATTTAGCGAATCATCAACATTATTTAGTACATTACAACAGTAGCCAGTCAAATCTGATGACTTTCCTGGTGACTTTCATCTCACCAATCAAATCTGATGTCTTTCACCTAATATGTCAAATCTGATGACTTTCATCTCTGCAGTCAAATCTGACGACTTTCATCCCACCAGTCAAATTTTGTTACTTTCCTCCCACATAACAAAACTGATGACTTTCCAAATCTGATGAATTTCATCCCACCTGAAAAAATATGATGACTTTTCATCCCATCTGACAAATCCCTAGATAAAGGATGTGGGTGTTTATCTGCTTCAAACCCCTTCCCATTAGAAATTCAGAACGCAAAATTGAGTACTAGGTAGGAAGCTGAAACAGAAGGTAAGTGAATATCGTGGACACTACGATGGACTGTGCCATTCAAGTGGTCAACAACATGAGATCTGATGTTAGATGTTGTACACAAGGGGTCAGCAACATGAGTACCAATCTGATGTTTAGTGTTGTACACATTTTCAGAGTCGGTCTGAGAGCTTCCTTCAATACTCACCCATATACGTCATAGTGTGTTGCAGATGATGTTGTGAGAAAACACACGTGAAACCCTTCAGTGTCGAAGATGGCTTTGGGGAATGTGACAAACTGTATCTGGATGATATAAGCACATGTGTAGCAGTGTGCAGCTGATGGTGCTAAAATAATTAGGAGCGCCACGCTTGAGATGACTCCGGACCAATATATCTCTGAGGTTATTGTCACGTCTGTAAACAATCAGAGGTGGGTCGCAGAACGCATCTCGTTTCTTGGGACCCAAAGAAAGAAAAAGAATGTGTCGGAATATGACATGAGAGTATACATACCTATGGCGAGGGGGGAGGGTCGCCAACATTCTGACAGGGTCCTCATACCTACCCTCTTTCGAGTGTGCAGCCTCTCCCACCAGGAAACGTTCAAGAACATTTCGGAAGTATTTCTTCACGGAAATGTCAAATTTGTTATCACCTTCACCTCCATAGTTCTGCTGTCCATAAAATACTCTTCCGACAAAGTTTCTCTTCTTCAGTCGGATCCCAAGACGCATGATGTGCTCTGCGACCCCTTTGGTTTATTATAAACGTGACAGGAAGCTCAGGGATATATTGGTCCAGAGTCATCGCAATCCTTGTGTTACCCTTTCCATTCCATTTTCAGTATCTGGTTGTTTCCCGACACCGGAGTTGTAACTTTTCATTACAAACGTCAACCGTTCAGTCCATTACAGACGTCCACCCAGTGGACTACAGACGTCCACCTTCAGTGCACTTCAGACGCCCACCGTTCGGTGCACTACAGACTACCACCCTTCGGTGCACTACAGACGGCTACCGTTCAGTGCACTACAGATGTCTACCGTTCAGTGCACTACAAACGTCCAATGTTCAGTGCATTACAAACGTCCACCGTTCAAAGCATTACAGACGTCTACCGTTCAGTGCATTACAGACGTCCATCAGTACACTACAGACGTCCACCGTTCAGTGCATTACAGACGTCCACCCAGTGCATTACAGACGTCTATCCAGTGCATTACAGACATCCACCCAGTACATTACAGACATCCACCGTTCAGTGCAAGTGGTAAAAACAAGAACGAATTAGTTACAAACGACGATTTCTGGTGTGTCAAACCATTGGCGCTAAAATAAACGGCAACATTGCATTTTCATTCTGTGTACTACGCTGTACTATAACATAAATTTTATGGAAGTTTGAAAACCAACACAAAAGAAAAAAGACTCATCATATAAGGCTATCAGCTTTTTCAGAAAAACAGGAAATGAAACATAGGTCTATAGTCACCTCCACATACAAATATGGTATGAAATGATTCACGTCTGAAGATCCTATCAACTCAGGAATTAGACCGCTATTGTTATTATTACCTGGCAATAAAAATGTAGAAAGGTCCAAGGTGATAAATATTTCCTGTATAGCTAAATCTCGTAACAGCTTCGTCATCACGCTTGCAGATTTCCAAGACTAACGCTTAAAACCACCCAGGCATTTGTTGACTTAGCAAACTGTAGCGTTACTTGACTTAATGGCGGTGCGTTCACTACACAAGCCGTCTGTTGGAGCGTTAAAATGTTTAGCCATGTCAGCTGACGTGACTTAATTTTGTTAGGGAAACTACACATGCCAGATAAGCATTCCCTTAACAAACTCGAACGCTGATATCTATGTGTCCCGTACAAATGTGGCCGACAATTGGAACTGTCATTGTTTAAACAGTAATTTGCAACAGCCAGTGGATGTAATGTCCCTATTTGAAAAGCAATCTTCTAAGTGCAGTGACCCAAGAATATTTACATTGTTAATGAAATGGTACACTTTTAGTTTTATCATGGAAAGTGATAGTGAACTGTTGCAGCGTTAATGAGTATCCCATGTCTCCCTTCAACTTATGCAATAGGCCAGCGGCTCTCATCTTGTTTCACCAGTAGCCCTTTCTGAACACAATTTTTTCGTCTTCTCAAATCCTTAAATAAACGCTTCTCTGCGTTCTTTAAAATTTAGATCCCAACTCTTCCATCTTGGCTCACGACTGTACAAGCCTTTCTAGCTGAATTAATTTGGACCCCGTTCGTTTATGTTTTTGATTATTGTTTGACTTTTGATTGGTCGATATTTACATACTTGGAGTCCCATGCCAAAATTAGCCAAGACCAACCAATAGATTTCACTCTAATCAGAAACTAGTTCATATTTACGTTTTAGTTGACAGGTCTCCTAGACTGCCGACGGTCGTGCTTCCATTAACCCTTAATATGTCATGGTCATATGGGCACAATATAAGAATTAAAAGTGCTGACACACCGAGTGATCCAGGGATTACCAACTTCAGCGATGCAAATAAGTGGAAAAGTATTTATCTGCCCATTCTTTTTTGTCGTCTGTTCGTGATTTTTTTTGTTCCCATCTTCTTTTACTTCATTCAAGTTCATTGTTGAATCACATGGATATACATGCCCATACCATGCACGTTTCCGTCATGTTACTATTAAATGTAGCGATTCTTGTGAATCTCGTACCTGCGAGATTAACTACTTCTGTTTTTTTAGGTACACATTTGTTTTATGCTCTCTATAGGAAATGTTAACATGGCACTGTGTTTTCTTTCATGTGCAATTAAGCTGCTAAGTTTTCAAAGTTGTGTGTTGTAACTCAGTAACGTATCGTGTAAATACACTAACCAATGGTCTGCCTGAGACGTGTGTCATGCTCCACCCTCGACTAATAAGACTGTTAATAAGTCATAAAAAGGTTGATGTCATGCTGAGATTGTCTCTCAAAGTCTGAGTTAGTTATCTCAACACGCAACGTGCAGCAATGTTGAGAAGGACAGAATATGCTAGAAAACCCTGAGTACAGTGAATAGAATAATGTTTGCCTTTTAATAACCTTTAATTTATCCAAAACATTACAAAATATAATATTGTGATTTGTTTTTGTTTCAGACAGACTGCGAGATGTTTTCTGTACCAGTCACCAAGGTTAATCTAGCAACCTTAATCCATATTTGGACTTTTAACTCACTTGTTCTGGGTAGTTGCCGATTCCCTCCTTTTTTGCTAAAGACAGACCCATGGGTCGGGGATTACAAGGACGGAAGGATTGTGGCTTATATTAAGGTACGATAATAATATTAATGGCCCGTGTGTTATCGGGGTCTGAGAGCAGAGCAAAGAATAGCAAGACTCTTTGTCTTCCATGCATGTCTTAAGAGTCGACTAAGGAGGTTTTGGGATAAGTTGGTTGTCTCATTTCATATAGAGTCAACAAGACCCAATGTTGAGCCATGCTAAAGTCGGATGTGTCATGCCAAAAGGCGCATATATCACAGCATTGCTATGCTATAAACCATGACACAGCGCATTCCGTTCTCTTGACTACATCCTGTTAATCTGCAGGAGTTTGAGAATGAACGCAGAAGAAGAAGAAGAATATTAATAATAATAAAGACCCATAACCTGTCAGGGTCGTAGGGGTACCACACTGGATACATCAGAACATAAAGCCTTCGAAACAACCCTATCATCATCCATTGGGCGAAGTGTAGAAAAATCCGGCTTAGACCATTTCTTGATAATAACAATCCATGATTTTCTCTCTCCACTCTACTTCTTCTACCCTCCACTCTTCCTTTCAAAATAATTTAGAAAGCGATTAGTGGCTCGTTGTATGTCCAAATTAAACACGTGTATGCTGTTTCGCCGCTGCCAAAAGTGGTTCTTGATAACCTGCAAGTTTATTATTTTGTTGCCGGACGAATACATTTGTCTTCTGTTCTATATAGCTAATTCTTAACAAATGTCTGTAATAATAGTTTTCAAAGCCTGAATTCTTCTTTCTGTGCCTGCATTGAGTATCCAACTTTCACATCCGTTATACAAGTACACTTAGCACTATCGATCTGAATAGATTGATCTTTACTGTAATACTAATCTTACTTTTCCATATCACATTCGACCTTGCCATCGCCATTTCGAATCTTAGATAATCTCATTTCTCGAGTTGCTATAAGTATTCAGGTATGCTTTATTTATGAAATAAAACATCATCATGGCAACGCTTCCACATTCATAAGATGATTGTGGTTTGAGTAGACACAACCAAAACTTCAGTCATTCTTTTTTTATGGCTTTTAACGTTATTTTCAGATCTTCTAGACACGACACGATGTCGCACCCAACTAAGAAACTATAGTAGAGAAATGTGTAGTTCTTGTAGTTATAATTAAAATTTGGCCGTAAAAAATTCCAATTGTCTGGCAACCTTGCTCTCTTCCTCTCTTTGCTCATCTGACTGTGTGTAACTCTATTTCCTTATGTCCCCCGTGTACTTCTATATAATTGTATTAAAACAAGTGAGGCGGAAGTAAAACTGGAATTCAACCGGAGATAACTGAAGACTCAGGGTAATGCAGTTTTATGAATCACTAAAACACAAAACAAATTCGACGATTCGACCAATATTCCTTAATTTATGGCTGCCCAATAAATTACATCAACAATTTCGAGAGGATTGGGCTGAAAAATTTTGACAGTTTCTGTCAAGGCGAAGGGGAAAATGTGATAAAAGTTGACGTCAGAAATACTGTTTTTATCCACCAATTAAACTGTTTACATTGGAAGCACGTACAAAATGTGAAACAAAACATGTTGTTTTCTAGTACTTTTCTAGCTAAAATATTTGTAGAAAATGGGAGGTGGTGAGGAGGGGGGGGGTTATTGGATATAATTAAGTCTGGTTTTTCTGGGCTCATATTTACCGGAGCACTTGAGTACAGTTGTTAAAAATGGGGGTGGGAAGCTAAAATTTAGCAAAATATAAAATATATTAACGCAATTTATAGAAAGTTTCGTACTATCTCTACTAAATAGAATAGTTGGAACGATGTGTCTTAGACATTACTGATATAGAGGAAGGGGGGGGGGTCGTTGACATGGAGAGGAGTCAAAAATTAACCCACAAAATGTTGACATAATTTATGTACAGCCCCCAACAGATATATGATGTTGGAGGGTCTATTGCATCCAACATTCTTAAAACATCCTCCAAGAGACAGATGATGTGTAAGGTTCATTACAACCAACCTTCTTGAGAGAGCCCCCCAATAGACAGATGGTGTTGGAGGGTTCATTACAGCTAGACTTCTTGAGACAGCCCCCAATAGACAGATGATGTTGGAGGGTCGATCGCAGCCAATCTTCTTCAGACAGTCCCAAAAAAGACGAATGGTGTTGGAGGGTCGATCGCAGCCAATCTTTTTACAGGCAGTTCCTCCAAGAGACAGATGATGTTGGTTTGTCGATTGCAGTCAACTGTCTATACTAATTGCAGCCGACTGTCGATGCTGGTTGCAGCCGACTGTCGATACTGATTGCAGTCAACTGTCGATACTGATTGCAGTCAACTGTCAATACTGATTGCAGTCAACTGTCGATACTGATTGCAGTCAACTGTCGATACTGATTGCAGTCAACTGTCAATACTGATTGCAGTCAACTGTCGATACTGATTGCAGTCAACTGTCAATACTGATTGCAGTCAACTGTCGATACTGATTGCAGTCAACTGTCGATACTGATTGCAGTCAACTGTCGATACTGATTGCAGTCAACTGTCAATACTGATTGCAGTCAACTGTCAATACTGATTGCAGTCAACTGTCAATACTGATTGCAGTCAACTGTCAATACTGATTGCAGTCAACTGTCGATACTGATTGCAGTCAACTGTCGATACTGATTGCAGTCAACTGTCGATACTGATTGCAGTCAACTGTCGACACTGATTGCAGTCAACTGTCGATACTGATTGCAGTCAACTGTCAATACTGATTGCAGTCAACTGTCGATACTGATTGCAGTCAACTGTCGATACTGATTGCAGTAACTGTCGACACTGATTGCAGTCAACTGTCGATACTGATTGCAGTCAACTGTCGATACTGATTGCAGTCAACTGTCGATACTGATTGCAGTCAACTGTCGATACTGATTGCAGTCAACTGTCGACACTGATTGCAGTCAACTGTCGACGCTGATACTACCCTTGATAATGATTCATGATGACGATTTCTGTATTGCTATTTGATTGGTTAACAATCCCACAACCTACTTGTCAATAACGATTACCCGTTTCTTTCAGCCAACATTGATCAGCCTGAACGAGCGTAACATCAAGATCACAAGGGAATGTTTGGAACGAGTGCTGGACAACAAGTACCTGGTAGTGCACAGAGAAGAGAATCAGAGCATCAAGTACCTATGCATGCAGTTCCTGAAAAGGGGGGACTATATCGTACAAATTAAGGTAACGGTTTTATTCAGCAGTCCCATCCTGTACAGGGTCAAGTACACCGCGAGCCATGCTGAAGTTATATATATCAGGCCGAGAGGAGTATATATCGCAGCTAAGCTGTAAACCATAACACAGCGCAAAAAACTTTCCGGATTACATCCTGATAATCGGCAGGAGTTTGAGAATGAACGTAGAAGAAGACGACGAGGAAATAGAAAGCAGTTACGAAGATATGAATCGCTTCAACTACACTTTATATTCCCCAAATGTCAGATGTAAAATCTAATAAGACCCCGCTTTATCTCTTCCCAACCACCCCCCCCCCGTGTCAGATTTACAACTTAATGAATCCCCACTTTATCTCCCCCATATCTCTGATGTACAACCTAATGAGACCCCACTTTATCTCCCCCATATCTCTGATGTACAACCTAATGAGACCCCACTTTATCTCCCCCATATCTATGATGTACAACCTAATGAGACCCCACTTTATCTCCTCCATATCTCAGATGTATAACCTAACGAGACCCAACTTTATCTCCCCCATATCTCAGATGTACAACCTAATGAGACTCCACTTTATCTCCCCCATCTCTCAGATATACAACCTAATGAGACTCCACTTTATCTCCCCCATATCTCAGATATACAACCTAATGAGACCCAATTTATCTACCCTATATCTCAGATTTAAAACTTAATGAGACCCCACTTTATTTCCCCCACATCTCAGATGTACAACCTAATAGGACCCCACTTAGTCTCCCCCACATTTCAGATATACAATCTAATGAGACCACACTTTATCTCCCCCACATCTCACACGTAGGGCCTAATGAGACCCCACTTTATCTCCCCCACATTTCAGATATACAATCGAATGAGACCCCATTTTATCTCCCTCACATCTCACATGTAGGGCCTAATGAGACCCCACTTTATCTCCCCTACATCTCACACGTATGGCTTAATGAGACCCCACTTTATCTCCCCCACATCTCACACGTAGGGCTTAATGAGATCCCACTTTATCTCCCCCACATTTCAGATATACAATCTAATGAGACCCCACTTTATCTCCCCCACATCTCACACGTAGGGCTTAATGAGACCCCACTTTATCTCCCCCACATCTCACACGTAGGGCTTAATGAGATCCCACTTTATCTCCCCCACATTTCAGATATACAATCTAATGAGACCTCATTTTATCTCCCCCACATCTCATGCGTAGGGTCTAATGAGACCCCACTTTATCACCCCCCCCCCCATATCTCAGATGTACATCCTAATGACACCCTCACTTTATCTCCCCCACATTTCAGATGTACAATCTACGCCGTATCTCCCAGGAATGTTAGATCTATAATCTCTTTCTTTGTTGTTGTTTCTTAGCATTTGTTCTCGAGCTCCCTCTGGGTCTCTCTTGTAGCAGGACAATGATCCTACTAGATTTCCAGATGATCCTACTAGATTTCCAGCAGGGTGTAGTCCAGATAATGAAGATTTATTGTATCGCAGTTTTATTTGCGTCAAAAGTGCAATACATCCGGCTTCGGCTGAAGATATATCATCTAATGAGACTCATTCATCTTTCAGAACTATCAGATCTATGATCAAATGAACGCATGTGGTTGCATCTGTGGGTCTCACCAATGGCCCACTAGACAAACCACCCATGCAACAGAAAACCTTAGTGGATGACATGTCGTTATATTGAGATTATCTTCTTAGAGAAGCTTCATGGCACGTCATCTATACAATTAAGCTTGTATTTTGTTGTTGAAATGTGTTTCATGTTTACCGGAATATATATGTATGCACCCTCTGTAGTTGGGAGGGAGCCAGAGATGTACTGTGCAGCACTGGGGAGGAGGAAACTGACAGCACTATTTTTTCCTATGGCTTAGACCCATCATAGAGGCACAGTGACTCAGGACGTGACAATCTTTTTGACTTGAACATTTGGTTGCATGCCTAGAGCAATAGAGAAGCTCGGCATAACCAGTAGTCAATTGATGGCGGGGAATGAGCACAGTAAACCCTATCTTGGCTACAGTGGCTAGGAGCAGTGCATCGGTTGAAACCTACCTTCCTGGAGGTATGATAGTTATTCTCTGGCTCTGACCCGGGGTGGGCCGAAAATCTACAGACTTCCCAGCAATATAATGCCATTTAATGGCATTAGGTCAAAGTGCATGAGCCCATGGACCGCTGGATCAGCAACCAACCAACCATGATCTAATGAAACTCATTCATCTTCATTCCTATGTGCCCTCCAATATGTTCACTTCTATCAACACCGCATTTCAAGCCCTGATCTTTAACCCTGGGCATTGAAAAGGAATCATCATCCACACTAGTCTCTCGCGTGCTATAACTCGTAAGGAGTTCAACACCTCAGCTCGATCCATTGCCCCATCGCCCTGTGACACAATCGCACATGACGCCAGTTGATCTGCTCTTTCATTAATTAGAAATATTAGACCTATGATCAAATGAGACCCATTTATCTTCCGAAATTATCAGATCCATTTCCTGATCACTCCATTTTCCTAAAAAAAATAGCAGATGTATGATGAGACATTAATCTCTTGTAAGTTGATAATCATATATCAATGGCTTTAGAAACTAAAACCAATAGATCTATAACATCCCTCCTCTACAGAGCTCAGAGTTGTTTCTACGACAATCTGTTGATCTTTGCGATGAGAGCGCGATGACCATTGATCCTTATCCATTGGTCTACACAGGACAGACGCCAGAAAACAGTATCACGTGCCCCTTTACAGGTAAGCTTATAATTTTTTATTTGTTATCCCCTGAAATTATGAGCGATTAGCTCTTACTTCCTATGTGCATTGGGGTGTAGGTAGGTTAAAGTTTGTGCCACTCTTTTGGAGAGGCGTGGCCCTTTCAACCAGCGGACAACAAAGTCCAATTAGGCTATATCAGGACACACTACCATAATATATTAGAGGAAACAAAAACCTCTATTAAGACCTTAATCAAGACCTGCATTAGGGTGGTTTCTCGGAGCTTTATTTCACACCCAAGAGACTTCAGCTTTCAGCTTAGTGCAATCTCTACTGAAGAAGCCTTTTACTCGGAGGGGAGAGTATTATCTTCTTCTTCTTTCTGTCCTCATGTACCTTTCGGTGTTGAGGGGAGAGTGAGTGTACGGTCTTTTGCCCTTCTATTTGCCTCTTCCGCGGTTATATTTCCGAGTGTCTCTAATACACTATCTATCCACCTTTTACGAGGGCGTCACTTACGTCGACTGTTTTCATATCGTTTATTAAGTGTTTTTTTGGATAATACTTTGCTCTTTCTGTCTGGTTATGTGGCCGTACCATTTAACTTGTTGTTTCTGTGTGTATTCTATTGCTGACTTCCTAATTGTTTCCTTAGTGTTTCATTCGTAATTTTGTCTTTCAAGCTAACTCCAATCATACGTCTCACACATTTCATTTCAGTGGTGTTAATCTTATGTATTGTTCTAGAATCTAATGTCCAAGTTTGACACTGATAACACAATGTTGGTAAGAAAATGGTGTTGAAAAGCGCTTTCTTTGTTTCTAGTGTAATATCTTTGTTTCTTAGTAAAGATGTTAATTGACCAATGACCTGACAGGCCTTATTACATCTTGCTTTTATTCCCGCCTCTTTTCTGCAGTCATATCTCAATGTGCTGCCCAGATATTTGAATTCATCTGCTTGTTTTAGTTGTTTATTGTTTATCTTTATGTTGATGTTCTCCTTTTCTCTTGCAATATTCATTACTTCTGTTTAGTCTATATTGATTTTCATTCCAAATTACTTGCCTGCTGTGTCTATTGTGTTTAGGTGGTCTTGCAAGTTTTTAATGCTGTTGTGGAATAAAACCTGGTCATCTGCAAAAAGCAGTTCATTTGTTTCATTAGAATTTGCTGTTTTGTTTATATGGTCCATGTATGTAATAAAAAAGTAGTTGGGATAAGACACATCCCTGTTTTACTCCTGTACTAATAACAAAGTCATCTTATGTTCTTACAGTGCAACTGCTGTTGTTATAGAGACTTCTACAAACGTTAATTAAATGTTGCAAACTCCATAAATTTTTAATGTTTCCCATAGTTTTTCTCTGTTTACTCTGTCAAATGCTTTCTCTTGATCTATGAAGGATATGTATACATTTTGGTTGTATTCTATTGACTTCTCTGCCAACTGTTTCAGAATAAATATTGCATCAGTACATCCTCTTTATCTTCTAAAACCCATTTGTGTATTACTAAGTTGGGTTTTAGAAGAAACAGAAAGTATTATCAAACGTTAGAAATATTGTAAAACTCGTAAGAATTTCGTAAATATTTACTACTTTGCCCGACAGGGGAGCATAAAATATCAATTGTGTTTACCTGTCATGCATTTCGTAAGAGGCGACTAAAGAGGTTATAGGGTTAAGTTCGATGTCCAATCACATATAGGATCAAAGTGATCCAGAAGCTATGCTGAAGTAGGATGTGTCCGGCCTTAATCCGCAGATATCGCATAAAAACTGTAAACTATGAAAGAACCTATGTCCGTTCTCCGGACTACATCCTGCTAGTCTGCGGTAATATGAGAACAGACATAAAAGTAGATGAAGAATTCATGAATGTGCTCTAGTTTTTATCAGATCGACTTGCTAATTGAAAGAAACACAACTATATGAGAATGTTTCTTCTTCTTCTTCCTCTTCTTCTGCGTTCGTTCTCAAACTCCTGCAGATTATCAGGATGTAGTCCGGAGAACGGAATACGTCGTGTCATGGTTTACAGCATTGCTGCGATATCTGCGACTTTCGGCCTGACACATCCTACTTCAGCATGGCTGTGAGTCACTGACCCTGTATGGGATGGGACAGTCAACTTCATCCAATAACCTCCTTAGTCGCCTTTTACGACATGCGTGGAAGGTAAATAGTGTTGTTATTTTTTTCCTCCCATTTCGGGCCCGGCAACACACGGGCAATGTGAATACATTTTCTCCTAAGATTGCAGGAAGACTTTGTATGGACAGCATAGTCAGCAAGTATTTGAGCACCGTGTCCAATAATCTAACATGTACTATTAATCCAGATTTTTCGTAAATTGTAATGAGGAAAGTAAAACGAACATTTAGTAACCACCGGAAATATCAAGGGGAGAAGAGACAGAGAAAGACAAAGAGAGGCATTTCTAGATGGGTTGTCACTGTGGCCCAAAATAAGTCACCAACTGAACTTATAAACTCCAGAGACAAAAGTTGTGGAGAATCATGATCGCCTACCCTACTCGGCATCAGACTTGGTTGGTTGATCCAATAATCTGATAGTTTTTGCGCTCATTGTAAAGCTTATCCACTTCTGTGAGTTTCATATCCAGGTCTTTGTTGATATTTTGTATCCATCTTAATCTTGGCCTGCCTCTTTTTCCGTCTCTCTGGCATTGTGCCCTCCATGATAATATTTTTCTGGGCTGTCATGTTGTTTTTGTAAAAATATCGTAGTTTTGTAAAACTGTCATGTCGTTTAATATTGTCAAAATATCGTAGTTTTATAGACTGTCAATCGCAATTTTCTAGGGAAACCTTGTTTATATTGTTTGTCTTAATATTAATTTCTTTTAGGATTATCATATTTTTGATATTTTCGGTACTTGGTTGTCTGCGAATACTAAGTGCGAAGTACAAATTTTTACGAATGTGACCACTCAATGTGGTCACGGAAAGAAGGATTTAAGCTTTTCAATACAAGTACTACAGAAGCTTGTTTTGGTTTTAACATGTAGCGATACACGACTAACTTTTCTAAAGTTATTTTCCAAGGAACAGTGGAGGGTTGAAGGAGAAGAGGCAGTAAAATACAATCCTGAAATGATAAAACCAAGGAATGGCCTAGGCATGATTTTACGATACTCCCGAGGATGGCTGAGAATAGAAATGTATGGAGATATTTTATGCTTTTTTCATTCTGAGAACTCTTCTGCAACATTTCTTTTTTCAAAATTTGTTATTTTTCACTTTATTTGTGGCTGTCTAAGATTCATATCTA
This sequence comes from Meghimatium bilineatum, assembly GCA_034231615.1. Lineage (NCBI taxonomy): Eukaryota > Metazoa > Mollusca > Gastropoda > Stylommatophora > Philomycidae > Meghimatium > Meghimatium bilineatum. Next base: position 27,747,570 of record CM067304.1, on the reverse strand, counting down.
TATATTGTCGCTGGGAATATGCAGGTTCGAAGAAAAGATTGTTATCTTTTAGCAGCCCAGACATCATGACCTGATTTACGTATAAGCTAAACAAGCTATAGCTTAGGGCCCCCACTGTTTCCTCTGACCCCAGCATGACCAGGGCAGAATAAACATGTAATGCTCTGAACACTTGAGTTGTTCAATGTCCCACCATTCTTTTCTCAGCATGAACTTTTCTATCTTGCGCAGCATACTTTGAGAGTCTGTGAGTATTACCGAGTGTGTTGGTGTATCAGTTATCAACCAATTAAGTGCTGCTGTAACTCCCTCTATCTCCATCCTCATGCTTGATGTAACAGTTGAATATGCTGAAGATTTCTCAACCAACTTCACGCCGTTTCTATAGGCAACAAAACCCCAAAACCGCTTTTATTTGTGTTTCTGTTAACGGAGCTATCTGTGTATATAATTATGTCCTGTGGTTTTAAGTGTAGCTGGGCGAGTTCATACACTGTAACCTGGGCCCTGACACCAGTCCATTTTCGACACGCTTTTTAAACGAACCGACTGTTAAATGATTTACAACTGATTTCGAATCGCATGAGTTCGTTGCCGTGTGTCTAGAGCTCCGGTCTCAGACACCTGAGGTCCCGGGTTCAATCCACGGTAGGGATAGAGATTTTGTCTTTCACATGTGGAATAAAAAATATTATTCCTGTACACGTCGTGGCGCATGCTATTGCTAAAACCACCTTTATTTCTACAGCCTTACTGAAAGTTTTTGAATTACATGTTAAATTAAAATTTGTGTAAAAACAAACATGGCCGTAAGAGTATATAACTGAACTACTTTTAACTTGCATATCTTTACACAGGGGGATACAACTTGTATGCCTACTACCCACATCCGAACAATAGTGCTGTCTGCAACAACCTTCTCCTCCTGATGAGAATGGAGAGTGAGTGTGACCACGGCGAAGGAATCATATTTGATTTTAGGTAACAAACTGATGTTATCACATGATACAGTAACTGTTCTTTTTTTTTTAAATCACGTACTTCTTTCATTTCCAAATCTACCGACAATCGAGATTACCATGCTGAGATGAATGGTCATATATTTGGAGAATGGATAGCGGAAACGGTACCTTCATCATTTAGATAGACCTTCATGTCTGGTTATGGATAACGTATCCTAACATAATGTTGTTGCATGTGAGATAAGATTCATGTCTGGTTATGGACAACGTATCCTACCATAATGGTGTTGCATGTGAGATAAGATTCATACATCCTCATCTACTAAGGAAGAGATAAAATTATGGCTTAATGTACTTCTTCTTCTTTAGCGTTCATTCTCTAACTCCTGCTGGGTCTCTCTAGCAGCAGGACCATGATCCATTCTAGATTTCCAGCAGGATGTAGTCCAGAGATGGAAATGCGTTGTGTCACCGTTTTATTTGCGCCAATGGCCTGACACATCCGTCTTCGGCGGGGAAGTGCACTTGAAACCGGAGATACTGTTGCTGGCAAAGATTTCACACAGAGCAAAGACTTTCCACGTGGATAAAAGCATATAGGAGCATGAAAATATAGATGTCTAAGATTACCACCGTACCTATCTCTGTATCTATTCGCTAAACCCTTGGTTGCCTTTCAGCGTCAGGAGTAGAAGAGTTTTCTGGAGATGGGCCTTGTATGGGCTGAGTATATTGTGAAATTTGTCGCCTCTTTTATTTCGGAGGTCGATCATTTTCGTGGTCGGTCTGTAAGTCTGCCTTCACTGTATCTGTGTAGCTTGATGTGGTATTATGTCTGATGGTAGACTGCTGATGTGTGCAGATAATTTGAACTGTTGTTTTTTAATATATTCCAAGATTGGAGTGGTGCCGGTTCTTTGTCTAATGTCATCATTCCTCAGTATGTCTCTTGGTGATAATCCAAGGATTCTACGTAAGCATGCCATTTCAGCTGTCACAAGTTTACGTTTATCTTGTGCTGTCGTTGTCCATGTTTGACATTGGTATCACAGCGTCGGTATAATAATCATTTTGAATAGTGTTGTTTTGGTGTTTTTTTGTTTCTATATTTTTGTTTCTGAAGATTGGTGTCATTTGCCTTAGGGCTTGGTATGCTTTACTACATCTATTGTGTATTTCTTTGCTTCTCTTGTCGTCGTTTGTTATATTGCTTCCTAAGTATGTGAATTATGTTATTTGTTTAAGTCTATTGTTTCCAATATATACATTGGTGTTTCTTTTTATTCTTCCTATTTTCATTACTTCAGTCTTTTCTATATGTATCTTCATGTTAAAGGTTTGGCATGTTAGATGTAATCTGTCTATTTGTCTTTGTAGTTGCTCTTCTGATTATGCTACTAGTGTTTTGTCGTTTGCAAATAGCAATTCATTTAAGTTATCCATCAGATTGTTTTCTTCCGTTGTCTTTGCTACTTTGTAGATGTGATACATGTATATTATGCACAATAGGGGTGATAGTACACATTACTGTCTCACACCCGAGTGAATTTGGAAATTATCGGATGTACCTGTGCTCGTTCAGATAGTTGAAACTTTGTACTGACCGAGGTTCCAAATTATTCAGTGTGATGTTTAGTACTCAGAGCCATAAGTACGATTCCTAGGAGGTGGAGGTTTCATCTAAAATAAAATTCATTCATTAATTTTCATGATCAAATCCTTCTTTGTCATGAGAAAAACTACGACCTTCATGTATGGTTGATGATGGTGGATGGAGTTGATGTCCCATCACATAGGTCAATGGGAGCCGAAAACAATGTCGATGTCGGGTGTTTCTGGCCGAAGTTCACAAATTTAGCACTGAAATTGTAAACCATTTCACAAGGCAATCCGTTCTACGTCCTGGTAAACAGCGGGAGTATTAGAATAGAAGAATTTAGACAAAATACCATTACTGTTTATGAGAATAGAAGAACACACAAAATACCATTACTGTTTATGAGAATAGAAGAACACACAAAATACCATTACTGTTTATGAGAATAGAAGAATATAAACAAAATACCATTACTGTTTATGAGAATAGAAGAATATACACAAAATACCATTACTGTTAATGGTATTGGAGAAAATACGAATGTGTGTGAAGATGGAATAAAAATACGTATCTTCCTTACTTTACTCACTCGATCATGTTTCTCTTTCCTTTTTGCCAGAAGGGAGGAGTGTGTACCTAAAGACTTGCCCCAGAAGCACATACAAAGAGCACACTGTGTCTCTCACTGGACACAAGATAACTATACCTTTATTATACTACAGGTGAGTTGCTGGCTTGATGGCATATGTTACCTTTACTATACTACAGGTGAGTTGCTGGATTGATGGCATATGTTACCTTTATTATACTACAGGTGAGATGCTGACTTGATGGAATATGTTACCTTTATTATACTGCAAGTGAGTTGCTGACGTGATGGCATATGTTACCTTTATTATACTACAGGTGAGTTGCTGGCTTGATGGCATATGTTACCTTTATTATACTACATGTGAGTTGCTGGCTTGATGGCATATGTTACCTTTATTATACTACAGGTGAGTTGCTGGCTTGATGGCATATGTTACCTTTATTATACTACAGGTGAGTTGCTGACTTGATGGCATATATTACCTTTATTATACTAAAGGTGAGATGCTGACTTGATGGAATATGTTACCTTTATTATACTGCAAGTGAGTTGCTGACTTGATGGCATATGTTACCTTTATTATACTACAGGTGAGTTGCTGGCTTGATGACATATGTTACCTTTATTATACTACAGGTGAGTTGCTGGCATGATGGCATATGTTACCTTTATTATACTACAGGTGAGTTGCTGGCTTAATGGCATATGTTACCTTTATTATACTACAGGTGAGTTGCTGGCATGATGGCATATGTTACCTTTATTATAATACAGGTGAGTTGCTGACGCGATGGCATATGTTACCTTTATTCGTTAATATTAATGCGCACACACCTAGATACAAGCAAAATCTTCAAAAATCATGATGTCGACGACGATGACGATGATTTTGATGATAATGATGGTAACGGTAGATGATGACGAGGACGACGACGATGATGATGATCATTGTGATGGTGATGATAATGGTGGTGATGGTGGCAGCGAAGATGATGATGATGCTAGAACGCTGAGGGAATACAAGTCTGTTACTCTTGCTCCTTTTGCCAGGTAGAGGTAGATGTCATCTACAAATCGGAGTTTCTTTCTTATTCTTTATACGAGTTCTCATTAGGGCAAAAATGTTGTAATCACACTTGTATAGTGATTAGCAGGCTGCCCTATGTGTCTCTTATTCCCTAGTACTAAATGCCATGTACTGTATTCCTCTGTGTGGTGGGGTTGAACAATACAAACTCCTCTTCTATCTACTGTCTTGTTTGTGATTATATCGTGATTATATATTGTGATTAAACAACTCACCTGTAGTATAATAAAGGTAACGTATGCCATCAAGTCAGCAACTCACCTGTAGTATAATAAAGGTAACATATGCCATCAAGTCAGCAACTCACCTGTAGTATAATAAAGGTAACATATGCCATCAAGTCAGCAACTCACCTGTAGTATAATAAAGGTAACATATGCCATCAAGTCAGCAACTCACCTGTAGTATAATAAAGGTAACATATGCCATCAAGTCAGCAACTCACCTGTAGTATAATAAAGGTAACATATGCCATCAAGTCAGCAACTCACCTGTAGTATAATAAAGGTAACATATGCCATCAAGTCAGCAACTCACCTGTAGTATAATAAAGGTAACATATGCCATTAAACCAGTCTAAGATATCTAGAAATACTATTTTTATAGCACTGTGGAATCCCTTTATACGAAACTGGACTGGCGAAATATTTATATAATAACTAAAATTCGATATAAACAATTATATAAATTAAAGAATAAACTAACTGAGGATTACAAATTGGGTTAAATAGGGAGTATTGCTATAAACGTATGCGCTATAAAGGGATTCCGCTGTATTTATTTCAAAATGCGCTATAAAAGGATGACAATATTTATTTCAATTGTACGTTTGTTAATTCTTGATTTTGTCTCATTCTTAGCACGCTGAGGTACTCACGAAGTGGTTCTGTTTGCGAACCTCCGACCCCCTGAGCAACATCAAAAGTGCTTACCTGTGGTTGAAGGTGATTTGTGACACGGCAGAGATACCTTCATCAGATGTGTCACAGAACTACCTTCGTTTGGAGCTGAGTAAACGGATCTTCTCCAGTACCTGCGCTGATGAGCTTGAACTGTGTCCGGAGACGAGCCACTATTGTAACATGCAGTACAGAAGACACTGTGCGCATACTTGCGGTCTGTGCTTGTCTGAAAACCAAATAGGTGTTTGTACGTTTGAAGAACAGTACAGGGGGAAGTAAGTAGATCACCTTATAGTTATGTATCTTCGTACCTAGCATGCAGAACGTCTAAGGGTTTCTCAAAGTGCATGATAACGCCTCCCTGGTAATGGTCATTTCAGGAAACGGGGGGAGGGGGGCGATCAAGGGGTGGCAGGCAGGAGCGAAATTGTTGTTATGAACATTGAACACTTCAATTTCATTAACAATTTTGAAATTATTTACTACTTTTGAAATAAACAATAAGACAAAATGTGCAATTCTGTTGAAATTAATTGAAATATTTAATTATTTTTTGTAGCGAGTATGACAGTCTGACAGGGAGCTGTCATAAATTATAATGTTAATTGTATAATTTCTAACAACAAACACGACAGAAGAAACTCCCCAAAAAGAGAAATCGCCAGTGTTCCGTTTTGTTTACTTAGAATATTTGAAATAAAGATGTATTGCTTTTCCTTATTTTCAAAAAAAAATAAATAAAAGGGTTGCCTATGTGCTTTAAGTGTGAACATTATTTTACAGAGAGGTTATGAAGTTATTGAGATTAGGTGTCCACTTGAGAATGTCAACTATTCAAGTGCCATGCCGAATGGCGTAGGCGATCTTGTTTTCTCCACAATTCTCTCTGTCTCTTGTGCTGTCTATAAGTTCAGGTTGTGGCATTCTCTCCAGCTACAGTGACAACCCATCCAGAAATTTCTCTCTTTGTCTTCATCTGTCAATTACTCCTTGGTCTTTCTGGTCGGTACTAAATGTTCAAATGTTCTTTTATTTTTCTGGTCGGTACTAAATGTTCAAATGTTTTTTTTATTTTTCTGGTCGGTTCTAAATGTTCATATGTTTTTGATGTTTCTGGTTGATACTAAATGTTCAAATGTTTTTGATGTTTCTGGTTGATACTAAATGTTCAAATGTGTTTGATGTTTCTGATCACATGAGATGATCTAAAAATCTTCACTGTCTGCTTCTGAGAACTTCTGTCTGCTTCTGAGAACTTCTCTCTGCTTCTAGCATTTCTGAGAACTTCTACATTAGAGAACTAATGTGCTGTTTAAAGTAATTTAGTTTTTAATTAGAAAACTAAATACTTGTCTATCCATGGAATTTTCATCATTCTTCACAAAAACCACATCTCATTCGCTTCCTGCTTATCCTGGGCTCTTTTGTTTACAGTCAATGCTCCGCATCCAAAAAGAAGGATTGGCTCGATCTAACATTCTAGCACTCGTACTTGCGTATGAATTGATACTACCACATTGCATAGAATATTTTCCTTTTTTTAATTGCTGATTTAGCATGTGCTATCCATCACTTTGAGAATATGGTCACAAAAACAACTATAGAAATGAAGAAAGTAACTTTCTTTTTAGATTTGGTAAGTTTTATTTCCTTTAATATTTGTTTTCATAAACTGTCAGAGCATATTTGTTCATTTTCTTCTCTTTCCTAAAGTTCACCCTATTTCTCAATATGTCGACATCTCAGAGGCATCAATTCTGCCTTCTCGTTTTGTGTTCATTGTCAATATCTCTGAATATGGTTGCCATGGCAGGTTGAATATGATTTGGAGAAGTAAAATCAGTATTAAAGCAAAGATCAATCTATTCAGATCGATAGTGCTAAATATATTTGTGTACGAGTGTGAACGTTGAACACTCAATGTAGACACAGAAAGAAGGATTCAAGCTTTTAAAAACAAGTGTTACATAAGTTTGTTAAGAATTAGTTGTATAGAACAGAAGACAAATATATTTATCCAGCAGCAAATAAACAAACTTGCAGGTTATCAAGAACAACTTTTGGTAGTGGTGAAACTGGGTAAACTTGTTTGGTTTTGACAAGTAATGAAATATGACTTTCTCTCTCTCTCTCTCTCTCTCTCTCTCTCTCTCTATCTCTCTATCAAATTATTTTTCAAGGAACAGTTTAGGACTGGAGGAGAGGGGGACAGCGAAAATCCGCGCGATTTTTCTACACTTCTCCGATTTACTGAGGACAGAAATGTTTGGAGGGCATTTTGTGTTCATGTTACCAGTGTGCCCCCCCCCCCTCTTACAACCCGAACTAGTTATGGGTCTTATTACGCCGAAGATGGATGTGTCCTGCCACTGGCGTAAATCATCTGCCTAGAAACTTTCTATATATGAAACAAATCTGTCTAGAAACTCTCTAAGTATGACACACATCTGTATAGAAACTTTCTATGTATGAAACAAATCTGTCTAGAAACTCTCTAAGTATGACACACATCTGTCTAGAAACTCTCTATGTATGACACACATCTGTCTAGAAACTTTCTATGTATGACACACATCTGTCTAGAAACTTTCTATGTATGACACATATCTGTCTAGAAACTTTCCATGTGTGACACAAATCTGTCTAAAAACTTTCTATGTAGGACACACATCTGTCTAGAAACTCTCTAAGTATGACACACATCTGTCTAGAAACTTTCTATGTATGACACACATCTGTCTAGAAACTTTCTATGTATGACACACATCTGTCTAGAAACTCGCTATGTGTGACACATATCTGCCTAGAAACTCTCTATGTGTGACATATATCTGCCTAGAAACTCTCTATGTGTGACATAAATCTGTCTAGAAACTCGCTATGTGTGACACATATCTGCCTAGAAACGTTATATGTATGACACACACCTGTCTATAAACTTTCTATGTAAGACACAAATCTGTCTAGAAACTCTCCATGTAAGACTCAAATGTGTCTAGAAACTCTCTATGTATGACACAAATATGTCTAGAAACTCTATAAATGACACAAATCTGTCTATAAACTGTCTATGTATGACACAAATCTGTCTAGAAACTCTCTATGTATGACACAAATCTGTCAAGAAACTCTCTAAATATGATACAAAGCTTGCTAGAAACTCTAAGTATAACACAAATCTGTCTAGAGACTCTCTATGTATCAGACAAATCTGTCTAGAGACTCTCTAAATATGACACAAACCTGGATAGAAACTCTAAGTATGACACAAATATGTCTAACAACTCTCTAAGTATGACACAAGTCTGGCTAGAAACTCTATGTGTGACACAATCAGTCTAGAAACTCTATATATGACACAAATATGTCTAACAACTCTCTAAGTATGACACAAATCTGCCTAGAAACTATCTATGTGTGACACAAAAATATCTAGAAACTTTCTATGTGTGACACAAATCTGTCTAGAAACTATCTATGTATGACACAAATCTGTCTAGAAACTTTATGTAAGACACAAATCTGTCTAGAAACTCTCTAAGTATGACATAAATCTGTCTAGAAACTCTGTTCATGACACAAATATGTCTAGAAACTCTCTAAGTATGACATAAATCTGTCTAGAAACTCTGTTCATGACACAAATATGTCTAGAAACTCTAAGTATGACACAAATCTGTCTAGAAACTCTCTAAGTATGACATAAATCTGTCTAGAAACTCTGTTCATGACACAAATATGTCTAGAAACTCTAAGTATGACACAAATCTGTCTAGAAACTCTATGTGTGACAGAAATCTGTATAAAACTCTATGTGACACAAATCTGTCTAGAAACTCTATGTATGACACAAATCTGTCTAGAAACTCTATGTATGACACAAATTTCTTTACAAACTCCCTGTCACAAAAAAATATACAAAACAATTGCTGGTAATTCTTAGAGTACAAAGAGACAAGTTGATAATGTTTGTTTCATTGATCTAATTCCAGATGGTTCGAGAACAGCACACAGTCCGACATCGAATTTAATATAGAGGCATATTCCTTGCATTCAGAGAATCTTGGGAAATATGTCTGCCTTAATCTGGACAGTGACAGCATGCAAGACAAACGTGTTCTACTAGATTTGTACAGCAATGGCTGCCTCCCGCGCTACGCATGCGTACAAATGGAGAAAGTGTCGTCATCTGTGATGAAGTTCAACCTTGGGAATAGATTAACATGGCCGCTACCTAGTTTGAGAAATCAGAAAGAAGAAATATGCAAAGCATCAAATTTCAAACCAAGAGAGAAGATTGGTTCCAAGATTGTGAGAGATAGACCTCCCAGATTACTGGTGAATGTGGGAAATACAAAAGATGTGAGAAATATTTACGTAGCATTTTGTTGTGTTTCGTCTGCTTTGTTCATCTCACAATTACATCTCACTGACCCAAATACCATCAGCAATAAGCCAACACTGTCTGACATGTTTACCTAATTGCTTACAAGAAATCCAACCTTTTAACATGACTCATTTCACTGTTCCCTTGATTTTCATTGGCTGACACGTAAATTATAATCATCAGTCAATATCAATAAAACCCATAACCCTTCAGGGTCGTAGGGGTACCACATTGGAAGCTTCAGCACACAGAGTCCTCCAGCGAATTCTATCCTCAGCGATGCGGATGAGTTTGGAAATATATAGCCCTGTCCATTCCTTGATGTTGTCTGTCCATGTCTTTATTTGTCCTCCTCTGCTTCTTCCACCCTCGACAGTTCCCTGCAGTATTGTTTTTGACAAGGAATCGTGCCTGCATACATGTCCGAACCATGCTAGTTTTCGTCGTTTCACTATTGAAAGAATAGCTCCTGGACACCTGCACACATCTCTACTTTATTTCTTACGTATACATTGGTCTTATGTTCCCTATAGGAAATTCGTAGAATTCTTCTGTAGCATTTATACTCGAAAGCCTGTAATCTTCTCTCCATGTCCGCAGTGAGTGTCCAACTCTCACAACCATACAACACAACGGAAAGCACCAGCGACCTATACAGTTTGATTTTACCTCCAACACTGATGTTGCTTTTCCAAATCACAGTTAGCCTTGACAAGGACGCTAAAGCCATCTCCAGCCTTATTTTTAGTTCTGCTTTGCATTTACCATCGCTGCATATACTGGATCCGAGGTATTTGAAGGTATTCACCTCTTCAAGCTTGTGTCCATTCATCATGATATTAGTCTGGTTTTCTGTGTCTCTGCTGTTTACCAAAATTTTGCTCTTATCTGAATTGATTTCCATTCCGTACGTGCTGGTAACTTTTTCTAACTTTGATGTTAATTCTTGCAATGATTGTTCTGACCCAGCTATAAGATCAATATCATCAGCGAAATATCGACCTCCGATCGATATAGACGTGTTGTAGTCATGCAATGTCTCTTGTATGATGTGCTCTAAGTATATGTTAAAAAGTACTGGGGACATTATGCATCCCTGTCGAACTCCCACAGTTGTTTTGAAGAACTCTCCAATTGTATTGTGTGACAAGACAGCACTATTTGCATTATCGTACAGAGCTTCAATAATGTCTATAATTGTGGTGTAAAAATTAAATTTCCTCAGTATGTGCCACAGACCATCATGCCAAACACGATCAAAGGCCTTTTTAAAGTCAATGAAGTTGTGGTATAGATCACGTTGGTGCTGAATATGTTTTTCGATTAGTGTTCGGATGTTAAATATTTGTTCAACAGTGCTTCTGTTTGCTCTGAAGCCAGCTTGTTCTTCTGCAATTATTTCTTCTGACTTGTGTTTTATTCTGTTAAGTAGTATTTTGAGCATCACTTTACTGGGGTGTGTTATAAGGCTAATTGTTCTGTAATTTGTACACACTTTAAAATTTCCTTTCTTGGGAATTGGTATTATTAGTGATTGTGTCCACTCAGTGGGCCATTGTTTTGTGTTCCATATATTTTGGCATATTTTGGTCATAATATTAATTATAATCTTAGTGACGAATGAAAATTACGGGAATAGTCAATGACTCACTTAAGATTTCATCCAGTATTTTCTTATTTCACATGGTAACCAATCAAGCCCAGTATGTTAATGAAATAATAATTAAAGCATATGCTCTGTTTATAGCACTTTACAAAATGGCGGTACTTGGAACCGTGCCGGTCCGGGAGACATCATTGACAGTCCGCAGTTCAACAAACCGTCAGTGAGAAGTCTGCATAACACTGTTACAGTTTTAAAATTAAATGAAAATTTAAATTGGCGTACATCTTTAAAATCTTGTCACGACGAAACAGACGCATCTGTCACATTTGAAGTTAACTGAATTGAATGGTACATGCCATCTGTCACATTAGAAGTTAACTGAATTGACTGGTACATACCATCTGCCACATTTGACGTTGACTGAATTGACTGGTACATGTTATCTGTCACATTAGAAGTTAACTGAATTGAATGGTACATACCATCTGTCACATTAGACGTTAACTGAATTGACTGGTACATACCATCTGTCACATTAGACGTTAACTGAATTGACTGGTACATACCATCTGTTGATTACTTACTTACTCGATCGACGGGACTGCGAGCTTTCACTCTTTCTTCCCTGTGACAGGTTGTAGTAGATGCATGGCTTCTTCGACTGTGTTTGTGTCTGTATAAAAGGTATTGGTGATGGACAGGTGTTGTGGTAACAGTAGTTTTGGTAAGTCTTGTAGTACAGGGCATTCAATAAGGTGGTGTCTTACTGTTTCCTCCTCTTTTATGTTGCAGTGGTTGCAGTATGGTGTATGGTCTGCTGTAATTCTTTGCAGATGGTTTTACAGTTGTACTGTTCACAGCCTAAATATTGTGGTTTGATCTTTGCGATGTAGTCTATTTATGCTGTCGTGTGGAATTGGTTGGGACAAGTCTGCGTATAGCACTCTTCCTTTTGAGTCAGTGGACCAGCGGTCCATCCATTGTTTACAGTTGTTGCGGTTAATGTGTTGAACTGTTCTAAAGTTGGTGAGAATTCTTGGTTGGGGCATCTTACTTTTTTGGGGGGTCAATTTATCAACACTTTCATTCCAACTGATATATGTGTGTTCTGGTATTCACTGTAGTGTAGTATTGATGACATATGATGTTAGTATGTTTGTAGCTTGAAGTATGTTGCTTATGTTTTTCTCCGCGGTTGGATTCCAGTTTTCACGAGATTGTTTTCAAAGATATTAAGTTTTTACTAAGTTTTTTTGGTACGTGTTGCATCGTTTTTGTATTTGTTTTATGATGTATGAGAGTGCATCTGATATTTCTTTCACCTCTACATGATAGTTGCTGCAGAGCTCTCCACATGGAGAAGATAACGTTATGTTTTATCAGAGAGAGCCATTTCCTGCATTGATGGTAGCTTTGAAGACTAGCCCATCTTTGTATGCTTGGATTCAGTCCTTGGGGCACGTGTTGATAGTCTCTAGTGCAATGAACTTAAAGGTGTTTTGGTTTGTTGCCTTGGTTACTGACTTGTCAAGTAGTTTAGTGTTTATTTCGGGCAGAATGAGGGATGCATTTGGTGGGATATGTGATACATCTTTCCGATTCCTCTCTCAGGAAGGTGATGTTTCTTGTTTAGTTCTTCTTCTAGCTGTACCCTTGTTGCCTTGTATCCACTGTAGTGTAGTATTGATGACATATGATGTTAGTATGTTTGTAGCTTGAAGTATGTTGCTTATGATTTTCTATGCCGCTGGATTCCAGTTTTCAATGGCGTCTAGGGCTGATAGGGAGTCTGTGAAATATTACTAGGTTTTTTTGGACATGTTGCCTCCTTTTTATTTTAATTTGGTGGTTATATATGAGTGTTTCTGATATTGCTTTCATCTCTGCATCATAGTTGCTGCAGAACTCTCCACAAGGAGCAGCAGATAACTGTATTGATGTTTTGTCTGTGTATGCTTGGATCCAGTCCTTTGGGGTAGGGGCCAAGTCTCTAGTGCAATGAACTTAAGGGTGTTTTGGTGTGTTACCTTGGTTACTGACTTGTCAGTTAGTTTAGTGTTTATTTGGGGCAGTATGAGGGATGCATTTGGTGGGATATTTGATACATCTTTCAGATTCTTCTCTCAGGAAGTTGATGTTTCTTGTTTAGTTCTTCTGCTAGCTGCACTGGGAATTTGTATTTGTCTTTTTTGCGTGTCCATCTGTTGACTACTTATTTTTTAGGGTGTTTCTGTGGGAGTCGTTTGTATCTTTCCACAGCTTCTATAGTTGCCTTTTCTCTTCTAATGTCTAGTGGCTCTATGTTTGCATCGATTTCACAGGCCACTGTTGGTGTTGATCTAATGCCACCACAAATTAAACGGGGGAGCCTGGCTTTGTACTCTGTCCAAGTGTATGCAAGAGTTTTTTTATGATGTTGCCTTCAAGGGGAGATTATAGTCTAATATGGATCTGACGTATCCTATGTATGCATGTCTAAGTGTTGTCTTGTCAGCTCTCCATGATGTACTTGCAAGTCGCTTTAGCAAGTTCAACCTCCTAGATGCTTTTTCCATGATATTGTTAATAAAGTGGCTGAAAGTTAGACTCCTGTCCAGCTGAACACCTATGTATAGGTTTACTTAGTGATTTATTTGAGATCATTCAAGAGTGATTTTAAGTTCCTTGTTTGTTGGTTTTTTTTTTAATTTTCTTATTTGCCAAGTGTAAATATGGTATATGTGGTTTTACTAGTATTTACCTTCAGTTCCCAGAATTTGCAGTATGTTGCAGCAGGGGCTGCGAGCTTTCACTCTTTCTTCCCTGTGACAGGTTGTGGTAGATGCATGGTTTCTTCGGCTGTGTTTCTGTCTGTATAAAAGGTATTGGTGATGGAGATGTTTTGTGGTAACGGTAGTTTTGTTAGGTCTTGTTAGTGAGAAGGGTTTTTCTAAGTCTCTCTAAAACAGTAAAGTAACCCATAGCATTTATTAATGTCGTAGGGGTGTGAGATGTTAGCGATCTCACATTTTAGAGGCTCTGCAAATGAGGGTGGTAGCCATCTCCTCTCCCTCGCAGTCTTTACTGGGTCGACCTGGGAACCGTTGCGATCTGAAAAACATTTCCTCCTCAACTGGGGAATGAGCCCAGGACCACTCATATGCGGAGCCAGTGCGCTAACTACTGCGCTACGCGGCTCCCTAAGTCTCTCTACAGACAGATGTAAGTCTGATCCACTAATCCATATGTGGGCGTGGCAGTAGAGAACCCCTGACAAAGAGCTCAAAAATTGCAGTGGACCAACATAGAACCAGAACCATCAGCCGTGATACCCTGAAAGATTTACTGGAGCGGAGATCTGATCACGTATGGACGTATCCGGTGTGAAGAGGATAATCAACAGACCTAATACATAATACTAGTCCATATGGCAAGGTCATCTGCAAACATGGCTTTGTGGGTGTCAGGGAGATTTAATCAAGTCAGGGAGATATTTCTAAAGATTAAGAATTCGGTGCAGCTGAGGGTTGAGCCTAGGGGTAACCTTCCATCAAGCGTTCGTTTGGATGATAGTTTGTTGTTTACTGCAGCTTGTATGGTTGTCACTTAGATAGTTCTTATTCCACTTTGCCAAGTTGTATTCATGAAACTTAGGAGCTGTTGAAACATTAATTTCGTAAAATAAACTTTGAAATTTGGTGTCCATTAGCACTGCAATAAAGAAGCGTTTTTCTTTTTTGAACTGTTTATATATATATATATATATATATATATATATATATATATATATCACGCAGTGACATCTAGTAAAGTCCAACTACAGAAGGTGTAATTAACAATACTTCATCTATGGAAACCCTGTTGGAACACATTTTGTATTATAAGTATTATTTCCTGCAATGTGCTCATGCATCTTTCTATTCCTCATCGTTTTTATTTTATGTACCTTTCCACTCAACCTATTACTTCTGTTTATATTACCCTCATTTTCATTCGTTTGCATGTCTACCCACAGTTTATTAATTCTGTATACCGACCCTCGTCGTTCTATTCTACTTTTCTAGATCTGTCTTCATCCTGCTTCTGTTGAACTGATTTCATGCTTCTTGTCGCTGTCATGTGACGTTTTATTGGCAGAACGTAGTCTTCCTTTACGAATCACCAGAAATCCACTCGGCCTCTTGCACGTTGTCCCGCTTTCTCTAGCGACATGTGTATGCATTCCTGAACATCTTTTTTCCAGTGACGTCTTTTGTCGACCTTTGATTCTTGTGCCTTTTATCTTGTGCCTTACAACAACACTCTTTCCATGTCATTGTGTCTCTTCACATAATTCATGCTTCTGATAACCAAAATTCTATATAACCTTCAGATCCACTGCAATCTCCCAGAACGTCTTCAGAACGGCATTGCCTTCCGTGAGGACGGTAAACACTGTGGAGGATGTTTGAACTATGAACCTGACATCTTTCCCAACCATTTCATAATCAGGTAAATATGTATGTATGATGTAGTCAGCAACATCTTTAGTGTTACAAGTAATTAATGGCTATGAACATGTCCCCTGTCTACAGTATAAGACCCATTAGCTAATTGGAAATTCACTGATTTTGATTTTCACTTGAAATTCACTTGATTTTCACTGTCTATTGTCTTTCCCCATGTGGTTTGTTATCCACTCTTGCCGTTAAGCGTAAGGGGTGTTGGAACTCGAGCTTTAGTTCCAATATCAGATGTGTTGCCTCGGTTGTGTTATGACAGTGTTTGTTCAAGATTCCCCTGACGTTTTCTATCCATCTTTTTTTCGTGGTCTTCCTCTGACTTTGTACCCTGGTCTCATTTGCTTATATGCCTTCGCGGGTAATTTGTGATGAATTCTCATACTGTGGCCAAACCATTTGATCTGCTGCCTTTCTATGTATTCTGTGCAGAATAGTATACCTATTCTTTCCCTGGTGTATTCATTTCGTAATATGTTGAGCCTAGTCACCCCTGTAGCTTTCTTCAAGCATTTCATCTTCACACATCACTATATTTCTGTAATGTGAAATGAGAGAGACCAGGTTTGGCACTGGTAACACAGTGTTGGTAAATATACATTGTAAACATATATTTTGTATATAAATATTTGTAAAATATATATTGTAATTTGTCTTTAACTTCCATCTCGATCTTGTGATGAAGAAATAGTGATGACAGTTTGGTATGTTACTGCATTTGCCTTTTGACATCTCATCTCTATCTCTCTATCAAGGCTTCCATTTTCTGTTAAAATACTTTGGAGATATTTGAACACTGTTATGTGTTTTACTCCTATGTTGTCTATCTGTATGTTTAGTGGACTGGGTGTGCTGTACATTTTCATTTTTTCCGTCTTTTGCGTATTGATAATCATATTTGATTTTCTGCACTTTGCAGATTGTGCGTTAGCAATATTTTGCAGTTGTTCTTCGTTTTTGTATATGAGGCTCTGATCGTTTGTGAAAAGCAGCTCGTTTAGTTCATTTTTAGTTGCTCCGACTTATCTTGTTCTAAATCGGTGACGTTGCACTCTGCACTTTTTGCCTCTTCTATTATTATATATATATTTTCTATATATTGAAAAGCAAGGGTTAGAGTACACAACCCTGACCCACTCCCGTTTTTTTCTCAAATGCGTCTGTAATGTCATCTGATGTTCCTAACACGCAATGTCTGTTTGTATACAAAGCTCTTATACTTTCTAACAATTTTCCTTTGATACACTACATTTCTAAAGTGTCACATAGTAAATCTCTGTTGATTCTATCAAACGCTTTCTCCTGATCTATAAATATTGTGTTTAGTTCGTTGTTGTACTCTATTGCTCTCTTGTTTATTTGTCTCAGTGTGAACAAGGCGTCTACCATTAACTGTCACACAAAATATAATCATAGTGAGAAATGAAAATTATGTGTGTACAAGTGCATGGCCTATCCTTTAGATTTCCTTAGTCACCTCCTACGACATATCTGGCAAGATGACAGTGACCATATTCTTTGCATCCTGAACTAGAGAGAAACAGTTGCCACACGGGCGAATACGTGGAAGATATGCATATAATCTACGTATCGACCACATGTGTCTTTATCAATATAGATAAAAACTAACAGAATGAACTTAGACCGAAAACTACATGGAACTATGTAGTGGAAACTGGCAGACCTAGTAATAGGAAAACAGCAAGTTAAGAACACCGTTGAAATATTTCTTTACCGTATGGTGCAGGCAGTATAAACCCATCTGAGTAGGATGCTTCATCACTAGGCATTGCATAACGGCGAAAGCTGAGATCTGTCTGAAAGAAATCTTTAGAGCAGTGTTTCCTAACGTGGAGTTCACGCCCCACAGGGGGACAATTTATAGTTGGGGGAGGGGGGATATTTGATTTTTTTATAGGGGGGGGAATTCAAGTTTGAATGATACAATTATTGAATATTTTAAAAATATGTATATGTTACATAGGGGGGCATCAGAATTTTAGAAAGACTTAGGAGGGGAATAATAAAAAAAAGTAGGAAAAAATTGCTCTATAGAAACCACCATACTGCATATAGAAATAAAACAATAGCTAAACATTCATATTTCCTGGGTATATTGACAAATAAACAAACAAACAACTGTCGTTTCGGTTTATTCACATTTTAAATTATTCCAGTTTGGCAACTATGATCACAAACTGCAGACTCTCTTATCTCTTTTCCAGCCCCGTCAACTGCTCTATGGAAGCCAGCGACAACAAAGGCTATGGGAACATACCGATACAATACGGCTGTTTGGCCACCTTTGAGTTCCACAATAACACTTACTCTGTGGTCACAAAAACCACCAACTATGTCAAAGGGCTGGGACAGTATCTAGTCTGGGTATTCACACCAGAGAACCAGATTAAAGTGAGTGGAGTTTGTGAGACAGTCTGTACAGGTTTCCTCTTCGGTGGTTGAATGTTCAATTTAGATACTCGTTCATGTAGGTTTATACAGATGTTAGAATGTGTACACCACTTGTACAGATGTTAGAATGTGTACATTATATGTATAGGTATTAAAGTATATACACCATTTGTACAGATGTTAGAGTGTATACACCACTTGTACAGTTGTCAGAGTTTATACACTAATTGTACAGA
The DNA here is from genome assembly GCA_034231615.1 of Meghimatium bilineatum. Lineage (NCBI taxonomy): Eukaryota > Metazoa > Mollusca > Gastropoda > Stylommatophora > Philomycidae > Meghimatium > Meghimatium bilineatum. The sequence continues at coordinate 27,729,311 of CM067304.1, read as the reverse complement.
TATTAGAGTGTATACACCTCTTGTACAGATGTTTGAATGTGTATATCGCTTGTACAGATGTTAGAATGTTTATATCGCTTGTACAGATGTTAGAATGTGTACACCACTTGTACAGATGTTAAAATGTGCACACCACTTGTACACATTTTATAGTGTATATACCATGTATGTATATGTTAGAATAAGTACGCAACTTGTACAGATATTAGAAAGTATACAATTCTTGTACAAATGTTAGAAAGTATACAATACTTGTACAGATGTTAGAAAGTATACAATACTTGTACAGATGTTAGAAAGTATACAATACTTGTACAGATGTTAGAAAGTATACAATACTTGTACAGATGTCAGAAAGTATACAATACTTGTACAGATGTTAGAAAGTATACAATACTTGTACAGATGTCAGAAAGTATACAATACTTGTACAGATGTCAGAAAGTATACAATACTTGTACAGATGTTAGAAAGTATACAATACTTGTACAGATGTTAGAAAGTATACAATACTTGTACAGATGTCAGAAAGTATACAATACTTGTACAGATGTTAGAAAGTATACAATACTTGTACAGATGTCAGAAAGTATACAATACTTGTACAGATGTTAGAAAGTATACAATACTTGTACAGATGTTAGAAAGTATACAATACTTGTACAGATGTTAGAAAGTATACAATACTTGTACAGATGTTAGAAAGTATACAATACTTGTACAGATGTTAGAAAGTATACAATACTTGTACAGATGTTAGAAAGTATACAATACTTGTACAGATGTCAGAAAGTATACAATACTTGTACAGATGTCAGAAAGTATACAATACTTGTACAGATGTCAGAAAGTATACAATACTTGTACAGATGTCAGAAAGTATACAATACTTGTACAGATGTTAGAAAGTATACAATACTTGTACAGATGTTAGAAAGTATACAATACTTGTACAGATGTTAGAAAGTATACAATTCTTGTACAGATGTTAGAAAGTATACAATTCTTGTACAGATGTTAGAAAGTATACAATACTTGTACAGATGTCAGAAAGTATACAATACTTGTACAGATGTTAGAAAGTATACAATACTTGTACAGATGTTAGAAAGTATACAATACTTGTACAGATGTTAGAAAGTATACAATTCTTGTACAGATGTCAGAAAGTATACAATACTTGTACAGATGTTAGAAAGTATACAATACTTGTACAGATGTTAGAAAGTATACAATACTTGTACAGATGTCAGAAAGTATACAATTCTTGTACAGATGTTAGAAAGTATACAATACTTGTACAGATGTTAGAAAGTATACAATACTTGTACAGATGTTAGAAAGTATACAATACTTGTACAGATGTCAGAAAGTATACAATACTTGTACAGATGTTAGAAAGTATACAATACTTGTACAGATGTTAGAAAGTATACAATACTTGTACAGATGTCAGAAAGTATACAATACTTGTACAGATGTTAGAAAGTATACACCGCTTTATTAACATCCTGAATTGTCCAGTGTGTCACAAATCTAAAGCTTCAAATCATGGTACGGTTTCATTTCCATTAAGTTATTCTCTCACTGCAAGCTTTCTCCCACAAATATTATCTCATTTTTTAATGTCCATGTTGTCTCAGTCATAATTGTATTATGGCTAATTGTCAACTTTTTCGCAGCGATTTTATCTGATGGCTAATTGTCCACTTTCTCCCAGAGTTATTATCTGATGGATGATTGTCCACTTCCTTCCAGCGCTATTATCTGAAGGCTAATTGTCCACTTTCTCCCAGAGTTATTATCTGATGGATGATTGTCCACTTTCTCCCAGCGCTACTATCTGATGGATAATTGTCCACTTTCTCCCAGCGCTATTATCTGATAGCTAATTGTCCACTTTCTCCCAGAGTTATTATCTGATGGCTAATTGTCCACTTTCTCTCAGCACTATTATCTGATGGCTAATTGTCCACTTTCTCTCAGCACTATTATCTGATGGCTAATTGTCCACTTTCTCCCAGCACTATTATCTCATGGCTAATTGTCCACTTTCTCCCAGCGCTATTATATGATGGCTAATTGTCCACTTTCTCCCAGCGCTATTATCTGATGATAGGCATATTGTCTACTATCTTTTTAAACTATTATTTTTTGGTTTAGTGAAATGTAGCTCTTATGGTGAGTCATATTTCTTTCAACCGTGGACATTAAGTGCAAACCGGTTTTAACTAGAGCTGTTTACGATCAAAAATAGTGCAGGTCACGGTAATCCTGTCATTACGACATCCTAAAGTTCAAGCTCTTAATTCATAGCCCCAAGCTATTATCAACTGATTTGTGTCCCCTTTCTCCTCAAGCTGTTATCTTGTGATTTGTATCCTCTTTTTCCTCCAAGTCTAATGATTTGTGTCTTCTTTACTTTTTTTTGGTCCTACCTGGTACATGTCAACTTTTCTGTACTCTATATATACGCTGTGGCCCTTGTTTGCCTTGGGGTGTCAGTGGTAGAGTAGTTCTCTGGAGATGGCCTTCTTGTGTGTTGTTTCTAAGCTTGTTCTGGCTTCTTTTATTTCTGTGATCCACCTTTTATGTGGTCTACCTCTGGCTTTATAGCCGTGATGCCTATGTGTCATTGCCATCTGTGGCATTCTGTCTGTTGGTAGTCAGGAAGTGTGTGAAAACTACTTGATCTGTTGTCTTTTGAGGTGTTCCAATATTGGTATTGATATTTGATGTATTCCAATATTGGTATTGATATTTAATGATACAATACTTTTCTGTACTACTCGTGCAAAATAGAAATTTAAATATCTCCCTTTCTTGTCTGATTTTCTCATTTTCAATGGTTTCTGGCTAGTGTTTCAACTCGTCCTAGATTTATCCTTACCCTGTGAGAACCGCTGTGTATGACACAAAAGTGAGATAACAGTCAAATGTTCTGTTTTCCGGGTTGATTGAGCATAAATACCGATTATTATTATTTTTACTCCCTAGGTTTTGAAAGCTGGAGACACATACTTATATGAGCACAGTTCAATGATGAAGTCAGAACTCGTTAAAGCACAGTTCTCCATCTTACGTAACGACAACTTGCAATGTCGGAATTTTTTCTTCATCCCTCGATCTACAACATCTACAGCACAAACGCAACGAAGAGGCCCTGGACAAGGCATCGACATCTCAGATGGTTATTTAAACGGTGATGCAAAGAACGATTACTATGGTACAGGCTCTACAATTAACGGAGATGATTACCTCCCCTACCGTCCAGATCAACATTTCGATTCTCAAATAAACGGTCAAGGAAAAAAACTCATGTTTGATAATACTAAAGGTGAAAGGTTAAAGAGTACGAACTGTGCACCTTGCACTTCTAAACTGTATGCAAATGTTTTGTTTTGTGTAATCACTATAGTAACCTTAGTAGTGTTATTGTCTTGAGCGTATGTTTGTCAATTTATTAAGGAAATCGTAAGAAGGCGGGAATTGTTTTGTCTCCGCTCAAATAATTGTCACATGCACATTGTTTCTATATGCTCTTCAGAATGTGTTGTGGTTTTTTTTCAACTGAAGGATAAATGATTTATCAAAGGTTGCAGTAAGAGGTGTCTTTTCTTGAAGAACAAGTGATATTATATCAAAGACTGCAGTGAGAAGTGTCTTTTATTGAAGAACGAGTTATATTTTTACAAAGAATGCAGTGAGAAGTGTCTTTTATTGAGGAATAAGTGATATGCTATTAAAGTATTGTAAAAAGTGTATTTTATTGAAAAACGAGAGGCATGATATCAACAGATGTGTGAAAAGTGTCTTTTATCGAAGATTGCGTGCTATATCAAAATATATGTGAAACGTGTCTTTTATGGACGAACAAGTGACATACTATCAAAATATGTGTGAAATGTGTTTTTTTATTGAAGAATGAGAGATACTGTCAAAGTATGTGTAAAATCATCTTTTATTGAAGAACTAGTGGTATCATATCAAAGTATGTGTGAAATCATCTTTTATTGAAGAACTAGTGGTATCATATCAAAGTATGTGTGAAATCATCTTTTATTGAAGAACTAGTGGTATCATATCAAAGTATGTGTAAAATCGTATTTTATTGAAAAGAAGAAGTGGCATGCAATCAAAGTTTGTGTGAACGTATCTTTTATTGAAGAACGAGTGGTATGCCAATTGAAGTATCCGTGAAAAGTGTTTTCTATTGAAGAAATACGGATATGCTATTGATGTATGTGTAAAAAGTGTTTAGGCGCAGAGTCCCTCGATCCCATTTCAACGAAGCAAAGTGACACTCGACCCCGAAACAAAACAACTTTTTTAATGGGGTAAAAGAAAGCACTTCTTGATCTTATGTTAATTCTCAAACTCCTGCAGATTAGCAGCATATAGTCTAGAGAACTGAATGTGTGGTGCAGTGGCTTACAGTTTAGCTGTATAATTTGATTAAGCCTATCGATTTGCGCTCAATAAGTTGCGGTACGAATCCTGATTGCGACGTCTTGTTTATAAATTAAACATTTGTTTAACATCCAAAGATTATTGCTTAAACATCTCCTCCAAAGATATCAACAGACCACAATATTTCGCTTTAGAACAGGCCACTGCAGACTGTTGGGTCACCTTTATCGATAAGGATCTCATACACAGATGAATGTCCATGTGGATCCGGAACCCAGACTCCAGAATACATACTTCAGGATTGCCGAACATACAAAGAGCAGAGACAGCAGACCTTGCCAGAGGATACAGGCTTGAGGCAAAAGCTATGGGGCAGCCGCTCTGACCTGGAGAAGACAGTGGACTTCGTCTTGACGACAGGTCTGACGGTATAGCATGACCACATGCTGAACGCAGAAGAAGAAGAAGAATTGCTTAAACGAATCCTGATTGCCACGTCTTGTTTATAAATTAAACATTTAACATCACTGGAGACTATTGCTGAAAGCTACAGAGTTATGTTTTCTGAGTGGTACTCTCAATGGGCGGTGTGCCGCTTCGCTGAGAGGGACGGAGTACAACTGTGTACCACAGAAGACGGATGTGTTGGGCCATTGTCGCAAATAAAACAGCGACACAATGCATTTTCATTCTCTGGACTGTATCTGGCTGGACAGTTTGTAGGACCATTGTCCTGCAGCAAGAGAGATCCAGAGGGAGTTTGAGAATGAACGCTGAAGAAGAAGAAGGGTAACCGAGCACCAAGAAGAGAAATAAAGATCAAGCAAATAAAATATTTTGGATATATTAAAATATATGACACCTTGTTGAAGACCTTACTTGAGGGTAAAGTCGAAGGGAAGCGAGCAAAAGGTAGACAGAGATACAAGTGGAAGAGTAACATCACAAGATAGACATTTTACAGTCCAGCAGAGTGCACCACCAAAACGTGTTGTCGTTTGCAGCCAACCCTCGTTACGGCTACGGCACTTGATGAGGATGATGTTTTCAATGTCAAACATGGACACTAACTAAAGAACGAGAGAGAAATATTACTACGTGTGAAATGAGATGTCTAAGAAAATCAGCAAACAGAACAAGAAGAGATTGTGTGAGAAATTAGGAAATAACAAGAACTGTAGGAACAACATTAGCGGTCAAATATAATTAAAAAACAGAGATTTAAATGGTTCTAATGAACATGAAAACTTTTTTGCCAACGACAAGAGCATACGACATGAAAATGGAAACAACAAGATACAGAGGAAGACCCAGAAGAAGGTGGATTGAAGGAGTTACCAACATTCTGATACGACAGTAGTATATGGCGTCAAGAATACCACCTGGCAGAGCTGCAGTTCTGGCAGTTCCATACTTTTTTTTGTCTGACTTCATTTTATTAATGAGTTTTTTTTTATAAAAAAGGATGTGTTTTTTTTTAATAAGTGTATATAATAAATATGCTAATTATAAAAAGAAAAAAACATTATATAGCAGTCTCATTAATAGAAATGGATAATAAACGGTGGATACATTCTTGTACAGCCCTAACAGAAAGTCCGACGCGTGTGTGTTAAAAAAACGTTGTTTGTGAAAGAGTTTCTAAAGCATATGAGCCAGATGGAAGATCTTGTTCCAGATAACATTATCTGGTGTTATGATGAGTGGTATGCGTCATATGAAAATATGTCCCGTATGTTGCCGAGGCCTGAAAGGGGAGCAAAGAATAGCAACACTGTTTACCTTTCACGCATGTCGTAAAAGGCGACTAAGGAAGTTATGGGATGGAGTTGGCTGTCCCATCCCATATAGGGTCAGTGATCCAAAGCCATGCTGAAGTCGGATGTGTCAGACCGAAAGGCGCAGCCATGGCAGCAATACTGTAAACCAGGACACAACACATTCCGTTCTCCGAACTACATCCTGCTAATCTGCAGGAGTTTGAGAACGAACGCAGACGAAGAAGAAGAAAATATGTCAGTTGTTCAGTTTATTGAAGGGTTTCTATACATGGACCAATGGAAGGGTGATAGACGCTGCTTGGTCATCTTGGTGATTTTATAAGTGAAACTGACGATCGAGTGACCAAACTGTTTATTAACGATAGTCATGATAGGAAACTGAGTGTAATATAGATTGTGTAGAATTTTTTGGGTAAAAAACAGAGAACAATTAGTCTCAGCTCGCACTATATTGTCCCCTTCGATAATCCCAGAGAAGGATCACAGATTATCATCATCATCAGGTGCCATGCCGGGTGGCGTAGGCGGTCATGGCTCTCCACAGCTCTCTGTCCACAGTATTATGTATCAAAGTCGTTGTTGTTTCTTTGCCGTGCCAGGTTGTCAAACTGTCTAATATTTTCTCACGTTGTCGCCCTCTGTCTCTGGTGCCTTCAATCTTGCCTGTTGTGATTATGTTCTCTAGACCTGCCTGTCTCATGAAGTGGCCAAAAAAAGAAGATTGCCTTTTTCTTATATTGTTGATTAAGGTCCGTTTCGCATTTAACTCTTTTAACACCTCTACATTCGTTTTTCTGGCAGTCCATGGTATTCTCGGCATTCTTCTGTAGAACCACATCTCTGTTGCCTCCAATCTCCCACTTTCCAGTTTGTTTATTGTCCAAGACTCGCACCCATATGTTAGTATAGGGGTTATATAGCACTGCAGAACTCTCTTTCTCACCTCTAATGACAAGGTCATATTACACAGTATATTTTTCATTTTTCTGAATGTTGTTTTTGCCTGTCCTATTCTGCATCTTATTTCTGTTGAACTTCTTCCATCTGCTGTTATAATTGTACCTAGATATTTGAATTGGTGGACCTGTTTTAATACTATATCATTCACTATGATCTTGCAAGGTGTGTTATTTTCTTTCTTTGAAATAACCATTACTTCTGTTTTCTTGATATTTAGGAAGAGTCCTTTCTCTTTGCTTTCTGTGACTACTACTTTAATTAAGTTTTGATCACAGATGATACATTTCGATATACAAATGTACCCCGGGCAGAACGTATATGTACAAGAAAGTATTCAAAACGCAACATCAGCAGTTCATGGTTCTTTGCGTGTGTATAACCGTGATTTATATTGATATTTAAATCACACATATTGATTTATATTTTTTCTGTTGATTGGTAGGTAGGGAGGTAGGTACGTAAGTAGGTAGGTAGGTAGTTAATGTGTTTACCTCTCTTTTGGAGAGGGTTGCCCCTTTCAACCAGCAGACAAAGTTCAATTAGGTTATATCATGGCACACTACCATACAATATTAGAGGTAACAAAGACCCCAAATTTTTTAGTTATATAACAATAAACTATTGCTGTTGATTTGTAGCTAATGAGTTTACCTCCGTCTTGGAGAGGCGCGCACTTTTCAACCAGCGGACAACAAAGTCTAATCTGTTGATTTTGTTTGTTTGTTTGGTGGTGGATTCGTCTTTCTGAAAAAAGACACGCTCTTTTAAACCGTGAAATGATTTTATGTGGCTATATCGGGGAGTATCTGGTGATCTAATGACCTGGATGTTGTCCTGTTTGGGACTGGGGGAATGACCTGGGGTCTGGTCTGTCCTGATAAGGACATTAAATAGTGGGGGTAATCTGTTGATTGTATATATGGTCATCATTATGGCTAATAAATATATGTACCGTATAGGAAGTGCAGTATGTATGTGTGTATGTTTGCAACCAGCTGTCACACCGTGACGAGACACGCACATTAGGATATCCCTATATCGAGAGATCCATGAATACAATTTACCGCTGGAATGAGCGCAAAAGAATGGGGAATAATCATGAATGATAAATTTGAAAAGTACTTAGTATAAAATAATAACACAGTTCACTCCCATTGTCCTCAACAGACATCGCTATTTCTTTTGTGACACCCTTTCTATATCTCCACGTCCTCCATTATTATGCGTGCCGTGTCCTTTACATAACAATATCCTCAGTGTCACTATGTAAGCCTTTTCTTTCGATGTCCAGCTTCTTCCAGAATTACCTTCACAAGATGCGTGGCATCCTGTGTCCATCTTAGTTTTGAACTGCCTTTTTTTCTCTCTTGTAACCTGTCATCAAATGATTAATCTTTCTAGCCCATTGTATTTTTTTATACGCCCAAAATATGTTAGCTAGTGATTTATTTTTATTTTTTTTAATAGTTCTGAAGAGCCAATCTTCATCTATGTTCTGATGAGCCTTCTTCTTCAGTATTCATTCTCAAACTCCCGCTGGATCTCCCTTGTAGCAGGACCATCGTCCTACTAGATTTTCAGCAGGACGTTGTCCAGAGAATGGGAATACGTTGTGTCGCCGTTTCATTTGCGCCAATGGCCCGATACATGCGTATTCGGCGGGTGATGAGCCAATCTTCATCTATGTTCTGATGAGGCAATCAATGAGGACAAAATAAGCGCTATACGGACTTGTTAACGACCTCACTGAAAGTCTTACAAATAGACCAAGACACATGGGAAGAGCTTGCACAAAATAGACCAAGATACATGGGAAGAGCTTGCACAAAATAGACCAAGACACATGGGAGGAGCTTGCACAAAATAGACCAAGACACATGGGAGGAGCTTGCACAAAATAGACCAAGACACATGGGAGGAGCTTGCACAAAATAGACCAAGACACATGGGAGGATCTTGCACAAAATAGACCAAGACACATGGCAGGAGCTTGCACAAAATAGACCAAGACACATTGGAGGAGCTTGCACAAAATAGATCTACATGGTGCACTACACTCAAAAAGTCGCATCATTTTGTAAAGAGACAAGAAATGCTGCAGCTCAACAGCGGAGAGCAGCTAGAAAGTCACAGATAGGCCAAAATGCGCCTACAGTGGTCATTCCATGCCCGAAATGTCCAAGGACATTACCTGCTCGAATAGGATATATTAGTCATCTACGAACTATTAGGCATGGACATAGTTCTAACTGAATTTTCAATAATGGATATAAGGAATGGTCATCATCACTTGTGATGGACGAAGACACACTGTTGTGTCAAGAATTTCAAAAAAAATAAAATGTTGGGAAACCGTTTTTTAACCAAAATCTCAGCGACATTCAATGCTTTGAGAAGAAGGTTCCTTCTCCGACAGGGTTCATGATGTATATGAAGTAGGCATATTCCAAGATTTTGTATACGCACATCCGATTACATGAAAGTCTGCAACCATTTGCTGACATCAATGCTGACCCTTTTGACTATAAACCTTCAATATAGTCTGGCAATGCGAAATATACAAAATATATCATTGTTTTCCATTAGACCTATATTGTTTTATTTTATAAATATAGCTGATAGATTTGTTTCATGCATGTTTCATTACGTTACCTAGTTGTGAAACTATATAAATAGTATTTCAACTCTTCTTCTGTAATGACCAACTACAAATTACTTTGCATGAACTTCGTATTATGACATGTATTTTATGACGCATATTATTTCTAAATCAGCCACTGATGTAGTAGCACGAGAAGGGATAAAATAATTTTAACATTGTGATCTTCCATGCATGTTGTAAAAGGCAACTAAGGGGTATATGGGTGGATTTGGCTGTCATTATCGTAGGGAAATGGCACTGTTAAAGTTGGTCAAGTATAGGTATCGCAGTCAAGTTGTAAATCATATGACAACACAATTCGTTCTGCAGACTATATTCTTCTAACCAGCAGGAGTTTGATAACAGACGGAGAAGAAGAAGCTACTAAAGCAGGTATGCTAGGTTACTTCTTATTCTTCTTCAGCGTTCATTCTCAAACTCCCGCTGGATCTCTCTTGCAGCAAGACAATAATCCTACTAGATTTTAAACAGAATGCTGTCCAGAGAATCGAAATACGTTGTGTCGCAGTTTTATTTGCGCCTATGGCCAGACACATCTGTTTTTCGCATAATGCTGGGTTACAAGGCGCAAACATCACAGTTTTTCTGTAAACTAGCAGCACGTGATAGGTCTACTTTTTCTAACTTGGTTCTAATCACAAACCCAGCGCTATACAACAGGCAGAAAAGTGAATATTATACACTTATTGAGACACATGGTGACAACCTATGGCAACTAGAGCCCTCCAAGCACTTTTATCCTCGGCTATTTGGAGGAGATAAAGAGCCGAACAGCACAAGCCAAATCAGCATTCCAAAACATGAGAACCATTTTGTGTAATGGAAGACTATTAATGCAGACCCGAATTCGAGTGCTGAGATGTTATATCGAATCAATTTTTTTTATGGATGTGAAGCATGGACAGTAAACAAAAAAATTCAAAGCGAATTAGAGGCTACAGAAATGTGGTTTCTGAGAAGAATGATGAAAATACCATGGACAGCCAAGAAAACTAATGCAGAGGTTCTCATTGATGCTCGGGTAAAAAGATTAATCATATTAAACATTAGGGGCAGACAGTCAATGTTTCTAGGGCATGTGCTGAGAAGAACACAGCTTGATCACTTAATAACCACTGGAAAGACCAAAGGGAGAAGAGATAGGGGACGAAAAAGAGAAAAGTTACTTGATGGACTTGTATTGTGGCACGGGAGAAGCTCACCAACCGAGCTTATTGACAACACAAGAGACAGAGAGTCGAGGAGAAACATGATCGCCTACGCTATTCGGCATGGTACTTGATTGATTGATTGATTTGGAGGAGTGTAGAAAAATCACACCCAGACCATTACTTGATGTTATCAATTCAGGATTTGTTTCCCGCAACATCTCCTTCAACACTTGGCTGTTTTTTGTAAAATAAATTAGAAAGTGAGTCGTCTCTCGGTTTCACCAAACAAGTTTATGACATTTAACCACTGTTAACTTGGGCAGTAACTAGACAGTAGCAAGACAGAAAGCTTACTACTACATGTGAAATAAAATGTATAAGAAAAGTAGCAAACAGAACAAGAAGAGATTACATGAGGAATGAAGAGATTACTAGAGCTGTTGGAACAACATTTGCGGTCAAATATATTGAAAGAAACAGAAATGTTCGGCTACTTAATAAGAATGAATCCATACTAGTGAGCAACGAGAGCATACAACACGAAAATAGATACATCATGATGCAGTGAAAGACCAAGAAGAAAGTTGATTTACTAACGTTCTGAAACATCGCAACATTACTGCATATATCAAGGGATCATTCACTTTTAACAGAAATATATTTTTTTTTAAACAATATAGATATCGTTGGTCAATATAAAAAAAAGCCAAACAGAATATTCCCTTAAATAGCTCAGCAGCGTGACAACGGGAAACTACATTATTTTGGTGTAGGCTACACACTTATTTCTGATCTCTCCTCAACTTCAATGTTCACAATGAATCTAAGAATTCTGATTGATTAACTTAATGTACATATTATTTTTTTTATTAAACTCTATTTAAACTGTTTTTTCACTAATTATTTTATAAGAATTCAAACTTATTAATATATATTGTTGAAATTGATTTTGACTGATTGATATTATGTACTGTTGTGCTCAGTGTCATTGATTGAGGTTGATTGCGATTTATTGCTTGCGATTGACAAAACGGCCATGCATGATTACAATTGCATTATTAAAATTGATTGAAGAACTATACATTATTAAAATTTATAAACTGATTATAATTTATTAAGAATTGTTTCAATCAACTAAAATAATTTTTTGTAATTTTTTGTTAGTTATATTTTGTTCAGTGGTGGTTTGTTGGATGGCTGGTTATTTGGCTGTTTCGTTGGTGGTTGGTTGTGTTATTGTTGGTTGGTTATTTGTTTGGTGATTGTTGGTTGGTTATTTGTTGATTTATTTGATCTTTTGTTGGTTGGTTCATGGTTGATTGTTTGGTGGATGAATAGTTGTTTGGTTAGCTATTTTGTTGGTTAATAGTTTGTTGAGTTGTTGGAAGTTGGTTGGTTGTTTGGTAGATGATTGGTTGGCTGTGTGGTTGGTTAGTTGTTGGGTTTGTTAAATTGTTAGTGGTTTGTTGATTAGCTAATTGGTTTGTTGGTTGTTTTGTCAGTTGCTTGGTGATTGGTTGTTTTGCTGCCGGACGCGTGGTTGGTTGGTTAGGTGGTTGGGTAATTAGTTGATTGTTTCGTTAGTTGATTTTTGTTTGGTTTGTTGTTTGTGTAGAGGTTAGTAGTTTGGTATTTTTTGGTTAGTGGTTGATTGTTTGGGATTAGTCATCTCGTTGTTTGTTTGTTGAATGGTTGGTTAGTTAATTGGTTGTTGGATGGAGATTTATTAGTTACGTGGTTTATTTGTTGGGCAGTCTGTTGTTTGAATGTTTGTTTGGTAGTTGATTGATTTTTTTGCCAGAATTAAAGCGTAGATTGGAACGATCGTATAGTATTGTCGTTCTTCGCATTTTTTGTGGATAATCAAGATTCATATCTGGAACATTCAACAAGTAACCACGTGGACGTAAGGTAGCCACATAGATTGGTGTATGTTCGTGATGTAACCAGGTGTGGCAGTTTACTCACACACTACAGTGTATGTGCGTTATATAACCAGGTGTGGCAGATACTCCCATATACTTGAGTGTGTGTGGGTTATATAACCAGGTGGTACAGATACACCCACATATTTGAATGTATGTGCGCTTTATAATCAGGTGGGACATATACATCCACATACTTGAGTGTGTGTGCGTCATATAAACAGGTGGTACAGATACGCCCACATACTTGAGTGTGTGTGCGTCATATAACCAGGTGGGACATATACATCCACATACTTGAGTGTATGTGCGTTTATATAATCATTTGGTGGTGTTTGAACTACCCTTAACTTTCTAGCTAGTCAAACTGCTGCATTTCTCCATTTTTCCCCACACAATCTTGCAACTTTGTTTGTTGTATTGCAGAGCGCCATGTAGCTCTGTATCTTCCCATGTCAACATCTTTCAGTGTATCCTTGTGTTTCGTGCAGCATGTTCCAATGTCAACATCTTTCAGTGTATCCTTGTGTTTCGTGCAGTATCTTCCCATGTCAACATCTTTCAGTGTATCCTTGTGTTTCGTGCAGTATCTTCCCATGTCAACATCTTTTAGTGTATCCTTATGTTTCGTGATGCATCTTCACGTGTCATGGCTTATGTTAACATCCTTCAGTGTATCCTTGTGTTTCGTGCAGCATCTTCCCATGTGTCATGGCTTATGTTAATATCTTTCAGAAAGATTAAAGCATAGTAAGAAACGTGTCATAGGGCACAAAAATATCCAGCAAAGTAGAAGACACACATAGAAGACATGGTGGGCGAGATAGTGATGAAATAGGCGATAAGATGAGAGAAACATTTAATAATAACTAGTAACTTATCTCAGTATAGTCCAGAGGAGAACCTTTTGTGCACAAGGGAAATGGCTTAACCATACGTCAGTTTCACCATCGGTATCAGAAATAATGAATATCTAAAGCAAATGGCAATGAGGAGAGACATAGAAATCTATTATATCCGCCCTATGAGCTGCCTTTGGCCCCAGAGGAATAACTAACTAAATACGCCAGTGAGATCCCCTAAAGTTATAAATCAACACAGAACTGGAATAGTGCATATGCCGAAGTGCATATTGAATATGAAATCAGAGCAGGGCCGTAGATATGCCTGCAGTAAGGAAGGAGGGGGTATATGCCTATACTGAATATGAAATCAGAGCATGGCCGTATATAAGCCTGCAGTAAGGAGGGAGGGGGATATGCCTATACTAAATATGAAATCAGAGCAGGGCCGTAGATAAGCCTGCAGTAAGGAGGGAGGGGGTATATGCCTATACTGAATATGAAATCAGAGCAGGGCCGTAGATAAGCCTGCAGTAATGAGGGAGGGGGATATGCCTATACTAAATATGAAATCAGAGCAGGGCCGTAGATAAGCCTGAAGTAAGAAAGGAGGAGGATATGCCTATAAACTGTCATTTCTTCATTGATATTTTCAGCATTTAAGTCTGATTTGAGGGAATCTTTTTCTGAGAAAATCAATTGGGAGTGAAACATGTTTTGACTTGCTTCCTAGTTCTAAATGTCATGTTCAGATTTCTTTAGGACTAAGCGCATCCCCATTCCCCCCCCCCTCCGCACTGGGATCGGGGCACCTATGGATGTCTCCATATTTTCTTTGGACAATAACTTCAGCAATCTTTCCTATTCCATTTTAAGTATCTACAATATTTATTTCTTTTATTTGTATTTCCTACAGTAGTACATTTTCATATTTAGTGTTCCTTCAAGCCGAAGTCGGATGTGTCAGGCCATTAGTGCAAATAAAACTGCGACACATTGCATTTCCATTCTCTGGACTACATCCTGCTGGAAATCTACTAGCACCATTGTCTTGCTACGAAAGATATCCAGCGGGAGTTTGAGAGAACGCTGAAGAAGTAAGTAGTATTCCTAGAACATCATTGTACAATTTTATCATTTGTTCCATTATTCTAGTTCTTACTTTCACATGGAGGACACGAAATTCCATGCAAATGACACCACACTAAGATCATGTTTCCTTACAGGTTTAGAACAAATGACACCACACTAAGATCATGTTTCCCTACAGGTTTAGAACAAATGACACCACGCTAAGATCATGTTTCCCTACAGGTTTAGAACAAATGACACCACACTAAGATCATGTTTCTTTACAGGTTTAGAACAAATGACACCACACTAAGATCATGTTTCCCTACAGGTTTAGAACAAATGACACCACACTAAGATCGTGTTTCCCTACAGGTTTAGAACAAATGACACCATGCTAAGCATGTTTCCCCACAAGTTTAGAACAAATGACACCACGCTAAGATCATGTTTCCCTACAGGTTTAGAACAAATGACACCACGCTAAGATTATGTTTACCTACAGGTTTAGAACAAATGACACCACACTAAGATCATGTTTCCCTACAGATTTAGAACAAATGATTATGTCAGTCAAACATCATAGCGAAATCAAAGCAAAAAATAAAATAAAAAATGCATGTAAGCAGAAATGAAATTACACCTAAAATAGTCAACACAAAGAGCAACTAGAAAACGTACACAACTTTGAATATCTACGGTAAACCATGAACACCACAGGAGATCGCTCGGGAAAGATAAGAAATATTAGCAATGGTATTACAAAAATCAACACAAATGATAAATCTATAGTAAGTAGCAAACAGAAAAACAAAGTTACAGCTACTAAGAAGCTACATCTTTCCAGTGACAACATACGGTTGTAAAACGTGGACAATGCCATTGACAACGGGAAAGAAACTATATGAATTCGAAATGCAATGCTATAGAAAGGTCCTAAGAATATCAGAGACAGAAAAAAAATAAACGAAGATGTCCACGAAGATCTGAACATAGAAGAAGTAACTCATTAAAACTATAAAAAAAAAACGAAAACGTACATATTTCGGATATATAAAAAGATAATGATTTGGAAAGTTTAATCATGGAGGGAAAGTTCCAGGATAGAGAACAAGAGGCAGACCAAGACTACGATGGACATATGACATCGAAGAACTTCTGAACATGACACTGGAAGAAGCTGGGCAGCTGGCACAGAACCGTGAGACTTACAGAATGGCAGTGAGGACAACGTTCTGCAAAGGACACGTCACATGGAGAAATCACTTTCCATCCAACTACACACACATATGTCTTGATATATTGTCAACGTTTCAAACCCCCCCCCCCCCGCCCTTTTTTAAGCCATCCTCACTTCTTCCTAAATTCAGCAACACCTCCTTCAACCAAACAATTAAACAAAGGCCCCATACTACTTCATGTCTGCACCCGACAATTGATTTCCCATCACCAAGCAACGAGCTCGAACATAACAAAAATAGATGCTACGAGAGACCCCGACGGTGAGAGGCTTCCAGACAGGTCGTATTTCCTTAGTCATCTTTCGTGTGAAATTAGCCGTAGAAAGCATCCATAGATCTAGCCAGTACGTAGAATTGGCCTGAGCGCAGACTATCGTTACTTATCTTGGCTACGAAGACATTTCCCTGCTTCTCAGTGGCTGGTGAGACATAGTGACCAATCATGGCGACCAATCATGGAGGCACTATTGACCAATCAATGGCGGCAGATTGTGAACAATCATTGCGATACATAGTGATCAATGATCAGCAGCATCAACCAAGATAGGTGATGCTAATTGGGATTTGTGCACAGAACGACAGCTAGGGAGTTTGAATGGCATAGATTACTGCCGTACTTGTGGATTTTCTTCTGCGTTCGTTCTCAACTCCTGCAGATTAGCATGATGTAGTCTGGAGAATAAAATGTGTTGTCATGGTTTACAATTTACCTGCGATATATGTGCCTTTAGTCCTTAAACATTCAACTTAATAATGGCTTTGGGGTCACTTTGATACTCTGGAACAACCAACACCACCCGTAAACCTCTTAACCACCTCCTACGATATGGCGTGGCAGGTAACAGTGTTGCTATTCTTTGCCTCCCCTTCCGGATACCCGCAACACATGGACGAGATGTGTCCCCATGAAATAATGTAAACATCCAACTCATCTAGCCCCGAACTCCCTGCATATATTGTAGCAGGTAGTCGTTGGGTAATGAAGACTTCTGGCGAGGTACAGGTACGTCATTTCAACAATATACGCCAAGTTATCTGGCTATATCATTGTGAAAAGGTCATGTAATCCTGTCATAGTGAACATCGAGGGTGTATATGTGTTAAAAAGTGCTGGTTGAATACACAATGTTCCGAGCACCCACAGAATTTATGGCCATAGAGAATTTCTGGGTAATATTATATATGTCATTGATATTTTAACGTCCAACTGTTAAACTATCAGTACCCGAAATATCGCTTCCACACAACCTGTCTCAGAAATATGAACATGAGACGGCAAGAGAACAAAATATGTTAGTTATTAGTTAAACCAGTAACAATAGTACATTATCCCAGTTATCGGTTATCTGATGGCAAGACATGAGTTAGGACATAACTGTTCTCGACAGAGCTGGTATCCCTAGCATTGACAATGTTCTAATGTCGTCCATCACGTATTCGTTTTGTAGGTCACGTGCTACGCATCCCAGATTATCGCCTACCTCTATTCTCTATGGTGAGAGAACATTAGTATCCTCTCAAAGATAATCATCTATGGTAAGATGAAGTAGGACATATGTTCTCAGAGAAGCCACAATAAGTGCTACTACAAGGACTTGCCACAGACCTCACTGAAAGCTTTTAAAATAAACCATAATACACGGGAAGACACTTTGAACTACGCGAAACACGCGGTCAAAAACGGAGCAGCATCTTGTGAAAAAAAAAATAGAAATGCAGAACCAAAGTAGATATTTAAAAAATGAACAGATCAAACACCATCTAAAACAATGTTTCCCAACTTTTTTTTTACCACGCCCTATCTAAGTCTTTCTAAAACTCTGATGCCCCCCCCCCCCACATGTAGCATATACACATTTCTTTATATAAAAAAATTGCATTTTCCCCTAACATTTACAGCGAATAATTGCCCCCCCCCCTTGAACAATGAAATTGAACCCCCCCCCTGTGGGAAAAACAATGATCTAAAGTGATCATGCCATGTCCAGCTTCTCTAAGTACCTTTGCGACCAGCATAGTGTGTATTAGTCGTCTACAAACTCATAGTCAAGTGTCATGTGACGTATTCCTTCCAGAACGGTGTCTTCCCAATGAACTCTCTGAACCTGTCTTGGGCGATGTGGCTTGTATTTTCTAGCGATGTATTCATGTTATCTTTAATGTCGTCTGTCCATCGTCTTCTTGGTCTGCCCTTTCTCCTCTTCCCAGGTGCTCTCCCCTCCATTATTTGTCTTTCTAAACAGTTATGTCTCTTTATATGACCACACAGGCATAGTTTTCTTTTTGTTATTGTTCATAGTCAAGTACACAGTTGAATTGTATAAAGTGGATGCAACACTCATCATCACTTGTGATGGATGAACAACAGCAACTAAAATTCAACCCATTACCTTAGGCCTATTCTTCTTCTACATTCGCTCTCTTAGCAGGATATAGTCAAGAGAATGGATTGTGTTATGTAATTGTTTACAGCTCAGCTGCGATATGGGCATCTATCAGCCTGACACATCCAACTTCAGCATTGCTTCTGAGTCACTTTGACCCTCTATGAAACGGGACAACCAACTGCAACTTGGTTGTTATTCTTCACTCTCTTTTCGGGTTTGGGAACACACGGACGGAGACTATGGGTGTATAAGATGTGCCACATACTTTCCAGCAAGAGCTGGGCATAAAGTTGAATAAAGGTTGGTAGATTTCCTATTCAGGACGCTGGGATCAACATAGCATGCATTTGGCTATAGTGATTTTCCATGCAACATAAATGTTTCCGTAGATTACTATTCCTTTCTCAACTGCCAAAATGCAGTTACCTGCAGCAGAGTTTTTGAACATGGCGGCTTGCCGAAAAAATGTGTTCTGTACCTTCTACCACAACAGAGATAACATATAGGCAAGCAAGCAGTTTTTTTTTAAATACAAAGAACCTCTTTATGATGAATAACAATCTGGTTATACCAGATCTGACTATTGCATATCACACTGGTGGAACCAGATGAGCACCAGACATGACCATGGTCCTTGTGTCAAACATGTATGTGGTGTCTTCGCTATGAACAGGTGAGACATTGAGTGTGATTCTTCTTCTTTCGTTTACCTGAAACATGTCTATATCTGTAATTCTGTCTCCTTAATAAAACTCACTGTCTTTTGTAGTTCATACAGTGTCCCATAGAGCTTTGATTCCAGTGTTGTTTCCTCTGGCCAATATGTCTGCCTCAGCGTTTCATGCTCAGAACACTCTTGAAGTATATGTTACGCACTCTGTGCTGCCTGTCCACATGACCGTGTTGCCAATCTTGAACTTTGTATACATGTGACTGCAGAGTCGGTTGTGTCCTGTTCTGAGACGTAGAATTATAACTTGTTCTGATCTGTTCATAATGTGATAGTCATCTTGTGTTGGTGGCTTTCTTATTGACTTTATCATCTGTTTTTTATGATGGTAGGTGATTAGTATATCTGGTTGGTCTTCGGCAGCACCTTCCTTAGCCAGTTGGTCTGCTTTTTCATTTCCTGGTATTCCACAGTGAGAGGGTATCCTATACTGGTACGACAATTTGCTAAGTAGTTTTTTCAAGTCTGTTAGTTTTTCAGACTGGAGAGCTTGAAGTACTGACCTTGCATCTGTCAGGAATACCACGTGCTGTAGGTCAGAGTTGGAGTTCAGCAGTTTTTTAGCTGCCACACTAATTGCCTGGATTTCTGCATCATGATTATTGCAGAACTTCCCTGTAGGTGTTCTGATTGTATCTCTAGGCTTGTGTGGATATTCTATATATACACCTGCACCTCCATTCCTCACAGATTCTGTGCAGACCCATCTGTGTATACTCTGACCCATATATCTTGTGCATATTCCTCATCCAGGAAACTGAGGGTGACTGTCATTCGCTGTACACTGTATTGAGTGTGATGAAACTGACTCCACAGTCATATGTATACAAAGTTCAAGATTGGCAACACGGTCATGTGTACAGGCAGCACAGAGTGCCAAACATATACTTCAAGAGTGTTCTGATCATGAAACGCTGAGGCAGACATATTGGCCAGAGGAAACAACACTGGAATCAAAGCTCTATGGGACACCGCATGAACTACAAAAGACAGTGAGTTTTATTCAGGAGACAGAATTACAGATATAGACATGTTTCAAGTGAACGAAAGAAGACTGTGATGAAAAGAAAATGTGACAATTCCGTGGAATAAACAAGAATTATCAAACATATTAGTCCTGCATAATTGAACCCTCTTGGATGATGGGGAATGCATAGCTGGCTCCTTCCACTTATCCCAGTAACCATGATCAAGAGGTTGGTTGCTATAAACACCTCTGATAGCAAAGGATGCTTGGCAGAGAGGCTGAAGCTTATAAAATACCAACTCTGCATATTTCAGAAGGGTATAAAAGTCACAAAATCCCTAGAATTGACCCCTCAGAGTTAGAGACTTCTTAAAATATTGCAAACACCTGAGAGTTGAAGTCTTCTGTGTAAGATATAAAGCTCTGGATAAACCACCCTACAGGTCATATGAAACAGGAGCTACACTGCACGCAATTCCTGGGGATTTAAACATCATCATCATTATAGAAGAAACAATCATATCATCCTAAGATATTGATCATCATCAAATGCCATTTTCGCAATGAAGGTTCCTTAGTAGTGCACTCTACTAGAATGTAACCAGGGCAGTACATATGAGTACTTTAATGATGGGGTTATAACTCAAAAATGTTTTTAGGAAAGGTCATTTGTCTGTTTGCATGTGTAAATTTAACTGTTCGATGGGAAATATAGACTTTTTCTGCAAAAAATTACTGAGCTTGGCTTGGGCTATTATTCACTTTTTGACTAAGTTCCTAGTGCTAGAAGCCATGTTAGATTCACAAGAGAGAGATGGGGGTATTTGATTGAACCCCCCCTCCCATCTACAAGCCTGACTGTAATCTATCCATCTCATGATGTTTCTACCTCACTTGCATCTCTGCCTACCTCTTGCTCATCTTTACCCTCAAGTAAAATCTACAACAAGGTATCATGTCTTTTAATATATCCAAAATACTTCATTCTTCTTCTTCTTTCTGTCCTCATGTACCTTTCGGTGTTGAGGGGAGAGTGAGTGTACGGTCTTTTGCCCTTCTATTTGCCTCCTCTGCTGTTATATTTCCGAGTGTCTCTAATACACTATCTATCCACCTTTTACTAGGGCGTCCAATAGGTCTCCTGTTTTCGTATCGTTTGTTAAGTGTTTTTTGGATAATACTTTGCTCTTTCTGTCTGGTTATGTGGCCGTACCATTTAACTTGTTGTTTCTGTATGTATTCTATTGTTGGCTTGATCCCTAATTGTTTCCTTAGTGCTTCATTCCTGATTTTGTCTCTCAAGCTAACTCCAATCATACGTCTCACACATTTCATTTCAGTGGTGTTAATCTTATGTATTGTTATGAATACTTCATTTGTTTGATATTTATTTCCTTTAATAGTTCCTTTTTTATACTAAGTGTTGTTTGAACCTCTTTATTTGTTTTCTTCTCTTTCCACACATTTCTGCCTTTCTTCTATGTATCCACATCTCACTGGCATTAATTCTATGTTCTAGTTGTTTATCCAGGTGTCTGAACCATAGGTTGTATGCTACATCAATAATTGTCAATATAGAATAGATGAAGCATTTACCAGTGATAAGCAAAACTTCATTACCCTGATCAAAGATTAACCTGAAAACTATTCAAGGGTGCCTCAAATAAAAATATTAAATATTGTGCATTAGTGCCCTATGTTTGGATCTTGTAGAAAAATATTTTATTGGTGACGTGTAGGCCTAACCTTACATTTAGGTAGGCATATTTATATATGAAGAATGGCAAAGAGAAATGGGATAGGGGGAGAAAGTGTATCCTGTGGATCACATAATCAACATCTGCTAAGACTGATTATGCATGCTCTTGAAGACTGCTAGAACGGTGCAATAATTTAGAGTAGGTTGTCCTATGTGCCGTTGATGATTGTTTATAATCAGCATCTTGAGGAAGCATGCCTAGTTATGTGTTAAAGATATGTCTTGGGGTCTTTGTTACCTCTAATATTTTATGGCAGTGTGTCCTGATATAACCTAATTGGACTTTGTTGTCTACTGGTTGAAAGGGCACGTCTCTCCAAAATGAAAAGAGAGGCAAACTCATTAACTACCTACCACTACCAGCGTGCCTTCAATTTAAACAAAGCACTGCATTATGACTATAGGTCCATTATTATAATACCAATATCGGACTGGATGTATAGTGAATGGTCACAGCTATATACTATTAAGGAGATATATATGCTGTATTTTAGCTCCATGTCTTCATTTTGATCTCAAGTTCCAATCAGTGATCGTGAACATTTCGGCGTCTCATATCGACAACTATGTGCCGCCATTTTTGATTCAAAATTAACTCCATTAAAAACTATAACAGTATTTCTTTCCAAAAGATAAGGACTAAACAAAATAATACATTTGTGGAAGATTCACGTATAATCTTCAGTAAAGTACTTATATTATTTATCATGGACATCTTTCATGTAAAAAGTATAATCAGTTACACTGTATATAAGTATTTTTATGTTTTTGGTAAATAGGAAGTCATGTGACCTATTGATGCAGCCGATAATTCCCGTTCAAGATGGCTGCTAATGTGCAGTTGATGTGTCAGTATTGGAAAAACTTCGATCTACAAGAATTGCAGGTACGTAATAGCCTTTTTTATATAAATATACATTGTTTTATCTTCAATATATTCATATATAACTGTATATTCACTATTGAATTACTTTTTAATGCGGTAAATATCTTTGGGATTAACGTTGTTTACATCTGACAGCATCATTTGTTGCAAATGATTTGTTGATGATTCAAGTTGTCGTGCCTAATTCGCTAATCTTTACTATTCAGTTTACTTAATGTAGGATGAGGGATTGTGTGTCATTCATACATTTCTATTTGCACCTTCATTAGTAGTCGTTCAACAATAACCAACATTTTATTGCGATTTCATCAGTGCATCATTTGCTTGAAAATTTGGTAATTCAAATTAGGGTGCCTGGTTGTTTTAGTCGCCTGAGTAATTATAATTATATTATGATAGAAAAAGGGATAGCAGAGTAGGCTCTCATTTAGGCTACTAGTGCATAGAGTAGAGTGGCCAGGATTACACTATATTATTGTGAGTGTACAGACTACAGTAAATGTGTTTGAAATGCAAGAAAACCAGGCGGTAAAAGTAAAGAATAAGTCTTCACTGTGCTATAAATAGCGCACTGTTACATTTGTAACTACCTAACGTCACTGATTTCCGTTTAACACCAATGAAATTAATGGCTGCAGTGACGTCATATCCTGACAATCACTGAGTTCAAATCTAGACATAGATGAACTTATGCATAACCTGTTTCTTTTCCAATTTCCATATTTTTTAAAATTTCCTATTATTTGTAATGAGCGATCAGTATTTCTGCCCGCTACACACGGATCGAGGTGCGCACACACATTAGAAATATTTCTAATGCTAACCCTACTCTACAAAACATAGGTTAGTAAATACTTAGAAACTAGAGCAAAGGTCACAGTGAAGACTTATACTTTACTTGTGCCAACCAGGCCTATACGGCTATATAATATAAATAATTATTAAATAAATCAATTTCAGTGAGTTCAATTTTTAAAATCAGCAATGTAATTTTTGTTTTTATGTTACGTTTGCCTGACTAACTTTATAAAAGTAGTTTTACTTTATAACAAAATATAAAGTTAATTGTGTAATTAGATCAGGCATAATGTTCTTTTTATATTCCTAAATTAATATTCATATCATTGCATGATGTAGGCCTAATTAAAAAGTAATTTGTTGTTGAATTTGGTAATGTTTGTTCGCTCATATCAACCAATTGCAATTACAAATTGTGGTTTATTTGATAAAAAGAGCAATACTTGCCTTGGTCAGGTATGAGCCCTTTTGTAAGTTGAATACTTTGTATTTTACGTAGTAAAACTATGCTTTACTCCCATCATATCTTTTAAGAAGCTACTATATAGGCCACTCTCTCTGTTTGGGTCTGATAACAATTCTTCAGTCTATTCCAGTACTAATGTAGCACTTACACTGCATATTAAATGCAATGGCAGTATTTATTTGAAAATTATCAGTGATATCAGCAGACTATCAAATTTCATTTTGGCATGATGTATTTTTTAGAGACAAATTAACTTTTATCATGCTTAAAATTGTTGTTTGGGTGAAATATATGCGCCTTTGACCACACACATTTTGTCACTTTGACCTTGTATGTTTGTTTAGCCAACTCTTCATAGAGTCCTCCGTAGTCTCCTCTAATATCATTCATGGCAGGTCATTGTGTTACCATTCTTTCAGAGCAGTATATTGGCTATATCAGAAGACAAAGAAAGCTACGTTAATGTATGTTTATATTCATACAGCACATTTCATGTTCATTTGCTCCTGCCTGCTTGCGTATTATTTGTGCTGTTCTGCCATAAGTATGAGTCAGAATAAACCTGTTCTTCCATAAATGTGCGTCAGAATGGAATTATTATGCCATTAACTTTTAGCACTCTGTAAACAATATAACAAATTCCCCCCCTGCAGCTGAATCCTTTTTTGAGAATTGGCATTATTGCTGGTACCCTTTCCTGAAAACATGATAACTTTTTTGTTGTTAGAGATATTAAAATAATATTTGCACATATACATAAAGAATTTAATTCTGCATTCATTGGTGTCTTCTACTTCTTCAGCGTTCATTTTCAAACTCCCGCTGGATCTCTTTTATAACAGGACAATGCTCCTACTAGATATCCAGAAGGATGTTGTCCAGAAAATGGAAGTGCGTTGTGTCGCCATTTTATTTGCGCCAATTGCCCAACACATCCGTCTTCGGCGGACACATTTATTGGTTAAGTTTTGTTTGTGTGCGTGATATGAGATGTGTGAGAAAGTGGAAAAGATGTTTTCTCCACCAAAAACAAACAAATTATAATTACAGTGATGAAAAATAAAAAAATAATGTACCTTTTATTCTTGAAATGTCATTGAGTGGCAACACTGTTACAGGCATATTTCTACAGTATTTATGTTGTTTCATTGCCATACTATCCAAATATTGCTGGAGAAACTGAATAAAACATGTAGATTTGCAGTAAAATAGTTCTTGAAAGCCAGACCTAGTCATACTCTAGCCACTTCAAAACACTCAGTCTAACCTCTAAAAGTAATAAACTAACGTGGCATTCTATATATTTCTACTGTGGAAACTATCTCCAAGAATTCATCATTTGAATCACCATCCATTATTATTTTATTAAAAAATACGATGAAACAAAAGTCTAAAAATCTGATGTCTGTGCTCCGACTTGCTGATGTGGACAGATGTAATATATTTTTCTATTATAACAACGCCATAGATGTCTCCCTGTTCATAAACTGTACAGAAAAGGAACTCAAATATAATAGCTAACTAAGATTGGTCAAATCTGGTTACTTAAACATGTTATCTTCAAGTACTAGAGAGTCCTAGCAACAGGCGAAACTTGTAGCCTGTAGTGTTCCGGATATGCTAATACTGTTTGGTGGTAAAGGTTAATGTGAATCAGAATAAACCTGTCCTGACATAATTGTGTGTCAGAATGGTGGTAAACATGAGATAATAATCAATGTAGTTTTAAAATAACTGAAATTCTCTGAACATAGTGGTTACTGCCTTAGACTTAGAAAGCTGTTGCTCTGCCACGAAATGAGAGAAGAGAATAGGGTTCATTATAGGGAGATGTGTCCACACATTCCAACATTTTAATATTAGGCTTGATTTCATACAGCTTTATGTGACGCGAAGATAAAAAAAAATGTAGCGTCTGCTACAGATCATTCGATATGCGCGAAATGCACTGAGAGGGGCCCACCGGGTTTTTCAGAGGAGGGGGAAGGCGGGGGGCCTCAGTGCATTGCGTGCAGATAGATAGATGCTGCATTGTATGCATCTTTAGTAAAAGATAGTTTCGTTAAATAATGTATGGTTTGTTTCATTACAAATGTGGACATACCTCTCCGTAATGTACTAAGAATAGTAACACAGCCTCCTGCAATACATATGTAATAGTGGAAGCAGGTTTTACCAATTCCACCCAGTAGAAGATAAAAGTTATTTTTTTTAAAATTACTGTCTTGTGGCAAAAGGATATACAGGATAAGCTGAGCTATCCCAAAAGATTTTGAAGAATGAAAAAAGTATCCTTTTACATAAATGAAATGTTTTTTCTTTGCCTTTGCTCCTACTAATCAACACAAAGATTTGTGCGATTTCAGCTGGAAGCGAAGGTACGTTGTGCCACTGCTATGCTCCATGTGGCCCAGCACAGCCGCTTTCAGTATGGTCTTGACATTTTGGGTGGTCTAGCCTGTGACAGCCTTCCTATCTGTCATTAGGTGGCTAATGTGTATTGACTCTATGCTGAGACAGTTTGTCATTCACATCTATCTTGCACAAGGTCTTCAGCAGCCAGTGAGCTTGTCGTGTGAACCCCTAGTCCAAGTTTGAGTCTATACATATATTTAGGAGCACCGTTTACTAGAAGTTCATTCTGGAGCTGAATAGAACATGTCTTCTTAGACGAGTTATGCCTGTGTCCATCTGGAACCTTTTTCTCTTCACGAGCAAGATTCCGGTATAGGAAAATCTCAACAGTAGATTTGAGCTGGATCTCGTGCTGGACAAATGTAGCTTCGTTGCCGCTATATCGTTTCACATACACAATGCTGCCCTCTGGCGTGTATTGCCATTTCCAGATTCAGTGTGTACTCGTAGGATCACCATACCGTAGCGAGATCTATCCATGTCAGGATGGAATTTTGTGAGCATAATGCTCCTCCCATTTTCTGAGGCTACACACTGGCAAGTAAGCCAGATATTCCCAGTTGTGTTACGATCTTGTATGTTAAAGTGTGACCATCGGGAGATAAGCCCTATTGGGTAATTGGAAAATAGCCTTCTAGAGTGATTCCTTTGACTTTTCCTATGATTTTCATTGGCTGTCAACACAAGCATCAACAAAGTGG
Organism: Meghimatium bilineatum; assembly: GCA_034231615.1. Lineage (NCBI taxonomy): Eukaryota > Metazoa > Mollusca > Gastropoda > Stylommatophora > Philomycidae > Meghimatium > Meghimatium bilineatum. The sequence continues at coordinate 27,702,159 of CM067304.1, read as the reverse complement.
CAAATATAAATCACAGGAAAAGTCAAATATTATTCTAGGTGGCTGTTTCCAGTTACCCAACAGGTCATTTTATTTACAATAATATCTGTTCCTTCAGCATCGAATACCGTGCATAGGGCAGAAACCAGTGCTCTCCAGTTTGAGAGATAGGATGCTACTGTAGTTACTACATATTATTGAGTCCCATAGTCATACCGTCTTTGATGGTTGTTCTTGGTCTTTCTTTCTTTTGCCAGCTGGTGCCCATTTTGCTGGTACAGTTTGCTTACTATCACAGCTAGAGTTACAAAATGCCAGGTTGGAAACCATGTATGGACCAAAAAAATCTGTGTCATGAGTTCTCACATGACACAACTATTCCTCCAGTCAACCCAGCTGTAAATGGTTACCTTACGCATGGGTTGGGGAAGGTAAACACAGCAAGGAAGGGAAGGGAAACCCACCTAATTGTTGCTGCGGCTTATTGAATGAAAAATTATCTTCATCCCTTACAGCAGGTTGCTGCTATGTGATCTACCTTTACCCATTTAAATGCTTGCAGTAGCAGTCGTTTTTCATTCATTTTAAGTACATGTCTGATATAAGTCCATAATTTTCTTGTTATTGTTGTAGAAAAATATTGTTTGGTTGTTTGGTGTCTTCTCTTATTTGCTTGTTTGGCTTGACTTCTTACCAGCCAATATTTAAGTTTTCTAAGTCATTTATTTTCAAATGAATTTAATACATTGGAGTTAAACAGTCGTAAATTGATATCTCTACTTTAGTTTTTATTTCCAGATGTTTGTTAGGTGGTTGAATGCAATACAATTCTGTTAGAAATTTCTTTTGCTCCATATTGTTCCATTTCTCTGTCCAAGTAGGAAAGTTATGAACTTTCAGAATTTTTTCTTCATTGAGAGTGATATTAAAGTTGCTAAATTCATGAGCGTAGTCTTGGATATGTTAACTTGAAGGTCCATTTATTATGAAAATTACAAAGTTGATTCAACATAACTTGGGCCTTATCAGGAGTTTATCTGGATCTAGTTTATCATTTTATACCAAAAGTTTATTTGGACATAATTTTTCATGACACAGTCTATAATAGTCAAGCTAAAAGGCAATGGTGACATAATGTGGCCTTGTTTTACTCCTGTTTTTGAGTAAAACTGAATGGTTTTACATAGAAGCAGGATTAAAACAAGGCTGGATTCGACTGAACCATAGGGACTATAAAGTCCTCAAATTGCAGTCTCTCTCATGGGTAATTTTCATTCTGCAGATGTTAGAACAGAATATACATAACAAATCTGTGTTTGATGATGTACCCGGTATATGTCCTTTTGTCTGATGATGTATATGTCCTTTTGTCTGTGTCATTTGTCTTCTTTCTCAGGGATTCCTTTGATTGGATGTCTCTGTGTACTCCATGCTGTGCGACCATCAGTCAGTTCTTCCCAAGAACTTGGTTTGATCATGAAATTGTTCAAGACTTTTTTGTAGATGTCTTTATATCTCAGTTTGATCTGCCCTTTGCCATCTACCAGATGAACTAAACTTAACTTAGACTCAACTATATTCTACCATTAGTTCATTCCATGCACATTCAAGACCGTAGTTAGCTAAGAGATAGGAACTAATAATTCTTGATTAGGAACTGACATCTTGGCACTGGGGGTCATTGCTTGCCATTCCATCTGCTATCTAAGAGTATATAAGCTCAGCGTGTGTGCCTGTCAGTTGTTGGTTATTCAGATTTTTCCAGAGAGGACAAACTTTCTCCCTGGTCATTCCCATTTGTAACATTCTCTGAACATGTACAGTCTCTCTTTCCACCTCATCTTCATCATGTTTTACTGTATCTATGACAGTCTTCATTAACTCTGCCCAGTCTCTTCTCATTAGTGGACCATTCAATATAGCTTTCCCTTCAATTAATTAGCTCATTTGTCGACCTGGAAAATAGATCCAAGTGATGCTTTCGACATTCTTGAGAAGAGGAATTTAGTCTTTTCTTATCATGCACTTTTCTATCTTTGACAGCTTACTATCATGATGGTTGCATCATCAGCCACTTCCTATTTCCATTCTCGTACTCAATGTTATGGAATATAGCACGTGACATATTCTTTTCAGAACATTGTCTTCATCGTGGATACTCTAAATGCCTTTCTGTCCCAGGCAAGCAGGTCTGCATTGACCATAGACATGTTTATACATTCTTCGATGTCGCTTGTCCATCATTTTCTTGGTCTTCCTCTTTTTCTCTCACCTGGCACTCTGCCCTACAGAATCAGCCTGTTGATACCATCATGCCGCTTTATGTTTCCAAAATACTGTAGCTTCCCTATGATAGTATTTAGAAGCCACCCTTCATTTAATTTGAATAATTTCAAAATTTCAATGTTATTTTTTGTCTCTGTCATTGATATTCATAGGATCTTTCTGTAGCACTTCATTTCAAATGAATTTTTTTCTTCTGGATATTGTCTTATGATAAGCAGTAGGTTTCTCCACTACTTTCTTGCCATATTGATAAACAATGTAACCTCATCAGCACTTGTTTGTTTCTCCTATTACTGAACCATTTGTTTAAATAATTATATCTTGTATCTCAGAGAATATACACGATGGTGCTTTCTGAGTGCATGAATATTGATTCTGTTTAGTTTTCCAGTTTACTGATTACTTGGCCATGGTAGTTCAGTGGTTAGTGCATTGTCTTCCTTATCTGGTATATCAGAGTTCAATATTGTTTAATGGGAAGTATATTTAGAATTACCAACACCTAGGTTGACTCAGCTCTAAGATCTAAGAAAATAATGATGTGATGCTGTCTGTTGTTGGTCATTGAAAAATCTGCGCCTAACACCTGTTCCCTAATACTCCTGAATCACCCGGAAAAGGGAAACTTTACTTACCTCTTTTACTTTGAAGCATAGAGATCACTCAGAGGTAACACAATGCTCTCAAAATTCAGTTCTCTTTCTTTTGACCTGGTCAATACTCCAAATATTTTTCACTTTCTGGATATTTTTAAAATTGATACTACTAATATACATTGCTTCCAAAACAACGCTTGTCCTTCAACTAAATCTTCTTCTTTCATTCTAAAAGTCCTGCTGATTAGCAGTATGTAGCCAGTGAATAAAATGCAGTGTTATAGTTTACAGTTTTGCTGCAATATCTACACTTTTGACTTCAGTAGTGCTTTTGGATTACTTTGATCCATATGGGATGGGACAGTAAACCTCACTCCCTTTAGCTGTCTATAGTTGCTCATGACATGCACTGAAGGTCACTATTCTTTGCTACCAATTTGAGTCCCAACAACAAACAGGTGAGGCATCTTATTCTATTCTTGACTTGCCTTATCTTGTACCTCATATATTGTTTATCGTCAAGTATTCTTAGACCTCTTCTTTCTTCTCTTTGTGTTCCATTAATTGATAAGAATTTTGTAGTACTGGTAGTTATGTATCTTCAATGTTTTCACTGCCATGGTCACTGCCATCATCTTTATCATCAGACTGTTTTACTTCCTAACACTGAGCTGTGAAAGTTCATGCATTGCACATGGGCTGAACCACTGACCCATCACTGTAGACGAGTGGTTGTCAACCTTTTTTTTGATCGTTCTCCCCTTTATGGACAATTCTTTCCCCATGGTCCCCTGGGTTCTTGATAAAGACCGTTTGGTTGAAACGTTGAATGTGATTTGTGTATTGTAATTTTTATGATTTCTTGTGTGCGATTCATTCATTACCTACTAGTTTTAGCTATAGTCTGTCGTGTCTCATTTAAGCGATATATAAACCTGTGTTTTACGTAAGTACAATTGTTGTTACGTTTCACGCAGTTACCTTGCATTGGGTTCCTTAAAAAAGGGTAATTGACTTTCTTTAGAACCAAGATGATCTTTTTGATGTTTACTGACACATAATACTAATTGTATTCAATATAAATGCCCTCCCTCAGATGGGTCAGTGGCCTCCTCCCACTATATTAAATTTTTGTCTGTATGGACTACCCCGTCCTCCCAAGTCTTTATGGTGCCCTTGGGGGTGGGGTACATGGTTTCTTTTTAGAACTACCTCTGTAGGCAAAAGTATCCCAGTCTGAGTAATTCTCACTGAACAGAATTAAGACCTATGCATCTAACTGCACTGGAATATCAGTCTATTTTCTTTGAAGTGTGATGACCACTTGAATAGAAGTTGTATAGGCTTACATTCCCAATCTTCTCAATGTTCCCTAATGCACATACACATTTTATAACCTCCAATATCCTGCTAAGCCACAAGTGTTCTCTTTTTAGTCTATTTCATTTAATCTTCCCCAAATAATCATGTAGCTGATGATTCTTGTCCACATTGAAGCATTGGAAAGATCATGGGGAGAAGAGATAAGGGACAACAAAGAGAAATGTTACTAGATGGACTTGTATTGTGGCACGGTAGAAGCTCACCAACCAAGCTTATTGACAACACAAGAGACAGAGCGTCATGGAGAAACATGATCGCCTATGCCATTCGTCATGGCACTTGATTGTATGATTGATATAAGAGGTAAAAACAGACATGTACCTCTGTTTTATAGACTACACAAAAGCATTTGATAAAGTTAAATATAGTGAAGTTATACACATGCTAGAGAATTTGAGCATCGACAGTAAGGATTTAAGAATCTTCAATTACATATACTGGCAAGAAACAGCAGCAGGAAATAAATTTGGCCCTTTTCAACAAATAAAACAATGTTAGACAGGGATGTGTACTTTCACCTTCATCAGACCTTATCTCTTTATATAGTGAAAAACATGCTGTCTGCAATAGTTGATATCCCAGGAATATCAGTGGGAGGACATAATATACATAATTTGAGACATGCGGATGGCACTGTTCTGATTGCTAAAAGTGAGGAAGACCATCAAGATTTAATTAATGTAGTAGTCAGAGAAAGTACAGAGTAAAGAAAAACAATGGTTATTTCACAGAAACAAAATACCACATCTTGCAAAATCAAAATGAATTTATATAGTATTAAAACAGGTATTACAACGATTACAGCAGATGGAAGAAGTTCAGCAGAATTGGGGCAGGAGAAAACAACATTCAGAAATATGAAAAATATATTGTGTAATATGACATTGTCATTAGAGGTGAGGAAAAGATTTCTGCAGTGTTATATATCTCCTATATTAACATATGGATGCGAGTCTTGGACAATAAACAAACAGAAAAGTGGGAAATTAGAGGCAATAGAAATGTTGTTCTATAGAAGAATACTGAGAATACCATGGACTGCCAGAAATACTAATATGGAGGTGTTGAAAGAGTCAAATGTACCTTAATCAATAATATAAGAAAAAGACATCTTCATTTTTTGGCCACTTCATGAGACTTGGAGGTTTGGAGAACATAGTCACAACAGGCAAGATTGAAGGCAACAGAGACAGAAGGCGACAACGTGAGAAAATATTAGTCAGTTTGACAACCTGGCACGGCAGGGGAAACAACAACGATTTTATTATATAATGCTGGAGATAAAGAGCTGTGGAGAGCCATGATCGCCTACGCCAGCCAGCATGGCACATGATGATGATATAAGATGCGGCACAACCAGTAACACATTGTATATGTTTGACTAAAGTTTTTCTGGAAAACACGTCTTGTTGTTAGAACCATCTACACCGAAATGTTGATGCAGTGTCTGAATTCAAATAATTGACACACTAAAAAAATGATATAAAAAGTGGTTAAAGTTAATTAGATGGCTGTATGCTGGTGAGCACTTATGGGGATGTCATAATGCTGGCTTTTAATCAATAATCATTGACTTGTTTTATTATTTTGTTATACTTTTTTCTTCAGTATTCACTCTCAAACTCCTGCAGGTTTCAGGTAGTAGCCCAGAGAAAGAAAAGCGTTGTCATGGTGTTCAGCTTATCTGCGATAAATGCGCATATCAGCCTAATACATCCGACTTCAGCATTATTATTCTTGATGGTCAGCAATATGACATAGGAAAATGCATTTCCTTTTCCAGAAATACGTCATGCTGGACATCCAATAGGAACATCTTGCTACAAGAGAGATCCTATGGGAGTTTGAGAACCAACCAAAAAAGGAACAAACGATAAACATAAAATACATGAAGAGATGACTGCAACAAGTAGAACATTACCAATAGTTTAGACACATAATCCCAAATGATGGCAGATGTGAAGCAGAAGTAAAAAGGAGAATTGGAATGGCTAAAAGTACTTTCAATGATTTGAGAAAAATAGAGGCATCTTAACTAATCACAAACTAAAAATGCAAATTATACAATGCTACATTTATTTGACATTAATATACATCCCAGAAACATGGATAATGAACAAAAAACTTGAAAGTTTATGCCTTTTGAGATGTGGATATATAGAAGAATTGGGAGAACTTCATGTAAAGAGAAGGAAAACAAAGAGCAAAAGGTAGACAGAAGATACATACAAATGGGGGGAAACATATGGACATGATACAGTCTGACGGAGCGAGTGAACTACCCTGGCAAGCGACAGAAGATGTTGGAGGATCGTTGCTGACAACTTTCAGTGCGGAGACAGCACCTAATTATGATTTGTTACTATCGTCATATATAATTTATCAAGTTATATTGTTTGTTATATTCGCATCCCCTAGAGAAGGTAACAGTTCCAATATATTCAATTGTCGTGTCACGAATAGCTCTCATCTGTTAACTGACTTTTCTGTTCTTTTAAAAATAATTTCAGTTTAGCTGAAAATCGAACCTTGGATCACGGGACTAGCAAGCCAATGCACTAACCAATGAGCTACCTTTCCTATTTGAATAAAGCGGGACAGCAACCATTTTGTTATCCCCCGTTATTTCCAGCTCGAACGCCTGACAATAAGTGAACGCTTTCATTGTAATCGTCCCACGAAATTTGAGTAATAGCCAGATCTTCACTTTTCTTTAAGAATTACTCATCTCCGTGCAAAGAAAAATGAACGAAGTGAGAAGCTTTGTTCAGTACAGAGGCGCATCCTCTAAGGCTTGGACTACTCCCTGATGAATGCCTCTTAGAAACCGGTCAATAAATCGGAATTTTACTCTCATCATCTCTGCATGAGATCGTTTGAGCGGTATTGATTCATCCAAGTACCCTTCCTGTTGTCCTCTCTGTGAACACTTGTTTTCTTTGTACTCCAACCTTCCAGCTCTGGCCTATTCCATCATATTTCACCTTTCTTCTCCTTCTCATATAGAATTTCACTTTATTTAACCGCCTGGGCTTGTGTTTCAGCCAGTATTGTATGCCCTTGAAGATCGTCTTTCATCTTCTCTCCAGTTTTTTTGTGTGTATGTGGGTTCACCTGTTGTAGTATGTTCGCTTCTGTTCAGAGAGTATCAGTTAAGATTGAATATCTGACTTGAGTTTAGCCAAGGACATTGATTGAATTCCAGTTTCAATCTAGTTTTGATTAGCTAGTTTATTTTGAAACAAAACTGGCACACAGGGCAGTAGTCATAACTTTTCATGTTTAGCGACTCTTTGCGAGTTGATGTAGTATTTGTGTGTATTGCTTATGCCCAATATTGGATATATATATATATATATATATATATATATATCCAATATTGGACATAAGCAATACACACAAATACTATATATATATATGTATATATATATATATACATACTATTGTTCTGCGTTGTTTTTTGGACGACCTACTTTTCATTTCTCTTTCTACCTTCCGCATGATGGTTTGTTTAGGTAGTCTGATTTCATCCATTGAGTACATGTCCATTAGATTTATAGAATGCTACATCTATTTTGTATTAATGTATGGCTCAGAAACATGGACACTAAATCCTATTCTTTGCGCATTGAAATTGTTCCCTGTTATTGCAAACGCGGTCACCTTAGAATTATAATATCAGATGCGTTCACAGAACTGAATTTCCAGGGGAAAACGGACTAGCCAAGATATGAGACGCGCGTAAAAATCAACCCGCAATACATGCATTCTGCAGTAGAGCTTGGTACTAGCCACTCCGATAGCATCATCAATTCATCACCTGTTATCTATCTGTTCGTTCAATATTTTGTATTGACATCTGCCCTGCTTTAAATTTTTATCCTGTCATGTTTTCCATTGTCCAGAACTTTCATGTCACGAATTAAACGCACGTGATTGTGTCAATAACAGCAGCATTTGTTATTGATCAACCAACCACTAACAGTCGGCCAGGAATGGTTTGGATGATAGATGGTTCGGTCCGGATCTCCTGTTATAGATCGCGCAGTTGTACGAACATTGCTGAGAAGGAAACAATTATTTTGATGGAGCCCGCAACTTATTGTTCCCGCAGGTGATCAATGCTGAATTTACTGTTCATTAATCTGTTACCCGATAATGATGTTTTGTAGCGTTTGTCGGGGTTAAAACAAACGATCTTCTGATATACAAAAATATATAACTCTTATAAAGACCTTATAGTTGAAACATTGAATTAGAGTCTGGCTTGTATACTGTTTGTCGACAAAGACGGCTGCGTCGTGCTTCTAGCACAAATAAAATGACGACACAATGTATTTCCATTATTTGGACTACATCTGGCTGGATGTCTAGTAGGACCATTGTCCTGCTACAAGAGTGATCCAGCCAGAGTCTGAGAATTAACGCTGAAGAAGTATACTACTCTAATTTTGTGGTAATGGTTAGTTCATGCTCCATGAACTACTTTGTGTTGTACATAAGTTGCTGTGGAGATCTGGTCACAATGATAGGCATTGCAAGAAGGAGCAATTCGTTTTCCCAGAATAGTCCTGCGCAATGATACCAGGCATGGTCACTTATCGTGACTGAAGCCACTGATCATTGGTCACGGCGTGTACACTGTCCATACAGACAATGGAAGGCACTGAAAAAAGTCATACTAGGCAAGATAATTGACACCGTCTGAGATTAGATCGTAGGGCTACTCTGGAGAAGGACTTGTGTAAGTAGGGTAAATAGATACAGCATGAGGGGCATTAAGAGTATTAGGTATGTTGATTATCCTCTTCGCACACCAGACACGTTCGATCTCCGCTTCAGTAAATCTCTCAGGGTATAACGGCTGATGGTTCCGGTTCTATGCTGGTTCACGGCTCTTTTTGAAGTCTTTGTCCGGTGTTCTCTACTGGCCACTGCCATCCTCACTAACAGGCCGAGCATTCTCGATATTGACTCATGCTCACAATCCTCAGATCGTGAGGACTCACGAAGAGCAGAGAAGTCTGCTCTGTCCATAGGCTGACTATCTGTTGTGGTGGCGTGGCTAGCTAATTGGTAGGCCCGTTCGTTTCCCTCATTTGATGCCCCCATTTTAGCTCTTTCTAATGACTCAACTTATCCCCAACGTACATCACCTGTTTTGACGTTCTGAATCATATTCATTGAGTCACTTAGTATGCACGCATGGGTATAGGCTTGCAATTCCAGCCAGTTAAGTGCCCGCTTTACGACGAATACTTCCATTGTTAGACTGCTTTTTGTTGCGGTAAAGGCACCTCTGACTTCGTGTACTGTTCTTCCTTGTGATCTGGCAGTAAAGACCCATGCGAATCGTTGGTGACGGATGACCGAAACGTCCGTGTAAATCACAACACATGTGTCATTGATTTGTTCGCAGATGAGTGCCTTGACCTCAGAATCCACGCTCATTGGCTATATTCCCTGCACTATCTATTGTGTGTAATGACGGTATTAACTGCCTCTTGAAAGACCGTAGGAATAGGTATTCATTCCTTGCCAATACTTGGGCGCAGATATGTTTAACAGTATCCTCAGCACGATCCATCCACGATTTGTTTCTCCTGAGCTTGCTTCCATTCACACGAGGGAGCTCACTGTGTAGTGGGTGGTCTATGTCAGAACTCACTATGGGTATGCTCGGAAAATCAAGGAGAAATCTTGTGCAACCAATGATGATCCGCATCGCCTCATTTTGGATTCTCTCCACCTCTCAATCTGTATATGACTGGCGGTGATAGTGGGCCTGCATATTCAATGGCAGATTGGACAAGAGCCTCATATAAGATTACGAGCTGTGATTGTTTAGTGTCAGCCGCTGCCATCACTCTCAGAGCTGAAAATCCTCTGCTGGCCTTTGCGATAACATGATCAACCTGTTCCCGGAAGCACAGACTACGTTCACATCGCACGCCCAGGTATTGAAAGGATGATGTACTGATTACATCTTACTCTCTCATCTGTAACTGTGCAGCTATTATTCTTTGATAGTAGCGTTCTTGATGCTTTCGTTAAACTCACCAACCAGGTCGTTTATGTCACTCTCCTTAAGGATGGCGAAGTTCTCGTATACCGTTAGGGCTTTGGGAAGTGTTCCGCGACCATTTAAGACTGGTCTGGACGGTCTCTGTAGTGATGTGTTTGCTCTCATTCCACTCAGTCTCCGTACATAGACCAGACAGCGTGTTGATAATCCTCGACTTGACATCAAGGTTGTATTGGTCCGTCTGTTTAACATAATGCTCAAGGAAGACCTTTCCCTTATCTTTGTTTGATTTCTGCCATGTCAGATCAGTGAATTGAAAATCAGGTATACCGAATCTTTGAACATTACCGATCATTTGAAAACGCCAGAAGACCGTAATAGATTTGTCTGAACTGATCTTCTTGCAGAATTCATTCCACCTTTATTCTTTTGGCTTGCTGAGCGCATGTCTTGAAGAGGAAAGAGTAAAATAGTCTCATCTACGGTCTGCTTCAATGCCGTTACGTTTTTGGATGCGCAGTCGGAGTTGACTGTTTTCTGCCACGCCTTGACGACCTGCCGTTTGTTTCTCCATGCTTTCTCTATGATGTCATTCCACCATGGTGACTGGTTCATCTCATTACGCCATGGACGTTTAACCTGCTGCACCTAATTATGCTTATCGTGTCACGGCCCGTGTTGTCATACTGGAAGGTATGGGGAACGTTGATATGGTTGTGCTTCTTGATAAGGATAGTGCACGGGTAGTGATCGTTACCGTGATGCCCTAACACATTCCACCTACATAGAGGTGCGAAGGCGATGGAAACCAATGCGAGGTCTATGCTACTGACAATACGGCTGTCTTCAGATCGGCTGGCAGTCCTAGTTACTATGCCATCGTTGAGGAACACGACATCGGCGTTACCAGCGTGTCCTCGAGGTCTTCCCATTGCTTGTTGGTAATGTCGTTTCCCCAACGTCTTCCTCTGGCATTGAAGTCTCCGCAAAATACAATGTACTTTTCGTCGTGCTCGAGTAAGCTTTCCCTCGTCGTTTTGTCTATCTTGCCGTTACGAGCATACACGTTTACGATGACCGTAGGTACCTGCAATTGTATCCTGAAATCTTGAACTTGTATCTCGGAGCAGTTCCGACAAGACATGTCCATCACCGACGCCGTTATACCGCTGCGTACCAGGATTGCCTGACCATGGTGAGTCCGATTGTAGAAAGCGTTGGTTGACACTCGAGCAGTTACAATACAGGAATCACATGTGACTGCGGCTCAGCATGTCACACTTAAGTTGTTGCCTTCTTGCCCCCTCTCTATTTTCTTCCTTTCCAGCGCTGGTTCATCTGCGATTTTGCTGATTATCATGAATTTTGTGTGTGTTTATGTCTAGTCCATATTATTTACTTCATTTATTGACTTGATCTATTAAACTGTGTAGTTCATGTTCACTTTCTGGTGAGAGGACTGCCATTTGCATATTAACGTATTAAGAATAGTAAGGTAGTACTGCAGTGAAACGGAACAGCAATAGTACTTAGTAGAACACAGGTTTTTGATTTTCACTTGAACACAGCAGACGGACTATCACTAACACTAAAGGGTTCTGAGGTGTAAACACGAAAACATTCACATTACAATACACAAGACATTTTAACATTTCGAACCGTTAGATCTTTCTTAAGAATATATATATATTGGTTCGAAACGTTGAAAATGTCTTGTGTATGTGTTCGTATGTACACCTCATAACCCCTTAGTCGTAGTAATAGTCCGTCTTTTGTGTTCAAGTGAAACATCAAAAACCTGTGTTCCACCTAAGTACTAAGAATAACAAAGGCGACATTCTTAGTGGTCGCAAGTCCGATGCGTTCTATTTGCAGATGCATTTTGTTTTCAGATCCCTGGGAATTTTATTGTTCTAAGCTAAGGAGTTACGCATTCGAATGATATTTCAATATGTATCGGTTCTTGCTGCCCTGTTGATATTGGCAGGGTAATAATAAAGAAAACTAATAGTAGTAAGTCACTACTCATAATCTATTTGAGCCTTTTATTCTGATGCCTGGAATACTGCAACAAACATAGAGTAACCTCTCGTTGTTGTGGTTGAATAATCTTCTTCTGCGTTCGTTCTGAAACTCCTGCAGATTAGTGTTGTGTCATAGTTTACAGCATAGCTGCGCTATGAAGACATAAAACTTTGGTAACCTTCATAGATACTTTCAAAATCAAACGTAAGCTTGTTAGAAAGAAAAAAGGGGGTTGGGGGGGGGGTGTGGGTTGGTAAGCAGGGCATGGAAAGGGGCGCATACTTTCACTTAATGTTTTTCCATAAAATATTCTGCTTTGTTTGTTCAGTAGATGTTACAAGAATTTCTATATTTTTATTTCTTAGTCTCTGTTTCTTGACAAAGACGTGGTTGTCGAAACGTCATAGTATTTGTATATTGTTCATATACTTTAATTACACGTTAACTGCTATCCTATGCGTTTTATTGTCAATAGTCTCCCGTATGTCTCGCTGGCTCTAAAGGAGAGCAAAGAATATCAACACTGTTGATCTTCGATGCATGTCGGAAAAGGTGTCTAAGGCAGTTATAGGATATAGTTGGCTTTCCCATCCCGTACGGAATCAAAGTGACACATAATCCGTACTGGGATAGGACTTGGGCCGAAAGACACAGATATCGCAGCTGAGCTGTAAACCATGACATAATATATTCAGGACTACATCCTGATGGTCTGCAGGAGTCTTGAGAACAAACGAAGAAGAAAATTGTCACTGTGTATTGCCTTTCCTTGTTCATATGGATTAACGGAAGTACTATCAATAAAGTAAAATCAATATTATAGTCGAAATCTATATATACTAATCACCAGTACAATATATTCGTTTGTATATGTGAGAAAGTTGGACAACTAACTGCGGATACAGGAAGAATGTAATTAGGAGTTTGAATACAAGTGCTACATACGTGTGATATAAATTTGTTTTGAGGAAAATAAAACGAAAGTTCCAAACAAAATAACCAAGCTTGCCATGTCCGTCTTCATTATAGGACCTACTAGCAAATGAAAATTAAAGCTTTCTTAATCATCGATTAGGATATCCTGTGACTGTCATTGGTCACTATGATTATACTTTGTGTGACAGTTAATGAATATAAAGGGGATAGTTAAATAAGTCATTTTAGAATGCTTGATTTTCCATTACCCAATAGGTCTCATAAAGCCCAGGGTCACGGAGCTTGCAGGTGGACAGGAAACAATGTTGACAGTAGTGGAACGGCGAAATCGTGCGTAGTTTAAACAAGAAAGGAGACACCATTCACTTTCAGATGATCTAGCACCGAGCTGTTGAGTGTAATAGGAGATGAGGTTGGGCAAATACAATCTTGGGCCCAAGAGACATGTCGTAAGAGAAGACTAAGGAAGTTCGGAGATGGATATGGCTCCAAGTGATCCCTCTGCTATTTTGAAGTCGAATGTGTCAGACAGAAATGCACACATGTCGCAGTTTAGCTGTTAACCATACACACCACATTCCATTCTCTGGACTAGGTTATGTGAATATGTAAAAGTTTGAGAATGAACGAAGAACAAAGTCGTGACTTGATAACATCAAGGAATGGTTAGAGCATGATTTTTTTCCCCTCAAACATCCGTGGCTGAGAATAGGAATACACCCATGCACTTGTACTGGTGGTTCTAACATTGCACCTCTACCAGGTTACGGGATATATTATGTATTATTACGTGTATTATTATTTATTATTTTGAGTATGTTAAATTGATGTTACAGAGATGTGGTTCTACAGAACAATGCTGAGAATACCATGGACTGCCAGAAAAACAAATGTAGAGGTACAATTATGCGAAACGAGTCAAATATGAGTCAAATGCGAAACGGACCTTAATCAACAATATAAGAAAAAGGCAATCTTCTTTTTTTTGGCCACTTCATGAGACAGGCAGGTTTAGAGAACATAGTCACAACAGACAAAATTGAAGGCAACAGAGACAGAGGGTGACAACGTGAGAAAATATTAGACAGTTTGACAAACTGGCACGGCAAGGAACAACGACTTCGATACATAATACTGTGGACAGAGAGCTGTGGAGAGCCATGACATCCTACGCCAGCCGGCATGGCACTTGATGATGATGAAGTTGATGTTGACAATAAACTGGAGACGAATACTCATCGTGTCACAACACATGCATGTCTCATGTGCGGTCAGTTTCCCCTAAACAGATGTTGAAGCATTCTTATTATGCCTACGGAGTACTGATTGCAAACTTCTATCCATCCCCACATGTTCTTTAGTTAGTTCTGTTTTGGCCAAAGATAACATGTGTGGCCAGGGCCGTAGATATTATATCTCTAGTTGAGGGGTTTTACCTAATAAAAGGTCTTTCGACATTTTTGTTTTTGCGCCACGTCTGCTTTTCGAACACAATTTGATGAGATTTATTCATTTAAAAAAAAAGGGGGGGGGGTGTTGTTTGTAGTTTTTCGCCCGACATTTGTCCATGTTCCTTGTATAGGGTGACACACAAAAAAAACGGTCATCACCAAAAAACGAATAACTTCCACAATTTTATTTAGATCGACACAAAACTTTAGCTTCATTAGGTCAAGCCTGTGTAGCAGACATCTCCAAAGTTTCAAGTCTGTACAACACAAACTTTTTGTTTCATTTGTGTTTCCTAATTCACTGGCAGTCTCTGATTGCAGCAATGTTGTGTGGTGTCCTTGATGATTTCGGTCGTCCAGAGTGTGATTGTCTGTTAGTGTCTTTACAATTGAGGTTATGCACAGTCCCATGGATTCTGAACTTGTTGACCCATCTGTAGATCATTGAGTGGATAGGAAATTCTCGACATCTGAACCGTTCTTTGAATTACAAGTGAGCTGCGTGGATAGACTTCAGCCGAAAATATGCCTCAACTATAAATGTCTTTTCCTCAGTTTTCCATGGCATCTTGAAGGTCAAATTTGGTAGACCCTTAAAACATCAATTTTTCTAAAAAGCCTGAAAAATAAAAGGAATTTATTATTTATTTCAAAAGTTATTCAAGTTTAGGCGATGACCGTTTTTTGTGTGTCACCCTGTACTAACAGTCATGTTTCGATTTGCAAAGAAGGGGGAGAGGGTTAAACATCCCCCTCACCGTATCTGCGGGCCTGCATGTGGATAATTGTACCCATGTTTATCGCCCCTTGAAAGCAGCAATGAACGACGCGCTATTACATCAAATCAATGCTACTGTTTTTGCATCAAACCATGTGTTACTATAGAGTCCATCAGTGTCAACATTGATTTTTTATCATTAGTGGACAGTGGTCGCGAAGTAATTGCAGTAGGTCATAACTATCAACCATGAACACACATATTTTCATAAATATTTAAGTCGGAGGTGGGCAATCTTTTTGTATCGGCGAGTCAGATTGAGCGTTTGACTGGTGGTATGGGGACAATAAAACTTTATTTCGTTCCATAAGAAATCCAAACACCGGAAGTGTTTTTAGAGCTCGGAGGTCTATGTATATACTACTGTTAAATTAGTTTGGCAGGCCAGAAAAACCGTCTTGACTGGCCTTGGACCGTATTTTCCCACAGCTGATTTCAGAGTCCATCTATCACGTGAAAGGTGTCGGTTTTGATGATAGAGAAATTAATTGAGATTAAAAATTGAAAATCAATGCAATAGTCAAATAAGTGATTAAGAAGGCCGGATTTCCAATTAGCCAGCAGGTTGTATACTATAGACGGTCGTGGTTACGACGTTTGCCATGCGATCAAGAGGTTCCGACTTATGACTACTTGTTTCCAAAGTGATTTATTTTCTCAGATTCGTTGAGGATTGTTGTTTCAAGCGGCGAAGTTACGTGGAGTGGTTCTCCCTACAGGTGGCGTGCTGTTTAGAGACGAATGTGACCCTCAATCGAAGACCAACCAGCAGAATCAAAACACACTTTCTTCATACGTGATGGGTTTGGTTTTCTGCCGTGTGTTTTGTTGGTCATGTACTTTGTGTCGCCTGCCAACTCCGACAAACGAACGCATGGAAATAATCCACAACATGATGTTAAATGGCTTGTTTTTATTTTGCTCGTTGGTCTCCTAATGTCCAGGTTCACGGGGACGGAGCCTGTCCCCGTGAAATGGGGAAACCTGATTACACTGAGGTCACTCCTTTACATCTTTTGAAACTCGTGTTTATTAAGTTAGAGTTTGTCCATGTAAAGAATTGAATAAATCAGTGATTGTCTTGTTTTTTAGGAGGATGTCCACAAATTCATAGACGAAATCAATGACAGTGTTATTGTTTTTTAGGAGGATGTCCACAAATTCATAGACGTCATTTATGGGAAGATAATAACACAAATAATATTGAAAGAAAGAAACGTATTCTTATCACTATCGCAGGTTATCTGTCATTGCGCTTAATTCAGTGGTAGATTGTAGGTATGGCACTGTCTGACTGTTCATCTATTAATGTCTGCACTGTACAGAAGTCAACACTTGTTGGCGTCTGCTGGAAGTTCTCATTGAATGATAAATTCCATCGTCTGTGATATCTCCCTCGGGATGACTATCAGCTCATGCCATGAATGATGTGTGTTTCTGTTCGTTCTTCTATCCATCCACATATATTTTCATGTTCATCATTAGTGATGTCGGCTTATTATTCCAGGAACTTCATGCAATGTTTGTTTATAACCAACTGGTATCGTGGTAAATTGTTAAATACTAAAAGATATATTTGTATCGAGAGGTCTATGCTTAAACAGCTTTAACAACAGTCTCCGGACAAACTTTAGGAAAACAGGACAGCGGAATGGCATAAGCAATGTCATTAGTCTATGGACTAACTAATGTGGTTTCTATGCCGACTTGCTGTCATCTTTTTTGTTCTGTGATCTAGTTTGCAAAAACAATTCTATAAATTTTTGAAACATTTTTTTGAATTTGGCACTGCACTGAATTGCTTATAATTGGGAGCCTATGATATGTTATTAACGTAGGCCATATAGCGATATTTTAGAAAATGCTCAATGAATTACTTTTTGTGTTTTTGTTTATGACTTTCTGTAAGACGCAAAAAGGCATACATATATACATGGAGATTTCCTTGAAGAAACAGCTATTTCTTGTGTGTTTGGTAATGAAGAAAAAAAACCACCAAAATTATTCGACATATTTAAGACTACCTATTCGAATGATATATATATATATATATATATAGTTATAATGTTGAAGAAAATCACCCTGTGTGATAGCTTCTATACATGCAGTCGGAGGTAAATGGGTTTATGGTGGCTGTCCCATCCCACATAGTGTCGAAGTAAACCAAAAACCACGCAGAAGTCCGATGTGTCGGGACGAGTGGCGTAGATGAATCAGCAAAGCTGTAAACCATAACAACGGATTCCGTTCTCTGGACGGCTTTTTGCAAATCTGTAGGAGTTTGAGAACGAACGTAGAAGGTCAATAAGTATGTTTTACCATTTAAAATTGCGGTGGGGGGGGGGGGGGGAATAGCAGTGGAAGAAAAAGTTTCACAAAACGGGGGTAATGGGTGAGAGAGAAAAAAAAGTTTAGAACCACTTCAGTAGTTGACCAGAGTCACGAAACGTGCTGAAATCGGATTAGCGGATTGAAATCGCAGCCAAACCGTGAACCACGACACTACACACTTGAGAAGTAACGAAGAAAACATACTGAATTGTCATGTAAACTTTGAGAATCGCTGTTTTATTATCTCAATAATGACATACCAGGAGACGATCAGTAAATGTTATGACATTTTCTCCACTTTTTTCCCCCCGTATGCTGATTTTCATTTGTCGGCATCCTTACTCTGGAGAATACGTTACACTTACCTCTTCCCTCTATCCAGTTTCCAATCCATTACATTCCATATGCCAGCAACTGTCAGTAAGATCCATCGTTCGGTAGGGCATCTCGATCTTATCCTGACTTTTTTGGCAGAATATAATCGACCCATGTATTCCCATGTTTGCCAGAGTTTGACTCGGTTTTTTTTAAAAATTCCATGATAATTTTGCTGCTGGTTCTGTCTCTTGTTTAATGTCCGTTATATGTATTCGGGGAGTTTTATCACGGTGGCTACTATCCAGATTTGCGCATCAAATATATGTGCAGATATACCTATACTTTGTGAGTATGCAGGGATTACCAATTAACCGTGAGCTTCAGAAATATTATACTTATTGGCTAATGGGCAATCAAGTCTTCTGAAATGACTCATTTCACTATTCCCTTTATTTTCATAAGCTGTCACACAGCGTAATCATAGTGACCAATGACAATCACGGAGAAGAGTCAACTTATTCCCGAAGAAGGCTTGGTTTCCCACTAGCTAGTAGGTTTTAATATTTCCAAGGGTCACAAAATAACTAGTAGGTCCAGCGTTGATATTTTTAGCCACTTAAAATGAAGATGTACATACGAAATAGGAGCAACGAATTGTAACATTGGGAACGGCCATGCATGTCAACGAATGCGATTATCAGATCCTGTAGGATCGAATGCGATTATCAAAATGACCATTATTATTCTGAAGACGTGTGTGTGTGATCAGGTGTTTATCGAAAGATCTGAACCCATAAACCAACACACACGACTGTGGCACTATTCTCTTAGATGACAGACGGAATATCAAGCAGGGAACTATGAAAATCCTACCAGTGGCATGATGATATTTACTAATCAAGAATGAGATGGTAGACCAAACACTGCAAGAGAGGAACTGTTGAACAGCATAAACAGATGGCAGACCAATTACTGCAAGAGAAGAGCAGCAAAATCATATGGGAGACCAATCACTGCACGAGAAGAACAGTTGAACAGCAGAATCATATGGGATAACAATAACTGCAAGAGAGGAGCAGTTTGAAATACATTAATAGCAGCTGGAGTACAATTAAAGAAAATAGCAAAGACAGAGAGCAATGGCATGCTTCTGTACTTGCACTTAAGCCCCGGGCTCATAGTAGCCTAATGATGAGGGGGAGGATGAAAGGCAACAATAATGAGACAACATGCGCCAATTATTTACATGTGACAGTTGTAACGTATTGCAGAAAAAAAAATTTAGAACTTGGCAGAATAGGTATAACAAAAGTAAAGTTAAAGACTTGAGCCTATGGGTCGATGAATCAACAACCAAACAACCAAAGAAATGTGTAGAACATAGCCCATCGGTCGCTGATCAAAACCAAAAAATACCACAGCAAAGTTTACATAATGAAACCACGAACATATGCACTAAGTAAATACGGAAGTCATGCACTTTCTTTTTTTATAAGGAAGGGGAGTAACTTTTATAGGGGCGGGGGAATAACATATTGGATTATCAATGAACCGGGTATGGATGATATTTCGATAAATTGAAACATACCGACTTCACGTTGGTTGTTTGTAAACCACACAGACGTAGGTTAGTGTTAACTCTACTGGGAATTTGAGCACGTACAAAGGGGCCTCTCTAGCGTTAAGGAATTTGAATGTTGATGGAGTATTGATTGCAAGTTGTTGGGAGGGGTACGTCCATGATTAATAATTATGAACGCGAGTTGTTGTAATTATGATGAGATGCAAGTTAGGGACTACATTTTTGACCAAAATTGACCACCTGTTAGTTTTTTCTTTGGTCAATAAAGGGCTACAACGGCGTAGGGGATTGACTACTTGTACTCGGGTTTCCCCATATCTAATCTGCCCCTCTCGACGATGCAGAACGCGCCAGCACTAATAGAAAGCAGCTCTGAAGCTTGTTGCGGTAATTCTCAGGAACCTCTAAAAAAAAATAATCAACTGTGTGAACAAGACGACATGAGTCGGTTTCGAACCCGTAACCTCTTGAGCTCACGACGGACAGCATACTAATTTCGATATGGAGATCCCTGGTCTGGTTAAACATTGTTATATGAACCGAAACAATTGACAAATGCATGGCATTCTACAATATAAGACATATTGAAAAATCAAGCTA
Source organism: Meghimatium bilineatum (assembly GCA_034231615.1). Classification (NCBI taxonomy): domain Eukaryota; kingdom Metazoa; phylum Mollusca; class Gastropoda; order Stylommatophora; family Philomycidae; genus Meghimatium; species Meghimatium bilineatum. The sequence continues at coordinate 27,681,869 of CM067304.1, read as the reverse complement.
ACAGTCAAGCTATTATTTTAATAAACAATGGCTTTTACACAGAGTATAATCGTGGTGACTAATAGAAATCACGGGAATACCAAATGAGTCATTAAGACGGCTTGATTTCCCATTCACCAGTAGGTCTTATATGCAGAAGTTTGATTAATGAGATAATATAAAAAATGCGAGATTTGTAATTGGTTTTTTTAGCCTCATCTGGGCGACCCCAGAGAAAACACATTTTAAAATTAGCACTCACCCAGCATGCAACCGGAATCATCAGCCACTACACACTGAGATTTACTGAAGCCGATATTTGAGCACCTATGAAATGTCCGGTGGGGAAGACGATAATTAATAAACATACCTACTACATAATTAGTGCTGATGTCCTTTCCTTAGAATTAGTGATCTTGGTAAGGACCTTTGTTATCTCAATAGACAGGAGTGTTATCCCATTTTACGCTGCTATGTAAGGCCAATCCAACTATTACTGTGCTTTTCATTGTATTACAAAACAAATTATAAAAATATGACCAATAAAAATCACGAAAATGATCGCAGTGGCCTAACCCAGCGAAGCTATGCACGTTTGTTAACTTAAGGTCACTGTAAAGGTATCTTTGGAAAGCTCACTACAGTTACTCCTAGCTATCCACAGTAAAGGCATAAGAACGGAAACAAAACAAGCCTTCATGCGTAGTGATTTTCGACTATTTTCGTTCTTATCGTTAGTCATTATGTATATACATTGTAATGCCGACCAATGAAATTCACGGAAATTATAGAAAACATGACGAGGAAGGCTTATTTTGATTTTTCTCGTATGCCTTTGCTGTCGATATCCATTGGTTAAACATTTTTCCGCGTATTCACGTCAGATTATTTTCCTTATTCCCTCGACTGAAATAGGCACTGAAAGGACAGCTCCTCAAGGATGCAGATGACGTTATCAGAAATATAACAAGACAACCGAGAAAGATGTCAAAGAATAGGTTTCACGAATGTTTCCAGCAGATGTATACACGTTGGTAAAAGTGTGTAAATGCCGAATATAATTCATTCATTCATTTTCCTTTTACGCTGACGTTAGCGCATATGGCAGAGGTCAGATCTCTCCAATTCTGTCTGTTCAAAGCTATTCTGTGCAGTTCTTGAATAGTATGAATATTGGTTGTTTTACTTTCTCTAAGTATTGTTCTTCTGAGTGCTTCTTTTGGTCTACCCCTTGCTCTTTTGCCTGTATGTATCCATTCAAGAGATTGGTGGTGTATTCTGTTGGTGTCTGCGCGTAGGACATGCCCGATGTAGGACCAACGGCGTTTTCTGATAACATCTGTGATGAAATTTAGAATAGAATATTTTGAAGGAAATGTAGTGTATATAATTCTATTGTTACTTATTTCTATATAATTCATTAATTCCGGAAACTTTTTAAAAGCTACGTCGTATATTGACAAGCAACAATTATACAAATGGTTAATTAAATTGGACCCATTCAAGAGATAACAAAATATGGTATCAGGGATGTGTACTTTACTATATTTGTTCTCAACGTACAGTGAAAACATATTACAAACAATTGATAATGTGCCAAGAATATCAGTTGGTGGATACATCATAAATAACATATGTAGATGACAATGTTCTGATTGTCAAAAGCGAGAACGATCTACATGAACTAATCAACATAGACAGACAACAAAACAGTGACAAAGAAGTCATAAGTGACGGTTGTTTGTAAGAAACACAATCAAGATTGCAAGATCAAAGTAAATGACTCAAACAGGTCCACTAATTCAAATATTTGGAAATAACGTTGACAACAGATGGAGCAAGTTCAACAGAGATAAGAAACAGAATAGGACAGGCAAAATCAGCGTTCATAAAAATGAAGAATATATCGTGTAATATGTCCATGCCAGTAGAAGTGAGGAAGACAGTTAATCAGAGTTACATAATACCAATTCTAACATGGATGTCAGTCTTGGAGAATAAATAAACAGGATTGTGGAAGATATTGTGGAGACAATAGAGATGTGATTCCCTAGAAGAATGTTGAAGGTGCAATGAACAGCTAGAAAAACTAACGAGGAGATGTTCAAAGAGTTAAAAGCAAAAATGGTTTTTTTAAAAACTAACGAAAAAAGAAACTTGACGAAAATGTCTTTCTGCATCTTTCGCTGGTTACCTAATAATATCACAATAGAACAGTCTTCATTTTTGGACATGAGACAATGAGGCATGGAGAACATCGTTACAACGGGCAAGATTTAGGACAAGAGAGATCGAGGAGAACATCATTAGAAAGTATTAATAATTAGATAGTTTGGCATAGCAACGAGTCCACAAATATTAGAATATGTTATCTATCAGACACTGAAAATATTGTTATTTCATATGTTGTATTCTCTCATTGTTCTGAATGAAAATTAGAGAGGAGAAATCAGCCACTGACATCCAATGTAAATATGTACTTTGTCAGATATAATTCCGAACCACGTATATTTTTGTGGCTTGACTGCTGACCTTCGTTGGTTTTTATCGATTTCATAGATTCTCATTCTTCGAGAATTCACCACGAGTTCGTCGCCGTAGTAACCGTTCAAGCTTTGTGAAGATTGGTTGTCTTAAAATTGTTTTCAAATATCCTAGCTCCCACCTCACTCTGTGCCAGCTGTGCATCGATTATTCTTCTATCAGGTACTCTTGTGTGTAAGGAAATAATACAATATGTGCTGGAACCAGATGGCAATCAGATTGGAAGGCAAGCGATCAAGACAAAGACAATAATATTAAAGATGGCAGAACAGGAAGTTACGTAGTAAGTTTTGTTGAAATATTCTCAATAAAACCATAACCGTAAATATCGTACTGGGGCTTCATTGGATCGTTTCTTTTGTCAATTATTCCGTGCTCCTGGCTCGAACTTAGGGACCGTCCACGCCCCCACCCCTGCCTAAACTATGTCATAATTTTTTTTAAACTCCCCCCTCCCCCCAAAAGATTTGTAAAGAAGAAAACTAAAACCATATAATATTTTTTTCAGATTTTAAGAAAAGATGTTTTGAATTCAAACAATTTAACATGGTGTATAAAGCCGCATTGTTGACGTCAACCTTTGGTTGACAGCTTCTGCCAACAACTGTTAAAATTTGTGTTGATGGACAGCATCTAGAAAGTATTGGAAAGATGCACTAGGTTATTCATGTCATGTTTGATCTTCTCTCTAATTGTTAGAATATGTCATCTCATTCAAAATGACGTGGCAGTTGCATTCATGAACATTTAACTTACCAAGGGCGGGAAAATATGCCCGCGGGCCGCATGCGACGGCAAAGTCATTTGTATTGATCTGTGAGCTGACAGAATAGATCACAATCTTATCAATTAAGAAGTAACGGTAAAGGTGGGTATGTAATGGCAGCAATATGCTGTTGAAGATAACCTTTATGTACTAAACCACAGCAAATATTAGGTGGCGTTTGGAAGGCAAGCGATTTATATTATCAATCCATGATTTCCCCGTCCTCCTCAAATAATTTTAGAAGGCGAGCCATGTGTCTTTACATTTCCAAGAATTAAAACACGCTGCTAAACAGTGGTCATGATGAAACGATTTCGTAAAAAGTGTGATGTTGCGAATGCAATGAGTGTTCAAAACTAAATAAAAAAGAGACTTGACGAAAATGTCTTTCTGCATCTTTTAATTATTGACATAAAAGCTTTCACTTAGATCACGGGGAATACAAATAAAGTTCTTGAAGTATTCCTTCTGCCGAGTGAGTCCCCACCACGCCCTGATTAACATGACCCGTGTTTGCCGGTCAAAAAGAAAGATTGCCTACCCATGATACACTTTCGTAGTATTTGACAGGGGATGAAAATACAACCTTTTAAAAATGGACGGCAAAACTATTTAGTGGATCTACAGGAGTATTTAGTTACTCCGAGATCCAGCCTATAAATGTTATTGGTAAACGTTGTACGAAGACTGAACCAAATCTGGAAGTAATACACAATTTATTTGATAAAGCGATCGGTCGTGGAAGAGATAACGTGTATTGATTATATTGATTTTGGCAGTTGAAATTGCAAATGTAGCGGTTGTCGTGGTAACGAAACTGGAGAGACTTTGAGCCAATGATTTTTGTTTTCTGGGCGAACGCTGTATTGATCTGATTGACTGCTGTTGCTGAGTGAAAAGGGGGTGGGGAGCTAATATGAATCATTAAAATACGTTGGTGCTGTAAACTACTTGATGGTTAGACAATTATGATATTTTTGTGAAAGAGTAGTTAGGAGTTGTGGAGATTATGGAATATGAATATAATAATAACAATAATAATGCGCATAACCTGTCAGGGCTGTAGGGGTGCCACATTGGATATATCAGCACACAAAAAAAATCACCAAACAATTCTATCCTCAGTTATTCAGAGGAGTGTAGAAAAATAACGCCCAGACCATTTCTTGATGTTCTAAATTCAGGATTTTCTCTTTCCTCCTTCCACCTCGACTGTTCCTTGCAAAATAATTTGACAAAGCGAGTCGAGTCGTTACATGTCCAAACCAAACAAGTTGGCGCCGTTTCACCACTAACAAAAGTGGTTATTGATAGCCTGTAAGTTTGTTAATGTGCTGCCAGACAAATATATGTTTCTTTTGTTCTATATAGTTAATTCTTAACAAATGCCTGTAGCACTTGTTTTCAATAGCCCGAATCCTTCTTTCTGTGCCTGCATTGAGTGTCCAACTTTCACATCCGTATACAAGTTTACTTAGCACTAGCAGATCTGAATAGATTGATCTTTACTGTAATACTGAACGTAGTTTTTATATCATATTCAAACTTGCCATGACAGCCATCGCCACCTCGAGTTAGCTTAATCACATTTCCCGAGTTGCCATCATCGCATAAGTAGGACTCGAGATATTAGAAGGTGGTAACTTCTTCAAGTTTGTGACCGTTTAACTGGATACTCATGTGATCTTACGTGGTTTCACTAGTCACCAATATTTTGCTTATGTCAATGTCCAAGCCATATTGGCAGAAAACTGTCGTCTTCCAATTTTGATGTGAGTTCCTGGAGTTCATATTCGGAACCAGCCACGAGATCGATATCATCGGCATAACGCAAGTTGCAATATGAACAGGAACAGAGGGAAAACAATTAATAAAAAAACTGATACATACAACCGGGAAACTTAAAGATTGTCAACATATTTATCTACGCTACATCTTCTCATGTGACATTCTTTCCAAAACATGGTCTTCCTTATAAACTAACAAACATCTTACAAACTAAACACGAGAATTATAAAATGCTACATCTAATCTATATTGATGTATCGCTCAGAAACACAGGCATATATTTATTGGCCACATCATGGTAAGTGGAGGTTTGGGAATACAATGTAATAGCAGGAAAAATTAAGGGGTAAAGAGATAGAACACATCAACGAGAGAAGATACATACTGGATAGTTTAACATCATGATATGATAGTCAGCAGTACAGCTGATACACAACACTGCGAATATAATTTTGTGGAGATCAATTCCCTTCTACGCCACCCGACACGGCGCGTCTTAGGCATCGACTCTGTCGTTCTCTGTATAGCTGTATAGGAAGAAACAGTAACACATCTTGGGCTAACCTGTTGATTTTGGCCTTTGAAAATAATATATCGTGTACTAGACAGCTGTTCAATTTTAGCCATTCTTCTTCGTCGTTCGCCCATACGACTACTCTGATCTCTCTAATAAATGTGGTCTGTCTAAGTTTGTCTCGTCGATATACAGTTTTTCCTTCAGGTTTGTTAAAGACAAAGGTAGGTTTCCTGACAGCATCCTGATGTCGGAGATGAAGATATTGTTCAGGTACCCATTTACAGGCTGCGTCGACTTAAGGTATGGGCGTGTCAGGCAAGAAAACGCTAGTCTGATTTTTGTGGGGTCGGGAATTGGTTTCGAACATATCACACTGTAACCCGGTGACAGTATAGAAGCTCACTATTGCGCTACCGAGCTACTCGGGTTGGTTGGGAAGGGCCATATCTCTGTTAACTTACTTCATGAAGACATCAGTCCTGGATCACATGTTCTACTTACCTTCTCCACATGGACACCATGTCGGCCTGACGAAGTTTCAGCATAGTGTAAATGTTATACCTAGTTTGCAGTGGTCAGTTCTACGTCGGAAGATGTAACCTGGCCCCTTCTTGGCAGTGTAAGTATCTCTCAGAATATTTTCTGAATGTTCTCTTAGCCATTTTTTACTGAAGCTGCGTTTCATAAATCATCTTTATGTCATCATATGAGGCACTACCCTCAATTGGCATTTGCTTTGGCCCTCTTTTGCCAGTTTATTTGTCTCCTCATTTCCGTGTTCGTTGCAGTGAGCTGGAATTCACCGTAATTTTATTTTACTGAAATTATTATTCACTTTATCAGTGCCTGGGGACATTATTTAGATCAATGTTTTTGTGGTTTCTTGGTGCGATTTTAACATGAAGAGTATGTTGGGGAACACTATATAATTGTTGGCATATTTTGTTTTCAAGGATGATTGTTGCAGCAATCGTAGAATGTGAAGGTAATACATCTTCTGCTAGCTCGCCATTCAATATTAGCCGTTGAAAGTAATGCATATCCTGCTAGCTCGCTGTTCAATATTAGCCGTTGGAAAGTAATGCATATCCTGATAGCTCGCTATTCAATATTAGCCGTTGAAAGTAATGCATAATCTGCTAGGTCGCTGCTCAATCTTAGCAAATGAAAGTTATGCATCGTCTGCTAGCAAGCCGTTCAATTTTAGAATATGAAAGTAATGCAGTTTTTGCTAGTTAGCTGTTCAATTGTGTAATTTAATGTATCTTCTGATAGCTAGCTGTTCTTTGAAAGTAACGCATCTTCAGCGATATCTCGCTGTTCAATGTTAGCCTTTGACATCTGTATGCTAACGGTGCCAGGGAAATGGGATCAAATAATACAGTAATAACAATTATCTGCCACGAATGATGTAAACGGCAACTATTGTGTGATGGGCAAAGCTTATAAAATCAAAGCTACAAATTGACGAAAATGGACTTGATGGGCAAAAGGACGCAAATATTACATATTTGCTGTAAACTAACAGAGCAATTTACTTGTGCTGAAATACATCAAATAACAAAGATACATCTGTAGTGGTGACACTATGTATATGAAGTAGCTAGCTCAGATCAATGTCGAACTATGATGAGAACAGTAGCGGCGTTGTTCTGGTAAATTGAAGGAAATCGGCGACGTCTGCCCTCAAACGACAAGATAACGCGTTCCATACTGTTCGTTCCCCGTGTTTATAATTAAAAATGTGATTCCGAGAAGTACAAAGGCTAAACGAATAGAACATTTCCTCCGAGCATTGATTTGATTGATTGGTCCTTCGGTCGAAGCTGAGATAGTTTCCATGGCAACATATCGAGTCACGGTGAAAAGTGTTGGGAGTGCGACGGTTGTATTGATTCCATCGACACGTATAACGTAATATAATGTATACAACCCTTGGCGGTAACGGAAGTAGTGTTTGTTGTTGTATTGCTAATAGGTTTTCCTTGCGGAAACAGCACCCTGTGTTGTTTTCGGAACTTGGTCATCAACATATTAGTCAGTTATGTCACCACATTACTTGCGATGCCTGGTTACGGCAGCAGCAAATTCATGTGTGCTGAATGTGTGATCGTCTGACGTATTGTTACGACATCAGTGAACTCGTCATTCTCACGCTGGAAGTTGTAGCCATGTATTTTCCTCCATGTTCATTCACATCGTTATCCCTGCGCTAGAAGGGGATTATGAGTGGTAGGTAGTAGCATATTCCGGACATAATGCAACAGTCATCACAGCCTTTCCAAAATCCTGCAGACCGTGAGCCAATCGTCCTGCTTCTGTGAGTGCCATGTTCAGGTGTGTTATTTTGATATCTTGAGCCAATCTTCCTGCTTCTGTGAGTGTCATGTTCAGGTGTGTTCTTTGATATCTTGAGCCAATCTTCCTGCTTCTGTGAGTGTCATGTTCAGGTGTGTTCTTTGACATCTTTAGCCAATCTTCATGTTCTGTGAGTGTCATGTTCAGGTGTATTCTTTGATATCTTGAGCCCTTCCTGCATCTGTGAATGCCATGTTCAGGTGTGTTCTTTGATATCTTGCATCTACCTTGTTAGTGGTCTAAAACCTGTTTTCAATTTCTTGACATCATCTCCTGCAATATGGTCTTTTCTAGGCCTTCCTTTTGCTTGATATAGCCATATATTTCAACGGGAAACATGTATGCCCAAAGGATAGTTAATTTTGTTATATACTTGCAGCTCAACCATATGTTATTTATGTAAGTTTATTCGATGCAATGGCCAACCTCCGTCTGACCTTAATATCAATCCTATTTGCTGCTTATTAGAAACGCAATGTATCCTTCTTTACTAGAAGGAATGCGTCAGCATTCTTTGTTTCTCCTTAACATATATGTATCAGTTTATGTGAAATGACGAATACAACATCGAATAGGCAGAACGCAAGGTATGAAACAAGTAATGCATTCTCATAACCCGTCATGGTCGTGGTGGTACTACATGGGATGCATCAACACATAGTTTTCCAACGATTTATATCCTTAGCGATGCGGATAAGTGTGGAAAATCTTGCAGTCTTTGCTATTATATGTCCATGATTGTGTTTTGCCTCTTCTGCTTCTTCCACTTTCAACTGTATCCTGCAGTATTGTTTTTAAAGGGAATCATGTCGTCATACATATTCAAAAACATGCAAGCTTTCTTCGTGTTCCTATTGAAAATCGTGATTATTGTGAACCGACGAGATTTTCTATTTCTTATACATTTATCTTATGCTCTCTAAAGAAAATAAACAAAATTCATCTATTTACACTTGTAATCAAAAGCCTGTTTCCGTCTCTCTGTGCTTGCAATGATTGTCCAACTCTCTTAAGCAAACAGCTTTTAATTATATTACGCAGGAAATTTCTCATCCTCATTGTTCTCATAAACTATTGAATGTCTTCAACTAATTCTTTGTCGTCAGTGTGGATTATTTGCGCAACCAAACGATACTGATACTTTAAAGAGATAGTGCTATTTTTCAGTGAATGATAGGTCAAGGGAAAGAAAGTGCCTTCTATCTGAAACGATCGGAAGAACGCTCAACCAACAGTTGAACTTATACATATACACCTTTAGATGGTCAATGGCTCGGCGAGCTGAACATATATTGGAATATTCCGAGCGCTTTGGTTCTGATTCTTAATTAAGAATAAAGATATAATTAGCTTCACTTATCATTTCCACCACGCATAACTACGAATTCCTTTGATCTTCTTTTGTGGATATATATATATATATATATATATATATATATATATATATATATATATATATATATGAAAGATATGGATTTTACTGTATTACAAATCAATTGCGAGTCTTGCACATTTGTAGTCGTGCTACGTTTCAACCTAAAATGGAGACCAGTACATTTCTTTATCCAGTAACTGACAATTGTATTCTTTCACTGGGTATCACCTAGTGTTTGTTTTTAGCTGCACATCTGAATTAAGAGCGCATATAAACACCACAGTTATGACATAGGAAATGGTTGATTTCATGTCACTCTCCACTAAGGTCGCTCTCCACTAAGGTCGCTCTCCACTATGAAACATGTAATTTGATAGTACGGTGATTAATAATAACAAGTAATTGAATCGTATCGTGTACATGACGTTGCTGTTTAATTTTTGTTGACATGTTTGTGTTATGTGACGTATTCTTTCCAGAACATAGTTTTTTTATGACTATCTATCTGAACGCTGTGGACCTTGTTTGCCTTGCGGTGTCAGTGGTAGACGGGTTAATGGAGTTCAATCTTCGTGTGTGCAGTTTGTAAGCTTGTTCCTATGGCTTCTTTCATTTATGTGACCCATCTTTTATATGGTATGCCTCTGGCTTTATAGCCGTGATGTCTATGTGTCCATGACCATCTGTGGCATGATGTCTGTTGGTAGTCTGGAAGTGTATGAAAACCACTCTTGTGTCTGCTAGTCCCAGTAGTTTGTTATTTCGTTTTCCATTTCCTCGATTAAATCTTGTGCTTTGTTCTTTAATCCGCAAATGTTAATGGATCCGAATTTGATGGTTTTTCGTTTGTCGTCTCCTGACAATCGTCATTTTCTATGAGCAATGTGTTTTCATCGCTGTCGATTTGCTAGATCTGTCACAGCGTTGTCTCAGAGTTCTAAATGGTTACACTGTGTTCTAATCTATCACATTCAGATGTAGATATCACCTATTCCATCAGAGTTTTCTGTATGAATCTCTTGAAATCCCCGCGGTGTTTGGTAAATTGTCCCCCCCCCTCATTTAGCGACATGTACATGCATTCCTCAATAATTCTTGTCCAGCAAAGTCTCGGTCGGCCTTTGCCTCTACTGCCTTTTTTCATGCCACCTCCAACACACTCTTTCCTTTCCATCATGTCTTTTCACATGACCGAAAAAACCGTAACTTCCTTTTTAATATAGAGTTTAAAAGCCAGCATTGATTTTGACCACTAAATATCACCCAATCGTATCGCCAGTACAATATGGAAATATATATATATATATATATATATATATATATATATATATATATATATATATATAATATATATATATATATATATATATATTATATATATATATATATATATATATATATATTATATATATATATATATATAGAGAGAGAGAGAGAGAGAGAGCTTAAAGAGCACGTGTCGAAAGACTAAACTGCAAGTGAGATAAGGACTTAATACTATCGTAAGAAGACCATTTTTATTTTATGGACACTTTATAAGGCAGGGAGATGTGGACAGCATAGTTGTAACGGAAGGGGAAATCGAGGATGACAGCGTGAAAAAATATTAGATAAACCAACATTGTTGCATGGCATAGAGATAACAACTATTATGATAAAATATACAAGAAATTAAAAGTTCTAGAGATCCATGATCGCCTGCGTCACTCGCCACGGTACCTGATGATGATGGCTTAAAGAAGCAAATCATCCAGAAAAGATATTCATTCTCGTCTTATCTATTATCATACGCCACACCCAACCCAGTTCTCAGATGATGAACTGCACGTCGTTTTCTCAGTGTGCTCACACTAACTTTTGACTGAGCTTCCTCTTGCTGGCACGTTAATAACCCACAGTCAAGTGCAGTTTTATTTGCGCTCTCGCGGGTGGGCGTGTGTTTCTATACGTCTGCTTGGCGAGCTTGTATTCATTTCTGCTTGGACGCCTGGTATCAATAATGCTCATCCATACAACAGTCCTCAGATGAGACCATCCTCTCGCCAGTTATATTTTGTATTATGTCATGGACAAATCTCTAATCTGGGCATCAAGACCTGTTGCTATATGACGTTATCTAGAGCAATAATCTTTAGATAGCAACGGGGAACTTTTTTTTTATGCCAAGAGCCATTTGTAAATTTATAACATCATTCGCAGGCCATATACAATTATCAACATAAAAAAATATATTTAAGTAACGCACCCCTAATGTGATGACTAACTGCTTCTCTTTATTGAGGCGTGTGATGTTAGATCTGTGCGCCCTTTTAGTTCGTGATGACGTATCGACACCAAGTGGCCACCTCCTGTCACTAGTGATTGAGTTATTCGCCATTTTAGTGTTTAGCTATCTAAAGCGTTAGTTATTTTTGTCATGATGTCTCTAACAATTCTGTACGTTCACATATTTTGTGGCAATCACCAAGGACATATCCTGTGTATACTTGAGTTTCAATAACGTTTTAATTATTAAACTCGGCGCACTGTAACTATTTGACCACATTAAAACGGTTATAAATATTTGGTTTTATGGAACAAGATCCTAGATTTATTTAATTCTTAGTCACGCCCTTGGTTATCTCCTGCGTACAAAACAAAATTATCCCACATATTATAAATGTTTCACGGGTTCTCTACCCCTGCTGTATATGTTCTATCGCGTTCTAAACATAATTTCAGTTTTGGTGAGGATGCTTTTTTGGGACATTATGCTCATAAATTGTTCATACAAGATATTTGATGACTTTTTACTGACAACAACTGCCATATATCAGCCATCACTCCTTGACTCCCATCTCTCAACCCCGCCCCCTCCCACCAATTAAACATTACTAACCACCTGGGTGTTTAGAACAGATATCTATTTATGAGTTCAATTCATGTATCTCCTACGCTCGTTCTTAAACTCCTGCAGATTAGCAGGATGTAGTCCGGAGAACGGAATGCGTTTGCCATGCTTTACAGCTTAGCTACGATATCTGCACCTTTCGGTCTGACACATCCGACTTTAGCATGGCTTCATATCATTGTGACCCTATAAGGGATGAGACCGCCAACCACACCCAACAACATCCTTGGTCTCCGTCTACGAAGTAAGAAGTACGTGGGGAGTAAACGGTGTTACTACTTTTTTTGCTCCCCTTTCAGGCCCCATAGCACACTGATGAATTGATAATGTCGATCTGTCTTAGAAAATTTGTGTATATCCATCTAGATCGGTGGTAGGCATTTTTTTCCTGTTAGGCGGACCGGAGAGATATTTTTTCACTTGTTGTTGGTCAAAAACCTATTTTTAAAACAATCATTTGCATCTCCAATTAGTATTTTCTGAGCTCTTGGATCAGCACTACTTGTGCGTAGTAGTTTTAGATTAGACTGGGGTAGGAAAAAAATGGCTTACCGAGTCGGATTTGGCCCAAGGGCCGTATTTTGAAAACAAAACAACCACTGAACTAAAGAAGCAGAGAAGACAAAAGATAATCATAGGCAGACAATATAAAAGACTGGACATGGCCAGATGTTCCCAGACCCACTCGCATCATTGAAATAGAAATCGCCTCTGTGGTCAATCTCCATAAAAAAGAACACATTTTACAGAACAACTCAATGTACGACACCACAATAAGCAAAACAACAGGCATCAGAAACAGCTCTGACAGACACACTCTACAGCCGTCTCGTGGGACTGGTGGCCACAGTGCAGTTGATGGATGGAATCCATATCAGTAATCTGATTTAGACTGGAGAACGAGGAAGTAGAATAAGCTATTAGTACACCGGTAAAGCTACCTTCTCTGTCTTCATAACATAATGAACATCAAGTGACAGAACAAAATCACAAACACAGATGCACTACAGAGGGAAAAATAACCATCCGTTATGGGAGTTCTCTAGTAGACGATGAAGGTGATTGGATTATGTGAGAAGTATGACCAATACCCGTATCCTACAGCAAATATTGCTTGGCGAACTGTCCAAAGGGAAAATAGAGGCAGATCACTGCGAAACATTCCCACTCTATTATTCTTTTCAGTTCCACGTGGAATATAGGACATTAACTGTTCCTCTCTGACGCTTTCTGTGATGAGCTGTATTCTTCAACTGTGCTTACTAGGTCCAAGTTGATCTGGTCTCTTAATTCATTGTTCCTCTCCAGATGTTCCTCGGTTTTCCAACACTCCTCTTTCACCGTGGTTCCACTCCAGATCCTGTTTGGTTCTAATTTTCTTCAACTGTGCTTACTAGGTCCCAATTGATCTGGTTGGTCTCTTCATTCACTGTTCCTCGGTTTTCCAACACTTCTCTTTCGCCGTGGTTCCAGTCCAGATCCTGTTTGGTTATGTCAGAATTCTTTCTAACATTGTGTCTTATCATCCATCTCCAATTTCTAATTTGTATGTCTATCTGCACCGACACTGGTGTGTTCCCTCCCACGTCATCTCATTGGATATCAACTCTGTCTATCTAATGCATGTAAACGGTGGAGACAATATTGTCTGTCACCAGGTGAACGATGGTTGATCCTATTCACACTTCCGTTAAGCATAGGGGTGCTGAACTTCAGCTGTCGTTCCAAGGCCGGATGTGTCGTCTTGGTTGCATTAAGTCCATGTTTGTTAAGGTAGTCTTGATGTTTTATATCCATTGGTTTCTTGGTTTAACTCTGGCCGTATATATTCTTTTTTTTATATGCTCTTATTGGTATTTCGTTTGTGTTAATTCTCATAAGGTGACCGAACCATTTTACTGGTTGCCTTTCGATATGCTCAATACATTATATTATACTAACTCTTTTCTTAATTTCTTGTTTTATCTAGTTTAGTAACCATTGCAGCTTTTCTCGGACACTTCATTTCACATGTAACGATTTTCCTCTGCTGCGTGGCTGTTACGGACCATATTTGACATTGGTAGCAGAATATTTCTATACAAATTGTTGATATTATCTGTCTTTTGATTTCCATCTTGATGTTTTGGTGAAGAAGAAATGGTAAAAGTAGGTAGGTCACTGTGTTTGCTTTCTGGCACCTTGTTTCTATTTCTCTGTGAGGAATTATTTATAAATATTGGCAGTTGTGGTGTGATTTTCTGGGTTGCATGCCATGTTCCGGAGCCATGAAGCAATACAGGTTTCACATTTGTATTGTCACACAACCTAACCTAACATTCTGTCTCTGGAGCAATGATAAGAACTTCCATTCTGGTCAAAGAGTATTGAAACACAAAATTACCCATGATCGAAAGCAAGTCTCACTGTATGTTTTTAGTTAATTCCCGGGGATCTTCCTGGTGTAGTGATTCAGACGTTCGCTATCTGATCAATGGTTCGTGGGTTCGAATCTCGCTCGTGACGCGTTGTTCATAAAATGGATGCATTTGGAGATATCTGGATTATCGTTTGAAGCTTCGAAGTTACGTGCTATGAGTGGTACTTTCGGCAGACGACGTGCCGCTGCGTTGAGGGAATACATATAGGATAACCCGTGTACAATGAAATATTTTGAGCCCCTTTTTGAGTTAATTCATATCAATTTCAAAATACCAGCTTAAACTGGTAAGTTGACGTAGCACTGTGTGATGCAATAATGGTTTTCAACTAATAGTATCTGCTAACAATCAGCGGCTCTCACATTGCATGTTTAACAAATGGGTTTTCTCAATCATGTTCAATTCCCATTACATTGGATTCCTTAATTTAAACATTTCAAAACTAAGTATCAAAAGATTGATTTATCTGCCTTTGTGAGGTGTCCTTTACATAATTCTGTCATCACTGCAGTTCTGTAAGCGTCTGTGCACGCTGCCAGCCTCGTCCAGTATCATATTCAGAAGGTCTTAAATATCCTTTGGTCATCGTAGTCTAGGTCTGCCACTTGTTCTATTTCCTGGATCTTTTCCCTACATGATTAATCTTTCTAAACCATTGCGTCTTTTTATGTCCAAAATATGTTAGCTTGCGTTTTCTTTTAGATAGTTGTGATGATCTAGTCTTCTTCTGTGTTCAATTCCTTACGGACGTCTGCGTTTGTTCGTCTTTCTGTCCATGATATTCTGAGGACCTTTTTATACCTAGATCTAGCCTGCACCAATGGAAACATGAGTACAAAAACATCGCTGCCAATAGTATATCCAGGTGGATGTGGTCATCGACTGATAACTTACACAGCAAGGCCGGCTGCAATTTCTAATATTTGTCCCTAGTGATCACGCATATTTACCAATGTGAACTAGGGATTTGACAGTAGTGAAATTTAAAGCGATACATACATTGTGTATGAATCACGCACAGTATGACTATAGCGACACTCGTCCACCTATTCTAAAGGTGTCTCAGTGGTTGATCAGACTAACTACCAGGGAACAGAAATCATTTGGGGGTTGTCCATGAATTACGCCGGGACATGTGCGTGCTCGAGGCAATGAAAGAGCAGATCAAATGGCGTCATGCGCGATTGTGGCACAGGATGATGGGACAATGGATCGAACTGACGTTTTGAAATCTTGAAGAGATATAACACGCGAGTGAGATGTTGTGGAGGATGATTCCTTTACATTGATCAAGGTTTAAATCAAGGTTTGAAATGCGGTGTTGATAGAAATGAACATTTTGGAGGGCGCAGAAGAATGATGATCAACCAGCATAGGACCGGTACTGTCAGCATAAGTGTAATGGCGGATACACTCAAGGAGAGATCGGAGCAACTATGGACGTGTTCTGTTTGCAGTGGTGATGATCCGACGACTAACTAACCTGAATTACGTCAAAATGTTATTGCCAGTTTTTACTCCCCCCCCCCTCCCCCGAAATGTCAACAACTCTCAACGATTCTCAAGAAAATCATATCACACATTTAACCCTACCCAAAAATAAATTAGGGGGAAGGGAGCTGAAAAAGTACGGACACATTTTTCACTTATAGAAACAAATGTTTCCTCTTCTTCTTCTTCAGCGTTCATTCTCAACCTCCTACTTTAATTCTATCATAACAGGACCATGGTCCTACTAGATTTCCAGCAGGATGTAGTCCAGAGAATGGAAATGCGTTGTGTCGTCGTTTTATTTGCGCCAATGGTCCGACACATCCGTCTTCGGCGGATAAATGTTTCAAATTAATTTTAATTGGTGCGTAAACGTCAACTTGTGACACTTCTCCCTCTCAATCCCTTGTCAACAACGGTCCATATTTCTTATCCATTATTTTATTTATTTTTCTCCATTGTTGACGTAATTTGTAGACAACACCTTTGTAGATGGCATACCTATGTAATAAGCCTTTTTCTCTTGTGGAAGCACTAGAGAACTTCATCGATACGGTTACGTATTTTTTCCATCTAAGAGGTTTCTCCTTAGAAACCGCCCAGAGTTAGTTTTCTGAGTATGAAGTAAACATTTGGAAGGAACCCCCTCCAAAAATAGCACAAAAGGATAGAAGAGACATATTGCTCATAATTCTTGTGTATTGAAACAAATAAATCATGTCATTGCTTTCTGTATCGCTATCAGTTTTGTAGTTGTCGTCGAGATGTCTGAAGTATTCCTCTACTTCCTTCTTCAAACCTGATTACCGCATGTTTCCTGCCTCTGTTTTGCTCAGTGCCCATCTGGATTGAACGTGTATTGTGAACTTTGATCTTTGACCTGCTTCCTATATACTCTGGTATGCTAATCTTAGACCGTCGACAATACAAGGCATATTGGCTATTGGAAAAAGCAACATTTAAACATGACTAATTTGACTTGTCCTGTGATTTTCATTGAACACTATGATTTTGCTTTGTTTTGGGAGCCAATCACAATCACGGGAAATGTCAACCAGTCCTTTTGAAGGCTGTTTTTCCATTCACCAATATGTCTTATACATACGACGGTCAGGTCTAACCGCAGTTATTGACTCAGTACAGTGCCTGATCCACAATAGTGGTTCTCAACTAATGCAATAGTATCTAACACCCATGGGTTCCTACATTATACGAATAACATTCTTAATTTCTCACAGTTCAGTATACCAGATATTACCTTGGTAAATGAGTGGTATTTTCGTTTTAAAGTCGTCTGGCTGTAAGAAGGCAAGTCATTCTCCTATATAGGTATATGTGTGTGCATGCCTAAGCGCACATCTTCCCTGCGCTCAGTTATCAGTCACATTTCTGGACTAATTCAACGTTTTCTGTGCTGTTCATTGGCTGGTCACACAAAGCATACGGAAAATGACAACTCATCTTCTCCTCTTACACAGTTGGACATGTCTACACAGCAAGTCCGGTTCTAGATTAATAGATACTGCTGTATTTGTAAGCACTGACGCCCGTGTGCTGCCGGGGCCCGAAAAAGGAGCAAAGAATAGCAACACTGTTTACCTTCCATGCATGTCGTAAAAGGCGACTAAGGAGGTTATGGGATGGAGATGGCTGCCCCGTCCCATATAGGGTCAGTGACCTAAAGCCATGCTGAAGTTGGACGTGTCAGACAGAAAGGCGCATATATCGCAGCAATGCTGTAAACCATGACAACGCATTCCGTTCTCCGGACTACATCCTGCTAATCTGCAGGAGTTTGAGAACGAAAGCAGAAGAAGAAGGAAAAAAGCACTGACAATCGCATCAACCAATATGAATAACTCTGTGTGATCAGTACCCATGAATGTTCTGAAGGAATACGTACATTTCGAAAAACACAGAAAAAAGTCGGAGATACTAAGATAAGTGACGCTGTATTAGATCAGCTAGCAAACTAACCCGTGAATGACTTATTTTCTAAAAAAACAACTAGCTAAATATTTTTTTAAAGTATTTCTGTGGTAGACAGATCTAATATAATTAAGTTGGATTGACATTTGGTGTTGAGAGTAGAGAGTATCACAAGAAGTCATTTTTACTAAACCAATTATCTCTCGTTCTCTCACTATCTCTCTCTCATGCACGTATCCCTCCCTTGAAATGTAAAAAATATAATGTCCCCTAATTTACTCTTGGCTGGTTCAAAACCCAACACATATGACCCCCTCGTCACCACCCGCCCTCTCATCCCAGTATCTACATCCCTGCCTGAAACGCATGGTTTTTCTCACAGTAAAACACGCCGTACCTATCTTAGCTATCTCTTATCGATAGCAAAGAATATTTTATTAAACGAGACATTACTCATTGGCGTCTGATCTGAAGACGTGTTCAAACCACTAGATTGTATTCGTTCACAGTTTTGGTATTATCAGTCTATTTCGCTTAAATGAATATCTTCATCGTGCAATGTGTAGGTGGCGTAGGGGATAGTTGATATACAAGGCCGTCGATTCGTCGTGAAAAGGTTGGGCTTTATCCTCCTTTCGGGTAATTCCATAGTACTAAAAATCATGTTCTGATTTCCTAAATATTGGGGTGGGGATTGAATATTCTCACAACCCCCCCCCCCCAACCTTATATCATCAACGTCACTTCTGACTTTCCTTGTCAAAGATTTCATATGTTGTTGTTGTTGGTTTTTTTTTCACCTGAATATTTTTACATGAAAATATGTATATGCGCTAGAAGCAGTAATTATTGATTGAGATGTTTAGCCATGGCTTCTACAGTAATATAAGACCTACTGGCTGATGGGAATTCACAACGTCTTAATGACTCATTTTATTGTACCTGTGATCATTATGATATATTGGTCATTATGATATACTTACGCGTCATAGCAATTAAAATCAATGAATACACAAATCAGTTATTAAGACGTCTTGATTTCCCATTATCCAATATGTCTTATATACCGAGGGTCACGGTTTAGCATAGCATTCGAACTATTTCTCTCCAATATAGTTATTATAGATTTATTAAGAGTTTGAATCAGAAGACAGCAGACGGGATTCGAACCAGGTACTTTCACCTGGCCTATATTAGCCTCCCAACTAGAATCAACATGATTTCAAAATATGAACCAGTGCGTACCCCAATCAAATCCCGTCTGCTACCTTCACATTTTTATTTTTTTGTTTTTTTTTAAAACTCTGTGATATGTCCTAATTATATTATTACGTGATTGAAGGATGTTTGAATAGTTAAGGGGGGGGGGGGAGAGAAGAAGACGGCGGCGCTACTGGAGATTAACGCCTGCGTTATAGCATTAGGAACATATACACTCAGTAGGTTATGGGAACTATAAACACACACCCCATCTGCTGAAAATGACCAACTCCTCTGGGAATGCCCGACGTGCACCGTCGTCGGTTCAGAAAGTCACTAATCATCAAACTCATAGCCCCCTCAGGGTCGTTGAAGTATTACTTTAAACACATAACAAAAATCCCGCCATGCCTGTCTGTTCTCATTGCCACATTGCAGTGGAGAAACTTAGTCCTGTCTAATTTTTGATATTATCATTTCCTACTTTCCTTTGTTTTCTACTTCTTCCACCTCCAACTGTCCCCTTTATGACATTTTTGGAAAATGAATCCCGTTCATCGTGTATCCAAAATACACAAGTATTCTTTCTTTTACTATAACTATGAGATGTTCTTGTTCACACGCCAGAGCGTTTATTTTGCTTTTTACATATACATTGGTTTTATGTACTGAATAATTGATTTACAGTATTCGTCTGTAACATTTGTTTTCAAAAGCCTGTATTATTCTCACCATTTCCGCTGTAATTGTTCAGCTCACACGTCTTTACAAAATAATAAAATTTCTTCTTCTTTCGTTCACTTGAAACATGTCTAGGTCTGTAAAATAATTTTTATTGTTAAAATTTTACGTAAGTTGATATTCACTACTATATTCATACTGAAAGCACAGCTATCACAGAAAAGCTTTAAACTATGAAACGCCACATTCGTTCTCTGGACTACATCCTGCTCGTCTGCAGAACTTTGACAACGACTGCAGAAGGCAACTGTACTTATTCTGCTTTTCCATATGGTGTTCAGATCAGCTTATCCAGGAGGTACCTTTATGTTCTGTAGCCATAGTCAGGCCCGGTAACAATCCTGCCAAACATTTATCCATGATTATTGGCTATTGGGTGGAACGCCAAGCAACATCGGCCAGATCTATAATTGCTGAAGTCTTATTCAAAGCGCAACGAGATTTTCAGCTTGTTGGGTTGTTTCCAGATGCTCGTTGCATGCATTATCAGAGTTGGGTATGCTTATGGCCCTCTAGCTCGCTCGTTTAAAAACACTCACTCTCCCTCGCTTGTGCCCAATCCCACCCCTGTAATATGTCAAGCTGAATTCTCCCCAATTACTGCTTATATTAGCGTTACCACTCCTGGGCCTTTTCTCCATATCTGGGTTTATAAAATCTTGGTCTCCACGAATCTGAGCTTTTCTTGCCTATTTTTTTTTTAAATGAAAAAATGGGTCGGTTAATGTTTAATTAATTGTTGATAAATATTTCATAAGTCTAGCGAGGCATGCAAGTCAACTGCATGCAATTTGAGATCGTCACATCCGCTCTAAAATGGCACTTTAAGAGTTTATTTACTACGGCGATTATCGTCCCAGTCCAAGCTTGGAAGTATTCAAAATGAATTGTATCGATATGAGTTATGGCATCTATAACTAATTTCAACTTCGTGGGTAACATTTAATGACATGCATTTCTCTGCAGTGACTGAAACTGACGGATTTGTCTATATAAACATAGATTTAACAGAAGATAGGGCAGACGTTCTGAATCTGCTTCATGAATGCATGTTGGAGACGGACACTACTGTATATTAAACTTCTAGCAGCGATTACAGGAATTCCGTATTAATTGCGGTATTTTCCACCATAAATTTCCACCAACTGTGGAGAATTAGGAGTGTATAAATCATTGGGTTACATGAAGTTTGCATATTTTTAACATATGCTAGAAGATATATGGTTCTGCCAGAGCCTGTGTGCAATAGTGTTGGCTCTCAACCAATGACCAATTCATTTACAATGAGTAGGGTGAATTATCTCTCATTTTCTTTTGACATTCATGCAATTTTGTTCGTTCAAGCTGCGTTTATATTTTCAGCATTGTATCTCAGAATGAACTAAACGATTCGCGGTGTTAATGGAAAATGTAGCACATTTAACAGCCTCCTGGAAATTGACTAATATTGAGCCAACTTTTTTATGGTATAAATCTGTAAGTCAAGAATGGTCACCACCACTGAAGTTTATTTTGCTTTCAGAATTTTTGTGTAGCATATTGGCATCAGATTTGTCCATGCTGTTGATGGGATATTTCCACACACACAACTGAAGGGGGGGGGGGAGAGAAAAAGGAGGGGCGACTTGTGAGGAAGCACAAACTAAAATACCGTTATCTGTTATAACAATTAGGTCATTTGTAATAACTTGGTGCTGACTGACAGAATATGTATGTGAAGAACAGAAATTTGATATATGCAGTATAAAGAATACATATAATTGGGGATTTTATAACATGTTGTTACATAGGGAAATTACTGATTAAAATATGCTCTATATCTAATATTTTCTTCTTTTCTTTTGCGTTCTATCTCTGATAACCAACACGAGAGTTCGCGTGATTTCTGCCAGGGAGTGTGAAGTACATTAGAGCTGCGATGTTTTGCGCCTTCCGGTCCAGTACATCCGATTTCGACATGTGTTTAATTTGTGTTAACGTCCCCAGCATGTGACAGCCTTCTTATCTATCATCAAGCATGGATGTGAATCGACCTATGCCATTACAGGCCAAAACATGTCACTGAGTGGCAGTCCTCGGAAGAGGCGGTAATCAAGGATTTAGACTTGGGTCGAGTACGTCTATCTCGCACGGGGTGTTCCGCTGCTAGTGATCTTGTCTCGGGTAATTATACGCATTGTCCCTGTCCCCTGAATCTTTTCTAATCTGTGAACATGGTTCCAGGTATAGGAAATAATCTAAGTACGGTTGGGTTCGTTTGCCCTCTTAGCTGAGGACAATGTCGTACACTGACATTGCGAATACCTGATCCAATTATGAGGCTTTTCACATACCTGGAAACAACAGAATACATTTTCTGCTTCTTTCCCACGAGACATTCTTCTTGCAGGTATCTAGACGCTTGTTCTCCAGCTGAAAAATGCTCATAGTTACGATTTTCGTATAATTTGTTTTCTCTATTCTATTTGCACATGTCGCTTCACTCTAGCACTGTGGTGCCATCTCATTGTAATCCATATGTTAGGTTTACTTTTCCGGAGACTTGCTCATGATTCTAGATGTTCGTGAGCTTGGAACGCGACGGCCCGATAAGTTCAGACCAGACGCTGTTATGCTTTTCTGTGACAGTGTTTTGACTGGGGACCAAGAGGTGTCGTGTCATTCGAAGATATTGTTTGTCTTGTGCAAACAAATCTTCTTCCTTCTCAATAAACATAAACTTTCCGAACGCGAAACATGAAGTGTTGGCCAGATTTCTTCGCACGAGCTTAGAAGCATATTATTTCCAGGGTGCACAAAGAGGAGGTGGTTTTTTTTTTGAATTATTTGTCAACCCTCGGTCCGTTCGAGAGCAGTGCGAAACCCCTTCTTATTTTGACCTTTTTTCGGAAATGGATTTTTTTTCTTCAAAAAGTTGAGTGGTAACTATGACCTAGATGTTCTATCAATAGTATTGACCAAATTCAGCGGGATATGTGAAAGAATTCCGACTCTTCACCTTTACTTCTGCTGTTACACTCATGTATCTCCCTATATTGCTTCAAACCATTTCCTCCTGTATCCGCGTTCTCTCCCCAGCATCCGTCAATCCTGCCATGCCTAACTAACCTCCTTACAGGAAGAAAAGGAGGGAAAACCCTGGTCTGAGATTAATTCTGTTTTCTCTGCTTATTTATTATGTTATTATTCGCCATTAGCTCTCGCTCCTGGTTCCAGATAAAATAATCACACGTGGCACCGGGTCTTGTCGCCTCTGTGTCGGAGCGTTTGTTACAACTGAATCATTTCCACTATGGCTTACCTCCTGTATGAATAACCAGTCATATGATTCTGTTCTGTCCCTCTTTTACCGTGTGTGGGTGTGTAAGTTGTGGAAAGTGTATGTGAATGTTGTGTGTATGTGTATATTAACGTATATGGCGGACAGCGCGGATGAAATATCTGATGTTCATAGGGCTGGTAGACACTTGCCAGCATAGCGTTGTGGAATGAAATGGGCTTTGTGAAACACGTAGAACACTTTGGTCATCCACTGAATCAGGAGAGAGAGAGAGAGAGAGAGAGAGGTCGACGAATAGCGCAACTGTTCCATATTATAAACAAATTTCAGAGCTAGTCATAACTCAACGTCCATCATCATCTTCATTATCCTCCCAGTTGTGCCGAATGGACATCGTCAATTACGACGGATATTAACAACGTGTTAACTTATACATTTCATTGTTTATTTTTCACACCATGCCCACTTCTTTTTTTTTTTCTCTATATATTTCCCATGTGCATGTTTACTTCTCACTTCATGTGTGCACGTTTTCCGTCTCTCTGTTGATATCTTGCACTTTCGCATGTTTTCTTGTCTGTGTGGTGAACTCGTACTTCCCCGTACATGTTTTCTTCCATCGTTACGTGTGAACTCTTTTTCTCATAACATGTTTACTTTTAACCATGCTTGTGAGCTCCTTTCTCACACGTTTACTTCTAGCGTTACTTGTCAACACCTTTCTCCGCATACATGTTTACTACTAACGTTACTTGTGAACTCATTTCTCCCTATACGTTTACTTCTAACGTGACTTGTGAGCAGCTTCTCCCCGCATATGTTTTCGTGTAACGTTACTAATGAACATTTTCTCACCGTATAAGTTTACTGCTAACTATAAGTTTACTGCTAACTCTGCACTTCCCAAGTACAAGTAAGTCGATACTCTACGCTCTTTGAGTCCTCTTTTGTGTAGATTATTGGTTGTGATATTAGCGCCTCTTGTCCAACAAATCATATTTTAGCAAACCCACATGTTTGAGTTGCCAACTCAACTCACAATCTCCTTCAGTCGTCTCCAACTACATTCATATCTGGCTATATTGTTAGAATTTATTATTTTTTTCCCTCTTTACCCCTCCCTCCCCCTCATGGCGAGCACCGCCACTGAAACAACGCAGATTCATTACCTTGCGAAGGATTCTGTTATCATTTCGGGACCCAATAACGTTTGAAAACCCCTGCGCTAACAATTCTCCGGCAATAATCATTTCTCATTCTGTGACCTCTTCTAAAACTACCGAATAAACTACAATGGCGCCGATGTTATCCACTTATTTACTGTGATGCTACGAGAGTGTCGTTCCATTCCACCCCCCCCCCAAACAAATCTCGCTCACCCTCGTATCCGCGTCTCATGCGATATCCTCCCGTGGGCCAATGAACCACAATTTCCCCTCCCCGAACTCGTTCGTTTTTCCCCATACACTGGTTAGTCACACTTTCTCAGTACTCCAGCAATACAGGAATCATTTCTCTTCAGCGCATTTCCTCTATTTGTTTAATTTCGTTCTGTTCTGTGTGGATGGGAATACATTTTACCGTTCTCTATTGGCTCGACGTGGTCTCATATTTCATTAAACCGTCTGGTGTGTGTGTGTTGTGTAGTTTTACCAAAAGAATCGGTACGAGGATACATTCAAGTTTGCTGTCATCCGCTCACTACTCAGCACGATGTGGTTACTGTGTTTATGTGTAGCGTATAACACATCCAAGAGGCGAACATTCACACACTCACAGTGTTAGTATATTATTGCTTTACTTGTGCTTAACACCGCATAGTGTACTATTCCGAAATTGTCCGTTTCCTAAGGATACTCATCTAAAATATTGAGTATCAGCGATCTGATACATGAGAAAGATATTCAGAATCATCACCGGTGCTTGTTTTAAGTTCTTGTTGATACTTTTAGGACTGTGTTGAATTGGTGCTGAATTTGAGCGATACTCAGAGAACAACTGTCGGTACTCTTAATCGGCTTTCTCCATTGATTATCCTGCAGACCTCAGCGAACTTAAGGTATACATTTATATCCGTAATTATGCCAATGTGTCGTCTTTTTATCACATGTAACTGTCACATCTGACTAGAGAGAGACTCATCTCACATTAACTGACTCTCAATCTCTCAATCCACTACCCTCGAGCTCTCACATCAACTGTCATCAATCTCACATTCAGTAACCATCAATCTCTCACATCCACAACCTTCAATCTCTCAAATCCAGTAAACCTCAATCTCTCACATTCAGTAACCCTTGATCTCTAAAATCCAGTAAACAAACCATGTTCTCACACTCAATAACCTTCAATTTCTTACATCCACTGACCCTCAACCTCTCAATCCACAACCTTCAATCTCCCGTATCCAGTAACCTTCAATCTCTCATATTCAGTAACCCTCAATCTCTCATATGGGAGCCGCGTTAGCGCAGTGGTTAGCGCACTGGCTTCGCATATGAGTGGTCCTGGGTTCATTCCCCAGCTGAGGCGGAAATGTTTTCAGATCGCAACGGCTCCCAGGTCGGCCCAGCCTTAAATGGGTACCGGATTAATCCGGGAAGTAAAGACTGCGAGGGAGAGGAGATGGCTACCGCCCTCATTTGCAGAGCCTGTGAAATGTAAGATCGCTAACATCTCACACCCCTACGGCATTAATAAATGCTATGGGTTACTTTACTTAATCTCTCATATACAGTAACCCTCAATCTCTCACATCCACAACCTTTAATCTCTCAAATCCAGTAAACCTCAATCTCTCTAATCCAGTAAACAAACCATGATCTCACATCCAGTAACCTTCAATCTCTCGTCCACTACCCTCAATCTCTTTCATGCACTATCCTCAATCTCTCACATCCAGTAACTTTCAATCTCTTTCACCCAGTAACCCTCAATCTCTCTCACCCAGTAACCCTCAATATCTCTCACCTAGTAACCCTCAATCTCTTAGATCCACTGACCCTCTTAACCTCTCACATCCTTACCTTCAATCTCCCATATCCAGTAACCTGCAATCTCTCACATCCACAACCTTCAATCTCTCATCAACAACCTTCAATCTCCCATATCCAGTAACTTTCAATCTCTCTCACCCAGTAACCTTCAATCTCTTTCACCCAGTAACCCTCAATCTCTTACATCCACTGACCCTCAACCTCTCTCGTCCACTACCTTCAATTTCTCACATCCAATCTTTCAAATCCACTACTCTCAATCTCTCACATCCACTGATGCCCTCACATAATCCCTTATACTACTCTCCAACTTACATGCTATAAATCACACATATGCTCTCATTCTATCACTCACTGATTCACACCATGGATCTCAGAATACAAGGCTATAACACATTTGTCACGTCAATACAATAGTTGGTTGTAAACAAACATTGAAGGGAGTTTCTGACTATGCTATGCGTTTTATTATATTTTGTTCTGAATATATACTGGCACAAATTTGTCCAACTGTTTATATAACGTTCTGGAGGTAGTTTAAACCATACATTTCTTCAGTCACAGTGTCACATTTATTCAGTGACAGTGGGTGTGGATATGTGACATTTACATCCAGACTGACCCATGACCGACTTTAGATTAATTAAGATCTAGCGTTAACTCATGACACTACTCATGACATATCCTATTTATCGTTTTTTGTTTCATTTACTGGCTATAGAAATTGACAATGGGAAATAAAATAATGATTCTATTCGGCCAAGAATTGGGACTCAGTTATGGGTTAGCACGCATGACCTGTTTAGAGTAGGTCATTCCTGCTGGCCTTTGATCCGTGATTTTCATTGGCGGGCGACACAAAGTGTACGAAAAGTGACCAATGACAGAATTGGATCAGCCAAGACGAATGACGTTAACTTGTTTTTGCTTCCACGGCCGTCTATACACTGACGTATGGTGTTGATTTTCACCAGTATATCTAGATCTGTGATTCACAACCTTTTTCGAGGCGCAATCTCATTTTACAGAAGTGACCATTGTCCACATTTTCTAGAAGCAAGTTGACGTGCTACCCAGATACATCGAAAAAGGACTTTTTAATAGTCACAGAGCCAGCTGATGGATAGGGACCTCATTTTTCTCATCAGGCGTGTTTTTTGGGACACTGGTACCTATGCCAGTTTATGAGGTACATGTTGTGATCAGCACACCTACGAACAGTTCATAGCTGCTTTGGCCCCCCCCCCCCCATATCAGTAAATTAGATTGTATCGACTCGCAGTTCCAGTTCGGTGTTGATTTTTCAGTCTCTTCGTGCATCCATTATGCTTCTCTTTAGCATTTTCAGTTGTTATAAATGTACTAGTTGTATCATTATGTTGAATGTAATATATATTCTATTGCAGTAGTTCTCAACATGAGCCACAATGTTCCCGTCCCCTTGGGACCATTTAGAAAAAAAAATTGAAATTGGGGGCGATAGACCCGTCAACTTAAACGATAAGCAAGGCTTATAGCTATACAACTTAGATATTTGTGATTTTCAAAGATAGTTAATGACTTTTTAACGGCACCAGGGGGACGGGGATGGAAGAAAGCTTTCATCTAACGGAGTTCACGGTGCAAAAATATCGAGAATCACTGCTCTATTGTATCGAGCAATTTGTTTAACCTACCTGTACCTATTTTCAGTGCCTATCAAATTACTGAATTATAAAACGTTATATGTTGAATGTTATATGGGATGTATCACGTCACTCAAACAGTTGGTTGTAAACAAACATAGATGAAAGTTCTATTGTTGCATATACATTTTATAGTTATACTGTTGAAAATTGGTTTCAATACGTAATACTCAGTGTACCGAGTATTTATCAGTAACTGAGTTTATCGACAGTTACAGTCCTGTAATCTGGAAGCATTCTTCCAAAGTGACGGTATTTGACAGTTTACGTGATTCAACTGGCGGCATATACAAAGTATACATACAGTAGCATTGGTAGCGTATCCTATTCAGGACGTAACCATCAATCCATCATTTTTTGGCTGTAGTGATTTTCTAGGCAATATAAATACGTTCATTAGTTTGCCATTGCTTTCTGAACGGTCTGGATGCTCAAATGTTTGTGGCGGGGATCGAACTCGCTAACTTGGCCGTCACAGATGCGCTCTGTATCACTTCGCCACAGAGCCGGACATACAGTAACCAGTGAAAATCACGGGTTATATAAATAGGTGATCGAATGCGCTTTTTATTTATCATACGCTTAGAGCTCTTATTTTATAAGTCCAATTTCAGGCCTGAATGGATGATTTATTTTAAAGGTTGATTTATGTGAAGCATTAGACCCACACTTTTGTCAAAAATATGAGAATCCTATCATGTGTGTTAATGGGGCCAGAAAGGGAAGCAAACAATAGCTACACTGTTACCTGTCATGCATATTGACTAAGGAAGTTATGTGGGTGGAACTGGCTGTCTCATCCAATAGAGGGTGAGCCAGACTCAGAGGTCATGCTGAAGTCAGTTGCATCTGGCCGGAAGGAGCAGATATCACAGGCATCTAGCTGTAAGCCATGTTATAATGCATTTTGTTCTCCAAAGTACATGCTGCTAATCAGTAGGACTTTGAGAATGAATGCAGAAGAAAAAGAAGAGGAAATAATAATGTCAAAAGAAATGTACGTATTAGCCAATCTGGTACTTATACAGCAAGTAATTCTCCATATTATATGTCCTTCGTGCCGATCTCACTCATCTTGACTGATGCGACTGATCATTGATCACTTTGTGTTTACTTGTCGCCAACTAATGAAAAGCACGTACAAGTGAGATCAACGAAAGTGCCATATATTAGAGAAAGGTTTGTTACAAAGTTGCTGGTAGCTTCATTTGTTTTTATTTCTGATTGTTTCTGTTTTCTCTAAAGCTTCATCGCCCCCATGTCCGACAGTGACCTTTTGGCTCTCCTATGAAGATTCCGCACACCTAAATGACGATGTCGCCCACCTTGAGAAACTCTAATCTAGCATGATCAACGTTGTCACTCCAGCGCTTTTTCCCTCCAATATCTTGGCTTTTTCAAAATGATGAGTGGTAACTGTGAGCATGACAAATGTCGTGAAACGCATACGAAGAAGATATGTGTGCTCAACAAGTCGTCAGTTCCTTATTTTCCCACGGGAAATCGATCTGGTTTGTAGTGAATGAACAGTTTGGCGAGTGAGTACTACTATAACCGGCTCTCTCGCCGCTCAATCTCCATCATCGCGTGCGGTGACGTTCCGTGTGACTAAAGGCGACAACAGCAGGCGGGACTGCTGGAACGTGAGCGGTCACTACCTGGATGGTCTTTAATGTTGCTGTTTACGCAACATTTGGATATTTGGATGTGTTAAAAACTACCTGTTGCTTGAATATTTTTTATGATTACAGCTGACAACTGCAGCCATGATGTCTAATGGCCAGTTTAAAAAAAAAGTATATATATAAGTACTTCATTGGTGTGGTAGACCACACTTAACTTTCTACCGCAGACGTTAATCCGGTATAAACTTTATGAGTATTACAATAGTGGAGGTTGTAGTTCGGTGAAGAACAAGATATTTATATCGCCTAATTACTGGATGTTGCGACTTTCACAGCCAGAGGTTAGTGCCGGCTAGCAGCAGAAATGACAACAAATAGCAGCTGCAAGTTAACAAATGGAGGGAAACAATGCAAGCGGATCAACCATAGAGTTAGACAGGCATACACATCTCCTGATATATTCTAACAGTGTCACTTTCTTCTGCGTTTATTCTCGAACTCATGCAGATTAGTTGCACGTTGTCCGGAGAATGGAATTTGTGGTGCCTTGACTTACAACTTAGTTGGGATATCTGATCCTTTCTTTCTGACGCATTAAAACGGCATGGCTTCTGGGTCACTTTGACCCTCTATGGGATAGGATAGCCACATTCATCTGAAAAACCTCATTAGATACCTACTACGACATGTGTGGTCGGTACAAGAATTGAATGTCTTTGCTCTCCTCTCGTACCCTGGTACCACACTGGCGACAGTGTAACTAATATTGAGATCAATAATCGCGATAGCTGGAATAGCGGTATGTAGACATAATGTGAAAAATGTATAGACTTGACTTTATCATACTGGGATGTTCCCATATGCGCCTAGCATCTCTCAGCATAATGCCTCATGCGCTGTACATGAGTCAGAACATGTAATGTAGATGAAAAGGTAATCCATAATATGAGGAAAATAAATTTTATTGTCCAGGAATTAGCTAACAATATGAAACATTTAGAGACGGATATAACATTCGATTACTAGTTCTAAAGACGATATTTGCTCATTTCATGTAGAGAACAAAAGACAAATGTATAGATGAAATCAAATAGCGAAACTGGCAAGTTTACAAGAATTACTACTTCATACATTACTTATAGAGTACCTATGGGGGCGTGTCCAGGGTGCCATGATGATCTGATAACTAAGGTTTGTCCAGATCTTTATTTCATACTAAAAAGGTTTTAAGACCCAGCAGTGTGAAATGTGTGTGTGTGTGTGTGTGTTGTTGTTGCTGCGAGGCATCTTATACAAACGTTAATGTGAAGATCATTAGTGTGCAGAATACCGTTCTCGAATAAATTTAATACTCCCCCCCAAAAAAACAAGGCTGATTTAAAATTGCTATATGTACTGTAGCATAAGCTTACAATATATCAAATCACATTCCACCTCAGTCAAGCTGTAAAATCTTTCGCAGGCAGCGAAAGAAATCATTAGGTCAAAACTGTGATGTTACTAACTGAAAACATGAAAGCTGTGTTTTCCGCTGCCAACATTTGGTGTTTGTCATTAGAAACTTCAAACAATGCAAGTCTTATAGTGTATAGAAAATGTCTCAGTCTTGGAGACAAATACTACTTTGGTGTTGGGTGCTTCGGTAGTCCTATGTTAATTACCCTACGAACTAGAAGACCCACGTTTCGAGTACTATTAGTGGTTTCAAATAAACATTATTCTCGGCGTTAACCACAGCTAAAGGGAGTAGGGTACACGAACTCATGCTCTAGGAAAGTCGAGGAATGGCGCCATCGCTATTAAGCAGTCGACGGAATTCGAGCGGTTTCTGGTAAACCACTAGGCCGCCTAGAACTTATTACCATGTACTATACAGTTAATGCTGATAACTCTTACCTTTACTTCGACGTCCTTATTGACTTAGCGGATTTATTTTTAAAAACCGCGTACGCCTATCAACATTTTCAGCCTATTTGTTCTAACATTATGCTTTGAATCGGACAGTAAACTGTATTAATATTACTTGAGTATTTACCGCTCTCTCTCTCATATATACACACACACACACACTTGTTCAATCTATTATGTGATTGTTTACAAAAACACATTTCTATTTAAAGTGTTACTGCCATGTGATACTCCGCTATGGTCTAGGCGTTGGCATAATTAGGTGATGTTATTTTTATCCCTGACAGTTTGGGAGCACCAGTTATTTTTGTGAACCTAATACAAATAAACATTTGGTAAAACTAATACAATCTGTGATAATAGGGATTGGCTAGTTTCCGTAGTGGTAGATTAACGGATGATTCAGAGCTGTAGTCTAGAAGACAGCCTGTCAACTTCGGTTATTTTTGATGTGGTTATATAGTAGTATAGGTTGAACTTATGGAAAGAGAATTGCACGAACAAAGAGGTTCTGACAACAGCTCGTATAAACAAGATAACTATGAATGAAAATGAAAAAATTACAGCATTTTGAAGAAATCTTCCTCTTCTGCGTTTGCTCTCAAACTCTTGCAGATTTACAGGAATATAGTTCTGGGATTGGAATGCGCTAAATTATGGTTTATAGCTTTGCTACGATATCTGCTCTTTTCTGCCCGACACACCCGACTTCAGCATGACTTCTGGGATACTTTGACTCTGTAAGGGTTGGGACAGTGAACTCAATAATAAATTTACGTCTGTGAAACATGGTTACTTTTAAATCAGTGACTGTTTCCTTCGAAAACTTCTATCTTCTTGTGCTGGAAAATTAGATGCTGCGATTGGATATGAATAGTACAGTGCACTGGTGAAGAATACTAATAGATAAATATTACAGTGAGTTTTATTAAGGAGACAGAATTACAGATATAGACATGTTTGAAGTGAACGAAAGCGGAAGAAGAATAAATATTACGATCATTGATAGTAGTAGAGATAAGACCCTTAAATAACATTATAACAAGAAATTTAGTTGTTTTTTTATGGCAATATAAACATAATAACGTGGACAAATTGGAAATGAAATTCACGGTTATTGATAACATGAGAAAGGGTCGCGCGATCGACGATAGACAAAACATAACACCTTGTTTAAACATACTCTTGGACGCAACCCAGGATCGTCATGAATTACTGTCTATATCCAATTGCTGCGGAGTAGTTATATTCTTGGCAGCACACCGCCATTATTATAGAGTGCAGGTCTTCAGAGTTGACTTAATGATCCATACAGTAAGTTAGTGACTGTTATGGGTGTCTGTAAATGTTTTTTCCTGGTAGTTGAAAGGTAGGGCAGTCAATAGGGAGTTTTCAGTGTTTCATTGGGATTAGAGCAGTGACTACAATTAGGTAGTTTCTGGGATTTGATACGGTGTAAATGGATATTGACTCTTGCATGTCTCGTTCAAATTGAAAGATAAGGGATTGATTTCTTCTGCAGAGTTTGTTTCTGTTGTCATTTTCCTTTGGCCGAGGCATTTCATTATATACATTTCCACCAGTCAGCCCATTTGCCCAGATAGATTTCTCTGGTGTTTCTGAGAATCTGCTTGACTGTTTCCATACTACAAGCTCATCCCTTTTGTTGTTTTGAGGCGTCTCATTTTCGCAAGCCGCTATTTGATTTCTTTGATAGGTCGCTATGTTCAGGGATCAATTGCATGATCACACTGATTGGATATGTGGAGATAAGACTGCGCTGCTCTTGCTATGTATAGAATGTCATGATTTTTATATGGAGTATGTTTAAGTATGCACGCATGGGAATAGGCTTAGGATTACAGCCATGTGCGTATGGATGGGTGGAGTCATTAGAGAGAGCTAAAATGCGGGAATCACTACGAAAAATCACGCTTATCTTTGTCCCCGGACACTCGGGTGTGAAGGGAAACGAATCGGCCGACGAATTAGCTACCTCGCCCCCACAACAGATGGTCAGCCTATGGACCGAGAAGACATACTCATTGCTCTTCGTGAGTCCTCACGATCAGATGATTTTGAGATGAATGAGCATTGGTCAAAATCGAGAATGCGCGAATTGTGAGTGAGGATGGGCGTGGCCCTTAGAGAACACATGACAAAGATTCCAAAAAGAGC
Source organism: Meghimatium bilineatum (assembly GCA_034231615.1). NCBI lineage: Eukaryota > Metazoa > Mollusca > Gastropoda > Stylommatophora > Philomycidae > Meghimatium > Meghimatium bilineatum. Next base: position 27,648,199 of record CM067304.1, on the reverse strand, counting down.
AGTGAACCAACACAGAACCGGAACCATCAGCCGTTCTACCATGAGAGATTTACTGAAGCGGAGATCTGAACACCCATGGACGTGTCAGATGTGCGAAGAGGATAATCAACATACCTAATACCTAATGTTTAAGTGCTTCCAAATCTGACATGGAGTCTGTAAGAATGTCTATGTCTGATAGTTTTTGTTCTATGAGATCAAACTACTGGCGTATTAACTTAATGGCTGTCTTGATGGCCTCAGCCTTTGCTTCATAATTTGAGCAAAAATTCACCAGAAGTCACATAACGCGTCCACAGATCCATCAGGGTATCGTGTATGGATGCCATATCCAGCAAAACAGATGATTTTGATCCGTCGATGTAGACCTTGAATGCTGATGATGGGTAACTGTTTATAGTTTCTAGGAAACATGTCTTAGAATTGTTGATAGTGCTCCCTTAATGACCGTGTTGTCTAGTAATTTTGTTTCCATATTTCATTGGAGCAAGTTCTTCCAAGTGGGTAGCCCACGTTAATTTGTGTTCCAGTTCTCTCTGCGGTAGATGATATTTGTCATCTTCTTCTTGTGATATATCCTGTAGAGACAGTTGTTTTAGTATATTTGTTTGTTTTCAATTGTCATTATTTTATTTTGTGTCATTCTATTGTCTGTTGTACCTTTGTGCCGCTTCCATCAGTGCTTTTCCCCCTCTGCTATCCAGCAGCTCTACATTTGCATATATCTCACATAGTGCAGTGGGGATTGATCGCATCCTCCACAGATTAGTCTCAGAACACCAGTGATCCTAAATGATGATGAGGAACATATCTACCTTGAGTGGACATGGACTCTCTGCCTAATATCTCCCATCGTCAGCGAGAGTTTCTTGTAAATTGACATTGCACCCACATTCTGAGCATGTCATAGTCTTGAGAATTTGGAAGCAGGATCAAGAAAACTCATGATGGGTCTGGAAACTCGATGATGGGGAGAATCGTGAAGGCGTAGTATGCAGGCCGTGACACGATCACAACAAATAATTGGTCACAAAGTGAAAAATCAAGTCCTGCTTCTCGAGTGTTTTTGTGACCAGTGGAGAATGCATCTCTATGAACCCTTCCTGAATCCCCAAATGCAAAGCTTTTCTCATAAATTTCATGATGGCAGTTGACCACAGGACAATTTCAGACAGGAAAACAATTCATGTTCTTTGGGAATGAAGATGTCTGAAGCAAACAATCAAACAAACCAGAATTTGGCAATTACATAAATTTGGTAACATTTAAATGTTACTACTAATGAAAGTTATATTGTGATTTTTTGTTTGGGGGGGGGGGTCAATTTGAAAATGTATTGAACGTCTTGAGTTTGGTGACATGTTTTTTCAACATTCTAACTACATTTGAACTTTAATCTTCTTTTTCTTCAGCGTTCATTCTCAAACTCGCACTGGATTTCTCTTGTAACAGGACAATGATCCTACAAAATTTCCAGTTGAATGTAGTCCAGAGAATGGAAATGCGTTGTGTTGCCGTTTTATTTGCGCCACTGGCCCGACACATCCGTATCGGCAGTGAACTTTAGTCAATATATAATATCTTGTAATCCTGGTTAAGTGCACGCATAAAGAAGAGTGCGTTCTGGAATGAATATTTTTCTTGTATAATATTTATAATATTGTAATATGACTAAGACAATATGCTGTATTTTATCAAAGATCCTTGGTAATTATTATGCATACTGACTGCCTTGTTGCGTGTTTTAATGACACTGTAGGCGTATAGCGTGATGTTCTTTTTAGAGGGAAGGACTACGTTCGGTAAACTGAGTACAATGAAGTTCATCATCTACTTCTTGTAGCCGAGCTCGTTCAGTCTACAATAGTAGACCTGACGTGATAGCGTGGATAAATCGCGAGAAAGATGCATATACCTAAATGAAAACACAGAACAAGCAGGAACATAACTTATTTTTTTTTATACATCTAACAGTAGGAACTTGATATTACCATTCTCTTTAAATGAGAGTGAAGGCAAACAAATATATGCCCGGATAAATGCAAAATTGGAAGCACACACAAAATCTACATATGAAAACAACAGCTCAAGCAAATCAAAGCAAATGCCTATATTGGAAGCGCTCTGATCAGATAAATGACGCTGCAGACAGCGATCCGTTGGCTGGGCATTTTCGCTATATCTGGGGGTAGTGGTATTTTGGGCAAAATTTGGATTAATATGGGGTTTTTACTCTTGACAGTTACAACAAATGTATATTGTGTGACCATTATATTTAAATATAATTTTTGAATTTTGTATGTTTTATTTCTAATATTAATTATTGTTTTAAACAACATCAAAGATGTTCTTCGTCTGATTTGTTTACAGTTGCTATTTACGTTTTTTCTGTATCTTTCTGTATAGGTCAGTTTGCAGCAGTCTTTATTACGCTGTGTTTTAAAGTATTTTTTGTGGGTACATTTTGAGATTTTCAATGATAAACGTTTCTCCCCGTCGGAGAAGGATATGTTGAAATTATTAGTCGGACATTGTAGTAAATAATCAACAACCATCCTGATAAAAAATACTTGAAATAGAGATTTGTGGAGAACCATGATCGCCTGCAGGAGTCGACAAGGCGCCTGATGATGATTTGTAGCAGAAAGGCTGCAGGCACTTCACCGATAAAAGTGATCTCATGATATTATATCAAGATGATATCTGCAAGGAATGGCTAAACGATAGTCAGCTGAAGGATTGGTTATAGTCAAATGAAATTAACTAAATGAGTTTTTTTTCCAGTAGAAACCCTTCTCCCTCTTATTGAAAGACATATTAGTGGCCCAATTTTTGGTGTGTAATATGATCTAGGGTTTTCTGGGTTTTTCTATGACATCTATTGTTAATCTTAAAACTTCAGTGGCAACAATGGCTGCCGACATAAAACTCAGACGTAATATGGCAAACCTAGTCAAAAACTGGTTAAACAGCATGATTCTTTTCATAAAACTACACCATTTTGGCCATATCAATCACCATGACGGTCTAGAGAAAACCATAATGGAGGGGATGCTTCCAGGGAAACGAACAAGAAGAAGATGGAGACAAGAATATTTCATCATGTTCAGGATATGCTACTTGATGAGGATGAGTCATAAACCAAATAGCTCAAATACCTCTGAACAAATGTATAAGTGGGTACAAAATGGCATTGATCACACTAGCTTATTGGTTAAGCCGTTCGCTCTGTGCTCAAGAGGTCGCGGTTTCAAGTCCCGCTCGCGTCGTTTTATTTACCAAGTGGATTTTTTAATAGGATTTTTTAAGGAGATTCCAGGGGATTATCGTTTAAAGCTACGAAGTACGTGATGTGATTGGTCCTTTTGGCAAGCGCACGAGCATCCGACCGTTACCGCTTCGTTTAGAATGACTGGGTACATATTGGGTAATCCGAGTACAATGAAGTCAATCTTCTACTTCTACGTCTTTTGAGCCTTTGAAGCTCATATCATAGTAGGAAACCAATAGGAGATCGAATAATAAGAAAAATACATTAGTGAAAGCTGTTGCTGAAAGCAACAACAGTGAAATAAAATCAAGAATTGTTACTGGAATCTTCTTCTCGTTTGCAGTTTAACATGTCTACACAGCAAATTAACATTTTAAAAAAGGCATGTTACCTACTCGTGGTGTGTGATACAATGGTGCTGGTGCGCATCTCCGACATCTGCACATTTGCTTGCTTGGGCATGACTGTGGCCCTGCTCAATGTCAGGGATTGTCCGACCAATCTATGTAGCCTCTGTTGGTTGGACTATGCCCCAATATCTATTTCAAGGAGTTGCCTTCTATGGGGAATAATAGGATGCAAGGAAATGTTTTCATATTGAGCAGTTCTTATTCAACTTCTTCTTCAGTTAATTGTTCGTCATCTCCTACTTCGTTCTCAATCTGCAGTTAGTTAGCAACGTGTAGAATGATTAAGTTATATCCTCAATAGCAGTGGTTCACAACCTTTTAACTGTCGGTGGTTTCCTTTTAGGGACAGCTCTCTTTCCCTTTCTTCTCTCTCTCTCCGCCCCCAACACACACACACACACCCGTCGTGTCAAATTGTAATTTTTTTCTCACACAAGTTTACTGTTGATTTTAAGGATAATTGATATATCTATCTTGTTATTTATTTATAAAAGCTCCCTAAACATCCAATGGAACTCATCTCGCCCATGCAGCTGTGGTGATTAAAAACAAAGACGACCTCTATCCACAAGCTTGGAAGAAAGGAACAATCATTTTTTGTTATTGAGAACCCATCGAAGACGGATGTGTATGACCATTAGCAAAATAACACGGCGACATTCTCTGAACTATATCCTGTTGGAAATCTAGTAGGGCCATTGTTCAGCTACAAGAGAGAACCAGCTGGAGTTTGAGAATAAACGCTGAAGAAGAAAATTGAGAACAGGTCACAACATACTCAAACAACACATGTACGCGAAGTTAGTAGTTAGCGATACTCATGTGTGCCTCTGTGGACAATCACCAGAGAACACGGAATATATTTTGCAGAACTGCCCACTGTCCCACACTATACCAAGAAAATTATGGTCATCTGAAATAACTGGCGGACAAGCTATTCGGCATTGTCAGAGCTGATGACCAGTCCAGTTCGTTGATGAAACCATATCAGCGCCTGACTTCAGCTGGAAAACTAGGAAGAAGAAAGAATAGGTTCTTGTAGTGGTCTCTTTAAACGGGTCTGTACCACCATTTCCACAATTTGTCTCCGTGGTCCCATTCTTCTTCTTCTTCATCGTTCATTCTCAAACTCCTGCTGGATCTCCCTTGTAGCAAGACCATTGTCCTACTAGATTTCTAGCAGGATGTAGTCCAGAGAATGGAAATGCGCTGTGTCGCCGTTTTATTTGCGCCAATGGTCCGACACATCCGTCTTCGGTGGGTGGTCCCATTCAAGTATCTGTGGCCCCCAGGGAGGCCATATGGCTCACATTGAGAAAGCTGTCGCACAACATATACCCACCAAGAATGTCTGGACACATCTCCGACTAATTATAACAGTTATAATTTCTACATTTCAACACACAGAGACACATCTGGTCAAGATGAGGGCACATTGGCACTCCCGTTGTGGCACTGATTGGAAGCACATGTCGATCTGATTACCATGTGTTTGGTCTGTTATGTACAAACATCCCTGCATATGATACTGGGAATTTCTGACGTATAATTTTTTCCCCTGTGTTCCGTATTTGTTTTCAGCCCACCGGAGTCCTTATATTGCTTATAAATCACAAGTCCTTCTCCGGAATAGTCATGTGCGAATATCCCACATCATCATCATGTGACAGTATTCTTTCCAGAGCGTGGTCTTCCTATGTATTCTCTGAACGCTCAGCGATTCTGGGCGAGTTGACCTGCCGGAGACATGTTTAAACAATCTGATACATCACTCCACTGTCGTCGTCTTGAGCGCCCTCTTCACTATGTTGCCGTTAACTCTGTCTTCAGCTATTAATCTTTCCGCGTTGTTGTGTTCCTTTATATGACCCCCCCCCCCCCTCAGAAAAAAAATAAGTTTTCTTGTTAAGGAGCCATCCCTCTTCGACGTTTATTGACCGTAATACTTTCTTGATTTGTCTTTTTAGATGCCCATGGTATACTTAATATTCTTCTATATTATCTCACAGATACGATATAGTTTCACTTATTTAGACTGACCAGATTTTTATCCACGTGTTTTTCAAGCGATTAGGACTAATCCGGAGAAGGATTTGATAGAATCACAAAGAGTAAAAGAATTCTGGGTCGATGCTAAACTAAAGTACATTATTGAAATATTCTGCATGACATACGATTGATGAAAACATCCGCACTACTGACCAATTTGTAACTGCTCTTGTTCTGTAAATGTTTCCCATTGAACAGCTCTTCTAAATACAGATACTCACCGCATTATTGATACACAACTCTATCGCATTTTATTGTCACTCGTCTGCCGACCAGCAGATACGGATTTTTAGTTCATCTGTCATTATTCGTTGTTTGTAATAAAATTAATTCCCATAGTTCACCCAGACCTACTAAGTAGGATGACTGGGTTCATGCTGTGGAAATGTCAAGGAATGACGACACTCAGCAAGTGCGAAGGCTATATCTTAGGCGTTTTATGTCAACCATTGACTAGCCAGCTCAGCACATATGGGAAAACCGTGTGCTTACTTATCGAATCCCCGGGTTGCGACCTTTCACTCTTTTCTTCCCTGTGCCAGATTGTGGTAGGTGCATGTCTTCGTCAGCTGTGTTGTGTCTGTATAAAAGATGTTAGTGAGCAGTGTGGTTGTATGGTCTGCGGTATTTCTTTGTAGGTGTTTGTTAAATTGCACATGTGTTTTTGGCAGCCTAAATATAGTGGTTTGATTTTTGTGCTGTAGTCTATTTATGCTGTCCTGTGAACTTGGTTGGGACAAGTCTGTATATAGCACTCTTCCTTTTGAGTCAGTGGCCCAGCGGTTCATCCATTGTTGTTTACAGTTGTTGCGGATAATGTAATTAGCTGTTCTATGGTTGGTGGAAATTACTGATGGAGGCATACTTGCTCGCTTTCTTTTTCTCTCCCCCTACCCCCAGTTTCATCACTTTCATTCCCGCTGATACCTTTGTGTTCATGTATACACTGTAGTGTAGTATTGATGACATATGGTGTTAGTATGTTTGTAGCTGGAAGTATGTTGCTTATGATATTCTCAGCTGCTGGATTCCAGTTTTCAAGGGTGCAAACATGGAGTCTGTGAATATTACTAGGTTGTTTTTTTTTTTTTTTTTTTTTAAATAAAAAAAATCGCGTAATCAGCAACTGACTGGGACACTGAGCGTATACACTTTTAGATGGCTGACGGAACGGCAAGCAGAGCATATATGGGAATGCCTCCAGTGCTGTGACGCTTGTTCCTAATCAATAATTAAGGTTTTTTTGAACATGTTGCATCATTTAAAAAAATATTTGGTGTTTATATATGAGTGTTTCTGATATTGCTTTCCCCTCTGCATCATAGTTGCTGCATAACTCTCCACAGTGAGCAGACAATGCTATTGATGTTTAGTAAGGGAGGACTATGAGAGAGCCCTATCATGCATTGATGCTGGCTTTGAAGGATGACCCATCGGTGTATGCTTGGGTGCTGTCCTTGTGGTATGAGTCGATAGTACAATGGACTTAAGGGTGTTTTGGTTTGTTGCCTTGCTTACTGACTTGTCATTTAATGTGGTGTGGTGTATTTAGTGAGATATTTGATATTCTTTCAGATTCCTCTCTATCTTCAGGAAGATGATGTTCCTTGTTTAGTTCTTCTGCTATCTGGACTGGGAATTTCGTTTTAGTCTTGTGTTGCGTGCCCATTTATTGATTGCTTTGTTAGGATGGTTTTGTTGGAGTTAGTTTGTATCTTTTCCACAGCTTCTATAGTTGCCTTTTCTCTTCTAATATCTAGTGGCTCTATATTTGCATAGATTTCACAGCATGGATTCTGCAAATTTACTGATGTTAGAAGTCAGAGAGATTGGCCGAAAGATCTTTATGTCTTCTGCAGAATTGTCCTTCTTTAATATTGGCTTGATAATAGCGGTCTTCCATGCTGCTGGTACGGTTCCACTTTGCCAAGTTGTATTTATGAAGTTTAGGAGCTCTGTATTTTCTCTGACACCTAGACGGTGCATAATTTAATTGGATATGTTATGAGGACCTTGTGATTTTCTTGGCTGTTGTTTCTTATTACAGTCTGAAGTTCTTGAATGGTGAAGTTTTCAACAAAGAGTGCAGTGTTTGCTGGATTGGACCTTTCTTTATATTTTAAAATCTTGTCAATTCTTTTGTCTAGTACTTTCCTGCTGCAGGTTTCGTTGATGCTTGAAAGTTAAAACTGTTTGTTTTGTCTCTCTTCCACTAGTACCTGGTTTTCAGTCTGCAGTGGTTTTGGTCTGTGTATTTGTTTTTCTCTGATAGATTCCAGGTTCTTCTTTCGTCAGTGCGAATGTGGAGCTTAGTAAAAGTGTCTGACCATTTGTGTTGTTTTGCATCTTTTGTTTCTTTGTTCTTGATTACGAACAAACGTCACAGCACTGGGAACATTCCCAAATATGCTTAGCTTGCCGTTCGGTCAGCCATCTAAAAGTGTATAAGCTCAGTGTCCAAGTCAGTTGCTGATTACGCGTTCTTATCTTTCCGGAGAGGGAGCACTTCTCCCATCGACTCTAGTCACTCCCATTTCTATCATTTACTGAATATGTATATTGCCTCGTTCGACCTCCTCCTCGTTTTCTCGTATGGTATCGATGACCGCTCTAATCAATTCAGTCCTGTCTCTTCTGATCGCGGTGAAGTTCACCAAGGCTTTACCAGCTAACACATCGGCTCTTTCGTTTCCCCTGGCCTGGACCATGAAATGCTCTGGGCGGTGTTGAGCAGAGTGACCCATTCAGTTCTGATCATACATTTTTCTATCTTGCGTAGCATACTTTGAGAATCAGATATAATCACTGAGTCTGTTAGTGGTTGCCTCGCCAAGCAAGTGAGAGCTGCTGTCACCGCTTCAATTTCTATTCTCATACTCGATGTTGTAGTTGGGTAACAGCTGACTTTTCAGGTAATTTCTTGCCGTCTTAGTTTCCAGCCTCCGATGGTTGGACTAAGCCCCATCTCCGCGACAAGGAGCTTGCCTCTATGATGAAACCTTGTGCTAAAACGCTGGTTCATAACTCAGCTTAACTTTAACCATTATCTTATTACCGATCCTCCTCTCATTACTTATCCTCTCCTCACTACTTATCCTCTCTTCATTACTGATCTATGACGACACTCTTCTCATATGTATGCTCTCCTGGTTACTTATACTCTGTATTATTGATCCTGGTTTTTACTTATCCTCCTTTCATTACTGATCATATTCTCACGATGTAATAGACGGGACGATTGTCACCGTGAAACATAAACATGAACATGGATAGACAGTATATACTGTGGGAGCCGCGTTAGCGCAGTGGTTAGTGCACTGGCTTCGCATATGAGTTTCCTGGGTTCAGATCGCAACGGCTCCCAGGTCGACCCAGTCTTAAATGGGTACCGGATTAATCCAGGAAGTAAAGACTGCGAGGGAGAGGAGATGGCTACCGCCCTCATTTGCAGAGCCTGTGAAGTGTGAGATCGCTAACATCTCACACCCCTACGGCATTAATAAATGCTATGGGTTACTTTACTTTACTTTTACTTACTGTAACTAAGGATAATACAAAATAAATGGAATAATAGCTACGAAATTATAATTAAAGCAGGTAAGATAGACAAGTTTCGGCAAAAATGCATTGACCAAGAACAAACAGTTGCTTGTGTTGAAAATAACCAGGTTTATGAAAGACACATTGTAAGTAATTTAAGTTCAACTAAAATCAACCTGTGGCCAAACGTTATAACTGCCTACGGAACTGGTAGAGCTCTGAAAATTGCAATACTGCACGCAGTGAAATATGCAACAAGTTAACTATCGAGCATTGAACAAGAACTATGTCTCTAATAAAATTATACCGACTTGCTGACTCATCTGGGATCATTCTTCTGAAATGACGCATGAACATTTTCTCGTGATTTTCATTGGTTACTTTGGTATACTTTGCGTCCATAGCTAATCAAAATCACAGGAAATATCAAATAATTTAACTTTAGAAGGCTGATTCCCAACTTAGTCCACATGTTTTTTTATTGTCGATGGTGACACGGCATGCACTATATTGAAAGTGTATTTAAATTGCGCCCAGCTCGTCCATAAACTGACATCTACAGTAGTTTCACGTAATTCACATTCAGACAGTATATATCATTTCCTCCACATGTGAATGCCATTTATACATCTTTGTGTTTGTTGAGAAGAAATCAAATGTCGGCTTGCGTTAATAACGAAAAACAAAATTCAAATCAAATTTGTATTCAAACGAAATCAAACAATCCGTCTGTTCATTTCCTCTTTGTTAGTTCTAGATAAATCTACAGTATCTTACAGTGTGCTTACCACCGGCTGAGTCAATGGTTCACTGAAAGCTGCCATCCACAAGCGGAATAGACAGCCTTCTAGAAAATCACTAGCATCACTTCAAGTTTGAATCAATAAGTCCGCGAGTAGCCTGCGAGTACAATGCAGCCGTCTTTAAGTCAACAGTATCGAATGTCTTGTTTAATTAATTTCATTTAAATTAAATTAATTAATTAAAACCAGTTTCTTTGTTAAAATGGAGGTCACTGCGTTGGAGATCAGGAATTAAACTATTTTATTATCATGTCTGTGTGGGTTCAATGCCGGGACGTGTGGTTCTGTTTATAAGTTCATTTTTTTCCCCGGAGCTTCTTTGGGATTATCACGTTAAGCTACGGAGTTGTGTGCGTTAATCTCAGCAGGCGACATGCTGTCTGTTGATATTGATGAAATACACATAGGAAAACTTCAGTAGAAGAAGGTCAGTCCTCTACATGTTGACCACTTTATATAATAAAACCTCCAAAGTTGACCATCTCCAGAAAGTAACCATTTTCATGTACCGAACACAAACTAAAGTAAATTATTACCTAAAGAAAGCCTCGTTCCATATGTAGGTCACATGTATGTTTATCGGTTCGATGTAGTTCCACACACGTATGCATATAGACATTCAGTCAAACAGACACACATGCAGATAGACAGACAAGATACATACTTAACTCAGCTCGGACATCCCTTCGCATCTTCTTTCCACACCTTTGCAAAGATCTGTAGTTTATTCAACCCTGCATATAAATCACATAAGCACACCTAACTCTCTTCATATAGCTTTGCTATGCACAGGAAACGCCATGCAGTTCATGGGCACTTATGAGCATAGTTATGCATGTCAAGGAGGCGACTAAGGAGCTTCAGTGGGCGGGTTTATCTTTCCGATACCACAGAGAATCAAAGTAACCAAGAAGCCACGTTGAAGTTGGATGTGTCGAGTCAACAGGCGTAAATATCGCATCTGTAAGCCATGACGCAACGGATGACTACATCCTCCTAAGAGGATGACTACTGACTGGCGAAATATATTGAGAACCACTTGGTTATATAACTATCTACCAAGCATCCATAGTCGTCTCTTACGTTATACATGACATACATGATCGATAATCGTGATACATGATACATGTGTTTAAAAAAATATATTCTTCCATGTTGGGTCTCAGAAACCCGCGCGTGGCTTAGTGAAACTATTGGAGGAATACACAGGAGACTCAAATCTGCTAGATCTCCCCTCCCACCTCCCCAAGATGTCAATGCTGATTACGCTTATGGCTTGCTTGGTAAACACGCATCATTCTCCCCGTTCGGTTAGTTAGTCATCAGTCTCATCATTATCTCACCTGACATGCCCATCGATAATGAGGGAGACTGTAGTAAAACTGTATAATCAATACGGTACTTACACGGGAATACCGTGCAATAAGTTTTACCGTTCACATACTATGATAATTTCCGGTCCATGACAATGTGGTCAGTGTCGGGAGCTGGTCAACTTTGGAAGTTCTGATATACCTGGTGCCAAAAAATCTTCTTCTTCTGCGTTCATTATCAAACTCCTGCAGATTAGCAGGGCGTTGTCCAGAGAATGGAATACGATGTGTCATAGTTTACAGCTAAACTGCGATATCTACTCCTCTCAGCCCGACAAGTCCGACGTCAACATGGTTCTTTATCACTTAGACCCTCTATAGAATGGCGCTACCAACTTCATCACATTTCTCCTTAGTCGTCTCTTACGACATTCGTGGTATGTAACAATTTTGCTATTACTTGCTCCACTTTCGGACCCCGGCAACACTCGGGCTTTACATTTGTATATATCTGCACAATGAAAAGTCATTTCTCGTAAGGCATCTCATTTACAATACTCATTGTAGTATGTAATTGTTTTCTGAACTGTCTTAATGAGCAATTCCTGCCGCGGGATATGAACCCGGTACTCTGGTCGTAACAACGCACTATGTAACTCGCTGACAAAGATGAAGCACTGCTGAAAGTTCTAGGTTTTAGAACTAAATGCATGTAGTCTGAGGCACTGATGAAAGTTAAGGTTTTAGCAGAACTATATGAATAGAGTCTGAGGCACTGATGAAAGTTCTAGGTTTTAGCAGAACTATATGAATAGAGTCTGAGGCACTGATGAAAGTTCTAGGTTTTAGCAGAACTATATGAATAGAGTCTGAGGCACTGATGAAATGTGTAGGTTTTAGCAGAACCATATGAATGCAGTCAGTCTGTCTGAAGCACTGATGAAAGATGTAGGTTTTAACAGAACTATATGGAAGCAGTCTGTTTGAGGCTTGATGGTATCACAAGGTATAACACAGAAAGTTGTGATAAGTTGATTCATAATACGGTACTACACATATTTACTTACTTTACTAGAGGAGGAAGTTGATCAAAGACTTCAGACATGACACGGAGACAGATCAAATTGCTATGAATATTACCAGGCATAACACGATACAGTGTGGGGAGGAAGATAGAGGGGGGGGGGGATAGTCGATTATCACCGCTATCAGTAATGACGCATGCTTACAGCAAACAATGCATCTTAACCTCACACATGTACAGCATAGTCATACCTGATATATATATATATATACCTGAACATATCTAATTGACATTTTTATGATATTCTAGTGAGAGAAAAAAATTGTGAAAAACGTATAACATGATCTTTGAATTCATGTTCTGGATCAAACATACCATCTTAATCAGTATTACCTTCACCCTCACGAAACCTCTTTCTCTTTCTCTCTATCTCTCTCTCTCTTCTCCCCCCCCCCATATGGCTGCTATATAGGTTATCCAACCGTTGTATACTCAAACACTAGAATGAATCCTCCAGCTAACTCTAGATCAAATTTCCACTGAGAAGAAAGGGTCCAAAGTATTATTATAATGATACACGTACATCAAAGCCTCCCGCTTGACGTATAATTTATACTCGTGCACGTCTCGTCCTGGTTAATAATTATCTCCTGCCCAGGTGAAACATAGCCCTGAACTGCACCGAGGCCCTCCTACTTTGTCTACTGGATTATCATTAGAAGGTACCTCCCCCCCTCGGAGATTGATTACTACGGACCCACAATACGTTAGGTTTTGCCTCGGTGGTGCACTCTGATAGACTGCATCTTGTATGGCATTCTATGCCACTTGTGTCTCTGCCTACTTTCTTGCTTGCCATCCATCAACTTCACCATCAAGTGTCGTCAACAAGGTGCCATGTTTGTTTATATGTCCAGCATATATTATTTGTTTGATTTTTATTTCCTATAATAGAACTTTTCATATTTAGAATAGCTAGAGTCGATTTATATGTTCTCTTCTCATCCATGAAGTTGTCCATATTCTTCTTCTTATCCACATATCCACATACCAAAGACATCAACTCTGTCTTCTGTTTGTTCATTATCCATGTTTCTCGTAGTGGGTGTATACTTGAAAACATTGATGTTAAGTAGATTAAGTTTTTACAATTATTTTAGTTTGTAATTTGTTTGGATGCTAATATTTTCCTCATGCTACTGACAGCACTTTTTGACGATTCTTATTCTTCTTTTAACCTGTGTTTCACATCTACGATCATTTGTGAATATGTGTCCAAGGTGTGTTGTTGCTTTTACCATCTCCAGGAATTAGGAGTGAGAAATCTTGCTTACCATGTTCAGTGGATGGTTTCATCACAGCTTTATTTTATACACAGAAAGAGTTCAACTCGAGGCGATATGAAATGAACGAAATCCCCCTTTCCTTCGGAGGGGGTGTATACCTCGAGAACGTTTATTTTGCTTTTAAGTCTTCCAGTTAACGTGTATTCGGTCGACGTGTTACGCTGCCGGCGAACTTTGTCGCATGTACGAAGACGACTTCATTGCTCACCGTCTTTGTGAGTTTTTCTTAGTGTTGGGCAACCGGTATCAGTAGAATTGGTCTTGGTTTTTACCTTGTAAACGGATGTCCTTTTTTGCCAGCAGCGCCTCCAAACACGACCGGAAACGTGGTATCAACCTGTGCGTTTTCCTCTGCATCGCCTGGCTCTCATGTGAAGGCCTTCCAATTGATCATCAAGCGCGGTTTGTGTTTTGACTCTTCAACTTTGACCTTGCTTTGACCCACTGTGCCATTGTGATTCTGATACCGTGGAGGCTAGAACTGACGTTATAACACAGTATAAACAAACTATGGGACTAGAAATGGTGATGAATTCGATCTGAGCTGATTATCTATGCATCTGTTGCATTATTTAAATCATTTAAATTTCACTCCAGATATTATGATAGAAATTCACTGTCCTTTGGCGACCTTCACACTTTATCATTCAGCAAGCCATGTATATTACACAAGAAAAAAAAGATTAATCTTTGTCATGGCAGTAGTAACAGCGTGGTAGTGGTTGACTACCGTGTTCTTGCTTTTTTTCTAGCAGTAATAATTGTAATATCTTATTGTATCGTATATATATATATATATATATGGTTTTATCAGAGCTTTATTTCATACACAGAAGAGTTCAACTCGAGGCGGTGTGCAATGAACCAAACCTTTCCCTCGTAGGGGGTGTATACTTCAACACAAGTTTATGTGCCTTCTCCCTGTTAATGTGTCTTCGGTCAAGGTGCTTCGCTAACGGCGAATTATATATATTAGAATTCTTTCTTTTTTCTAGCAGTTATATATATATATATATATATATATATATATATATATATATATATATATATATATATAATATATATATATATATATATATATATATATATATATATATATATATACATACAACTTATATATACAACTTATATATACAACTTATATATACAACTTATATATACAACTTATATATACAACTTATATATACAACTTATATATACAACTTATATATACAACTTATATATACAACTTATATATACAACTTATATATACAACTTATATATATATATAAGTTGTAAGTGCATGTTATCATCATCTAACACCGGACAAGTTTGTAGTTGCACCGATACTCGTTTCATTAAATCCATCATGCTGTAGGATGCTGACCCCCAACGATTAGAAGGTGTGTGAGCCATTAACGCCATTTTGAAGTCGGATGTGTCGGAGGGAAAGACGCAGATAGTCACACTGTAACGCACGACACATACTCCTAACTTCATACTATATCCTGCTAACAGGCAGGAATTTGGGAACAAACGTAGAAAGATATCGCTAATTCTTGTTTTTTTTCGTTCACCAAGTTTTACTTTTTTATTATCTTATGCAGGGATTTTAAATCTGTCCGTTTGAGCCCAGATCCACCGGACTGTTGCAGTGCTTCGACGGTTTCATAGATCTAGTGATGATTTAGGTTACCGGTGCCATTTTAGAGATATAACTAGATTATCTTGTAAAAAGCTCAGAAAACCAAGCTGTGGTGCCACTAGTGGTGATGGAGGTTATCATTGACATGTCAGAAATATCCATAGACTCCATCTATTGTCTTAGCTGTATGGTGTCGCAGGATTGAATAACTATCGGTTTACTGCATGGAGGTTCTGTCGCTTGATATGCTGTACTATAGTAAAATCTCAGAACTCCTTCAAACCAACTTTTTGGTTTTCCTCTGTCTCTTGCTGTTTCCTTTCTCATATTATATTCTCTTGCTGCTGACCTATCTTCATTCTCATTAAGTGGCTGAACCATGCACGTCTGTTTTTCAATATACTTGACCGCAGACGTTACTTCAACAGTTCTTGTACTCTCTTAATTCCTCACGTGATCTCTTCTTGTTCTGTTTGCTGATTTTCTTAGACATCTCATTTTACACGTAGTAAGCTTTCTCTTTTGTTCTTTAGTTAATATCCCTCTGACATTGATAACACAATTGTGGTTTGAAGAATGAATTTATGATTTGCCTTTTAGTTTCCTTCAGGATAGATGTGCGTTTCAAGGTTAGTGTAAGTTTAGAATACGTAGTTGGCTTTTTATATTCTTGTCTCAATTTCTCTGTCCATTCTTCCATCGTCTGTAAAAATGCTCTTTGTATATTTAAATTACTGCACCTGTTTCAGTAATTAATCATTTAACTGTATATTGATTGTATTGGATTCTCTGCATATAGACATAACTTCTTTTTTTTTTCTGCATTGATCTTCATCTTGTGATTGTTGAGGCAGCTTTCTTTGAGTAAGTTTATGTGATCTTACAGCTCTTCACTTGAGCTATGGAGTATATGATCCATAGATTACCTCATAAAAATTCCAAGAAAACCCAAGCTGTGGTAACACTAGTGACCATAATGTGCTTGTAAAACAAATCTTAGGAAACGAGACACTGGAGTGGATCATTGTGTGCTCTAATTGTCGATACTCGGGCTCCTCAGCTTTGTATTTGCTCACACGTTCCGTATCGATCTGATATCATTGAGTAATCATATTTGTTCGCCTTGAGTCGACAAAGAATCGATTAATTATCGAGACAGCTCGCATCAAGCCTGACACGGAAACCGTCAGTGTTTTGTTGGCACATCTTGTCTGCAAATAGCTACTACTTTGTTGACAAACTTAGCAATCCGTTGTAAGAACAACCAACATACGGACGTGCACAAGCACACATTCCATGTTACGGAGTCGACTTTGCTTGAAGTTAAATGGCTGTGCTGTAAATAAACTTTAAAATATGGCTGCTTAACGGATGTGCATAAATTACGGCAACAATTATTTTTTTTTTGTGGGGGGGGGGGGGGTGTTAAAAGTTTGGCAGTTGGTGACAACGGGGAACGGTTGATAAAAGTTGACATTGGTATATTGTTTTTATACATCAAATAACTTATTTGAATTATTTTGAACAGTATTTTTTCTTTACAAATGTGTTTTTCTTAATTTTTTCAGAAAACATTTTCCTGGGGAGGGGGGGGGTAAAATTAGACACATTTAAGCAGGAAGGAGTGCCCCTAAATTCATGATATTTGTTGACAAGGAAAAGGCGGGGGGGGGGGGGGTGAAATAAGTCTGGCAAATCAGTATTGGTGTAATTTATGGACATCCCCTTACTGATACTGTGCACTTGCAAACCTGAGGTGCTACACTGGTGACTTAAAGAGTTCGTTGAAACTGTTGGTTAGTTAGTTAGTGTGTTCTTTATATATATATATATATATACACACACACACACACACAGTGGAATCCCTGTATAGCACATTCTTTTCTAACAAATTTCCCAATATAACAACACTTTTTATGAAATCCCAATTATATTTATTCTACATTGATTGTATCTACTCTATATAGTGTGAAATTCGCTGTTATTGCGTTATATAGCGATGTCTGTTATTATATACTTATTTTGTCCGTCGGGACGAAGTTGTTATAACGGGATTCCACTATTTGATTTTTAGCGAGTCTGACAGTTTGGTTGGGAGTTTTCGTAAAGCATATTGATGTTTGTATAATTTATATCATCAACCATGACAGAAGAAATTCCCCAACAAGAAGTGTTGTCAGTACATCGTTGAATACTTTAAATATGGGATAATTAATTTCTTTCTCACACATATAAAAACACAATAGCCATGGATATAATTGGATATTTCTATTCTGAATGTGATATATTTTTTATAACATATCCATCCTATTCAGGGCGTAGCCATCAACCCAGCATTTGTTGGCTGTCGTGATTTTCAAGGCAATATAAATACGTTCAGTAGTTTGCCATTGCTTTATGAACGATCCAGATGCACAATTGCCTGCGGCGGGATACGAACCCGGTACCCTAGTAGTATCAGACTGTACCACGCTGCCCCAGAGCCTGATATTAGAACACGTTTTGACCATTCGGAGACTCTGAAACGACACTGTGTCTGGTCCTGCAAATCGACAGTGCAGAACTAAAGCGCTTGTAAGAAACATGATGAGTATTACATCATAAGGTAACAGATGAAGTGGTTGTCTCATGATTCCACACTACCATCAGATAGTACCCATAAAAATCACTGTTATATAAGTAGGACGGATACAAACCCAGAGTCAGACCATGCAAAAGATGAATTGAGAAATAAAAGGTAAACAAACATACACATATGAAGCATACAAGAAGTCCGTCTCCAGAGAACTCATCTACCTCTGACTCTGCAAGGCGTAAAGGGTTCTTCTTCACCGTTCATTCTCAAACTCCCGCTGGAACTCTCTTGTAACAGAACAATGACCCTACTTTATTTCTAGTAGGATATAGTCCAGAAAATTGAAGTTCGTCGTGTCACCGTTTTATTTGTGCCATTGACCTCACACATTCGTCTTCGACTGTGACGGAGTAGTACATTGCACGTCTTGGATGGCCAGGATAAAACTCCGCCACAGGCAGATGTGCATCAGGCCCGACCAAAAAGCAATGGCACCCTTCTGAACGTTTTTATATTATCTAGAAAATTTACACAGCCAAAACATTCATGGGTGGCCCCAACGTCCTAAAGAGAATATGACAAGAAATTGTTTCTATAATAATCTGTATGTACATACATTATTGTGTTTGTTATTTATGTCGACAGCGGGAACTAGACACAACTGCTACAGAACTAGCTAACAGACAGGATGAAAGCGAGGGCTCACGAAAACGTCTAGTAGAACAAAGCAGGGAATTCAAGAAAAACACACCCGAGGTGAGTTATCCAATGACCGTCATAAATATGACCAACTAGATAACGGGAAATCAACCCTTCATAATGACCTATTTGAGTATTTTCGGTGATTTTCATTGGTCATTATGATTATACTTTTTGTGATAGTCAATGATAATCAAGGTAATAGTCAATTGAGTCATTGTAGAGGGCTTGATTTCCCATTGACAGATAAGTGTTAATATAGTGGGTCACATATAGGGTGTCTATAAAGTTACTGTAGACTCACCGTGACACAGAATACTAAGACACAAGAGTCCGCACTAAATACAGTTCATATGAAGCACAAGCAGTATCACAATCGATGTAAAGGAGTGCACAGTGATTTGGTAGACACCCTGTATACCGCAAGTAAAAGTTTTAAGCTCATGTGTTTCAGTGTATTGATGATGGGTGAGGCTTGTGTGGAGGTTTGTGGTGGAGATATAACCTGGAAAAGTGAGAAGAACTAAGAAGAGGGCTACAGTTGAATCTCAAATTGATGGAGTTGGTGTAACTGATCTGGAGGGGGGGGGATGAACTAAGAAAAGGGTTGCAGTTAAGGAACAAATTCACAGATTCAGTGTGACTGATCTTGTGAAGAGAAGAAAGAGAACGACTTCTTTTGTGGCGACATCTTAAAGATTTAGGAAAAAGTAGCCATCAGTCTGATATGTATGGCTTGGGAAATATTATTCTTAGTTCGTTCTCAAACTTTTGCAGATTAATAGTATAATCATTTCCCCCCCCCCCAACCCACCCCGAATGTTAGTTTCTGATTGTTTCTCGATACTCTCGTTCGTATGTTGTGTTCCCGTCATGCTAGTTAAAATGCTCGCACAGTGCTCTCGAGCACTAACAATCATGTGTTCCCTTTACAATTTAAACTGTGTTGTACAATCTGAATAAAGTGTTATTATCCATGGTTATAGTAGGAGAAATAAACGGGGGGGGGGGGGGGGGGGTGAAATCGCGTCACAGCAGGAAAATTTCCGATGCTTGTCATTCGTGAATTATACTGTCATACAAGCTTATTTGGGAGCATCCTTCTGAAGTGACATTTAATTTTTACAATGATTTTCATTGGAAACTTTGTGTATACTTTTTGTCTACAGTCAATGAAAAGAACGGGAAAAGTCAAATGTGTCAGGATTATGTAGAAGGATTATTCCCAAGATATTGTATTATCGATGGTCACCTTATATGATTACACAGGATTGTATTGTCAAGGGACTCAGTTGTTTGCCCAGTAACTTACAGCTGACTAGATATCCTGATGGCACAGCTTCCATTACTCTGTATCAACTCATTAGGTGCCCATGTGTTGCTGGGCCAATAGGGGAGTAAAGGATAAAAGTACGGTTTACCTTTCATGCATGTCGTAGAAGGTGACTAATGATCATATTGGGGGGGGTGGAGTTGCCTGTTCCTTCCCTTATAGGGTTAAAGTCACCCATAAGCCATGCGGAAGTCTGATGTGTCAGGCCGAACTGCCCAGATATCACAGCAAATCTGTAAACCAGACACAACGCATTCCGTTCTCCAGAATTCAGTGAGGTTCTAAATGAGTAGGCTGCGAATAGGAATGTTACTGAAATGAGCCGTACTAACGTCTGATGTTTAACACAATTTTGGCCACGACGTTTACATGTGACAGTCCACTAAACAAGATATGTAGACTATTAGGAAAACAACCTTCTAAAATGACTAAGTTGAATATGAACGTGATTTCTGCTGTCGACTCTCAATATAATCATAGAAAAAAAAAAA
Source organism: Meghimatium bilineatum (assembly GCA_034231615.1). Lineage (NCBI taxonomy): Eukaryota > Metazoa > Mollusca > Gastropoda > Stylommatophora > Philomycidae > Meghimatium > Meghimatium bilineatum. Next base: position 27,627,721 of record CM067304.1, on the reverse strand, counting down.
ATTGGTAGCATACCCTAATCAGGACGAAGCTATCAACCCATCATTTTCTGTCTGTAGGGTAATATAAATACGGTCAGTAGTTTGCCGGTGCTTTCTGAACAGTCCGGATGCACAATTGCCTGTGTCGGGGATCGAACTCGGTACCTTGGCCGTCACAGACGGGCCCTGTACCATTCCGCCTAGGAGCACCTGTTCCTTTGGTACCATAATCATAGTGCCAAGTGAAATTTGTGCAATCATTTTAGAAGACTGTTTTCTAATTAGCGATAATAACTTATAATGTTGACGGTCTCGGTTCACACATCCGGTTCATAAGTCACGACAAGAATTTTCTGTTTGTTTCTGTGCCTGGATATCTTTCAGACGCATTCCATGTGGTTCCCATCTCTTGTCAAGTTCGCGATGGTCACTCTTCTCCAGGTGTTCCTAGGGTTTCTCGTGATCAGCACTAGTTTATTGTTAAATCACTCTCTGATCAGCAGAGTTGGGTTCACTCTTTATTCGTGGTTTAAAATTACTCTCGTTGTTTCTCTACCCCCCTCCTCCCCTCCCACTCTCATAGAAGCTGGGTACCAAGGCTCATGCTCTGGGTAGGTTGAGGAATGTCGTCGTTGCTACTTGAGCAATTGTAGTAGGAGATGATAGTCCGGTGATTTATGAAAAATATACTGAATAGGCAGCTAAACACTAAATGGAAAATCGTATACTATGACATTGGTTCATAGCTCAGCTTACATATTCTTGTTTCCTTTCATCCATGTGAGTTCAATGCCATTGATATTCTGGCTATATTTAATCAGACATTAGTAGAGGCCTGAATTTTACTACGAATATTCCAATCAATGGCAAGAGTCTACTGGTGGGAGAATTATTTCTTTCTGCAATCGTTTTTATGTCTATGCAATTATTTTCACTTATCACTGCAACCGCCTACATTTATCATTACAAGTTCTTCATTTATCACAGCAAGCGTCGCTACTTATCAGTGAAATTGTTATTACTTACAACTGCAATCGCTTTCACTTATCACTACAATCTTCACTTTTCTTTGCAATCGTCTCCATTTATCATTGCAAGCATCTTTACATATAATTGCTGGAATTTTACTTATAATTGCAGGCATTATTACTTATTGCAAGTATCTTTATTTATCATTGCAAGCGTCTTTACTTATCATTACAATAGTCTCTACTTAGCATTGTCACTGATCGTTACAACTGCATGGCATTCTTATTTACAAGTGTCTCCCCTTCTTTCTGCAAGCAATTCTAATTTTTTCTGCAACTGTCTCAACATTTCATTGCGAACCCAAACCCTAGAAACGACAGCCGCATGTTCATAATCTGTTTAATAAACTCACGCCATTCATTCAATCAAAGTTATGTATCATGTACACCGACTCACCAGACCACCCACATATTTTCCGCCACACGCGGAGCCAATGGGTGCGGTGCCTATCAGACCGACACGCTATTGCTTTTTTTTTAAAAGTGTATATTTGTGTTGCTTATCTTAGACTACATTAACTCCTAGGGGTCAACTTCTGTGTGTACTCAGGCATCCTGACCTCTCCGGTGTGTTGAAGTGAAAGATCCAGGTCTGAAGAGAGTTTAATGACGAGTTACCGATATATATATATTTTATTCTTATCCAACGGTTCTCAACCTTTCCGTCCGTCGCCCCTTTTTGGAACAATATTTCTCTTTTTGGCCTCCTTGGGATCGTAAAAATAGACTTTGACTTGGCAGGACACAAGACTTTACAGCACCAAGATTTCGTAAGATTCATTAATATCTATCTTGTTATTTATTGTTCAAATAGTTAGCTTACTGTCCGTCTTTCCTCCCTCGGGAAATTATGTCAATAGTTTTTACTCCCATTCCACGCCTTCAGCTGACAACAACTAAAAAATATCAGGAATTCTGCCTCCCCCCCCCCTCCTTCCGCCCTTATGTTTAATTATACCAACAAATGACCATCCCCCTCCCAACAATTGTCTGTTTACAATACTCTTTATTAAAATAAGAGTGTTACTATACAATACTAAAATACAACAACACAAACATACTTAAAAGACAGTAAAGTAAACAATACACTTTTGTGTACTTAAATTGAATTTGAAAAAAAAAATTATTCTGAAAATAGGATGGAAATCATGTTTCATACTTTTTCTGATTGTTTCACATTTTCTGAATTAATTGTTTTCAAATTCAATTTAATTGGTGTATAAAAAAGAGTATTGTTAATGTCAACCTATGTCAGACCTGCCCCTCCTCGTCAACAACTGTCAAAGTTTTCTGTGATCCCCTCTCCCCTAACTGTTGAGGTAATTTATAAACAGCCATATTGCTAATTTCACACACACACACACACACACACACACACACACATTGAGAACCATCTACCATGACATTGCAGCAATACCTTCAGAATAATCAAGCATGCTCAGCATAAAGTGTCATTTACTTTGGCTAATTCAACATTTCCCATGCTTATTTATTGACTGGCTACAGAACAAAGTATACTCAACATGACCAGTGATCAGTCACATCAAACAAGATAATTGACGCTGTTTGCAATTATTATTGCTATTACTATTATTATTGCTTCTATTATAACTGTTGTTGTTATTGATTGTTTTGGATAATTATTGCTATTGTTGTTATTATGTTTTCCATTTGCAGGATATTCGTAAGGTCGTAGCACCTTTGTTGAAAAGCTTTCAGTTAGAAATCGACTCCCTGTCCAAGCGCAGTAAAGCCACAGAAGCAGCCTTCTTATCAGTCTACAAGAAACTCATTGATTTGCCTGGTGGGTACAGCTTCAATTGTCTACTTTGTACACTTATTCGGTTCTGTTTATATGTGGTTGCCATCTCAGCTGACTTGGTTCAAATCCCATTTGCTACATTATTATTTTTCTTTAATAATAAATCCTAGATGCTTGTATATTATATTATTCATTTACCCATTTCACATCTGAAGTAACCTTGTGTATGTATGTTAATGTTTACAAGTAGGCCTAATTTGTTCATTTCTAGTACTGAAGCCTTCTGGCGCTTAGTTAAATGTCTGTAATTCTCAAGAAATGTATATACCTGTGCAGTGTGTGTATTGTTGCCTGATCAACTGGTCCATATGCATAGTAACTTGAGAATATACACATTCTTCTTCTTTTTCATCATTCTTCAGTCAGATATCAGGTTACAGCACCAATAGCTTCAATGAATTGTATGATTCGCTTCGGGTCATCCATGGAACCCCTCGGCTGGAAGTATTGTCATCTCAGCCATATTTTCTCCCTCTCTTCTTGGTAGAGTTGACAGGCATGAAGAATGTGTTCTGCAGTCTCTGGGCTCAGTCCACAGTTGCACAGGTCTGTCTCGCCAATCTTCAGCTTTCGGAACATGTGACTTCTCAGTCTGTTGTGGCCAGTTCGTAGTCTAAAGATGATGGTTTCTTCCTTGCATGACATTTGATGGTAGGGGTCATTTGGTTTTTCAGTTGGGTGCATCTGCTTCCACTTTTTCTTATATTCTACTTTTAACATGGTCTTACGTTCATAGAATGTATTATCAGAATATACACATTGAAAGTCTGGATTTATATATATATATATTAAAAAATGTGGTGTGGTTGAAGATGGAAACCATGTTGACTCAAGTTGCAGTAGGAGCCATCTGAGCAGATCTGGTTCATATCCTGTTTGCTGCATTATGATTTTTCTGTTTCTATGTGAAATTTCTTTGTTATTGTGTTTGACTAATTTACATTCCAAGGTAGAACAGGAGTGCAGAATTGTTCTGAATGGCTGAGTGGAAATGACATAAAATAGAGACACTCATCATTATCAGGTGCTGCCCGTGCGTTGCTGGGGCCCGAGAGGGGAGCAACGAATAGCAACACTGTTTACTTTCCATGCATGTCATAAGAGGCGATTAAGGAGGTTATGGAATTGAGTTGACTGTCCCATCCCATAGGGTCAGTGACCCAAAATCATGCTAAAGTCGGATGTGTCAGGCCGAAAGGTGTAGATATCACAGCAATGCTGTAAACCATGACACAATGCATTTCTTTCTCCTGACTACATCTGCTAATCTGTAGGAGTTTGAGAGAATGAACACAGAAGATGAAGAAAAGAACATCAGGTGCCATGCCGGTTGATGCAGGCGATCATGGCTCTCCACAGCTCTCTTGTCTCCAGTATTATGTATCAGAATTGTTGTTTTCCTGTCATGCCAGGTTGTTAAACTGTGTAATATTTTCTCACATTGTAGCCCTTTTGTCTGTATTACCCTCACTCTTGCCCGTTGTGACTATGTTCTCCAAATAACCTTTACATGGCCAAAAAGTAAAGATGTGTCTTTTTCTTATATTTTTGACTAAGCTCTGTCTCGAATTTGACTCTTTGAACACCTCCACATTAGGTTTTCTGATACTCCATGGCATTTTCATCATTCTTCTATAGAATCACATCGCTACAGCTTCTAATTTCCCAGTTTCTTGTTTGTGCAAGAATCACATCCATATTTTAGTAGGGAAGTTATATAGCACTGCAGAACTCTCTTCCTCACCTCCAAAGACAAGGTCATATTACACAATATATTTTCATTTTTCTGTGGTGTGATGGTTTTTTTTTGTTGTTGTTTTTTTTTAAATAATCATTACTTCTGTTTTCTTGATGTTTAGGGAGAGACCTTTCTCTTTACTGTTTGTCACTACTACTTTAATTGATTCTTGAAGGTCTTCCTCACTTTTAGCAATCAGAGCAGTGTCATCTGCATATCTTAAATTATTTATGTTATGTCCTCCCACCAATATTCCTGGGATATCAACTATTGCACTCATTATGTTTTCACTGTATAAAGAGAACAGGTCTGGTGAAAGTACACATCCCTGCCTAACTCCTTGTTATTTGTTGAAAGGAGCCAAATTCATTTCCTTCTCTTATTATTGCTGCTATTTGTTTCCAGTACATGTTCTTGATGATTCTTAAATCCTTACCATCGATGTTCAAATTCTCTAGTATGTATATAATTTCACTATGTGTCTTATGGCCTCCCTTACTTTTGCTGCGAGTATTGATGGACCCTTGTCATTATCTTGTATGTTTATCTTGGGTCTGTTGTCATCATAGAGTTCTTTGTTATATTCTGACCATCTTAGTACTTTATGATCTGTACCCATTAATACCTGTCATGTGTTAGATTTTAGACACTCTGTAACTGTTTGCGTTCTTTTCCCTGTTATCTCATCAATTTGCTTATGTAGTATTGTTGTGTCTTGATTGTAATTTGATTCAATTTCTGAGCACCTATTGTTCAACCAGTTTTCTTTTGCTACTTTGCATTTCTCTCTTATCTCCTTATGTATTTTCTGGTATTCATCAATATTGTGTTTAGTTTTTCTTCTGGTCATCAATTCTAATGTATCTTCTTCTTCTTTAGCGTTCATTCTCAAATTCCCACTGGATATCTCTTGTAACAGGACAATGGTCCTACAAGATTTCCAGTTTGATGTAGTCCAGAGAATGGAAATGCGTTGTGTTACCGTTTTATTTGCGCCAATGGCCCAACACATCCGTCTTCGGCTGGTAATGTATCTTATGACCTCCAATTTTGTTTAGTTGTGTGTTATACTTTAGCGAATAATATCAACCCTGCACCATGTTGAAACCGGAAATAAGCGTCACCTGCATAAGATGCGACTAAGGAGGTTTGTGGGTGGAGTATGCTGTCCGACCGATTCCCATAGAGGGTCAATGTGACTACGAAGCCTTGCTAAGTCGGATGTATCAGACCAAAGCACACACATATATTGCAGCCAAGCTGACGCAACACATTATATGCTATATGGTTAACATCCTGCTATATTGCAGCCAAGCTGACACAACACATTATATGGTTAACATCCTGCTATATTGCAGCCAAGCTGACACAACACATTATATGCTATATGGTTAACATCCTGCTATATTGCAGCCAAGCTGACACAACACATTATATGCTATATGGTTAACATCTTGCTATATTGCAGTGTTTGAGAGTGTATTAGAATAAGATAATGGCATAGAATAAATTAAAGATTAGCAGCAGAGTTTCAAACCTTGTCCATTCAACTAGCATCAATTTGCCACGCAGTAGTGGCAATACATTTTCTATATCTGTATCTTATTCAGTTTGGTAGAATTCTGGAAACATGATGACTGGAGCTGCTAAGCAAATAGATGTCAGCAGAACTGACTCGGTTCAAATCTCTCATCTTCTTTTTTAAAGTTCATTCTCTAACTCCCACTGGATCTCTCTTGTAGTAGGACAATAGTCCTACTAGATTTCCAGCAGGATGTGGTCCAAAGAATGGAAATGTGTTGTGTTGACATGTTATTTGTGACAATAGTCCGACATCCATCTTCACCGGGAAATCTCATCTGTAATTACTGGTATATTAAACTAGAAAATACGCTTTATAAATACCTACCATTATTAATAAAAAGTTGATGAAAACTACCTGCTATAATAAAAAGGATATGGATGAAAACAGCTGATGTTTCGATCATAAGATCTTCACCTGAGCATATACATATATATATATATATATATATTACCAATGTTACAGCTGCCTATACTTGATTGAAGGATCTTTTGGGACATCTTGGTATCAGATTTCATCTTGTACATTCTGATGTGTTTTCTCAATATTTCTAAATTATATTAAGCTTCTAAAAATTGGATTGGAGTGTTCTGGATAGGAAAATAAATTCTGGAGAACCCCTTCATTGCATAAAGATAAACGGTGTGTAATTGTTCATTATTACTGCGAGGCAAAACAAAATAATCTAGCTGTGTGTGTTGGTTAGTCTGATGGGAGTTGTGCTGTGATCCTCTCATATATCCATGTCTGCTGGAGGATCAGCAGTCATCCTTTCATATATCCATGTTTGCTGGAGGATCAGCAGTCATCCTCTCATATATCCATGTTTGCTGGAGGATGTGCTGTGATCCTCTGATACACTCATGTCTGGTGTTTATTTCTTCTCTAATACATCCCTTGTTCATTCCTTAGATCCAGTGCCAACTCTAGAGCATGCCCAGAACTTACAGAAGAAAGCTCACAAAGTTCAGGATTTGGAGATAGAGAATAAGCAACTGAGAGAAACTTTGGAGGAATATAATCATGAGTTTGCTGAGGTTAAAAATCAAGGTCAGTCCCGTAGTCTTTTCATCCAGTCTTCTTGTCTCTTTTTTGTTTCTTCAATATGTCTGCCTGTCTGTCTTTTCTTCCCTGTTTATCTATCTGTTTGCCTCCATGTTTGTCTCTCTCCCTGTTTATATTTGTCTGTTTTTCTCTTCTATCTGTCTTCTGTCAGTCTTGTTTTATGTGTATCAGCTCTACACCATGATGATTTATCGTCCACTGTGCCCTTGGGTTTTATAATCCAAAACATGCCCCTTTGTGGCAGTCTCTAAGAATGAAGTAATAGAACTTTAGAATTGTGTCGTTGACTGCCCATATATATCTAACTCGTATTAGGTTTCCACCGTCGGTGAACTTGTATTGTATAATTATAGATAGTGCATTGCCCACTGAACAAAACTAACTTTTCTTAGAATCTGCATTCCCAGTTGCAGTATATGGATGTGAATCTTGGACAATCATCAATCAAGTGAGAAATAAAATTGCAGCATTTTAAACAAATTATTGCAGAAACAATCCTCACTGTAGAATGGACCCAAGAGATGACCAATAGGGGCATTCTGAGAGAATTTAAAGTAAAATAAAACTGGCTAAATAACAAAATTCTCTAGAAAACATTACAACAATTTGGCCATTTCGGAAAGACCATAATTGAGGGATGATGCAATGCTAATGAAAAAGAGGTAGGTAGCGAAGATACATGTTATTCAACATTAGTCAAACATGGCAGTAGAAAATGTAGCTCAAGATGGAGCTACAGTCTGCTACATCCTGTCCATGATATGCTACCTACTGATAATAACAACCCCCCACCCCTGTATCTTCAAGTACTTAACCAATCTCATCTGTGAGTCTGGATCTGGAATAGATAAAGCTGTGCATCCTGTCTACAGGAATTTTAGAACAAAAGCAGAAGAAGAAGGTGGCAAAAGTCATGTTCAGTGATCAAGGTTGTCCACCCGTATAAGGATATAAGTAGGAATACAAAACTCACATGTGTATTGTGGAAATCTTTGAGATCCAATAAAGACATCATTACATAATGTCATGAAAGTGGATGTAGCATTGCCTAATGTCATGAAAGAACTTGTAGCAAACAATTGTAGCATTGTCTAATATGAAAGTAGTTGTAGTAAACAGTTGTAGCATTGTCTAATATGAAAGTGTCATGTGATGTATTCCTTCCAGAACGTTGTCTTCCCAATGAACTCTCTGAACCTCTCTCTGTCTTGGGCGATGTGGCTTGCATTTTCTAGCGATGTATTCATATTATCTTTAATGTCGTCAGTCCATCGTCTTCTTGGTCTGCCCCTTCTCCTCTTCCCAGGTACTCTTCCCTCCATTATTTGTCTTTCTAAACAGTTATGTCTCTTTATATAACCAAACAGGCGTAGTTTTCTTTTTGTTATTGTGTTTAGTAACCAACACTCTGGAATATTCAGTGTGTTTATAATATCTGAGTTTCTGATTTTATCCTTCCATGATATTCTAAGTATCTTTCTGTAGCATTTCAGCTCGAAGGCGTTGATCTTCTTAATATGAAAGTAGTTGTAGTAAACAGTTGTAGCATTGTCTAATATGAAAGTAGTTGTAGTAAACAGTTGTAGCATTGTCTAATATGAAAGTAGTTGTAGTAAACAGTTGTAGCATTGTCTAATATGAAAGTAGTTGTAGTAAACAATTGTAGCATTGTCTTATATGAAAGTAGTTGTAGTAAACAATTGTAGCATTGTCTTATATGAAAGTAGTTGTAGTAAACAGTTGTAGCATTGTCTTATATGAAAGTAGTTGTAGTAAACAATTGTAGCATTGTCTTATATGAAAGTAGTTGTAGTAAACAATTGTAGCATTGTCTTATATGGAAGTAGTTGTAGTATCAAGAGTTGTAGCATTGTCTAATATGAAAGTAGTTGTAGTAAACAGTTGTAGCATTGTCTAATGTCATGAAAGTAGTTGTAGTAAACAGTTGTAGCATTGTCTAATGTCATGAAAGTAGTTGTAGTAAACAGTTGTAGCATTGTCTAATGTCATGAAAGTAGTTGTAGTAAACAGTTGTAGCATTGTCTAATGTCATGAAAGTAGTTGTAGTAAACAGTTGTAGCATTGTCTAATGTCATGAAAGTAGTTGTAGTAAAGGTTGTAACATTACATAATGTCAGGAAAGACAGTTGTAGCAAAGATTTAGCATTGGGTAATGTCATGAAAGTAGTTGTAGTAAGAGTTGTAGCATTGCCTAATGTCATGAAAGTAGTTGTAGCATTGCCTAATATCATGAAAGTAGTTGTAGCATTGCCTAATGTCATGAAAGTAGTTGTAGTAAGAGTTGTAGCATTGCCTAATGTCATGAAAGTAGTTGTAGCATTGCCTAATGTCATGAAAGTAGTTGTAGCATTGCCTAATGTCATGAAAGTAATTGTAGTATAAATAGTTGTAGCATTGCCTAATGTCATGAAAGTAGTTGTAGCATTGCCTAATGTCATGAAAGTAGTTGTAGCATTGCCTAATGTCATGAAAGTAGTTGTAGCATTGCCTAATGTCATGAAAGTAGTTGTAGCATTGCCTAATGTCATGAAAGTAATTGTAGTATAAATAGTTGTAGCATTGTCTAAAAATCATGAAAGTAGTTGTAGTAAAGACTTAATGCATTGCCTAATGTCATGAAAGTAGTTGTAAAGGTTGTAGCATTGCTTAGTATATGCCGCGTTATCTTCATCCCCGATAGCAGGTTGCTCCATGTGACCTACCTCTTACCTTACAGAGGGTTAGTCAAAGTGAAGCAGTATCCCAACAATGTTGAAGTTGATGTGTTGGACGGACAGGCGGAGAAAATGTCATACTTGTAAATCATAAAACAGTTCATTCTATTCAATGCACTGCAACCTGCTCACCAACAGAAGTGTGATGACGAACACAGATGATACAGAAAAAAAGGAATGCTAAATCAGTCCCAAGGGGATATTCTGAAAATGGATTTGGTGGGTCCAAATGTGCAGACTTGCACCCTTATCGCAAAGTGGACTGGCATATTGATGATAGTAAATATATAATAATAATAAATACAACAAATAACTAACAATAAATACACTGGATAGTGGAAAATGAGTGGCAACAAAGATGTGGATGATCTGTAATCGAATACTGAGAGTATCATGAACATAAACAGAGGAGGTTTTCAAAGAGAAAATGGGAGTCTTAGGTTACTTACCAATATCAGAATTAGACAATCCTTATTAATTTTTTTATTTTTTTTTTGTGGGGGGGGGGCATATTATGAGACAGATATATGGATAACACAGTTACAACAGGCAAGAGAGATCAAAGACGTGGGTACATGTTTGACATCGTGGCATAAAAGGAGTTAGTAACAGTCATGCTAAAAGATACTGGAAATGGAGAGTTGTGAATATCCATGATCGCCTATGCCAGTCGGCATTACAGCTGATGATGAGCTTGACAGAGTAACAAGTGCCATTATTTCCAGATCAATGAAACTGAAGAAATATGGGACCTGAGCAGGCAATCACATTTTTTTAATTTCTGACATCTGATGTAGGCAATTCTCAATCAGAGCACTCCAGTTGGAAATGTATCAGAGATCATGAGTGGCAATTTGTAAGATCATGCTATTACAGTGATTCTCAACGTGGGCTATATACAACAGTCGCGGAGAAAATTTTGAATTGATAATGTCACAGGCCTGTCATGGGGGAGGGACTACTGAAAGATAACTATTTGAATGATGAACACCAATATTTATAGCGATAAATGTTAAATCCCTTGATGACTTGCAATGAAAGCCAATGACACCCTTTTTTGAACACCGTTAATGCTAAGGAAGAAGATTTATCTCAAAATTGGGCCACTGGTCAGAAAAGATTAAGAACCATTCTGCTAAAAGATAGTCATGTGTAAATAATCCATTTCCTTGTAGGATCGGAGGATCCACCTCATAATGTTACACACAATGGAATGACACATTTCTTGATATCCAATAATATGTAGAACACCGCATTACTACTACTAATAATTAATAAATAAAATGGTTGAGTACTTGTATTTCTTTAGAAATCTGAAGAGGAGAAATACGTTTTACACGAGTATATTAGAAGAGAGGTTCTTAAAATGGACAATAAGATCCTCCAATTTGTGCAAGGGCGAGATATTTTGAAATTGCAGGGTATGGTCCACAGATACGTAACAGGATGGTGACTTTGTCAGTGAAATACATAGTAGCAAGTATTTCTCTTCAGACAACAGAGAGGAAAAATTGTCACCAGCGGTGGCCCCCGGGCCAAAAAAATGTTGAGGACCTCTGGACTAGAATATTCACATATATAAAATGTCCTGCGGCAGATGTTCTCAACCCGGTGCTCAACGCTGTGCTATTTTAATGGTTTGTGATACTCGCGCTAAGCACTATTGGTCATGAGGTCCCTTTAAAATTGAAACTTTGTTGTACAAATCAAAACGAATAGTGTTCATATCTACGATAATAGAGAAACGAAACGGGGGGAGATGGTATGTACGGTGTAATGATGATGGTTATATAGTCAGTTTTCGCATTCACTTTCCTTTTCATACTATTATATGTTAAGATAATAAGTGAGAGATTAGAGGCAACAGAGATGTGCTTTTACAGAAGAATGCTGAGAATACCATGGACTGCCAGAAAAAATCTAATGTAGAGGTGTTGAAAGAATCAAATGCGAAACGGACCTTATTCATGAGACAGCCAGGTTTAGAGAACATAGTCACAACAGGCAAAATTGAAGGCAGCAGAAAGAGGGCGACAACGTGAGAAAATATTAGACAGTTTGACAGCCTGGCACGGCAAGGAAACAACAACGACCTTGATACATAATACTGTGGACAGAGAGCTGTGGAGAGTCACGCCCGCCTACGCCAGCCGGCATTGCACCTGATGATAATGACATGTTAAGATGCTCGCATATTCAGTACTACATGTGGGCAGTGCGCACTATCTGAAATGGTTGAGAATCCCCGTTCTACAGTATCAGCGCATTCCAGATTTCATGCAACAAAGAGTGGTCTCTTCCAAACCTTGAGACTACCAATACTGGAGTTTCATATGACAATATAGAGCTCACAAGACACCTGCCGTTGTCAAGAAACCATCATAAAGAGAATATGAATATTAAGTGTGGACGTCGAGGTACAGTTATGACTGACCCTTTATGATATGGCTCTTTTAAGGAGTGGGCGTGACCATCGATCTCTAGATACAAGGATATGTTACGGAATTTGACATGCCACTGCAATAGTTGGTTGTAAATTATCATTTCTGGAAGTTTCTTTTCAGCAATACTCCGTCAGCGAGTCTGCGTGAGAGGATGTTTGGTGTATCGTGAGCCGATATCGTGAGCTAGGTATGCCACGAGCCGATGATAGGTATGCCACGAGCCGATGCACGGTGTGCCGTGAGCCGACATTAGTTGTGCCGGTGAAGAAATATTTAATGTAGAATTATTATATGTTTATAAAATAAGGAAATACACATATTGTATTGCTTATATAACCTCTACGTACACGTTGTTATATGGGTATACTATTTACCACACCTCTAATCGACTATCAGACATATAAATATTTAAGATAGTTTGCACATGTGCAAAGAATGTCAAACGATCGCATTATCAATGAGATTATCTATGGTCAGCTCTCATCTGGTCGAGCGAAGGGACAAAACAAAATAGATATGCCAAATACGAATCTTCCTATTGATTATTATGGAGCGAATGGAAAAAAAACACCAAATAAAGACATAAGGTAACATTGAGTTAGATATTCTGTCAGAAGCACTGGTGAAAGTTGGTAATAGTTTTGGCAGTGTCAAAGCTCTGGATTCCACCCACTTACATTTCCATACCTAGAAGCGAAGAGGTAGATCAGTTGAAAGCCAAATTTGGTGGGGAAAAAAATGCAAAATTAAAGATAGTGCCTCATATTATGAACGATTTTAGTAAAGAACAAATACAGCGACAAATGGCAAAGAAAATATTTGGAAAATGATCAGAAAGAGGAAGTATATTAGAGTCAAGAAGAGACCATTTAACAATCTTTCCAACTTTTGATCGAACAGGCAGAACACTTATGGCTATAGCAAACTGAACAATGGCATGTACCAGCATGCTGAAACTTGGTCAGATAGACATGTGTCTATTTGGAGAAGGCAAGCAGAAAATAGACATTATAACATATGTTCCAGGCCTGTCGTCTTCATGAACGAAGTAGAGCACATGTGATCCTCCCCAACTAACGTGAAGGAAGAAAACAACAGTTAATAGTGACCAATGAAAATCACGACAATAATAGCAATCATCGTATGTATGGTTGTTTTGATTCTGACATTTACTGCTGATAGCCACGGATCAATGTTGATGTATAATCTAACGAGAAAAACAAATAAGTACGTATAATAAAATTCATATTGTGAATACATCACACAATCACTATCAATAAAAGCAGTAGTAGATACTCCCAACTACACACCAACCACCCTTCTTGTTGTATACCATTCTCTCATACGGCAAACTAACACTTTTTTGGAATCGATTATTTCCCCGGTAACAATAATTATAGATTACTTGCGAACAGTATCTGTTGACAATCAGCATTCACTCTTCAAACCACTCATCCGCACCTGCTCGCCTAAAACACCCAATCCCAACGTCAGTTTTCCAAATCTTCCAATCGTTATATTCCAATCCAACGTCAGCTCAAAACCACATCGAAGTTTGTTCAATAGTTCACCATCTGGGTCGAGAACAACACAAAGGCGGTGCCGCAGGGTTGCCAGGTGGTTGGAACTGTTTTGGTTAAATTGTTGGTTTAAATTAATGGCCAAATTTTAAAATTGTGGTTACACTACTAAATACATGCTTAATTTCAAGAATGCTACCATTGATTAACTACGTATCTATAATCGTATATTACCTCTATCAAATTATCCATTTATTTCACATTTACAAATATATTAAAATTGGTAGTGTATCCTATTCATAACGTAGCCATCAACCCAGCATTTTTTTGGCAGTAGTAATTTTCTAGGCAATAGAAATACGTTCAGTAGTTTGCCATTGCTTTCTGAACGGTCCGTATGCTAAAAAAAATGCCTGTAGCGGTGATCGAACTCGGTACCTTGGCCGTCACAGAGGCGCTCTGTACTACTTCGTCACAATGCCGGACTTGTATAAATTGACAAATATTTTGCTAACTTAATTTTAGTTCTCTTAATATTCGTTTGAGAATCCAAGCTTTATCGAGACGCAAACACATTTGGGGTACCTTTTATGCATAGTTCTGTGCACAGTAAAATTATACATTTTACATTTCACAATGTATTAAATAGATTTAAAATTAAATTATTGTCCCAACTAGTATCTAGTGCTTTTTTCTACCACGAAATGTTTTGTTATAATTGTTAGCAGTATCAGGCTTCACTATAGTACCAGAGCTTCCACTTGGGCATCATGGGACAACTATTATCAAATACCTGTATGTAACAAAGACTCTACGTTCCACATTTAAACAGGAGTAGAATAGACATTGTTTATACATTATTTAAAATCCACAATAGAACATACCACACAATTTGTAGCCAAATTAAGAAAATGAAAATATGAGAAATATATGTGAAAAAATGACCAATATGGCAACCCCGAACTGCCCTGTTTCCGCCTCTGCTGTCAGAGGCACTGCGATGATATAGTGTTGTAGCCAAAGTAATTTGTACCCCGTTGTGGTGTTTGTCCTATATTCGTGTACACGTTATGTTTCTTAAAGCAATGTTCCTCCACGGTATGTTGGTGTCAATGATGTTATTCCTTGTTGATGTTGCAGAATAAGTGGGATAAACTGCAGCGTGTCCAAATGTGCCTATTGAGTTAGGCATCATAGATATCTTCATATTACTAACACCTAGCTATTGTTAATATCAATTTTATCCGGGAAATGGAACCAAGCCAAGTCCGTAGATATCGAGAGAGAGAGAGAGGGGGGGGGGGTTGTTAAGGCCCCATCTTTCTTGAAAAAAAGGGAATATGAACATAACTGTTGGTACTAGGAACTCAAACACAAACGGGTACCCCCACCCCGCCCCCTTTTTTTGTTTCATTAAACGATTTTTCACTAAAAAGGTATCAAAAAATCATGAGACCACCAAATTTCGCACGAACCTCGACGAATGACGTTATTTTCAAACAAAAATTCGCAAACGCGAACTCCCTTATTGATGACTTATCTACTGCCCTGGAGTAAACTAAGTGACTGAAATGGAACACCATACTCGAGAGCCCTATGAAAATAACTAATGGTAGGATTGTAGACATGACAGACTTAACTGGAAACGGGAATGACAAATTGGGAACACACATACAGGCGATGATAGTTATAGCCAGAATAGTATGTGTGCTTATACAAAACGTGTTCAGGGTCAAAGCTACACACTTAAAATCACCATTTTAATAGAAATATGAAGACAGTACTTCTGTATGTGTTCGAGACGTGGTAAATAATAAAAATCATCACATCATAAATTACAGATATTTGTGAATAATTGCTTAGGAAGAATGATAAACATTAGGTGGAAGGACAAGATAAAAATGAAGATATTTGGATATGAACAGACCCAGGATCTGGTGAACATCCAGAGTAAGGAGAGAAAATGAAGCACGTGATTAACAAATATCCCAGTAAAAGATATCGTTCGAGGATCAATGACATAAAACACCGGGCGGAAAGGAAATAGGGAAGGCATAGAAACCCGAGCAAAAGCGAGACTGTGTAGGACTTGGCCAAGATATGAATAATATGGAATGAGGTATCTAAAGGTAGAGACCAATGTCAAAGTGTATAGTTATGGGTAGTGTTGCAGTTGCTACCTATCATCAAGAAATAAGACACAAGATGAGCTTGCTGTCCGAGAAAGTAGAATTAGTCGTACATTGGATATCACTGTACTATGGTCATCCAGGAAACAAAGAGATGGATGAGTTAGCAAGAGTTGAGGGCAAGAGTGAATTCGAATCAAGAATCAAGAGTGGAACCAAGCTCTACCGCATACACAGACAGAACTAAAAGTAGAAACATTGCTGAAATAACCCATGACAACGAAATGAAGGGGAAAACAAGCATAGGTGTAGCTGAACACAAATAGGTATAAGTGTTACCAAAAACACGTCGATAAAACAACCTAACAACATCGACTTCTTTTGGTAACACTATACCTATTTTTGCTCATTGTGAAATTTGCCCTGTGTTACCCCAGCCACCAATTTCCTGTTTAGGGTTGTTACCTGACACTGGAACGTTTATCCTATAGGTAGCTGAGCTGATACAATTTTCACTCACGCACACACATCTTTAACTGCTTTATTTAGCCATTCTTCTTACACACTCATAGTTTCCTTCTTTAGTCAGCTGCCATCTGTCAGTCCTACACACTTACCGTCTCTCCCCCCCGTGTGACTTCCGCCACCACTGGGATCCTGCACCTGTTACTAACCGGATAACTATCAGATCTTTTAATGTTATGCAAATCAACTCCACAATCGGACATCACCATCTGAGATCGATCAGGTACGTAGTTCGATGGAGTCCCGTGTCGAATATTTGACTCATAAGTATTTTCGTTTAGTCGTGTTGTTTTATATGGAGAAATATATTCACCGCCAGCTGTGGGCATTGTTACTCTTGTTTGTATCGACATGTGTTAGGTATTCAAAGAATAACGTGTTCATATGTATGTGTATAATATCCCTTCTGATTATAGCCATATCTCAACTAACGAAATATCTACCTACCTATCTAATCCATTTATCTATCCAGTCTGTATGTCTGTCTTGTCTGTCTATCTCTACTTACCTACCTACTAACTTAATCTTATCTGTCTGCCTATTCCTCTGCGTTCGCCCTCGAACTGTAGATTAAGAAGATGTAGTCCAAATAATGATTTGTCGCACTTTACATCTGCGCCTTTCGACCTGACACATTTACTGTAATATCTTCTGGGTCACTTTGACCCTCTACGGATGGCCAGCAGCACCGCCAAAACTCCTTAGTCTCTTCGGACAACATGCATGACAGGTAGCAGTGTTGCATTATATGCCTGGTCATCTTTAAGGACCTGGCAACATACAAATCTCTATATCTATCTATATATATCTGCCTGCCTGTGTTGGCTTGTCCAAATGTCTGTCCATCATCTCCGTTTCATCTCATGCCTGCGTATATGCGTATATCTGTCTTGCATGCTTCTCTCTCTCTCTCTCTCTCTCTCTCTCTCTCTCTCTGTGTGTGTGTGCGCGCGCGCGCGTGTGTGCGTGCGTGTCCAATAGGGTTTTTGATTGGATTTTTGGTAACACTTCAAGGGTAGTTAAAAATAATCAGGACATGGCTTTTAGTACTAGGAATTCAGCTGAGTTGTGTGTAAAACCGTGACTCTCGCCAGTAGAAGACCTTGGTATAGAAAATAAACAGGATTTCATTCCTTACGTTTGTCGTTAGTTTCGTTGGTCATTATTTTTATATACCTGGAGTCACTTGCCAAAAATAGCCAAGGTCGACCAACGAAATTCACGGAAATAATCGAAATCGGCTTTTTGAATAATCAGCACACAGGTCTGTTATACTGAGCCCGGTCATGGTAAAACCCTCCCCTTCACGATGTTGTGCATAAAAGGTCATCAACATTTTCATGAAAAAAAAAGAAGAAATTATACAGGAAAATTAGCGAATTATTTTTAACACAACCCCCGCCCTCTTCCTACTCAAGATGTAACTACGGTCCTGATAATAATATGCTTTCTGTCTATATATTTATGCTATGGATATATGCATAACATAACACGTGTGTTGTATGCTTATGCCTACCTACTTTTATTTATCCCTTTTATTCATCTACAAAGGTTTATGTTTTATTTTGTTACCGAAATTAACTCCTAATTAAGAACTTGTATCCTTTCTTCACTATCACCATCCGACTTCAGTGACAGACACTCTCACCTGCATCAGGTGTTCATATCCAGGTACCGTGTCCCTGGTCTTCATATGTGAACTTGTAACCAAATACCAACCCCATAGTGATTAGTCGCCCGATTTACATTCGACGAATGCGTCAACATTGGAAAGTTGCTAGTGCCCATGTTAGCTCGCAATAGATCATCATGCTCGTGGTATGTCTGCCTCTATGTGTATTTGTCACGAAGATAAAAGTATTCATTTTTGTTAATGACATTTCAGTCCTGTACTGGGTTTCACTCTCCTAAAATGTAGTCTGATCTTTGCGTGAAAGTGAGGTCGAGGGCGCTATTTTCGTTGAGTGATTCTGGTAATGGTTTCTTCATTTCAAACTGACTAGCAGAAGTTTCTACATTTTCGACCTGCAAACTAATTAAGATGTCAGAGAGAGACCATATAACGCACGCTGATGAAAATGTAAACTCCAGATACCTGTCAGATCAGATCTATTGCGGCCTCTACGTCGAACTTTAACTGTAATTGATTGTCAGTATATTTTCTTCTTTACATGCGATCAGACATGTTGACTTCTTCGCGTTTCCATATTGCTTGTAACATTGCCCCTTTTCCAATTTTACATTTATTATTGCTAAAAAGACATGAATAGCGCAGCAATAGTTAGTTTCATTAATAATTAAGTGCCGTCTCCGCAACGAAGGTTGGCTGCAACAGTCCTAACATCTCTTGTCTTGGTGGTGCACTCTGCTAGACTTTAACCTGCCCATATCTTGTTACTCTCCCACTTGTATGTCTGTCTACCTCTTGTTCGCCTCCCCTCGACTTTACTCTCAAGTAATGTCTTTTAAGGTGCCATGTCTTTTAATATGTCCAAAATATTTTGTTTCATCAGTATTCCTTTCATAATATTTTTTCTTCATATGAAGTGTTAGAGTCTCTGTGTTTTTCTTCATATGAAGTGTTAGAGTCTCTGTGATTTTCTTCATATGAAGTGTTAGAGTCTCTGTGTTTTTCTTCATATGAAGTGTTAGAGTCTCTGTGTTTTTCTTCATATGAAGTGTTAGAGTCTCTGTGTTTTTCTTCTCTTTCCATGAAGTTCTCTCTATTCTTCTATATAGCCACATTTCAAAGACATCAATTCTTGATTTACTTTTTGTTTGTTGTCCTATAGTCTGTTTACAAATTTGTAATACGGTTGGAAGCTATTTTCTTTGAGACTACCTGTTAGATCGCAGAGATTGTGAGCTTCTAACTTTCGTTTCTCGTGACACTATATAAATATTTGTTACTATTAGAAAATATATCTCATTTTTAAAAACTTTATCTATAAGTTATAGATCTAACTAACATCATTCAATTGTCTACAATAAACAGCCGTCGTGTTCTAAAAAAATGTGTTTAGTAGTAGAATGCATCTGTTAAATTCGAATTCTTGAATTTCATGTGCACTAAATTGACCCAATACAGACCGAAAAACAATCTTCGGAAATGAGGATTGTCATTTAGTTCGTAGCTAACTTGAGATTTCAAGGTAAACTGATTATGTCAGTCTTGTTGCCATGAATATTTCCGTGATTTTCATTGGTTACTGCGATATATTGTCAATGTAGGGACCAATGAAAAATACGAAAATATTCCTAGTATGCCAACGGGAGTAACTATGAATCAAATGTAACTAGAAAATAACCTGCATAATGTAAAATCTAAAATTTGGCTACACTTATTTGCAATGGTTCTAAAACAAAAGAATTCACAGATGTACAAAGTACATAGTATCTATTGACCATAGCGTAATCGATATTAGAAAGTTGCATGCCGAAAATATCTGCGAACTTACGTGAAGTTTCTGAGAAAATAGCTCTTACATGTTTGTGAAGTGGTAAACACGGACTATGATGAGAAACATTATGTGCAATAGAGAAGTGTCACCGAATGAGTGAGTTAGTGTTAAGATGTTATATTGAGCCAATCCTTTTTTATGGATGCGAAGCATGGACGGTTAACAAAAGAGCTTATTTTAAGCTGGAGGCAAATAATATATGGGTTTTTTTTTAGAAGAATGATGAAAAATTCCATAGACAGCCCAGAAAACTAATGTAACATCAGAGTAGCTGGAGTAAAAAGATAATTTATAGCAAAAATTAGACAGTCAAGATTTTTAGGGCATATGATGAGAAAAGTAAAACTTGACATTTAGTAACCACCGGAATAATCAAGGGGAAAAGAGACAGGAAGACAAATAAAGAAATGTGTGGATGGGTTGTCACTTTGGTACGAAAAGATGTCACCAACTGAACTTAACAGCATAACAGACAGAGAGTTATGGGAAAACATGATCGGCATATCACTTGGTTGATTAAAAAAAGATATAAGCCAGAGTACATCGTACTTCGTTCTTTTTGACTATAACAGTCAAATCTGATATAAGCTGGTAATATTCAGGAGTTGTAAGCGAGCACACATGACGATGAAATAAAAACACTAGATTACAACAGACTGACTATGCCATCTTTCAGGACGTTAAAGATGTGATGGTAGATTCCAATGATCCATGTGATGTGTCCTTTTAAGAATGTTTGTCCCACTACTATTCAGTAAACATTCCAGTTCTGTGTAAGCTTTCCAGCCTCCGAAATATAAAACGTATTGGCTAACGAGAAATTAAACCTTATAAAATGGCTGGGTTCACTAATCCCTTGATTTTCATTGGATGCCACACAGCGTATAATCATGGTGACCAATGAATACTATGAAAATAGTCCAATGTCATTAAAAAGGCGTGTTTTCCCATTAACGAGGTGGTCTTACATCGTAGACGGTCATGGCGAACCAATACGAAGTTCTATAATGTAAATACATCAGAACTGATGACGTCCGATGGAGAAAAAAATGCACATCAAAACCCCAAAATGAACAGGAGAGGCACAAGCACGGAAATGGAAATAAGAAAATGAGTCCTTCAGTGCTCCAGAGTCAATATCATATGGAAGCGAATCATCAACACAAAATAAACAAGTAGGAAACTATGGTCTACAGAGATGTGGTTTTGTTTAATAAGAATGTTTCTAATCCAGTGGACAGCGAAAAAAACTAATGAGGCACTGAGGGTGATTGACACCAGAAGAAAGCTACATATTAACATTTAAAAAAAACAAACTTTCACATTTATTGACCCAGTTATGGGAAGATAACTTTTATAATACAATGTAACAACATGAAATATTGATGGAAAGAGATGTTGTCAACGAGAGAAAATACTGGATAGTTTAACATCACGGCATGGTAGAGACTCGACAGTAGAACTAGTACACAGTACATCGAATACAGTGTTGTGTTGATCATTTAACGCCAACGCTATCTATCACAGCATATGATGCTGATGTGCATTGACCAGAGAGGTCATATAATATATCCCTGGCAAGATATCACAAGGCGGTACAACCATGAGGAAACGATCGTACACAGTATATGTGATGTGTGAGCCATTAGTGTTGTTTGTTCAGTGCATCACAAGCGATTACATCCACTTGTATTTATTATTTGTTAAGGCATTTGTTACATTCACTTTATGAAACTATGTTACAGTTGACTATGAGTTCGTAGATAACTATAAGCCCTGTGGTGTCCGCAAAGTTCCTTCAGGCACGATATGGTGACTGTAGACGGTGTTTGATCTAGCCGTGACTATCTAGGTACTCTCCGCTGCTGATGCGCTGCATTTCTCCTTATATAACTAGAGGGTGCGCCTTTTTTTTGGCTATAGCCATGTAGCTCAGTTTTATGCAGTGTCTTCCCATGCTTATCATGGTTTATTTCTATTGATATAGGTGAGGTCTTGAATGGGCCCCTGTAGTTCTTCATTTGTCACATTGAGAACGTTTGACATTCTGCAGCTCACCATAGTGAAGTATATTTAGTAATCGATAATATTGCATACATACCAGATGACTTGCCATACAGATATGTAATTAGACAATAATAGTGTCGGTTGGTTGGTGATTCAGCGGTCCATGGGCTCATTCCCTTTGACCCAGTGCCATTACATGTCATTATATTGCTGGGAAGATTGGATTTTCGGCCTACCCCGGGCCAGAGCCAGAGAATAACTATCACACCTTCAGGAAGGTAAGTTTCAACCTATGCACTGCTCCGGGCAACTGCAGCCAAGATAGGGTTCACTGTGCTCATTCCCCGCCACCAATTGACTACTGGTTATGCCGAACTTCTCTATTGCTCCAGGCATGCAACCAAATGTTCACGTCAAAAGGATTATCACGTCCTGAGTCACTGTGCCTCTATGATGGGTTTCAGCCACAGGAAAAAACAGTACTGTCAGTTTCCTGCTCCCCAGTGCTGCACAGTACATCTCTGGCTCCCTCCAAACCACAGAGGTTGCATATTCAAGTAAACATGAAACACATTTCAACAACAAAATAACAGCATAATAAGCATAATTGTATAGATGATTTGCCATGAAGCTTCTATAAGATAACCTCAATATAACGGCATGTCATCTACTAAGGTTTTCTTTTGCATGGGTGGTTTATCTAGTGGGCCATTGGGGAGACCCACAGACGCAACCACATGCGTACACAATAATAGTGTCAATTCTAAGGATTCCAGCTTTGTTTAGGACAGTGGTATCCGGAACCCGGTGCTACTTAATGAATTCATGAAAGGCGGACACTGCGACTACTGCTTCTACTTTGATCTTGAACCCCTACGTGTGATCGCGGACGAAAATAGTGGTTAAGAATATTCTAGCTGCCATGAGTGGCCCTGTGATAATCTAACTGATCTGAATATGACCCGCTTATTACAAAAAGGTTGCCCAACTCTGAACCACAGCCTGCATGCTAACCAGTAGAAATTTGAGAAGGCACACATGAAAAATTTGCCATAGAATAGTACCATGCTGGGTCTAAAGATTGTACAAATGGTATTTGTCATAGAAAAGATTAACGCTCGGCGTAGACACTGTCTGTCTGTCTTTCCGTCACTCAATCGATCAATCAACCAATTAAATCTATGTATCGTCTTTTCTATTCGATGTGAGGCGTCGTCGGATTGAATGACGATCGGTTTTCGAGCTATACTACGTTTGGTCACTTGGGGATCTCCATAGCGTAGTGGTTAAGCTGTTCGCCTTGTGTTCAAGAGGTCATGAGTTCAAATCGGCTCGTGTCGTTTTGTTTACAAGGTGGATTTTTTCGGAGATCCCTGTGGATTATCGCTTGAAGCTACGGAGTTACTTGCTATGAGTGGTACTCTCGACAGGCTGCGTGCCGCTTCGTTGAGAGAGACGGAGTACATATGGGAAACCGAGTTCAGTTTTTTGGTCACTTGATATGCAGTAATATTGTATCAAGTCAGAATGTTGGTAACTCTTTCAATTCACTTTCTTCTTGGTATATTCTTGTATCTTGCTTTTTCCATTTTCATGTTGTATGCTCTTGCCGCTGGCCAAACATGATTCATTCTCATTAGGTGGCCGAACAATTTGAGTATCTGTTTTTCAATATACACAGATGTTGTTCCTACATTTCTTGTAAACATCTCATTTCTCACGTGATCTTTTCTTGTTCTGTTTTCAGCATTTCTTAGACAGCTCATTTCACACGTAGTAAGCGTTTTCTTTTGTTCTTTAGTTAGTGCCGATGTCTGACGTTGATAACAAGATATTTGGATGAATATATAACTTTCAAACACTGTAATACACGGTAAATGAACAAGATAAGAAAATATACAAACATTCGTGTCCAGTTTGTGTAATATGAGCAAGCTGTTATTGTAAACAACCACACAAATGTACGTCTTCTTATATCTGACTCTACGATATGGATATAATAGATTGTATATCGATGTTGTGTTTTGTCTTTCATACACAGAGGTAACCATCAAGCAGCTCAAAGAGAAACTCAAGGAACATGAAGAGAGAGTGGAAGCTACTGCGCAGGTAAATTTCACTTGTCAGTGTCCGGTGGTCAATTTATGTTTGTTTTACAGACTGTCATAAGAGATGAAAGATGGATAACAACGTCCTCGTAGTGAGTCCCCGAATGGGAAGCAAAGATTAACACTGTAGCCTGTCATGCATGTGGGTTAGAGGCAACTAAGGTGATTTGTTGATATGGTTGGCTGTCCCGACCATAGAAGATCAAAACCCAAAGCCATCCAAGTGTCAATCAGAAAGATATTATTTAACAAAAGGCGCAGATATCGCAGCAAAGTCGTAAACGGTTTACATGGATCTTTTGGTTGTTCTGACATTCTGCTAGTCTGCAGGAGAACGAACGAAGAAGTGAAAGAGAGAAATACATTTCTCCTACTCTTTTGTAGGTTCTGACATAATACGGTGTTATATGATTTGGGGGGAGGGGAAGCAGAGAGAGGGTCCATGAAAAGGAAAAGCTTTCTGCTTCGAGGGGGAAAAAGGTGAGGGAAAGAGGAGAGGGGGTTTAAACCTTAATTTTTTATTAAACTTTTAGTACGGTGCTGTGTTTTATATTCCTTTGGAGGGGGGGGGTGTAAACCACATAAACCCACTCAACCAATATCAACGAGCTTGCTCGTAAGATGTCTATATCTATCTAAGATGTTTACAGTGTGCTTTTCGTTCACTTGTTTTGTGAAGTCTGGGCAGGCTGATTGATATAAGCAGAACAATATTATATGATTGACTTCTCTTAATTCTAGTACTCGGACTACCCCATATGTATCCTGTCTCTCTCAACGAAACAGCACGTCGCCTGTCAAGAATGCCACTCATAGCACGTATCTCCGTAGCTACAAACGATAATCCAATTGGATCTCCTGGAGGAAAAAAAATCCACTTTGTAAACAATACATCGCGAGTGGGACTCAAACAAGCGACTTCCTGAGCACAAATCGAACGGCATAACCGCTACGTCATGTGGACATATGTTCTGTCATTGTCGGTAGCTGTGTCTCGTTGCTCGTGTTTTATTTACAAATATTGGTAAGACTGGTGCCTATTTCCGTTCACTTTTACATTTGCCTTGAGTTACCCCAGCCATCGCATTTTCAGTATCTGTTATTTCCCGGCACGAAGCTTTATCTCGTAACAGGTCCATACATACACACACCTATTGTGCTAACCGCGTACATGTGCTGTAGATAGTATATCAGTCTGTTATGTATTGGTGATAGCACATCCTATTTCATGTTGCCCAACTCTACTGCAGTTGAAATCTTACAAGGTAGATAGTCTCCATAGTTGCTTTCATCACCCCACAGCCACGGATACTGACGTATCCGGTGTATAAGCAGAACCTTATGATGTGTGTTTGTTGCATTTTCCCCCCAAAAATCTTTGTAGATTTGTATCTATAGATTATGAGATTGGCTTGATAGTTAGTTGTTGTTTTTTTCTCTTCGTGTCTTCTCATCTTCTCTGTTTTTTTATCTGTTAGTTTTTGTGCTAAAGAACCCCATCATTAGCAAGTTTGTTCACCTCCTTCTTATTTGGTTCGGTATTCGGCCGGAGCGGTATGTGCTTCTATGGACAATCTGTATAAAACCAGATTTTCTTCATAATTTCCCCACAGATAAACAGGACATGGCCATAGATATGTCGTCGGGGGGGGGGGGGGGGTGTATGTTGACATTCGCCTGCTTTCGTATGTAATTCCTTTTCAAGAGAATGTTTGGTAGCATTATTGGAAAATCGTTAAAACAAGATGGGGGGGGGGGTGGATTTAACCCACCATTTTCTTAATTCCCTAGTACTAAAAGTCTTGTTCTGATTTCCTGATGGGGGAGAGATCCCTCCCTATTAAAAAAAAATTCTGTCTAATGTAGGAGCTTGCTAAAGGAAGAAAATTATGAGTAGCGGAAACAGCTGTCAAGGAAATGTATTTGGCACTTCCTCGGGTATGGTAGCCACAGTATAGTTTAGTGAAGAAATTCTAGATCTGATGACAACACCACATCCCAGTGAAGATATTCATAAAAACCTATGATTCCAATTGATCGGAGGTCAGTCTGTATCAGAGTACCCCATTATGGGGTAATTTTATTGTTCAAGGAGGGAATAATACAATTTATGAATATAAAAAAATATGTATACATAGAGTATACATATACACATGTATACTCTGTGTACATAGAGGGGGCATCGGAATTTTAGAAATATTTAGGTGGGGAATGGTGGAAAAAAGGTTGGGAAACACTGCTCTATATGCAATTTGCACTGATGATATTGACCTCGTAGCTGGGTTCTTGATTCTTCTTGATTAGAAACTGGCCTCACAGCACGTGGGGCATTCCCATAAGTGCTACGCCTTCTGTTCCAGCAGCCATCCGACTCGATGGTGTTTCGAGTCTAATGACGCAGAAACAGATGTCGACATCAGGGCACAACTCTGGCCCCTGCGACAGGTTTCTTTGTTGTTCCGCCTACCCACGCCGTGCCCGTCCTAGTTCAAGCACAACGTCGGCCTGTCAGAACAACATGCTAACTGTTACCAAAGGTTACGACTACGGCATTGTAGCTGGGTCTTTTAGCAGAACAAGAATTGCAAGAGCTAACAGCAAAGTTGGAAAAAGTTACTAGTAAATATAGAATGGAAATAACACTAAAAAGATCAGGATCTCGTGTTCCAACATCAGAGACACAGAAGTACAAATCATGATTATGTATAGGCATAAATTTGAAGAAGTGAACACTTTCACATACCTATGATATGTGCATATGCAGTGGTGGAAAATCTAAAACTGAATTAAAGATAATGCTGGAGATGGCCTTAGATGATATGGTACGACTAAATTTAATACGGCAAAGCAACATCAGTGAAAATCAAAATTTATAACTCACAGATGATTTCTATTATGTTGTATGGTTGTCAACCTACATTTTGCTACATGGCATTCTACATTTTTTATAAAGCGCAGCATCTCTAGAAATGCAGCAGCTCAACAGCAGAGAGTAGCTAGAAAGTCACGGGTAGATCAGAAACCATCAACATTGGTCATCCCATGTCCGCACTGTCCAAGAACATTTGCTGTCAGTATGGGGCTCATATCCATCTATGAGCTCGTAATCAGCAACATAACTAACTGTATTTCAAAAGAGGATATAACAAATGGTCAACACCACTTGTGATGGACGAAGAACAACAAAATGATTGTGAGAGTTGGACATTCACTGCAGACATGAAGAGGTGGATATAAACCTATGGATACAAGTGTTATGAATTAATCTTGGGCGTTTCACATAGATAGCATAAGACAAATGTGTATGTAAGAAATAAAGTAGTGAGGCATTCAGAATATTACTGTCAATAGTAAAACGACAAAAACTTGAATGGTTTAGTATGCCAGCATAATTCCTTGTCAAAAGTAATACTACAGAAAACAGCTGAAGATGGAAGAAGCAGAGGGAGTAAAAAAAATCATATGCAGACATTATCAAACACTAGACTAGTAAAGGGTTTTGCACATTCATCTTCACCACTGAAGATAGAAATGAGTGTGTTGATGTATTCATTGTAGCATCCCTTACTACTTACTGCCCTCATGAGTTATCGTTTATAGATGGATCTAACTATGTGATGTGCCCAGTGCAGAATTTTGTCTCACTGCCATTTTTTTTAAGGACTCTTGGTTCTGTGCAAGCTGTTCACTCATTTCCAGTGTCATATTTAGAAGATATTTGATGTTGTGTGTCCATTGCAGTCATAGTCTGCCTCGTGTTCTCTTACCTGGAACTTATCCCATGATGACTAATCTTTCAAAAATGTCTTTTTGTATGTCCAAAATATGTTAGTATGTGATTTTAAATAGGTTTGAGGAGCCAGTTTTCTTCTGTGTTTAAGTCTTTACAGTCGTCTGCATCGGATTGTCTTTCTGCCCATGGTATTCTTGGAACCTTTCTATAGCATTTTATTTCAAATGTTATTTTCCTTTCCATTGCAGATATCATTGCATAAAGTCTCATAACCATATATTGCCACAGGAAAAATATAACTTCTCAATAGTTGTTTGTTTTTCTGTTTGCCCCTTTCCTTAGAGTTTTGGTCTATGAAGTTCTTTAAGGCCATTGCTAATCTCTTTCTGATCTTTTCTGAGCATCTCATGTGATGTTAGTGGTTGACCCCCCCCCAGATATTCAAAGCCGTTGACATCCTCTAGTTGTTCTATCTCAATGATTATTGTAGGTGTGAGACCATTTCTGCTGACATGCATTAGGTTTTGTCTTCTTTTAATTGAGGACAACAAGATTTTGAGCCTTGCTAAGCTGTTTAACTGATATATTTGTGATCTAGACCTGTGGGGCTTCTTGATATTAGGGCGGTGTCATCTGCATACCTAATTTCTAGAATGTAATGACCTCCAATATTAAGAGATTGAAACTGTTATAATGTGGGTCTACTACAAATTTCGCATGGGGTTTTTTCTGCAAATAGAGCCAAAGATAAACAAGTCAAAGAGTTCAAGTACCGAGAAAGTATCTTCACAAAAGACGGACGACTCGTTACGGAGATAGAAACAAGATGCCAAAAGGCAAATGCTGTTACATACCAGCTATCACATTTGCTATCGCATCCAAAAATCAACTTGGAAGTAAAGAAACAAATGATTAAGAGCATCTTTATACCAACACTATGCTACGATTGCCAGACTTGGCAAATGGCATCTACACATAAGAGAATGATCGAAATTTGCGAAATTAAATGACTACGGAAGGCTATTGGAGCCACCAGACTTGACAAAATGTGCAGTGAGAACCTCAGAAAATAATAGGTATCACATACATTATGCATCGAATATATAGAGAAATTACAGATAGAATGGTTTCGACGTCTTATGAGGATGAACGATCAACTTCCAATAAGAGCTTATACCAATATGCAATCAGGATACAGAGCCAAGGGCAAACCTAGGAAATGATAGATAGACATCAAGACCATCCTGAACAAACATGGCTACACCTCAACCAGAACAACACCTGGCTCTGGACGTAGACTGCATCTCCTTCACAAACTCCTATGCTTAACGGCAAGTGTGGAAGCTAGGACAACACCACCACCTAGGGATAGAAAATAGTTTTCTGCACATATGTTAAACATATTTGGTGAGAGTCCTATCTGCCTATCCTATCTGATTTGGTGACAGCCCTATCTTATCTGACTCCTTTTTGGACCTCCAACCAGTGAGATGTTTCGCGAAGCCTGTAAATAAACATTTATAATGAGTGATATAAGATGGTGTGGGAAGCCTATGCTTTTCATTATGTTCCACAATTTCTGGTATATTACAGAGTTAAATGCATTTGAGTAGTCTATGAAACAGAGGCATATAGGTGCATTGAATTCTCTACAATCCTCAAATATATTTCTCATGTTGAAAATTATCCCAAGTACCTCTAATCTGAACATTTCCCTACACGTATTATTTGCAACGCTCTAACATCTCCCAAGACATGTTATATGCCATATAACATTTCTCTATACGTTATGTGACATTCTTAAATCTCCCATGACATGTTATATGCCATATAACATTTCTCTATACGTTATGTGACATTCTTAAATCTCCCAAGACATGTTATATGCCATATAACATTTCTCTATACGTTATGTGACATTCTTAAATCTCCCATGACATGTTATGTAACTTGCACTATCATATTATACATGTTATATACCATATTTTAACATCTTCCTACAAATTCTTTGTACTATATCCTAACATCTCCCTACACACGATATGTACCATATTCTAACATCCCCTAACATCCCCTAACGTCTCCCAGCACAGGTTGTGCACCATATTCTATCATCTCCCAGCACATGTTATGCACCATATTCTATCATCTCCCAGCACACGTTATGCGCCATATTCTATCATCTCCCAGCACACTTTATGCACCATATTCTAACATCCCCTAACGTCTCCCAACACACGTTCTGTACCATATTCTAATATCTCACATCACCTGTTATGTACCATATTCTAATATCTCCCAGCTCACGTTATGTACCAGATAGTAACATCTCTCTAACCTTATTTGTTACCCATATCTCTTTACTTTGCTATTTTCTTTCTCCGCGGTACTTTTCTTCTACGGGATGTTATTCGCCATACTGTAAGCGTGTGGACCCTAGTAGGTTCGTCGTAGATTGTTTGTGTTTTTCTGTCTTAATAAAGGCTTTTCACTGGAAACATCTTGTGATTCATAGTTAGTGTGTCGTTTTTATTATTGGTAATACTTTAATTTGCTTATTTCCCGTTCATACTCTGGTTTATCCTGTGTTGTCACAGTCTATATATTTCTACCTGTTGGACTACCGCTGACACTTGTGATTTATCTCTGCCTACCCGCTGTAAGATGTGTTACCTGGAGTGTGACACCAGGTCCAAGTGATCGGCAGTAGTGAAAGATACCACCAGTCATCTTAAAGTAGCAAACAATTAGGGGATGGTAGCTTAAATGTGTTCTCTTGTCACTTCTGTTTGTGATGCCTCATGACCTTAACGTCGTCAGGACGTTTCTTAGGACGTATTTATCACAGACAATGTTGGTGACGGGAAAGTGGCCGCGGGGAATAGGACAGGGAATTGGGGCGTGAAAGGCATGAATAAATCAAAACAAAACACATCTCCAGTATGGTCCTGTGCATTGATCCAAAACATCCTCACTTATTTTGATAGATTTTCATAGTTTTTTCATTTGGATGATGATATAAAGTATACTAAAAGTGATGCAATATCAGCAACGGCAGCTTAGATAAGTGAAGCTGTTTGAAATCTGCGACCATGACGCTTCTGGAGAAAATCTTGACCAAATCTGTAAACCATTTGGGCTTAATTAAGCGTGACTGATGGGCAATATAGAAGACCTGTTCGCTAAATTAATTTGGACCCCATTCGTTACGTCTTATGATTATTGTTTGGTGTTCAGTTGGTTGCTTTCAATTAGCCATGGCGATTTCAAGTATATAAATAGTAACCAACTGAAATCCAAACAATAATCAAAACAAGTAACGAATGGGGTCAAATTTAATTTAGGGAATAGGTCTTCTAAAAACTATCGACGCTTACGGTTTAAGAATGCTGTTTAAGTGGTAAAGTGAAGTTATATTTTGTAGCAAACTTAATCTTTTGCGTTTTCGTGAGTTTTAAAGTATGCAGACCCGACACCAGAGACATAAAAAGTGTAATGAAGATACCTTGACAGACGTTAATTCAAAAAGAGAGCTGCTCCCCTGCATCAGAAAGATACAGTCCGAATTTTTTCGGCACACCATGAGAAGAGGAAAGATGGAACATATTTGTGGCTAGCAAGTTAAACAGCAAAAGGAATAGGGGAAGACCAAGAGAGAATATGCTAGGCAATCTGGCATGGGTGAAAATCGGTATCGGAAGATTGGCAGCACACACAACAGAAGGGCGTGGAAAGACATGGTAACCAAAGCCACGTGGTGTGGACGAAGAAAATACGATTTACAAAATGCGTCATAACAAGAAACAATAAATATTATTATTGTTATATTAGTAGTGGCCGTATGGCTAGCACGCCGGCCTCAGAAGATCCCGGGTTCAATCCACGGTTGGGGTACGAATTGTTATCTTAGGATGTGCAATAAAAAAAATGGTTGTGCACGTCGCGTGTACTTGTTTCCGTAACATGAAAACATGTCCTGTACTGACTATGGCTTATCAAATATTTTTGTGCCCTTGTGTTGCTTGGACCCAAAAAGGAAAGGAAAGTATAGCAACACTGTTTACCTTCCATATATGTCATAAGAGGCGGCTAAGGATATTATGAGGTGAGGTAGACTATCCCATGTAAGTTCAAAGTGACACAAGCCATACCGAAGTATGATGTGTTAGGCAGAAAGGCGCAGATATCACGGCTAAGCTGTAAACCATAACACATTGTGGTCACCGGACTACATCCTGATAAACTGCAGGTGATTGAGAAGAAATAGTATTGAATTGTTAGACTGAACTAATACATGTAATCTTATCGCCAGTATAGTATTGATGTTCGGCTTTCCAGCTGTGAGCTAGTTTGACCAAGGTATGTTTATGAAGAGATAGATCTCAGGTGTCGGGAACAACCCCATAATGGAAACGCGAGGGCTGGGATACCACAAGGCAGATGTAACAAAAATGAATGGAACTATGTACATGTGTTACAAATATTTGTAAATGCAACATACGAGCAACGAGACAAAGTGAACAAAAAAAAAGACTTGCTCATATATTGGCTGAGGACACTGTCCAGATCTGGCTTTCTTGGGATTGTTGAAGAAAGCTGCGCACATGCAGACATATTTTGACTATTGATATCAAAATACGGATACTTCACAGTAGGAAAAAAGTCAGCATTCCGGTGTTTCAATGAGTTCTAATAATGAAGACATCACTTACGTGAGAGAGTGTATATTATGAAATGGACCCTCTACCACTCAATCAGTGAGTGGTCAGTGTTCTGTGATATCTTTCTTCTCAGTTGACATCTAGGTTATCAAGATAATGAGTTGTACCGTGATCGTCGGAAATAAAAGAACTGTTGGCTAATTGGAAATCCTTCTAAAACGACCGTTGATAATTTTCCTGTGATTTTCATTGGCTGCCGAAACACAGCATGGATAAGGGAGATGCACTGAAATTGCTATATGAGCTGGGTGCGGACACCGCGATTGATGAAACACCGAGTCTGAGATTTGAAGAACTCCGTATCAAGTGTAGTAGTAGTAGTATAACTAGATGCTTGCAGGAAGGAACGAGAAAAATGTTTAATCAACAGGCCACAGCAACAATCAGTATGTTTACCCTCCCGTCATCTGCTAGGTGAGACTGACCACCATTGGGTCTTCCCGAAGTGCAATGATGTCGGTTCATAGAACAGATCATACAATCCACTAGTGTAAAACGTTGTGTACGTAGAACATGATCAATGAACTAGTTTTACACTAGTCGATTGTATGATATGTTCTATGAACCAATAAAGTATAATCATTGTGATCAATGAAAATCACGGGAAAAATCAAGTAAGAAATGTTAGAAGGCTGTTTTTCAATTAGACAAAAGGTCTTAAATAGATGGTCTCGGCTGTACACGTATTCGAGAAATAAAATCGAGCTCGTAGAAACAACCTTTAACGATCACTAACAAATCAAACAGGAGGGGGCTAACAATTTGGACCAACGAGAGCCTGAATATGCAGACTCCTCCACCTGTTACCGCTGTAATCCCTAGTGATCGGCACCCATTTGTTGTGTTAACTGTCGACTGGAGTTCGAATATCAGCTTGTTGGCCGACAGAGCAGTGTGTCTCAGTTACTTAACTTGGCGCACGAGTTGATCCTGAACTAATGCAATCAGTGCACTCCTCTGTCGCCCATTTCAAACAATCAATTTAACACTTGCCACAGTTAGATCTTCATTAACATACACACAGAACTAGTCCCTGCTATAAGCTTACATTCAAGTCAATCATCAAGTTGGTTCATTCTAGTGGAAGAGGCATATTTCGATTTTAGTCGGATATTACGCGAAATTTATTTCTTGTTGTGATTTTCGCAAATAAAAGTAATTAAAAGTTGATTTCTGTATTTCTACATTCTGAAACTACAAAACGTAGGAGCGGTATGTCTCTGTCGCATACATTACGCGGGGTGGGGGGGGGAAGAGAAGAGGCGCATTCCTACATCTAATGAGATGCTGTGTCAATCGCCGTCTGTGTATTTGTACACATTGCTGTTATTCTCATGGAACCTGCCAATTGGTTTTACATATTGTGCATAGTGGACATCGTTTTACACTTGTAATTTGTATATGTCCTACGCGGTGTGTAGAGTGCACATCGTTTTGCACTAGTGGATTGTACGTGTTTTACACTAGTGAGTTGTATATGTCTTACACAGTTTTACAGAAGTTGATTGTATGATGTCTTAGATTGTTCGACACTTACATCGTTTTACACTAGTGGGTTGTATGATGTGTCTTAACACCGTTTTGCACAAGTGGGTTGTATTTGCCTTACACCATTTTACACTATGTTCTATATGTCCTACACCATTTTACACTAGTATGTTGTATATGTCTTACATCGTTTTACAGTAGTATGTTGTATATGTCCTACACCGTTTTACACTAGTATGTTGTATATGTCCTACACCGTTTTACACTAATATGTTGTATAAGTCTTACATCGTTTTACAGTAGTTGATTGCATGATGTCTTAGATCGCGTGACACTAGTTCGTTGTATATGTTTTACACTAGTAGGTTGAATATGCCTTAAATCGTTTTACAGTTTGTGGGTTGTGTGATGGCGTACATTGTTTTATATTAATGAGTTGTTTTACACTAGTGGGTCGTATGATGGTTACATTGTTTTACAGTTTGTGGCGAAATACTTTGTAGTGAAATAAACAAAATAAGATAAGCTAAAAAAAAATTGTATTGTTCACGAAGCTTTTCATAGTCGTGGATCAGGTATTGGTTGAAGTCAACTGCAGACATCGGAGCTGCTGGCCGTTAAGAAAGCGCTAGCAAAACTAAGGTAAATATTGCATAGAAAAGTGCTAGAGCTAACAATTTTGAGCGGATGTTCCATGCTGAATACGATATGATACAAATTTGCTCTGTAACGGAAGTGATGTCGTAATTGTTAGAACTCTTTTGAAGCTCCGGATTGTTGACTTATTCATATTGTAATGCATCCATATTTTGACATCAATTGTCAAAGCCTGTCTGCAGATGCGAAGCTTTGCTCAACAATGCTGCCAAGAAAGAAAGATCTGATCAGTGTCCTTCGAACAGTATGAGCAAGTCTGTGTTGACTATTGAGTTGGTTTATTCTGAAAATAACAGACGAGATTGAACCTAGTCTGTTTGTTCAGTCGACATCATTCGCCTCGCCATTGGAGCTGTTACGTTTTTTTATCCTTTTGAATTCGACCAATCTACATTCTTTAAAAACGATGCGTTTTTAGCCAAGACACCCAATATGCGTCATTCCCAAGTCACTAAAAATATATAGATCGAGGCACAGGAAACAATACACACATTGCACAGGTATGTATATTCCTCCTTGATAAACTATGACACGATAGTTCATTATCTTGTAATAATTTAGCTGTCCGCCGCCAATGGGTGGCGCAATATTGACGCAATCGTGAACAAGAAATATTACCGTTATGTTTGTGCCTGTACATGCGGGAGTTAAAAGCAGTGAGTGACCCGATGCACTGACGAGCATGGACACTGTCAATTTGTACATCAATGGATCGATCTGAGATACTTAATGCGTTATGGGGCCTCGTCCGATGAGAAGATCTTCAAAAGTGTGAATCATGATCGCCATCAAGACTTCCCGAAAGTGATGTAAAGATCAGAACAGCCCGTAAAGAGAAACATAATAGATATAGGAAGAGACTGATAGATCAGCATCGAACTGGAACTGTCAGCAGCTACACTCCAATGAATTGATGGAGACTGCAATCGGAGCACCCATAGACTTGTCCGGTGTGAGCTGATGATAACCTGCAACTATAACTCCATTTATTGGACATACCCAGCAGACATTCAATAGTTACTTGATATTGAACGCGATTGATGGTTGTTGTGTGCAGATATTTTGTCAGTTCTTGCAATCCTTTGATGTTTCGTTTTACGGGATGCTCTGAAATGGTTTGCTGTGAGGTTAGGAGTGAACGTGGAAGACCCTAGTGCAGGAACGGGTAAAAGTACGGCATGTAGGTCAAATCCGACCCGCTATACCATTTTTACAAGCATGTCAGTCTTATATTAAAAGTAATAGATGTGCTGGTCACTAAGATACGAAAATACTACTTAGATGTACAAATGACTAAACAAAAAATCAAGTCATTTTGACCCCATCCCACATGATAAATAAAATAGCCAATCCGGTTCCTCGACCGAAAAGAGTTGCCTATTTCTGCTTTGGAAGGATGGTCCCCAATGAGACCACATGATTGAATCGTGGAGGGACTGGGCTGAAATGGCGGCGTCATCTTTCATCCTCATATTGAAATAGTTGTTATAAAAGATACACCAGGTTTGATGATGATTACAACAAATGCTAGCTATAATCTCCCAGTCGCATTTTATCACTACGAGATACAGAGATATCTGTGAGCACAATACAAACATGATACCCATCATTGTCGGCTGTCAGTTTAACTATCGCCGTCTACAGTATAAGACATACTGGCTGTTGGGAAGTCAAACCTTCTTAATGACTCATTTAACTATTTCCGTTATTGTCATTGGTAAGTATGATTATTATTTGTGTGACAATTAATGAAAATCTAGCGGGTAGTCAAATTGGTTATTTTAGAAAGCTTAATTTCCCATTAACCATATGTCTTATATTGCCGAGTCTTACGGTGTAACTGAGAGTATATATTGCCAACACTGGAGAAGGTACACAAGATAACAATTGATAGGGAGAAATTATGTGTGTTGTTGCTCTCATTGTTTTAATGTCGAATCTTCAACTCTCTATCCAAGGACTTGGTTCCAGGTACTAGATTGAAGTCCCCGCCTCAGGAAATTGTGCACCAGGACCATTCAGAGAAAAATGACAATCTACTGAACGTATTTATATTTATCAGAAAAAAAATAACTAGAGCCAAGAATTGCTGAGTTGATCGCTACGCGTTCAAAAACCAAAAAAACTCATTTTCTACGTCGCTGAGGCTTATGGCTGAGTGTAGTGTTATCTCCGTATTTAACACAGAAATATAGCAAAATTTCTATGTTTAGCTTTCTACCAGTCTTCTTCATATTCTGTATAGATCTGATAACATTTCCTTCAGTTCTTTCGCCCTATGAGTCGTTTGTGGTCTACACTGCGAAATAAAATCTTGTACGATTGTACGAAGATACAGGCACTGCAACAACTGAGTTGCATTGACACACCTTGGCAGATATTGAAATCATTTCCATATTATAGTCACTCACTAATACGTGCAGTCATGTGGTTATTCTTGGAGTTCGTTATTAGTTCTCTGGTGTATGGTTAACACCACTCATGGTGACTCCTGTCTTATGTGGTGTGATAGTTTGGGGACTAACACCACTCATGGTGACTCCTGTCTTATGTGGTGTGATAGTTGGGGGACTAACACCACCCATGGTGACTCTTGTCTTATGTGGTCATAGATGGGGATTAACACCACCCATGTTGATCCTTGTCTTAATGTGGTGTGATAGTTCGGGGGACTAACACTACCCATGTTGACTCTGGTTTTATATGGTGTGATAGTTGGGGGACTAACACCACCCATGTTGACTCTTGTCTTATGTGGTGTGATAGTTGGGGGACTAACAACACCCATGTTGACTCTTGTCTTATGTGGTGTGATAGTTGGGGGACTAACACCACCCATGTTGACTCTGGGCTTATGTGGTGTGATAGTTGGGGGACTAACACCACCCATGTTGACTCTGGTCTTATATGGTGTGATAGTTGGGGGACTAACATCACCCATGTTGATACATACCTGTGTTTTGTTGTCTCACTCATTTTAATTTCCCTCGTTTATCATGTCCTTGTTCATCATCCTTTCCCGTTAGTCCCTCTCCTCTTATACTGCTAGATCTTTTCTTTTCACGATTATCACACCACATGTGCCATTGTATGTATATGTTTTTTGTTTGTTGCCTTTTGTCCTGATGACGGCGTTTTAGTGGAAACGTCTCCTATCATGGTGTACCGCTGCTACCATATTTTATTTAGAAATATCGGTAACACATTTAAATATTTCTGTTCATCTGGTTATTTTTCCTATATTACTCCAGCTCTCGCATTTCAAAAGTCGAGTTTGTTTCCCGAAACTGTTGTTTTATTTCTTAATTTCTGGTGTCGCTGATTATATCACCGAGCACCACCATGCAACAACCTTGATCAACCCTGTCCAGTCATGTAATGTTCACCTCTTTATTTGAGGTGCGCTGCTTTCAACCACATTGCAATTTGCTTATGTGCACTACTGTTATCATTGCCGTTTCTATTCTTTGTTCCCCTATCGGTCCGCTGCAACATATAGGCGATAACCGTAACCATATTTGAATGCCTTCACGGACGATCAATCACACAGATAATCAATTAATCATTACCTTCTGGAACTCCATTAACACATGAAATCCACCATGATTGATCGTGATAATCAATTGTAGAATCACTCTCGCTAACTTAGGTTCGATGAGATCATGAAATGGCTCTATCGTGTAGTCACCTCTGCTAATCTGATCGTTGATTAATCGATTAAAAGCACCGATCGGTCATCTAATCAATTGTTATGTTCTCCAGTGATGTATGACCCAAGCTGAGAAAATTCACTTTTTTTAACAGCCGCTCGTGTGTTGACGTGCACTTTGCAGAATAGGGAGCAGATAATTTCAACACTAGTGTGTGCCTTGAATGTCAAGAGGCGACTAATGAAGTTTTGGGATTGGAGTTGAGGGTCATGGGTCGAAGGTACCCAGAAGTTTAACTGAGTGACGATGTCTCAGACATAAAGGCGCAGATATCACTGCCAAATTGTAAACTATGACAATACATTCCGTTTTTCAGACTACATTGTGTTAGTCAGCAGGTGTTTGAGAACTAACGAAGAAGAGACACACCCAATAGTGAGTTTGTGTAGCTCACTGAAAGTAATTACTTAGTTGTACACTTCATTGCACGATGAAAATCATCCTCAAGTAACCCAGCTGAAGATGGGCATCTGGCCTTTCTGATGTACAAGTTAAAATCGTTGCCAAAATGGCAATGGGCACGAGACATCGCAAGATGCACACAACCATGACTGCAGCAGGTCAACTGGCCAGGAATCCTCAAGAGTTCAGATCTGTCCATAAAGAAGTCGACGTTCTGGAAATACTATACAACTAAATATACAGGAAAGCTGGAAACTAACAAAAACACTGGAGGAGAAATTAAATCTATTCTGAAAATGTCTTAGAGCACTCTTAAATATTGACTGGGACGAATTCAAGACAACAAGAAATTACATCAAATAGCAATAAGTATCTAAAACGATAAGAGGAACAATTGTGAACTTCTATAGGACATGTACTTAAAATGAATGAAAAAATTATCACAACACTCATTAAAATGGGTACCAGATGACAAAAGAAAGAGAGAAAGATCAAATAGAAACTTTTCGCTGAACAATCATCAAAGAGGATATGACTATGGGTCTCAACAACATGCAAGAACTACACAGAGTAGCATTTCATCGTTTAAACTGAAGAGCACTGGTGCCTGCCCTATGCACCACATTCGACGATGGAGGAACATAGGTAGGTGAGTGTTTAGATAGATAGGCAGGCAGGGTAGAACGAATATGCCACCCATGGAAATTACACAAAGACACTATCAGAGAAGCAACACATAAAGCAAAACTATACACACCCTCTTTATAATCTACACAAATTAGTAAAGTATATTGAATACGCAAAATTGCAGAATTACAGGCCAATGAAAGAAGAAGGTGGAGCTACAATAGAGTTTCAGTAACTTCTGGTTCCTTCTACACTGGCGATATTTAGGCTACATACTTTTATTAACTTCTAATAATTTAACACTCTCTCCCGCAAGAAAGAATATGGATCTAATGCATGCAAGTCTATTTTCTTCTCTGTTATTGAGTATATGTTCTGCTGCCCTGTCGCTGTGAAAATTACTGCCATCTTACAAGTGCATCGATCAGTACTCAGTGGCTCCAGTTGATTTATCCCGTATGCCACTTCCACATATGTTTTCCGACAGATCTATACTGAAATTATGTTGGCTATTTCAGGATATCAGAAGACAGATGATTCCAGACGTTTCTTGGCTGATCAATTTTTCGATCTATTTATTATCATTTCCACGTGCCGGTAAATGTCGTGGGGGGGGGGGGAGGGGAGGGTTTCGGAGTTTTTGTCTTTGGCCATTTGAGTTACTTTGGTCAGGTAAGCCCGCGTCTAAATAATGTTTCTTTGATTGTTTCTACCCATCTAGTTCTTAGTCTTCCTCGTGCCTTGTAGCCCGGTCTTCTGCCGATGTATGCACGAAGGGCTGGTTGCGCAGGTTCCATTCTCATGACGTAACCCAACCATCTGGTTTGCTGCCTCTCGATGTAATCTTGAATTGAGATAGTTTTTTTTACTTCTTTCCTGGTATCTTCATTTCTCCGGCGCTCTCTTTCTCATGACATTTATAGCTTTCATCAAACATCTCATTTCGCAAACTGTGATCTTTTTCGCTAGTGTCTTGGTCAAGGGACATGTTTGACACTGGTAACACAGAGTTGGTATAAAAGTACTGTTTCTCAATTGTCGCTTTGTATCCATACACACGTATAGTGGGCTGCATTAGTGCAGTATTTAGCGCACTGGCTTCGCATATGAGTGGTCCTGGGTTCATTTCCCAGTTGAGGTGGAAATGTTTTTCAGATCGCAACGGCTCCCAGGTCGACCCAGCCTTAAATGGGTACCGGATAAATTCCGAAAGTAAAGACTGCGAGGGAGAGGAGATGGCTACCGCCCTCATTTGCAGAGCCTATGAAATGTGAGATAGCTAACATCTCACACCCCTACGGCATTAATAAATGTTATGGGTTACTTTACTTACTTTACTATGGGTGTTTGAGTAATTGTGGCTGCTGGTAAGTTACGGCGTTGGCTTTTTGACACCTTGTTTCATTCTCTCTGTCGAGTTTACCATCTCCGTCAATATGTATCCTATATATTTAAACTCTGGGACTTGCTTTAGTTTTGTACCATTGGCAGATACATTTAACTGACCTGGTGTTCTGCTTATCTTTAAAGTCTCTGTTTTAGATGTGTTTAGTTTCATATTGTGTTGTCAGGTTGTATGACGCAAGTGTATATGCCACCGTAATTCATTTTCAGATTGATATATTAGCCATTGATCATCTGCAAACAGGAGTTCGTTGAGTGAACAGTGATCTTCATTTGATGTATCTGCAGGGGTGAATTTGTTTCTTTGGTCTGTTTCTTTAATTATCCTGTCCATGTATGTTACGTTCAGAAGCGTTGATAGTACGATAGTACGCAGGTAACGCCTGTCTAACGCCTGTTTTTATTTCAAATGGGTATGTTCTGCCCTCAGCAATTCTGATTACGCTCTGGCAGTTTTTGTATAAAACTCTAGAAATTGTCCATGTACTCCATGGTTCTTCAATATTAGCCACAGTCTTTCACTATCAACTTTGTCAAATGCCTTTTCTTGATCGATGAAGGCGATGGTTAAAAAATTAATTGGCAGGCCGCATTATCATCTGCATATTATATTATCACTATTACTATCTCCCACAATGTCGTATATTTGTAATTGGTAGCATATCCTATTCAGGATGCAGCAATGAGCCACTGATTGTTTTGGGTTTGTAGTGATTTTGGTAGAATTATTTATATTCAGTAGTTTGCCATTCTTTATGAACGATCATGGTGCACAGTTGCTTGGGGAGAGTATATTTAGAAACCTGTATGATGGTCGTCACAAACGCGCTCTGTAACTCGCCGTATGTATATATATGGAAATATATGTGGAAAACATATGTGGACATGTCTTATATATATATATATCGCCTTTCCCACAATAGATAATGTTTGTTTGGCGAACTTTTGTAAGGAAAACGCGTTAGAAGTAGCTAATCCTAAGATAACAGATGTTCACCTTTGCAGCGAACATGTTTTGCAGAGACTGTACTTGATGGTGCTGCAAGGTCTTACTAAACACTGTTCCATTGACGACACTAGTCGGGAAAATGTGACCGAAAACCAAGGTGCGTGTAGGTCGTACTTGGACAATTGTGCAGAATCGTTTGAAACATTTCTTAAATAATGCTAAAACAAACGACACACACGTAAAGGAAAGGTCATTACAGCTGTGACAGACTCATTCTACAACAAACTCTACTTAAACACACCATCATCAAGTGCAGTCTCCACAACGAAGGTTTGCTGCAACGAACCTCTGTCCCTTGCTTTTGTGGTGCACTCTGCTAGACTGTGACATGTACATCTCATGCCTCTTTCTCACTTGTATCTCTGCCTATCTCTTGCTCCCTTCCCCTCAGCTCAATGAAGATAAATGTATCTAAAGCTTTAAACTCACAAACCTGCAAAATAAACCATCTAAAATAATAAAAATGCCATATAATATCTGATACTGTTCCTTGATATATATTTATAAATATATATATTCTTCTTCTGAGTTCGCTGTCTGATAACCAACACGAAATTTCGTATCATTTCTGCCGGGGAGTGTGGGGTATGTTGTGCTGCTAGTTTACAGAATACTGCGTTTTTAGCACCTCCGAAAGTCCAGCATATCCATTTTGGTTATGTCTTTCATTGGGGTGGGTTTCCCTAGCCTGTGACATCTGTCGGTATGCGACAAATGTGTATCGACCTACGGATTTTATCTCCCACTGTGCCCTTGGACTTTTCTGACCGAAACATGTCCCTAGTTGGCAATCTCCGAGAGGAGACAGTGATCAGGGATTTACACTTGGGTCGACTTATATCTCACACAAGATATTCCGCCGCCAGTGAACTAAAGTCGCGTAATCAGACGTATTGTGCCCATCAGGAACTGAACCTTTTCTATCCGCGAGCGTGATTCCGGTATAGGAAAGCTTCAACGGTAAAGTTGGGATCGGGTCCGTTGGTCCTCTTGGCCGAGGTGCGATTTCTGATATAATATTATTTATTACTATATGTATAGAGAATAGAGCGTGCAATTTTAGTGCAATTTGACTGGTGCAATACACCAAACCTCCTCAAAAGCCTATTGAGGAAGCTTGGTGTTTATCTGTGTCTATGGCCAGAATACAACTCGCATTGCACTAGCATCACGTACCTTTAACAGGCTGTCTGCACACGCACGAAAATGCACTTATTTAATTCCTGCGTTATTCCGGTGCTATCATATGGATGTGAGAGCTGGAAAAGCTCTATATCTTGATAAAAGAAATTACTGAGTTTCGCGAACAAATGTCTTCTTAGAACACAAAGCTATAGCACATTGGAGTGAATTCAAATCGAATGATAAAATCAGAGAAGAGACACATCAAAATTTCATCACAGATGTTATCAGAAAACGCTGTTGGTCCTACATCGGGCATGTCCTACGCGCAGACATTAACAGAATACACCACCAATCTCTTGAATGGATACATACAGGCAAAAGAGCAAGGGGTCGACCAAAAGAAACACCAAGAAGAACAATACTTAGAGAAAGTAAACCAATCAATATTCATACTAACAGACAGAATTGGAGAGATCTGATCTCTGCCCCATGCGCTAACTTCAGCGCAAAAGGAAAATGAATGGTCATAATGCAGAACCTGCCATGGGACGTGTAGCTGCAAGTAACGATGGGCATATATGGATAAAATAAAGTTATCAACCAACACATGATCTGGACCAGTGTTTCCCAACCTTTTTTCCCCATGCCCCACATGTATTTCTAAACCCCCCCCCCCCTCCCTCCTATATGTAACTTATGCATATAATTTTATATTCAAAATTTGAATTATTCCCCAAATGAAGTTTAATAAGGCCTACCACTTGTTCGAAATTACACCCCCAACCCCTTTAAAAAACAAATTGCCGCCCCCCCCCTCGTTAGGAAACACTGATCTGGACAGTCAGCTCTTGCTGAAGGCAACTACCACATTCTGAAAACAGCCACCACATGCTGAAGGGCATCTACCACATGCTACAGACTAAATGCTGAAAGACATACTGAAACAGAAGATCGAAGTAGCTGCGGAAGTTTCCGGAGTGACATGATAATGGGATGGCCACTAACTTGTTTACAACTGTCTGATTGTGGGGTAAGAATTCCTATATATCCTCGGTCACCACATGGATACTCCATGCTCCTACTCAAGGAGGCCCATGTTTTTACTTGATCACTCTTGCATGTTTCACTAGGTGCGAGCTAGCGAGTATTTAGCAAATTACAGACTCATATGCTCTTCGGGTTCATTTTTCGTAAGGAACGCTGTTTGAATGTTTCCGTGTTTTTTTTGGTCCACCGTGTATACTTTGCATCGACAGCCAATGGAAATCACGCGAGTAGTCAAATGACGTCACTTTATAAGGATAAACAAGATGAGTCCACATGACTGCATGGTTGACAATAGATTTGACTGGTGTAACCACTATCGAACTCTTTCCACGAGTTGAAAGGTTGTAATTCAAGTCTGTACATCCAAATACTAAAT
The DNA here is from genome assembly GCA_034231615.1 of Meghimatium bilineatum. Lineage (NCBI taxonomy): Eukaryota > Metazoa > Mollusca > Gastropoda > Stylommatophora > Philomycidae > Meghimatium > Meghimatium bilineatum. The sequence goes on along the minus strand of CM067304.1, from coordinate 27,583,279 downwards.
ATCCTGGTTTGGCACTGAGCAATCGAACAACCATAGTCCTGTGAACTTAATAATGGTGACACTCATCCTTAATGACTAATGTGACACACAAAGTGGGTCTGCCCGTCGGCTGTAACGTAAATAAACAGTGATGTCGGCAGCGAGCAGCGATTGAGTTGTTCGGCTAATAGCAGGACATCTTAGATGGATCAATTTGTGTGATCAATGCTTGTTTTAACCTGTAGCGTTCACAGTTACCACTAACGTTTTGGAAATCACCACACAATCCCTCAGAAAAAAATCATAGATATCGTTGTTGTTGTTTTTTAAATATCCATATTATGGCATCACTGGTGTCGTCGTCAATAATAAAGACGAATAAATCTGAAGGTATTGGTGGCTTAATTACTAGAATCGTGGTATCCACTTTCTTAATGGTTAGAACTTATATACCCGAATAATGACACTATTGAAAGGGTTTGCCCCAGCATAAGAGGTACATGTTACTTAATTAGAGTAAGCGACCAGTATTTGAATTGAAATCCGTGGGAGTGTAGTCTTGCTCTGTATAATAGTTGAGAAACTGAGCATTCACTTCACCAGAAAGTTATTGCATATTACAAGCTTAAAAGGACTCAAAAAGTGAAGGAAATTGTCTTAATTATATGAATACATAGTTGCCAAAAAAGGCAGAGATGAACTGACAATCAGGGAGAGGGCTGTAGTAGCACACATACGAGCGACGGCAAATATTATAAATAAGTATATGTGTTACAAAAATATACTGCTGAAAATTAAAAGGTACAACAACAATAACAATCAAAAGAATAAGGATGAAAACAGTTGACTTTTGCATCAAAGTATTTATTTTTTTTAAAAAGTCAAAACTGCATTTTTCCCCATTAAGGGGTTGCAGGTAGGGGATTGAATAGATGTGTGATAAAGGCCGCATGCCCTGGCTGTCGTCATGTACAGGGTGAGTTTTTTAAAGATTTACCCTCCGACAGAAAAAAACCCCAGCCTTACCGGGTATCGAACTCTAGGCCTCACTGGTTGACCAACGTTCTAACCCCTCGACCATGCGCCACACACATCAAAGTATGAACAAATATAGTAATAATATGAGAACTCAGAATAATACAGAACAATAATTAATTTCAAGCATGTTTAAAATATAAGATCTCCGTCATGTCATTATCCATCCGTCTTTTACTTGGCCCGTTTCACGGACCACTTAATATTGTTTTAAATTTATGTTTCTGTATTCTTAATTATTATACGTTTGTTTCGACGAAGATTTTTGATCGAAACGTTAACTGTCCTTGTTCTTATTATTTGCCCATTATGATTTCTCTTATTATTATTAGGTTTTTGTAACACGTTTACTTATTTACAATATTGACTTAATTGTACACGTTTTCCTGATGTGTACTCATGTCTCAACAAAGCAAGCCTCAGCTTACCTAGCGTATTGCTTCATACCTCAAGCCATAATTTCCAGATTACTTGCCTTGTACATTGACACCATCGTTTATTGTTTCATTGTGCACAGAACAGAGCTAAGGAAAAGGAACGAGAGCTACAAAGAACATTCGCTGAAAAAGAGAGACAACTGCAAGAGACACAGCTCGCAGTTGCCAAGAAATTGGGAGAGGCAGAGCACCAGATTGCCACCCTTCATCGCGGTAAGAGATATATTTTGTATTGTAGTGGCTGTGTCCGACCATATATGTTTTTCAATTAATTCATCATATGTGTCTGTTATATATATCTGTTTCTCTAATATCTAAATCTCGCCTGTCTGTCGTCTAATCTGTATATGTGATGTGATTAAAAATCATCGTATCAAGTTAGACCGTGACTATTAATAATAAAAGTCTACGAACAGAATCAAAACAAGCCTTCATACTTCATGTTTATTAAAATTATTTCCCTGATTTTCTTTGATCGGCGTTGGCAGGGTAACACAAAGTATATACATAGTGACCAAACAACAAGACAATAATCAAAATCATCGTCAATGAAGGCTTTTTTTTATTCTGCTCGTAGTCCGTTGCCATCGATAGCCAGGTGTTGGATAAGCACTTGATTGTGTGCTTTGGAAGACCTCTGCACATGACCAATTAGCTAGCCTCGCCACCACAACAGACGGTCAGCCTATGGACCGAGCAGACATACTCATTGTTCTTCGTGAATTCTCACGATCAGAGGATTTTGAGATGAATGAGCATGGGTCAATATCGAGAATGCGCGAATCGGGAGTGATGATGGGCGTCGCCCGTAGAGAACCCCTGACAAAGATTTCAAAAAGAGCAGTGAACCAACATAGAACCCGAACCATCAGCCATTATACCCTGAGATTTACTGAAGCGGAGATCTGAGCACCTATGGACATGTCCGGTGTGCGAAGAGGATAATCAACATACCTAATACCTCTGCACGTAATTAATTAGGTATTCATTCATTACTTTGTTTGATTTCTGTTGGTCACTATTTATATACTTCGAGCCACATGCCAAAAATTAGCAAAGGCGACTCCAAATATATAAATACTGACAAATCAAATCCACTACAATAATCTAAAACGTAACCGATGAAGTTATTCTATGCAGATGTCTTATAAGAACTGTAGACGGTCATGGACAGTCCCCAGACAGGTGGTTGTCTGTTCCCAACCCATTGGATTTCTGTTATGTCACCGGCTGGACATGACCGTCGACAGGCTACAGTATAGACCTGTCAACAGAACGTAAACAAGACTTCATTTGTTACGCTTTTTATTATTGTTGTGATTTTTGTTGGTCACTATTTATATACTTGGAGTTACATGCCAAAAAAGCCAAGTTGGAACCAGCGAAATGCACGAAAATAATAAACCTTTTAGCCTATTAGATCATGTTTACTTTCTGTACATAGGTCTTTACTGTCAATAGCCGCGGACAAAACTTCCACTTCTCGACGTGTGTGTGTCTTTATAAACTTTTAACAATTTTTGTTTGTGCATTGCATCAGGCATAACCGGTTTCCAGTATAATGATCTGTGTACAGAAAATCTCAACATGGCATGAGAGGCCAATTACGATTATTTCCGTTCATGTCGTTTGTCGGCCTTGAGTATTTTTAGCATGTCACTCCAAGTATATAAATAGCGACCAGCGAAAACACAACAATAATTTAAAAAAACCGTAACGAATGAAGTCATGTACCGAGGTCTTCTACCGCTGACGGTCTCGTATCAGTGCACAGACATGTAGATACAAGAATTAGAAACACATCACACTTAAGGGGGGTAGGTATTTCCTAAAAGATCTCTCGTGTTGACCACAAACTCTCACTAGTATAAGCTAGAATACCAGTACTTCTCCAGGATAGTTTGTTACGCTGATCTCATTCGGCCTCACTTATCGTGATGTATCCTACTTTTCCTTGCTGTGGCTGCTGAGCACAAAGTATATGCAATGCGTCCGACGATCAGTCACATTTACTAGAGAATAGAGAAGAGCTTGTCAAATATTGTACGTGAAATCCCAGCTATATTTGGTAACAATCGACTCTTTCCGTTACTTTTGACACGCCAGTTTTGTGACCTTTTGTATATCTAGATGGCCATGACTAGACAGTCATAAAACTGGTGACATTCTGGTCTGATCATGTCTTACCGTCCGCTGTCAACTGTGGCGCTCTGTAGGCTACCCTGTACCACCTTCTTTCTGCATGACTGCGCAAATACGTATGTACTTGGGCGTCATTTATTGTTATTTATTTTTAAATCCCCTTTCCATCTCCAGTATTTTCCGTAACATTTATTGCAGCATTTTTTAATCATGACGATTTATTGGTAGATACAAAGACATACTACAATATTTGTCATTCGTCAGTTGGTTGCAAACAAATATAGCCCTTCTCCAAAATATCGGCCATGAGTGTTGATCAAATACAGCTTTACTTATGTCGGCTGATGCGATTGATCATTGGTCACTCCACGTACACATTGTGCCAGACCATTCGTATTATAAGACAAGTTGGCTAATTGGAAAATAGCCTTCTAAAATGACCCGTCTGACTTTTCCCGTATTTTCATTTTGTTTATACTAAGTATAGACAGCCAATGAAAATCACGGGCATTGTTAAATTAGCCATTTTAGAAGACTGTGTTCCAATTAGCCAACATGTCCTGTATTGTCCCTGCAATGAAAAGCACATAAAATAATTGCACAACCAAAATAAGTGGCACTGCGTGAGATCAGAATGTATGACATATGTTCTATAGAAGGACATGGCTGGGGAGTCCGTTTGAAGTGCATACATTTTTTAGCGTATGTGTGAAAATTGAATACGGGTGTTACACTCAGTTGGACAAGTTTTCAAAATTAAATCTCATAAACGTGAGAAAACCAAGTTCTTCAACCTAATAGTTCAGTCACGGATCATTTGGCTGATGCGACTGATCTCACATTGCATATGCTGTGTGTCGCCAACCAATTAAAAGCACTGGGAAAAGCTGGAACTGCTAAAATAAGTGACATTGTTTGGGATCTTGACGTTGAGCTTGCTCGGAGAGTGACTTGTAGAAAACAGTACGATGAGGGATAGGAGGATGATAAGGTGACAAAGGAAGACTGATTACCATCTTCGTCTTTACAGACGATCAGGAAACGTGACCGTGTAAAATTTTTAAAGGATTATGATAAAGGTTAAATTGCTGAGACACATGGTCCCAACATTTCACACATGAATGTTTGCTATTGCGGGATTTCTTGAGCAAGTGCCTTGTCCATTTGTACTAACACTCTCTCACCTCTGTTGATTAGTAGTTCCAACAGCAATACTTTTGGACACAAACTTAACTACAGGAGATCCAGAAGATGATTTAATACATCATCGACTGCCTTAGAATCCCTCCCCCCCCCCCATCCGGGTTTTTCTATATGGGTTGATTCTACTATAATTTCTTTGGTATTTTCGTTACTACAGGGCATACTTGATTTTAAAAATATCTTCGCAAAAGGCACTTCCGCCCTAAACAGCTAGACAGTGGTGATTTTCAGTAGGTGTTTTAGACTCCTTTAGCCTGAGGTATTTCCGTTATAACCCGTAAGGCAGGGGTGAATAAGTACAACGGAAGACAAAGTAATAAATTGAAATGAGACCTGTAGTGACACTATTGTTTTCACAAATGACAGGCTATCAGGGCATCCTTAGCTTTCTATAGTCGCCTCCTGCGACATGCCAAAAACAAAAGTATGATTTATAATATCAAAAACTGGACATTATTAAGTTTCTTTCATACTGAAACAAGGAACTAACAACAGGGAAGTACAGCGGGGGTTTTTGTGCTGTTTATGTTTTGTATTTCTGAAGTGGTACCATATGGGCTATTTTCCCATACAGGGAGCCGCGTTAGCGCAGTGGTTAGCGCACTGGCTTCGCATATGAGTGGTCCTGGGTTCATTCCCCAGCTGAGGTCGAAATGTTTTCAGATCGCAATGGCTCCCAGGTCGACCCAGCCTTAAATGGGTACCGGATTAATCCGGGAAGTAAAGACTGCGAGGGAGAGGAGATGGCTACCGCCCTCATTTGCAGAGCATCACATTTGAAATGTGAGATCGCTAACATCTCACACCCCTACGGCATTAATACATGCTATGGGTTACTTTACTTTTTACTTTACCCATACAATCATGTGGACTCAGGAATCCTCCAAAAGTGACGATTTCAACGTGATTTTAATTGGCCATTTTACTTTGTGTCGACAGGCAATGAATATCACTGGCCGTCAAATAGTGTCGCTTTTGAAGGATAACACAAATGAGTCCACATGACTGTACCATTGAGAAGGGACTCATCTGAGTAGTTTTGCGTTTGACTGTCTGCATAAGGAAACCTATTAGTTAATGGGTTAACATCCATAAAAGGACTAATTTTACTTTTCCAGTGATTTTCATTGGTCCCATGATTATACTTTATGGCGACAGCCAATGAAATTCACGGGAATAGCCAAATGAGTAAAAATTTTAGAAGGCTGTTTTTAAAAAAAATAGACAGTATATCATAATGCCGATAGTTTCGGTTTAACGCTGAAAATAACTCCCGGCTTTGTTTGTTTACAACTAACTGTTATGGTGATGTGACAAATCTCGTACTGTGTATCCTTGTGTATAGAGATCAATGTCAATCCACGACAATCAGTTATTTTCTTCTTTTAGTGTGTCTGTCATCAATAGCTTTGTTTTTTCCCCAAACCATGCTCATCTTCGATTGCGGAGGAGGAACAGTATCAGCATAATCATCATCAGTTGCCTTTCTTAAAATCGATTCTATGTAAATTTTATATTACGTCCCTAAACGAAATCCAAAACAGAATTACAGATAAAGCTGGGGATGTCATTAACTGACCATGGTTGAATTTGATATGGAAGAGTGTTAGAGCGGGATCTTCGTTAGACCGTGTGTGAGTGCTGTGTCACTGCGAGAGGCTACTCTTATTTTTCCCATACTTTTCATTTTTAATTTTCTGTATACACTGTGTCGCCAGCTAATGAAAACCATGGGGAAAGTCGATTTAGCCTTATGCAGTGTCGTGAAATGGGAACTTCTAATCTCAGTCAAGATGGATATGGGTAAAATCAGTTGACAAGAACCAGCTTCATTGTCAAGATTCCCTTCTAAGCTGCGTGTCGGCGCACTATTTTAAAAGTACCATGCACAAAATTTAGTACTCGGTCAGAAAAATCTTGAATTATGAACATAGCGCAGTCGTCAAGTGCTACATAAAGAGTAATCTGAACTAGGGCTGTACCGGATTCAAATTTTTGAGATCCGGCCGGATGCGGATTTGGCCGGATTAATGAAGTGAAATCCGGTCGGAGCCGGATTTACAAAAAAAAATAAATTAAAATTAAATAGCGTACTACATCACTTGACTTAGGTGAGTGGAGTCACTCGACTGTTTATTACTGCAGTTCATTACTATAGACATGACAATGATGCCATATACTCATATTAAATCATTTAAATGTAAAATAATTATATTTACATTAGAATAAGTAATATTAAGTTCCATAAGTTCAAGATGAAACATAATACATAAGCACATAATGCTAATTTAGTAATTTTAATTTTAGTTTTCAGTTTTTAGTTTTCACATTTTTGTCAGTTGGCTAATTGGCAGCTGAGTTACAACTCACAACAACAGTACATTGAACAGATTGAATTTATTAAAATACATTCATTCAGTAATTTCACTATTTTAGTCAGTCGGTCTTCATTATGGCTGTGAAGTTGAACTCTCAGAGTCAAGAAGGGACGAGCTGTATTTCAGGAAAATCAACGTTTCCGCATTTTGGGGTACAATGCTACTACGGCGGTCAGTGATAATGTCTCCTGCAGTACTGAACAGCCTTTCCGATGGCACACTTGTAGGTGGTGGTGCAAGAAATGCCTGCGCCAGTCTAGCCATACTTGAAAATCTTTGCTTATTGGCATGCCACTATGAAACTGGATCTGACTGTCGAGTTTGAAGTGGCTCTGACAGGTACTGTGTCATCTCAGTGTTAATGCTGTTGCCTTCGGCACTTGTAGAACGATCTGCGGTGGGATTTTCCTCGACAATTTTGTCAAAATAGCTCTATAGGCTGGACTCGTACTGTGTGGCAGTGCTCACAGAAGTCAAAACACTAGTACTACTACTAGTAGCTGATGGATCCTGTGCACTGACTGTGTTTTCTGAATCAATAATGGAGTTAACTGCTAACATCAGATGGACTCGTGCATCACTTCTGCCACGTTCGGAGAAGAAGCACAGCTTGAATCGACGATCCAGTAGTGTGGCACAGGTGTAAATACTGTTAGATTCATTGTCCGCAAATGCTGCTAACAGCTTCAAGCAGAGCTGCTTTCATAGTTTTGATTCCAGCATCACTACCTTCTTTCTGGAGGAAAGTCATGAGTGTTTTCACTAATGGGATCACTACTGATATTGATGCCTGAGCTGCACTTATTTCACGTGTGTGTTCTTCAAATGGTGCCAAAGTACCTACGACATTCTCCGTGACTGCCCACTGCTGTGCCGTTAGCCCAGTTACCGAATCAATTTCAACACAGTACAGACTTATGCTGCGCCGTTGTTCTAACAGACGTCGTAGCATATAGAACGATGAGTTACATCGTGTTGTCACGTCCTGGATAAGCTGATGCTGTTGTAGGTTTAATTCATTGTGAAGTTCATGCAAACGATTAGTTGCTGACGAAGAGTGTTTGAAATTTCCTACCAATTTTCTTCCAGTACTGATGATATCAGCAACATACTTTAGACTCAAAAGACCATCACGCGCGCACAGCCGCAGTTGATGCCCCAAAGTTTGGCCACGTCCCATGTCTGCACAATTGACTGCTGGGTACTGCGGCTTGCTTTGAGCAAACACGGATTCATAGATGTGGTCGCCACGCCAATACACTGGCCTCCGATGATGCTTTCTTTTCCATCATTTTGTCATATATTTTTCTGTGCATCGATCGCAAATGGGTCTACATTGATGATGTTGAGAAGTCTTTGGGACGATCTGATTGTCCACGCGATAACTGTTTGTCACACAACTTATATATTGCCTCCGCTGAATCATCGTCTTTAACCTTGAAGTAATCCCAAACGGCGCTGTATGACTTTGATTTGGATGCCAATTTATTTTATCGGAAAGACCACTGAAATTTACGAAAATTCGATATATTCAAGTCCCACAAACTCATGAAGTAATGCACCATTAAAATTCAAAATGAATTTTTGTTTCTTAAAATTCTTATTTACATCAGCGAGAAATAGTAAACCAGAAAGTGTTACTTTGCTATTGCCTAAGATTCGGCTTGGCCTCATGAAACATGTACAGAAAATTCACGTGACTAGGCAACACAAATCCGGCCTAAATCCGGCAAAATTTGGCCGGAGCCGGATTTGTAAAAATGGCCGGATTCCGGATTTACCGGAGCCTGAGCCGAAATCCGGTACAGCCCTAATCTTAACACATATAAATCTTAAGTGCATAAGCCATCAGCTTATCAATGCACACAGTGACATTTTTAGAGGGAACATAAGGACTCGTATTACTCGGTCTTACTAGTATCGTCGTTAACATGAGCTTTGGTACCCATTTCTTTGCGGGTTGGTTTGGTCCAACACAGATTTCTATGTTTAATTTACAGACCAAGAAGGACCATTAATCTAGAAAATGGTCGGCTAGCGATTGACGTGGTCGCTACACTGTCTCGTTCCCTGACTTTATGGAATTCTAAGAAACATGGGGAGTTGGTAGTCCAGTTAACAAATAGAGACTTGCTATAGATCACGAATCTCTAGATAGAAGAATTTGCTATGAGTCTTTCAACGTCACATGAAATGTTTGTTGTAAACAAACACATGATGGAAGTTCATTAACAGAATATACATGTTGTAGCTATAATAGAACAAATTGTCTGATGTACGTTATAACACGTTTTCAAAGCAACTATTGTTAATTAATAAATATGTCTTACAAATACCTACCACTACTCATCAAAAAGATGATAAAAATGGCACTTCGTAAGACTGTTACATGGACTGTTTGTTTATTTATTTTGTGAAAAATGTTACTTTTTTCCTCTGTATTTTTATTATTTTTAAAAACTTTATGTTTATCCAGACGAAGATCGTAGATAGAAACGTTAACCGTTTACGTCCATATTCATTTTATTAAAACTTTCTTTTAAGTTTTTTTTCCTTATTAATAGTGATATATATGTTAATAATATTTATTATAATTTCTTTGGTATTTTCGTTACTACAGGGCATACCTGATTTTAAAAAAAATCTTTAGCTTTTTGAGTAATTGTATAACAAGTTTTCACCAGTATAGCTACTAAAGCTTATAATTGAACTATTAATATAGTAAAGGAACACATTAACATGGGGGTAGGGGAGGGGGTAGGAGGCGTTACACTTGCTGTAGGATAACCTTGAACCTAAATATCCTTGTATATATGCGCATATTGAATAATGTTGAACTGCTGGAAAGACAGTTGCACATGATAGTGCTGCTTCGATATGTTTGCGTAATAGCCTATATCGAAATCAGTGTTGGTAGCTGAGAAAAATTGAATTTTTTAAAAGGCTTAGAGGAATTATCTCATTGTACAAGGGTTTCCTCATGTGTACTATGTCACTCAGCAAAGCAGCACACTTTCTGCCGAGAGTATCACCATTACCACGTAACACCGTAGTTTTAAGCGATAAACCAGAGGGATCACAAAAACATATTAACTTCGTAAACTAAACATCATGAGCAGGATTGGAGCAGGATCATGACCCGTGGCCTCCTGAACTTAAGGCATATGGCTTAACCACTACACCCATGTTTAATAAGAATGTACTATGACATTCGATCGCATAGCGTAGTGGTTAGCACACTGGCTTCACATATGAGGGGTCATGGGTTCATTCCCTAGTCGAGGCGGAAATGTTTTTCAAATAGCAACAGCTCCCCGGTCGACCCAGCCGGGCACAAGATTGGTCCGGGAAGTAAAGACTGCGAGGGAGAGGAGATGGATACCGCCTTCAGATAGCAGAGCCACTGAATTGTGAGATCGCTAACATCTCACACCTATACGACATCAATAAATGTTATGTGCTAACTTTACTAACTTGTACTATGACATTTCTATAGGTTTGTGACAATTGACAACTGATTTTTTGTCTTTTTTTTCCAGCTTTGGAAACTGTCCAATCTGAACTGTTTGAGGTGAAGGCCAAATATGACGAAGCTACATCTGCCAAGTGAGTTTATTGTCACACATCACTGTCTACTATCTGTCTGTCTTGTTCTGCCTTATCTGTTCATCCATCCAACTATGCATCCTTCTAGTCATCTACTCATCCATCAGTTCTTCCAAACATGTATCTATCCACCTGTCCATCTATATTGCATAGCAATAACAATGTTGAATGATCTGTACCATGTTCAGTGTTTGCGCTACCCCAGAAATGTAAGCACATATTCAATGTGTCTGCATGTGGATCTGTTGGGTCTGCATTTATTTCATAGTGACAAGAGAATATGCTGTATGATCAAAGAACTTGGTCAAAATGGCATCGTTTGTTAACTTCTAGGATGCACTTGTAATGGGGCCCGTCTCTTGGAACTGTCATTCGTCGTGTGTTTGTGGATATACTTGGGGGGGGGGGGGGAATCGGAGCACCTATGGATGTGCCCTGTGCGCAGTGATGATGGTATCTGGACTAACAACTCATTCAAAAATTTATATGACATCTAAAGATGTTGTTTTACAATAACCGAGGTTAAAACTGAATGTTTTTACATAGAAATAGGAGTAAAACAAAGCTGCCTGATGATCCAGCGGTCCATGGGCTCATGTCCTTTGACCCAATGCCATTAAATGGCATTATATTGCTGGGAAGAAAACAAAACTAAAACTACATAGTTGTTCATAGTGGCAGGAGTAAGACAAGGCTGCATTATGTCACCATTACGTTTTAGATTAGCTCTAGATTTGGTCGTTATAACTATCCTTAAAACATACATTTTGGTATGAAATGGACAGATGATAGTATTCTTAATGTCGACTCTGGTGATCTAAATTTTGCAGACGAATTGTCAGCAGTAAATTCTACTCTTGATAAGGCACACGCAATACGCAATCAGCTTTGTCATCTTTCATAACAAATAGTCCTTCAAGTTTACACTTCCAAGACTAAGACTATGAACTTTACTAACTTAAATTTTAACTTCGCTCTCAACGGGAAAAAAATAATGCGGAATGTTTGTAACTTTTCCAAGGGCAGCAAAATGGCACATATGGAAATCAGCGAAGGAGATTTCTACATGAACTGCCTTGGCGCCTAGTGCATTCAAACAATAATGAAACTACTGAAAATAAATAAGCAATAAATAAATGTACCACACAACGACTGTTAAGCTCCAATGTAATATCTGTATTAAGATTTGGTCGCGAAATCTGGAAATTAACAAAAGCACTGGAGAAGAAATGAAATTCATTTGAAAATAAATCTCTTAGAAAACTATTAAATTTTGGTTTTGAAGAATTCAAGTCAAACAAGTAAGTAAGAGAAGATCCCATACTGTAATATGTTTCAACAACAATAAATAGAAAACTGGGGGGCATGCACTTAGAATGAATGAAAATAGATTGTCACTACAAGCACTAAAATGTATTCGAGATGGCAAAAGAAAAGAAAGGAATATCCAGAAAACTTCTGAGAACAACCATCAAAGAGGTCAGTCCGTAGATAGAGGGAATTGGGGGTGTTAAATTCCCCCTCCCAACGAATCTAACATGACTATTAACATTAGGAACTTAGCCAGAATGTCGAGTTAACACCGCAGCCGTAACAATGTTTGGCTTAATTATTTCAAATTTCCCGTCAAACAGGGAAATTTACACATGAGATGGACGAATGACCTATGTTTTTAAAAAAAAAATATTTTTTTTGTAAAAAACCCCTCCTTAAGGTAATAATCATATCTACGGTCCTGAAATAGGGTATGACTATGCGTCTCAGCACCATGAACTAAACACAGCACCATCACATCACTGAAACTGGAGAACACTAGTTTTGGCCTATGCACTATATTCTGCGCTAAAGGAACATAGATATTTACAATACGGGAGCTTGCATTTGAAATGTCAATATCTTGCCCATATTGCGAGGCAATAAATTCAAGTGAATTACCATAAGGTTAGCATTTGATTTGTCACACTTAGATGTGACTAATGTCTGTTAGTGGATCATTACACAGACAGTCACACGGCGGAGCAAATTTAGTGTATGCGTGCTCACGACACCAAAACTCAGGCTGAACCTAACTATAACTGACCTTTTTTTCCCCAAACGGAGTCACCGATAATCAGAAGGTAATTGAGCAAGGGATATGCTGGTAGACCATCGGTCTTTGAATACTGACCAATCTGTCTCTGGTAGAGAAGAGAAGGGATAAACACTGTACTCGATATTTTTACATGACACTAAATGTCATGCTCTGATTTTCAGAAGGGGGGGGGGGGGTGTAGAACACCACTCTTATCTACGGGTCGGGTTTAGTTGTTACATTTTTTGGGCACCCTTTAACGTCCCAAATCACATTATCAATACAATGAATGCACGTCAGACTTTTCTGCTCGTCAGACTTCGCGCTTGTTTATGCGTGATGTGCCCCATGATATTGTAGTGTAAGTCACATGTCCGCCTCTAAGCAGAACCGGGTTTCAAACTTACATGTTACGCATGTTGTTGCGTCTGTGGGTCTCACCAGTGGCCCACTAGACATACCATCCACGCAACAGAAAACCTTAGAGGATGACATGCCGTTATATTGAGGTTTTTATAGAAGCTTCATGGCATGTCATCTATACAGCTATGATTTTGTTTTGTTGTTGAAATGTTTCTCATGTTTGCCTGGGTATATATGTATGCACCCTCTGTGGTTGGGAGGGAGCCAGAGATGTACTGTGCAGCACTAGCGAGGAGGAAACTGACATCACTGTTTTTCCTATGGTTGAGGCCCATCATAGAGGCACAGTGACTCAGGACGTGACAATCCTTTTGACTTGAACATTTGGTTGCATGCCTGGAGCAATAGAGCAGTTCGGCATAACCAGTAGTCAATTGGTGGCGAGGAATGAGCACAGTGAACCCTATCTTGGCTACAGTGGCTAGGAGCAGTGCATAGGTTGAAACAGTCATAGGCAGAAATGGTCATTCCTGGAGGTGTGATAGTTATTATCTGGAAAATCCACAGACTTCCCAGCAATATAATGCCATCTAATGGCATTAGGTCAAAGGGCATGAGCCCATGGACCGCTGGATCAGCAACCAACCAATCTTACATGTTATTCTTGGCTTGAAATAAAAATTTTACTCCAGTTGTTCACTACTCAGTCACAAGGAAGTATGATACCAGGACTCATACTCTGGGGAGGTTGAGAAACGGCGTCATCGCTACAAAACAAGAACATGAAATTAGTATTAATAAGCACACAGCGGGTTAACACACACACCTACCCCTCTCCCCTCCACTAAATTGCTTTCCTTCAGTAAAATGTCACCAACTCACGAAAAGGAGGAAATGACTGGGTTCATGTTAAGTTAAACACATATCCACCCTACTACCTCACCCTTTCCTTACAGATAACATATAACAACTACGCCCCTTGTGTAGATTGATGTTAGCTGCAGTTAACATGTATTTATTTGCTGACCCAAGAAATACCTTCATTGCGCTAGTAGCCACTTTACCCGTACGCGATTGGCGTTGACACGAGCAGTAGTATTTGTGTGTATACACACGCACACGCGCACACACAGGCAGAAAGGAAACTTCGAAGCACTGTTTGTGCTTGCAACCAAGTGTTACCCGTGACAAGTCCTGTGACATTTCCTTGCATCTAGAGGCTCATTATTAACTACAATCGCAACATCTAGTTAGTACAGAGCAGTATTAGTGCAAAATAACATATGTATGAACAGTAGGGAACATATTGAAACTATACTGGAGATTTATAATTTTTGGGGGTTTTGTTCTCGACACTTTACTTAGCAGTTTTTGCAAGTCACGGCAGAATTACTTCATCAAAACCGTAGAGCCAGGAGGGGCTTTGTGAAAAGATTAAACCCCACTCTTCCTATGTGGTGCCTGTGCCCGAAAGGGAAGCAAAGAATAACAACATTTGTTTGGGAGGGAGGGGATATTTTTTTTTACTGATGCTTCCAATGCGACACCCATACTATCCTGATGGGTTATTATTTTGTTATAGTGATCTCTCCACTATGACTATTTAATTTGATCATCTATTTAGTGCCTTTTAAGGCGAGATACTACACTTTTCAACTATCCAATTTGGGTATATCCGAACTTATGACCATCAAATATAAGCGTGCTCGTGAATCAGGTTAGACTCACCACAGCCTCAAAGTTAATATACAGACAAATGTATATTAAATCTGGCATTTTTACACGAATTCATCAGCACAGATATTGTGAAGAATAGCAACAACATTAGGGTTTTAATAAGGTATATAAAATTGTGGGAGTATGTAGTCTCCTACATCAGTGGACTTGATGAATGAATGAGAGAGAGAGAGAGAGATAATACGTGCAAACTGCTATTTTCCAGTTTATTATCCACTGTTGATACATTCCTGTTGTCTCCCCTTTAATCCTGAATTGTGTCCCCTGTTTTTCAGCTTACCTTTCCCGGTTTCCTGCCCTAATTCTATATTCTTGTCAGGACAGCCTGCAGAGTTATAAATGATCAATCAACATAAATCAGCATTCACAATGCCACTGCATAAATTTCTGGTATTTTGTCACTCCTGTACATTGACCTAGTATTCTCTGTTATTCCAATCTTCACCACAGGGCCTCCACTTGTGGTTGTCACTCACCCTCCATACAATTTGCATGCATTGATAGCATTCATCTGAAATCATGGTGACTTGGTTACCAGAACCTCAACTATTTTTTGTGCTGGTTAAATGCTCTGATTTAACAAAATTGGATTAACATCTGTGGTTGAAAGTAGCGTACCTCACCATAAGAAGCTATTTTTACTTAACCAAAACCAATTTGCATGGTTTATATATGTAAAAATATTATCTCTGGGTAAAATCTGTATGTTGTAAGGATCTGATGTAATCAAATTGGAGTAATGTCTGCAGTTAAATGAAGCGTACCTCACTATACGAGGTAGTGTTTTGTTTAAAAGATTATTTAGTTGGGTTAAGTCAAATATACCTGTTATGATGAGGTGCATTGCTTTCAACCATGGATTTAATTTGATTATATCAGAGCTTTACAACCATTAAAAAATAGTGGAGATCACAGTTCTGGTAACCCAGTCACCACAACCTCCAGAGTATAAAAGATAGTTGGAAATGATTATATTCACATTTCAGGTACAATGTGGTAGAGACGGCCAAACTCCTAACTGTACACATTGTCAATTTAATCAAGAATACAAAACATAAATTTCATGGCCAGTGGCATTTTAAATGATAAATGGGAAAACATCACTGCGAGATGCTGCCCTTGCTCAGGCAGTGATTTTAAGTATACCCATTCGTTTTAAGGTTGTTTCATTAAGGATGGGGAGGCTTAGTTCAACAATTACTAGATGCTTCTTAATAATAATATTTGTTTATCCATGTTACATGTGAAGCAGCCATGTTTCTGTTCATTTATTATTTTTTTCACAGCATCTAGGCCTAATGGTGGTCGTTGAGGAATTTATACACATATATGTATAAAGAAATGAAGAAATTAGGAAAAGAGTTGATATAATATCATGTATCGAACATATTGAGAGACAGCAAGTAAAATGGTTTGGTCACCTTATGAGAAGCCAAACCAAATACCAATAAGAGCATATAACACAAGAATATCTGGGCGTAAGGCCAAAGGTAATCCAAGAAAATGATGGATAGAAAATATCAAGATAGCCTTGAACAAACATGAACTAAATGCAACCTCTGCGACACATCTGGTCTTGGAACGACAGCTTAAGCTCCCACCCCTTCGTTTAACGGCAAGTGTGAATGCTATCAACAATCATTCACCTGGGGAAAGACAATAGGCAATGAAATATGTGTGTTGTTTGTGTCTCAATTTATAATTCCATACTCATAGTGACTTGAGAACATACTTGTTGGATATTTGACTAACATCACATCCCATAAGGGATGGCAGATTTCAGAAAACGTGTTTACTTAAGTTAATTGTAAGATGGATTGATGCTAGCTGAATGGACTTGGTTCATATTATGTCTCATCATACAATTCTTTTTGCAAAACTATACTTTTGTTTGCTTTCAGATCAGATGAAATGGAGATAGTGATGGCAGATTTGGAGCGTGCCAATGAGGTAAAAATATGAAGAAAACTAAATGTGTTGTCATAATCTGTTAAATTTAAGGGTGGAAGGAGAAGAAGTGACTAAAGAAGATATTGACTTCATGCAGGATGCAGTCCGGAAAAAGGAATGCATTGTGTAATTTTCTTTACAGCTTGGCTGTGTTAACTGCACCTTTTGGCCTGAAACATCTGGCTTCAACATGACTTATGTTTCTTTAATGCTCTATGGGATGGGACAGTCAACCTCACCCCCAAACCTCCTTAGTCGCCTTGTGCTACAAGAAATTTGGTAGGATGAAGTTAGCTGTCCCATAGATCAAAGTGATCTTGAATTTATGCAGAACTGGAATGTGTCAGGCCTAAAGGAGAAGATGTCACATCCAAGCTGTAAACAAGTACACAAAGTTTTCCATTCTCTGAACTGCATCATGCTGGCCAGCAGAAGTTTGAGAAAATGATGAAGATAAATGGCAGAGGGTGATATACCAATGTTGAGATATACATGACACCTTGTCAATGCTAATTCCTTGTCATTGTGATGAGCATTAAATGTGTCTTTCGTCAATTTACCAGTGACCGTTGATAATGGAACACCCGTTGAGTAATTGGAAAAAAGACTTCTAAAATGACTCCCTATTGCTGAGGATAGTGGAATTTTAGTGCAGATGCTCCATTGTTGCACACCTATGGCCCTAATGTGTTATTATTTTAATATTATTTGAATGTTTGTAGATATTGAATGAACTGACTGATCACTGTAATAATTTATGGAATTGACTGATCACTTTAATATGTTATGGAATTGACTGATCACTTTAACAATCTGTAGAATGGACTGATCACTTTAATGATTTATGGAACTGACTGATCACTTTAATGATCAAATAGGTCATGGGTTTTAATCTGGCTTGTGTTGTCTTGTTTACCATGTGGATTTTTTCAGAGATCCCTGTGGATTATCGCTTGAAACTACGGAGTTACATGCTATGTGTGGTACTCTTGGTGGTATGCTGCTTCGATGAGAGTGACAGAGTACATATGGGAAACCAACTACAGTGAAGTCAATCCTCTACGACTTTTCAACTTTTTTTTAAAGTCTGTAGGTTCTGTGCAAGCTGTCCAGCTTCTTCCAGTATCATGTTCAGAAAGTCTGTGATATCCTTTGTCCATGCATAGTCTTGGTCTACCTTTCTCTTTCTTGGAACTTTACCCTCAATAATTAATATCTCTAAACTATTGTGTCTTTATATATATTCCAAAAATACTGGAATCACAGCTGTGTGAACTACAAAAGACAGTTTTATTCAAGAGACAGCAGATATAAACACATTTCAAGTGAATGAAGAAGAAGAAGAATATGTCCAAAATATGCCAACTTGCGTTTTTTGATAATTTTGAGGAGCATCTTCCTCTTTGTTCAGGTCTTTCCAGACGTCTGCATTGATTCATGTTTCTGTCCATAATATTCTTAGAACATTTCTGTTACCACTTCAAAAATTTATAAAATTCACTGACTACTTTAAAGATTTATAGAACTGACTGATCACTTATTAGACATACAACTGACAACTTGAACCAAAGAGCTGACTGACCACTTTAATGGACACATTTCGGATTGATAGCATTAAAGGTAACCACACTAATTGATCAGATATTGTTTTTAGCGTTTCACTGGAAATCTTTCTAACAGGAGAATGATTCTACTAGATTTCCAACAGGATGTATGTAGTCCAGAGAAAAGAAATGTGTTGTGTTGCCATTTTATTTGCGCTAATGGCCAGACACATCCATCTCTGGCAAGTATATCACATATAAAATTTCGCTGCAGCCATGCAGACATTGCATCTTCTCACAAGTTACTATCCTCACTGTTGATCACTGTATGCAAATTTCCCTGAAGCCATGCAGACATTGCATCGTCTCACAAGTTACTCTCCTCACTGTTGAACGCTGTTATATTGTCCCTCACAGAGAGCTGCTAGTGCTGAGAGACAAGTGGAACGTTTGAAACAACAGCTAGCTCTGGCTGCAGAGAGTCTCAACCAACAGGAAGATGAGGGCATGTCTCAACAGAACTTAGCTTCAGATCAAGCTATGGACATTCTCAAGAGGTCAACACTGGAGGTGGAACTGGCTGCTAAGGAGAAAGAGGTCAGTTGTCAAATGTTTTTTTAAATCTGTTTTTAAATATGCTTTTTAAAATCTGTTTTGAAATCTGTTCTTTTAAGAATTGTACATTACTAGCTTGTGCTTATCTGCTTCGTTCATTCTCAAACTCTTGCAGATTAGCAGGTAGTGTGGAGAACCGAATGCATTGTGGGTCATGTTTTACAGCTTGGGTGTGATATACATGCACCTTTCAGCCTGACACATCCTACGTCAGCACGGCTGCTAGGTCACTTTGATCTATATGGGATGGTACAGCCAACTCCACTCCATAACCTCCTTAATCATCTCTCATAACATGCTTGTAAAGTAAACAGTATTGCTGTTCTTTGCTCCCTTTTTTGGCCCCAGTAACTCACGAGCATAAGAAATAACAATAAACAAAACTAACAAGACATCCAACTACAGACCAGACACACAATTACTGCTCTCCATATTTTTCTAGAAAATTTCAAGAATGGTAAAAGTGAGACTGCAACCCTGAACCAAAAATTACTCAACACTTATGTCATTGATTTTATCAATTCACCAGCACTAATATTTATCAGGAAATCAATATTCATTGGTTGCCTTGGCAATACGTAGTGGTTTGTGAAAATATCCTTTGTTTGTTAGTCTATTTTGGAAGGGTTTGCCACAGCTTTTTATTAATGTGGTTTTTTTTTTTAAAATATAGGGTTTTGTTGGTAATTTTGTACTATTTAATTATGGTGGGGAAGGGAGATTATAATTAATGGAACTGCCATCTCCCAAGCTATACTTATAAGACAGCAGTGGGACTTCAAGACTAGATCATTCAGTAATGGATTAGTCTAGTCAGACGACAGTGAAATGACTAAAGTTGACACCATGTATCATTTGATTAGTCTAATCAGGAAAGCGCTGACATGATTATATGACATCATCCAGCAATCATTTAGTCTAATGAGACAACTCTGAAATGACAAGACAACATAATGCAGCAATGGATTAGTATAATGAGACAGTGTTAAATTGACTTGAGTTGATATTATGCACACAAAAAAAGGGATTAGGTCTAATCAGACAATGCTGAAATAGCTAGACTTGACTGTCATCACTAAAGCCCATCCTGCGTTCCCAATTTCACTAAAATTCACACATCCCATTCCTAACTTCACTAAAATTCACTCACCACCAGTCCCTAACCTAACTTCACCAAAATTCACTCATCCCCAGTTCAAATCTTCACTAAAATTCACTCACCTCCAGTTCTTATCCTTAGTAATATTTACTCATATCAGGATCTAATATTCACCAAACTTCCCCCATTCCCGTCTTCACCTGAATTCCCCTCACCCCAATTTCATATCTTCATGAAAGTTCCCAAATTACACTCAGACTTATGTTTCCATCTTCAGCTTGTTGAAAAGATAACACCCCAGACTGGACACTATTGTATCATGTGTGTTCTTCACTCAAACACCAGTGTTCAGTTTTGTCCTCTTGTTTTCAATACATCTGTATTTTTCATCTCTTTAACTGTAACATTTATCGTCATCATGTTGGTTTCCACCTCATTAATTCCCTTTAATTGATTATTGTAATTTATTATTTTGATTGATTTTTTTTGGTTTCCACTTGACTATATTATAACATGAACCAGAGTAACTTAATTGATTGCTGATGTTTCAACATGCTGTATCGATTTGTTGCAGATTGATAGGAGGAATGTTGTTATGAACTTACAGAAAATTGTAGGAATAGTCCAACTAGTTCTGTACAGGGTAATTTCTCTCCCTTCCACACCCCCCCCCCCCCCACCTTTTTCAAAACAAAGGAGGGAATTAGATGTGAAAGCTTGGTGATTATTAATTTAATATAGCTTGGTTTCAATAATAAATTGTTATGAACACTCATGTATTTCTGTACCTGTTTTATGTCTGCAGATTGCACAGTTGGTTGAAGATGTACAAAGGCTACAGGCATCCCTTAACAAACTCAGAGAAACCACATCAGCTCAGGTTTGATATATAGTTTGTTGTTACTGTGGGCTTGTAGAATGTATTGTTATAGAATATCTTGTAGAATATCAAATTTTATAGAATATCGTGTTGTATTATCTCATTGTTGTGGAATATATTGTTGAATATCTCACTGTTGTAGATATCTTGTTGTAAAATATCATGCTATAGAATATTTTGTAAAATATCTCCCTGTCGTTGAATATCTTGTTGTAGAATATCTTGTAGACTATCTCATTGTTATAGAATATTTCATTATAGAATATCTTGTATTAGAATATCTCATTGTATATCTTGTTGTAGTAGAGTATCTCATTGTTGTAGAATATCTCATTGTATATCTTGTTGTAGTAGAGTATCTCATTGTTGTAGAATATCTCATTGTTGTAGAATATTTGTCATAAGAGGCAACTAAGGAGGTTATACGGTGGTTGGCTGTCCCATATCATATTGGTCAAAGTAAACCATGACAAGACACATTCTGTTCTCTGGACTACATCCTGGTAATTTGTAGGAGTTTGAGAACAAAAGCAGAGGAATAAGAAGACGGCCTGAAGAAAAATGATAAGTCATGTTTTCATATATCAGTGAAAGTACTCTGTTGTCACTGCCATCACCACTGTCATTACCATCATCATCATCATTGATGCCACCTGTTTCTTCTTCCACCATGTGATGTGTCCTTTGCAGAATGTTGTCCTCACTGCCACACTGTAAGTCTTTCAATTCTGTGCAAGACATCCAGTATCTTCTAGTATCTTCTTCAGAAGGTCTTCAATATCCTGTGTCCGTTGCAGTGTTTCACTTTCTCTTGTTCTCTTTCCAGAAATATTTCCTTCCATGAAATAATATTTCTAAACCATTGCGTCTTTTTATATGTCCAAAATATGTTAGCATGCATTTTTAAAAATAGTTTTGATGAGCCATTCTTTTTTATTTGGTATGTTTATGTCTTAACAGACATCTGTGTTTTGGGTCATATTTCTGTCCATGATATTTTTAGGACCTTTCTGTAGCATTTCATTTTAAATGTTAATTTTTTTCTATTCCATTGTGGATGTCATTGCCTCACAACTGTATAATATCATTAGAAAATTAGCCTGAGCGACCCACCACCAATCCCGTGGTCTTATTTTTGTTTATCATGAGTTTATTGACATTTAATATGTATCAGTAGTTTGCTTTCTGGGTAAGTTCTGGTTGCTTTTGTTACTGTCCTCGATGCACACATAGTTCAATACAAGGACCTTTCCAACTACCACATTTGAAAAGGAATGATTCTTGATTAGGAACAAGCGTCACAGCACTGGGGGCATTCCCATATATGCTCTGCTTACCGTTCAGTCAGCCATCTAAAAGCGTATAAGCTCAGTGTCCCAGTCAGTTGCTGATTATGCGTTCTTCTGATATTTCCGGAGAGGGGGCACATTCTCCCATTGCCTCTAGTCACTCCCATTTCTACCATTCTCTGAATATGTACATTGTCACGTTCGACTTCCTCCTCGTCTTCTCGTAGGGTATCCATAACTGCTCTAATCAATTCAGTTCTGTCTCTTCTTATCTCAGTGCTGTTCACTAAAGCTGTACCAGTCAACACACCGGCTCTTTCGTTTCCCCTGACCCCAGAATGACGAGGACAGTAAATCCATGTTATGCTCTGCGCATTGTCGAGAAGAGTGACCCATTCAGTTCTGATCATACACTTTTCTATCTTGCGCACCATACTTTGAGAGTCCGATAGAATCACTGAGTCTGTTGGTGGTTGCATCACCAGCCAAGAGAGCTACTGTCACCGCTTCTATTTCCATTCTCATACTCGATGTTGTAGTGGGGTAGGCAACTGGATTCTCAGCTAATTTCTTGCCATTTTGGTAGGCCATGAAACCCCAACCACACCTGTTTGTTTCTTGCGTTACTGAGCCGCCTGTGTAAATTATTGTATCATGTGGCTTCTATTGCTGCAGTATAAGTTCCTGGATTATTTCCTCTGTTCTATTTGAAAAGCAGTTGTTGGGAATACTATATTCACCAGTAGCTGTATTTAGCACAGTAGGTGCAAGTTCCCTTGTAATTTGTTACCAAAATTGTTGCAAGGGGGGGTGACACTTCTGTACACAAACAGACACATTGAGCAATACATGAACTAGGCAGGAGTGGGGAAACAAAATAGGATCCTAGCCTTCCCAAGGGGAATTATCATCACCATAATCATACAGTTGACTGATGGTAAAACCATCTGATCATGTCTCTGCACTTTACCTTGTATTCAGATCATGTCTCTCCACTGTACTATGTCATGTTATCATATCTCTCCAATGTGCTGTCTTCAGGTCATGTATCTATACTGTATCATTATATGATAAAGCCTCTACTGTACCATTACATGTGATCATGGTGTTCTACTGTACCATTAAATGATAATGTCTCTCTAGTTTACCATTACATGTGATCCTGTCTCTCTACTGTACCATTACATGTGATTCTGTATCTCTCTCTACTGTACCATTACATGATCATGTCTCTACTGTACCATTACATGTGATCCTGTCTCTCTACTGTACCAATACATGGGATTCTGTATGTCTCTCAACAGTACCATTACATGTGATCCTGTCAATCTATTGTACCATTTCATGGTCCTTTCTCTATTGTACCATTACATTATCATGTATCTTCTGTACCATTAACCTGTGATTATGTCTCTCATTGAGAATATCTCACCACTGTCTCGTGATGCCTACAGTTTGATAACTTGATGAGAAAGCCATCTGATCATATCTCTTCATGTTGTGATTGTTTTCTTTGTTTGCTTGATAATTCTTAATCCTGTTATCCTCTGCATGACTGCACTAGGAAAGTGGTACACACCCTATTTTTCCCATTCTCTCCCCTGGATATTACATTCCAGTAGCTTAGTTTTAACTAAAGACACAAGTAAGCAAAGAAGGTCTGTGTGTTTATTTGGGTTTAGTGTGTATACAGTTTCTGTGTTTGAATTTAAAGCAGATATAAGTGTGCCCATCTTATATGATTATGTTCTGTGTGTGATGTCATTTTGTCTATTATTGATGTCCTAGCATCAAGTGATCCACCGGGGAGTGAAAAGGGAGC
This sequence comes from Meghimatium bilineatum, assembly GCA_034231615.1. NCBI lineage: Eukaryota > Metazoa > Mollusca > Gastropoda > Stylommatophora > Philomycidae > Meghimatium > Meghimatium bilineatum. The sequence goes on along the minus strand of CM067304.1, from coordinate 27,559,129 downwards.
AAAAAGTAGCAACAATTTGACCTTCTATGCATATCATAAGAGGCGACTTAAGGGGTTGGGGGGATAGAGTTGGTTATTTCATTTCTCACGTCAAAGTGACCCACAAGCCATACTGAAGATGTAGATATCACAGCCAAGCTGTAAACTATGATACAACTCATTCCGTTCTGACATCATTTTGCTTACCAGAAGGAGGTTGAGCACAAATATAGATGTGTTTTTATTTGGTTTTAATATAAAAACCAATATTTAACATTTGGTTTCTCATTTTACTTCAACTTTTTTACCTATTATGTCAGTTCCTTTTGGGCCAAAGATAGCACACAGGGTAGTAATCATTTCTTTCCATGTTGAATGCCTTGCCATAGTTATTATGTATTGTTTATGCCCAATAGTCATCCATCTCTGTTGATTGTTCCGCGTAGAGTTTCTTTTGGGTGGTCTACTTCTTTTTCGCCCTTTTCCTTCTACATGGAGGTTAGTTTCACAGGTAATTAATTAGTAACTATTGCTTGTGTAGATTTCCAGTTTGTGTATCCTTATGTCAATGTAGGTAGTATGAAAACATTGAACAGTATAAGTTTTATGTCTTATATTTTGGTTAGCAACATATATTTGCAGGCTTGTTAAATGCTCCTTGCTGCTAGAGCTATGAGGATCGATATCTCTTTGCTTGTATCACCATCATGTGATAGCTTGCTTCCCCAAATAAGTTGATAATGAGACTGCGGTAAAATTGTATAACAATGGTTCTTACACAAAACTCAAGGTCGCATCTGTTCTCAAACTCATACTGGGTCTATCTTGTAGTATGACAATGATCCTATTAGATTTCTAGCAGAATGTATTCCAGGGAACGGAAATGAGTTGTGTCACCATTTTATTTGTGCCACTAGCCTCATCCTTCTGACTTCTTTAGGTGGTAACTAATATGTTCAGTGTTTTTACATCTTCCACTGGTGAGCATTTGTAACCATATTTCTAGTAGGTCAACCAAGGAACTGATTCATGTATGACATGCTGGCCGCCATTCCAGAACAAACTAGGGTCAAACTTGCTTGACCTTTCTGCTGCTGTCTGCAAAGCTATCGACATAGGCACAGGCACCCACATAAATATATATAATTCTATCATCTGTATACCTGTCTACCCGTAACGATATCCTTAAAATGTAACCGTATCAAATAGTTTAGTGATGTAACCCTTGAATCCTAGCTGTAACCAGTTTCACTATTTTTGGATGAAATCCATTCTTGGTACTGTATATGACAGAATTTACATACTGATATGCTTTTTCTAAAGTAGGTACTTGGACACAATTTTCAAAATAGTACAATATTATTAAAAATGCAATAGTTAATATCCCTTGAATATTTCAATTCAATGTTACTTCAACCAATTCTCTACACCCATGGGTTCAGCTAGTACCGATTTTCCGTATAAATACAATTTTCAGGACACATACCCGCACCCCCCAATTAAAAAAAAATTGTAAAAGAGATAACTTGGTGTAAAAATTTCCTAGTAATTATTATTAATGCGAACGTTTTTATCTCACACACTTATATTGTAGGGGTGAAATTATTATTTAAAAAAATGCTAATTACTGACATTTTTATTGATTGAAATACAGAAATAAATAGCCAAAAAATAAGGATTTATGAAAAAAAAAAAGATTTACACCTACCAATCCTGAAAAAAAAGGTATGACTTGTTTATTAATTTGACATCAAAATAATTTAGATAAAATATATAGGAAAATATAAACTGAACTTGTGATCACAAAATAGATTTTCAATAGAGCTGAGCTAATAATGATTTCTGAATTATCTGACTTATTTTCAATAAAACAACACGCAAACTAGACATTTTTGTGTTCACAAAGACAAGATGAACCTGTTCATCACATTGCTGGAATTATCAGATGGACACAGAACTGATTGATATTCAAAATGGTGGCGTGGCTACTTAGCATAATTGTAATGAAAATAAATTATATATCTATTAAACATAATAAAATACCACAGAAACTATATATTTTTGTATTCGCAAAGACAAGATGCAACAGATTACATTGCTGTGATTCTCCGATGCATGTAGAACTAATTAATATTCAAAATGGTGGCTAATTGGCATAATTAAAACAAATGTTAATGTTTCTAAAAAATTAATTGCTGTTTTCAGCTATGTTGAGTACTCTTAAAAGTTACATATTTAAAAAGAAAAATGGCTAAAGAACGTAATAAATTTAGTGGCAAACCTTTGGTTGTAGTGTTCACTAAATTTAAAAGGGTTATAATGGATTTAAGTTACTGCAAAGCACTAAATCTCCTATTACTTCAATAAGAGATAAAATTTATGTCAGAATCAATGACCGCCATGTATAGGAATTATGTCGGATCCCGAATATGCACTCTTAATATGGGAATATTAAATGATTCAAATATGTACAAATCATTCATGTATACCTGTACAGTACAAAGGACTCATTAAAACAGTAAAGGACTAAAGAAAACCATTACAAAGAACTCTTGAATATCAGTACAAATGATTCATGAAAACCAGTAGAAAGAACTCACAAAAACTAGTGAAAATCAGTACATCTGTCTGACATAATGATTGCTTCAGTGAATGAGGTACTGGGGAGCCCTTTTTGAGAGCAGCAGTTACATCAAAGATTGAGTGAACCATGATTTATCTCCTGTCTTGATAGTTTGGTTGAAACATCAGTTCTGTTTATTATTCGATGAAACTGCTATTTAACCTTCAGCACTAGCAGGATTAAAATAACACACTATTTCCTGCCAACAGATTATTTCTGCGAAAATGTGAGGTTTTTTTTGTGTGTGGGTGTTTGGGAAACATAATAACATGTTTGTTTTTAGAGATTTTGAAATAATTTGTGTGCATTTAAATCAAATGCATACTACAAATATGTGTGTCCATTGTTTTATATGTGTGATACGAGAGGTGTGAAGATGATTTAATTCACACAAAAAAAATAAAAAAAAAATTGGTGTTTGGAAAACCACAATAACTTCTGTGTTCTTAGAGATTTTAAAATAATTGCTATACATGTAAATAAAGAGTTGAATATTGCATATATTGGTGTAAGCTTTGTTTGTATGTTCAGATGATACAAGAGCTGTGAGAAGGTTGTAAAGAGGGAAAACATCAAAATAAAATCAAACAGATTTTAAAAAGGAATTTTTTACCTTTATTTATTTTCTACTCTGGCAACCATGAAAACATTGCTTTACATGCTGTAACACACCTATGTCTATTGTATTATGTAGTTTCATAACCAAACTAACATAATATCAAGGGAGAAATAAGTTTTAAAAACATGCAAAAGTAACTTACCTTGTCAGAAAAATTGAACTTTTAAAAGTTAGACCTGGTGTTGCCGGCAACCCTGTGAATACATTACCATTCTTATTCCATCATGTCATTTCATAACGAAATCCAACAATATGTTACCATATATGATTTCTGCATTCATTCTCAAACTCCTGCTGGATCTCTCTTGTAGCAGGACAATTGTCCTACTAGATTTCCTGTAAGATGCAGTCCAGGGAATGGGAATGTGTTGTTTCGCCGTTTTATTTGCGCCAATAGCCAGACACATCCATCTTCAGTGGAATATCTCATTTGAAAATAGACGTAATTCCCAATAATTCTTTACTATCAGAATCACAATGTATAATAATTATACACCATTTATACATTTTCACGGACATTGTAACCTGCCGATGGATTCAGAACTTGATGCTTCTCTCGATTTACGCTTTGTGTGCAAAAACATTCTCCTATTTCTAAACACCAATCCAATATCAGAAGTGGAAATAATACTGCTAACTATGATTTGCTGATTCTGGTCACAAGACATTAACTCTTTCAGGACTTGATTATGTTTAGGTTTGGACCAAATTAATTTTATGAAATTTCCTTATATGTGTTTTTTATTGTATCACTTGACATACTAATATAGATAAATAGTGTATGTGTAATATATCATTGGAAAGGGGAATGGATACAGAATATGAATATATAAGTACATTGATGATATGTGATTACTTCACAAGGTTAGAGTTAGCCTTGTGAAGTAATCAAATATCAAATCAAAGCCAGTATACTGGTGATTGGTCCTGTAGACCCATAGTATAAAGCCAGTATACTGGCGATTGGTCCGGAAAGAGTTAACAATCGTGTAATTTTCATTTTGCTGAATGAACGCGTAGCAGTGTTCAAAAACATTTGACAATAGTTGTGGGTGTTGCTTGTAAAGGTGTCAAAAGTTTTACTTTAGCGTGATAAAGGTTAACTGTTTTTATATCTTGTCCTAATATTCACTTACATCAAAGAAAAAAATTATATGAGTGATCTAGAGGTTGCACTTTAAAATATGGCTAAAATGGTTACTTTGCAAAAGAACATTACAGTATGGCAAATATAACTTAGATATCTGAGAAATGTAGCAACAAATTTTGTGCTAATTGCACTACAAAACAAACAATGGCTTTCCCTAAGGTTAATATCCATTTAGAAAAATCCTTAATGTCTCAGTTTCAATCTGGATGTGAGCATGTTTACTTTGTGGGTCATTTGTTATAAAGACATTCATTTAAACAAGCCAGCTGATATAGGCTTATCATCCATGATCCATAGTTTTCTATCCATGATCTGTATTGTTTTCTATTATCTGTGATTCATATTTTTCTATCATCCATGATCTCAATTTTTTCAATCATCCTTTTTTCCTATTTTCTATCATCCATGATACCAATTTTTTCTACCATTATAGTTTTTATTTTCTATGCATGATTCCTATTTTTTTCTATCATCCATGACAACATTGCCTGTCCTTGTGTTCCATTGTTAATATGTAACTTTTAACTTTAAACATATTTTCGTTCATACATTTGCCCTGCATTACTGCCGCCACTATATTTCCATCTTGTTGGGTTATCCCTGACACTGGTGATTCATCTTGTTATATCATCCAGTTTGGAGATAGTTTTCTGTATGCATTAATGTTGTCATTGTTCTCTATACAGGTGGCCAAGTTAGAAGAGGAACTCAGTGCTAAAAATCGTGCATTCAGAGTTCTGGAGGATAAATTGAGGACACAGGAGGACTATGAAGAGGTCAAGAGAGAGTTAAGGTGAGAGACAGCTTTGAAACAGTAAGGCTACAATAATTTACTCAATTGTGGTGACAGGATTACCTTGATATATAACCAAATTATATCTGTTCTCCTTCACTGATCAATTAGACTATGCATGTGGTCTGATATTGGTCATATATAGAGGTGTTGTGGGTTCCCTACAACTTGTTTTGCAGAGATGCGCCTTTGATCAAGATTGCTGTAATGTGAACAGTGAAGCTGGAGCTGTTCTGTAGTATGTGCTCTGGTACAAAGTATGTTGTTGCTCCACAGATGCAGAGTTGCTGGTTAAGTGTAAGTGTGATGTTAGATGGCAGTGTCCCATTCTCAGTTGAAATATCTTGACTGGTTGGAAGAAGTGTTCCTCACCATAAGATCAACTTTAAAATAAAAATTAAGGTTAGAACAACTGGCCTCGTTTTGGTCGCATGACTACCTGGACCACTACTTCCATTATTTTTGTTGGTCACAACTCTGATAATAACCAAATTGAACTATTGTCCACAGTCTTCTTCTTCTTCTGCGTTCGCTCTCATATAACCACAACGAATATTTCATGTGATTTCCCCCGGGAACGTGAAGTACGTTGTGCTGCAAGTTCCACAGTAGAACTGTGATTATTTGCACCCCGGTTGGCTGGACCACGGATATCTGTGGTCAGGACGTCAGAGGTCCAGCACATCCGTTTTCGTCATGCCTTTAATTCGGGTTGACTTCCCTAGTCCATGACAGCCTGTCGATCTGTCGCCAGGCACGCTGGTGTGTATTGCCTCTTCGCCAAGATGCTTGTTGAGCACGTCTATCTGGCACGAGGTGTTCCACCGTCTATGAACCTATCTCATGCAATTGGGCGCACTCTGCCTGTGTCCATCGGGTACTGAAACGTTTCTCATCCGCGAGCCTGGTTCCATATGAGGAAGAACTAGCCAGAAGAGTTGAACCATGGCTCGTTCGCCCTCCTACCCGAGGCGTCGTTCACAGACATCATGTACCCCTCGCCCAATTTTCACACCACGTGTTTGAGAGCAAGGTGTTCTCGAGGTGAGCGACTTTGTCCCAATAGCGCCTGAGCCCAACAGGTACTGAACCCTTTCTCTCTGCAAGTGTATTTCCAGTATAGGAAATCTTGACAGTAGAGTTGGGTCAGGACTGCCATCGTTGTCCCTTTCTTGCCTAAGCCCATCGGGTACTGAACCCTTTCTCTTCGCGAGCACATTTCCGGTTTAGGATGGCTCGACATTAGAGTTGGGTTAGGTCTTCTTGCTTTTCCGAATGCCCATGATTGGGTCTAGTTCTCTGCCTATAAGGAGCACAGGTAACTAGAAGCTCATCTCGAGCTGACGGAGCTTGTAGTTCCACTTTTCACTTTCTATTTGCAGTTGGCGCTGCCCTCTGGCGCTGTTCTGCCCTTTCATTGTTTCATTGTACTCAGTATGAAATCTATTTGTCTCTCGCCATGCATCTACCTTTACGTACATTTTACATTGGCCGCCCCTTCAATGTTCGGACTGGACTTACTAGCTACACTATATGTCGACAGTGTCGCTATATGTGGTGATGCTGGTGGTGTCAGAGATATTGTCTGTCTCTTATGCAGTCAAATCTCTTTCCATCTGCTACCTCCACATTCTCGGACATGATCCCCAAATGATTTGGCCAGAATCAGCTCGAGCTGCTGTATTTCTGTTTCCAGAGTGCACCATGAGGAGGTAAATTTGGGATCTTGGTTATCTGCTAACCCTGGGTCCGCCGAGAGCAAAGCGTTCCCTTTGCACCCCATGTCCACAGTTATAAAGTTTATTTAGGATTTAAAAGTAACTGCATACATTCCATTCCTGCCTGCATGTTCAGACATTATTTTCTTCTATATTTTCCAAGCTAATAATTATCTGCATAATTACCTGTGAATTTCAACTATTTGTTTTTTTATCTTGGTCACATATGGGGATATTTTTCTTTCATGCCATGGATCCTTTGGTTCCTTAAAAAATGGTCCTTTAATTTCTTTATTTCCAGCATTTCATTTCTAGATTTACTGACATATATATATATATATATATAGTGGACACCTTTCCATCCTTCATGATGGTAGTATTGTTGAGCTATACGAAATATAATCTATGATGATGATGATGGATGCGACTCACCAGATCAATCTGAGCCACCAAAACTATTCAAACGTGAGAACATAGAATCACATGCCCGATTGAAACAAGTGCTGTTATGTGTCTTCTTAGACATGCAGTCCTTGAACTGTGCTATTTGTTGTTTGTTAGTTGGTGGGTTTGTCTTCCTAGAGGAAGACACATCCTTCTTCCTAGAGGAAGACACATCCCTTTCAACCTTGGAATGGTTTTCCTGTGGTTACATCAAGGCGTATACTGTGGTCTAATGGCCTGGGTTGTCCTGTTAGGGACTGGTGGTTTGACCTGGGGTCTGGTTGGTGTGTCCTGATAAAGACAAAAATATATTGGGGGATTAGGATGTATCCCTGAGAAGGACTGTTTGATTGTGTAATTGGTGCTTTTGGTCTTCAGCTTGTGGTCTTCATTCTTCTCCTGGAAATGGATGGTTGTGGTTCTTTTGTTGCTTGGCATCCTATGGTTTGGATGGTCTCGTAGTATCTGTGGAGAATTTTTTTTTTTTAACTGTACTATCACTTTCTCCTTTGTTTTTATACCATTCCTGATATATACACTCTATGCAATACAGTCCATGGCAATACACTCTATGCAATACAGTCCATGGCATCCTATTTCTATGATTCCATATCAATGCCTGTATCATGCATATCACTATGTGTTTAAGATATCGATGATTAAAATCCTGCACACAATGTCTCGTTTAAAAATTGATTTTTTAAAACTATCCCTGGAAGCTACAGAGTTACGTCCTATGAGTGGTACTGGTGGCATGCCATTTTGTTCATAGAGACGGAGTACAAATATGGTAACCCGAGTACAATTACTCATTCCAACTTCCAGTGTATTGTAGTTCCTAATCAGATCTCTTTCACCTATTCTTATCTTTGACTTTTTCTTCCATTTTTGAGAGCCGTATGAGTGATTTGTTAAAGTCACCTGTCCACTGACCATCAGACCTGGTTTCAAGTTCACTTGTTATTTGTAGTTTGTCATAATAAAAAAAATTACTCCTCTTGTTAACCCAGCCACAACTAATTAATGTACCTGGAACAATGTTCTTGGAACGTTAGTGGAATGGCTACTGGTCTTAATACATACTGGGCAGCTGAGCACTTATAGGAAAAGTATGAGTTATATAGAATTATAACAAAAACAATAAATATGTCAGTAACACAATAATTGCTCTTACAAGTCAACAGGAAAATATGGCAATGGTGAAACATGACACACTTGCGTGTTTGGGCAAACATTGGGGTATGAATCACTTTCCAAGACTGTCATACATGGAAAAGTTGAGGTTAGAAGAAGAAAATAACACAAGAAAGTATGGATTGATAAATATTAAAGAATGAACAGGATTAAGTTTCTCCTTACTCAAACAAGGAACAGAACATGAGGCACCCATGCCTGGCAGGATTATTTAGTTGATATTTCTAAAGTGGCACCCCTGAGAAGTTATGAGTTTGATGATGATGTACTCAGCTTGTCTTTACCTTTTAACTGTTTCTGGTTTCTCATGCATTGCTCATCCCCTTTTGTCTGTGTATCTAACTTTATTCTCTGATTCATTCTTGGTCTTCCCTTTCATTCACTGTCCCTGGGGATTTATTCTTCTGCGTTTGTACTCAAACATCTGCAGATTAGCAGGATGTAGTCTGGAGAACAGAATGCATTGTATCATGGTTTACAGCATGGCCAAACTAGTCAAGTTTTGGCCTGACTTCTGCATGACTTCTGCATCACTTTGACTCTCTATAAGATGGGACAACCAACTCCACCTTGAAACCTTCATAGTTAAATCTTATGATTTGCATGGCAGGTAACAAGAGGCGCTATTCTTTGCTCCACTCTCAGGCCAGGCAACAGAGGGTGTACCCTGTAGAATTCAATAAATCCATAAAAATTGTAAAAGTCAAAGTTGTATGAATCTTTAATTAGATGCACCAACAGTCCTCCATTGATTTCTATCATCCTGACTGGTCAATTTTTTTATATTGTCTGTCCATGATTCTCTTTGTCTTTTTCTCCTCCGTCCACCTTTGACTGTTCCCTGTAGTATAAATTTTGACTAGGAATCATGTCGGCATACATGTCCAAACCATCTAAGTTTTGCTTGGATCACTATTGCAAGTAACGGTACTTGTAAGTTGTCTGAATTACATTACAACTTGATTATTGATAACCAGTATAAACATGTTTCTAATCTACACATGATAGTGATTAAAACTCTAGTAACTGAGACCAGATTGCTGTTTTCTCTGGCCTTATTTTTGATGGGGAGATTTTACAATCCCAGAGCTTTTACAAGTCCCAAATGATAGTTGGACTCAATGTGCAAATGCCACAAGTTGAATAGTCTTCTACACTAGAGGGAATTTTGCCATGACTTTAAATTTTTCAATCTCGAGGCATACTGTAGACAAAAACATTGACTTCTTTTGAGCAGTCCAGCCTCTGTTCTTTAGCAGACTTAATCTGAGTGATTAAGACTACCTTGGAGATTGTGGACTAGTGAAGTCAACCACAGACCTTTCCTCCTTAGTCACCTCTTATGACTTTACAGCCATTGACATTATTGCTATTCTTTCCTCCCATATCAGGCCTCCGTAAAGTAAGTTTTATAATTCACATAAATATGTCTTTTCTTCAGAGTGCTAAAGTCTATTGAGTTTGCCAATGTCAGCAGTGAGGAGGTTCACAATGAAGAGAACAAGTCACTAGAAGTACGTCTTCTAGAGAAGAATAAGTATCTACAGACAGAGAACACTCATCTGAAAGTCATCAATTCTGGTCTGACAGGTAGGTCATGATTGGTATTGTGTATGCAACTCACTGTTTTGACAGTAATCCTGTTATTCTTATGTGATAACTTTCAATCTTCAATTGAGTTACTTTTTAAGAAAGCACTGCTCATCCGTCTAACTTTTAAAGTGACATAGTCTTTGAGACTTCCAAAAATATCCCCAAAAATATGTGTTGATTTTATAGTTTAGTAGTTCCTGCAGTAACTCAGTAACTATTCACATCCACAAACACACTTATTTGTGTTTCCTACATTAATTTTCTTTCAATTTTCTTTGGTAATGAGGCACATCTTATATATCCATATACTTCCACTGTAATGGTTACAATATATTATGTTAGATTATTATATATAACATACATACAAACCTGGACTCTACCCACTGCTCCAAGCGTAGTTAATGCTATTGTTAGATGAGGAATTGAAACATCACTGTGGTAAGACATATTGCATTGACAATCCATTTCTTATAGAATGTTATTTTCTTTGACTGATGCTACTTGGGTGAGGTGTTTCCATGTTATTTGTATTTGTTGTTGCTTGACAAAGGTACTGTTGTTGAAACATTTAATTTATATGTCTGTGTTATTTAAACAATGAATACATATTGCTTAACCCTTAGAGCCGGGGGTTCTCAAACTTTTCAGACCGTGAGCATCACCCACATATAATACTGTGTGTGGGAGCATCATAACATTTAATAAAATGAAAGCGAAATTGAAAGTAAAAGTGAACATAAAAACTGAACATGTAACTTTAAAAAAAAAAATTGCACAAAGCACACCCATCATATTTTTATTACCTCTCCCCCCCCCCCCCTCAACTTAATCATGAAAAGTAAGACTATTTGTTTTGGTTTGTAGAACAAAGTTTAAATTGTAGAAAGAACTCATGACCATTAGTGCCCATGAGCACATTTTAACCTGCGTGCCTTGAGTACCACATGTCATTACAAGAGCATCATGGTGCTCACAAGAAGCGGGTTGAAAACACTTCCCTTACACTGTGCAGGTGAAAACACTATTTTTGTGCAGATGTTGTTCATAGCAAATTTTCACACATAAAACCAGTGACAAATTTAATAATATTTCCTTTATATACCATTGCTCCATCATGTTTTCTGTGTTCAATTATTATTAAGGAGTGTGCTTACAATAAGACAAGACTGTCTATACAATAACATTCACATGTCAAATGCTAATTCTGTTTACAGTGAGACACATTTCTTACAAAAGAATCATCTTCAGGTGACATATTCTTTCCAGAACGTAGTCTTCCCTATGAATCTCTTGAATTCTTTGCGGTCTTGAGCAAGTTGCCCTGCCTCTTTTAGTGACATGCGCAGACATTCTTGAATGTCTTTTGTCCAACGGTGTCTTGGGCTGTCTTTGCCCCTGTTGCCTTCTATAGCACTTTAATTCAAATAATTTTATTCTCTTGGCCACTGTTTTATTTAGTGTCCACGCTTCACATCCATATGTCGCCACAAGAAACACATGTTCATAGTAAACACAACTTGGTTCTTATGTTAGTACCCTACCATAGTTTCTTTAGCAGTTTTAATTTTGACAGCGCCATTGCTGTTCTTCTCTTTGAATACAAAATAATATAAATAGCAAATAAATTAGAAGAAAATAATCACACAGCAAGAGTACAACACATCCTACACATCAGTTTTGTACAGCAAGAGTACAGCACATCCTACACATCAGTTTTGTACAGCAAGAGTACAACACATCCTACACATCAGTTTTGTACAGCAAGAGTACAGCACATCCTACACATCAGTTTTGTACAGCAAGAGTACAGCACATCCTACACATCAGTTTTGTACAGCAAGAGTACAGCACATCCTACACATCAGTTTTGTACAGCAAGAGTACAACACATCCTACACATCAGTTTTGTACAGCAAGAGTACAGCACATCCTACACATCAGTTTTGTACAGCAAGATTACAGCACATCCTACACATCAGTTTTGTACAGCAAGATTACAGCACATCCTACACATCAGTTTTGTACAGCAAGAGTACAGCACATCCTACACGTCAGTTTTGTACAGCAAGAGTACAACACATCCTACACGTCAGTTTTGTACAGCAAGAGTACAACACATCCTACACGTCAGTTTTGTACAGAATTTCTTTCATTTCATACTATATCCATTTGAATACAATTGAAGAAAGTTTTATCGTGTTTGATGCATGCAGAAATATTTATGATGAGTGTGCAAAAGCCTCCCTTACCTGTTCCTATACAATTATATGTTGAGTAAGAGGAGATGTCCCATTCTGCATACTTGAATTATCACTGTCAGAAAAAAATTTAAGAAAATGAACTATCAGCACTTGACAATTTTTCTGTACTTTTGTCATTCTCTATATCAAGCAATGATTGAATGATTAGTGAGACACAATCATAAAATCTTCTTCCAAAAGGCTTAGTAGAGAATGTTATTTCTTCAAATCAAAATCACTTGTCTTTTTTTGTGTGAAACATAGTGGCACAAAATCAATTTACTATTCCTAGACTTATACAACGTTATGGAATAAGCTTCAAGCTACATTTTACTGATTTAGAAAAGTGGATTGGATTTTTGACTATTTTATAAGCATCCTCCTCCAGTCGACTCAGCTGTAAATGAGTATCTGATGCATGAGTTAGGGGAGGTAAAGACAGAAAGGAAGGGAACTGGCCACCCCACCTAATAGTTACTGCGGCTTAGTACACGAAGAGTTATATTTATCCCCAATGGCAGGTTGCTGCCATAGGACATACCTACCTTATATACATCAGATCGGATGGGAAGCTAATTCCCACTTTCAGTGAAGGTAAATTGTCCCATCAATTTCCATTGTGTGGTTTACGTGTTAAGCTACACAAATGTATTTTCTGTAGATACTAATTACCCCATCCCATCATCTTAAATAACATTGTTGGTTGTACTGACTTGAATCCATGCATTTTATGTCAATATATAACGATATATTCTAAAGCTTTCATCTCCCAAGTAAATCCTTTATACATTTTATATTTTTCATCCTCTATATGTGCACTTAGAGCAGAATACTTATTAATTCTATATAAATGTACATCTTTTTTCTATATCTTCCTCGTATGTTCTGAAGCTTTTGTCTCCCAGTAAATCATTGTTATATCTATAAGTGCACGTAGAAAATAACATACATTATGTGTATATAAACATATATCTTCCTGATATGTTTTGTTCCTATATTCTGATACAAATATTTTGTTAAAAATATTGTATGAATTATGAACAAACATCATTGCACTCTGGGCATACCCATAGGATGCTCCATCTGCTTAGCAAATGTTGAAGTGTAGGCATGCTGATAATTCCTGTGGCTCACTGGTTATATACTCTCATCATCCTACCCTGCCAGCGTCCAATTTTACTAGTTTCAGGATTCAATGATAAATCTAAGTTTCAATGATTTGTCACTCCTTGTGTCTGCATCCAGTAGACGATCATGAAATAGTTTAAGTACATCCCCCTTTTTGCATTGTCAATTCCCTGTCTATTGATGCATTTCATGCAAATCTGTCTGCTCTTATCGGAATACTTGCATATCCAGGCAGTAGATCCTAGGATGCATCCTGAGATGCTAGGCTATAGATGACAACCACTTATCTTGACATCAGATATGTTTTTAGATCTCTTATAAAGAAGCATCAATACTTGCACATACATCAGACTAGTTCATACACATATTGCAAACTATTTCGCACACATATCTGCTTGCAGTTATTATATTATACAAATAATATTTATTGACATAATCAAACTAAATGTATTTGAATAATAATCATGTACGTAAGTCAAATGTAACAGATACAACATTAACTATTTAAAACATTTTTTTGAATTGATCAATGTCACATCTCAAATATTCAGTGTCCCATTCCTTGTTGGTTTTAAAACAGTTTGTTCAGTTATGTAGTCTATATGTAAAAGTTTGTTGTTCTGAGTTTATTTTATTTTTTTACATAAAACTTTGTAGTTAAATATCTGTTCAGATGAGATTTGAACCAGGTCAATTCACTCTGCCTCACAACTTGGTGACAAGTTACAAGACGAATAGGTATCAGCTGAATTAATCTTGTTCAAATCTCATCTGGTACTTTCTAATTTTTTCAATAATTTCTCTATTTTATAGTAATATAAAAAAATCTGTTCAGTTTCTTGTAGAATTTTTTTCCCCCGCAATGTCTTCAGGAAAATGTAATAACTAATTTTTTTGATTGCTCAACCAAGATTTGTAAAACTTGTGAAATCTGAAGGACTTTTTGGTATTTGCTGGTGCTTGACCCACTGTATCCCAATGATTTTGTAACATTTATATTGTGGCTTAACCATTCCAAAGAAGTTAATATATTTATAACAGATTTTCTTGTTTCCCTGTGGTTGATTGTATGAACGCTAATGTGAAAGAGAAGAGTAGAACCAAATTACTGTATTCCTAATGAAGAATGCGGGAAGGATTTTAATAGGGAGTAGAAATAAAGGTTGCTTTGACATAGCAGCCGCTATGACATGTACAGCAATAGTTTTTAAATTTTTACCCCCAAGATAAAATTGAGTCTCAACCGTAGTCTGAACCAAGTGACTTCATGGTTCTGAGGCTGGTATTCTAGTCATTCGGCCATGCGCCCCACTACATAGAACAAGAGAAATCACAACTGTGCTAAATTAACAGTAAATCAAATGGCAAACTCTTGGCCAAGTTTTTGCTTTTGTCTGAGAAATATCAAGTATCAGCTTAAGATGATATGGTTGGTAATAAGGAACTATTGTCACGCGTGGCTCAGTGATTAGTGCACTAGCTACTTAGTCATGTGGTCCATATTTCATTTTTGTAGTTAAACTGAGCTCATTTTTAGACCACAAACGACTCCTAGATCCATCTGGTCTAATGAAATGGGTACGGATCTTTTGATAGAGTAAAAATTGGGCAGATGTGATACTGACCACACCATACATAGGTATGACATTTAAAGGGAACAATTTATTCCTAATAAAATATGCACATATACACCTCAGTGGTGTAAAAAATTAGTAGTACAGAATTATAATAATTTGTGATCTATGCCGAAAGTTTCTCAACTATAAATTTCTTCATTGCATTGCTTAATGTTTGCATGCATGCTGTCCATACTGAGTGCTAAGAAGATCATGTCTGCTTTGTTGTCATGTCGAATACTGTCTGTACTCATTCAAATGTATTTTTATATTTCTTTGAAATGGTTCATTTGTGAAGAGTAGCCATGAGAACACAGATTATAGGATTCAAATGTATGAGCAATTAGCTTTTTTTTTATTTTTGAGATTATTATTGATTAAGCCTTCTGCATGAATTATTTCTTCAGGTTTCACTAGTATTAAAAATGTTTTTTTCCCCTTCCCCCTAGGGAGTTCAGCAATAATTCATATCTAGAATTTTAACAGCCCTGAACATTTTTTTTTATTGGAAAGGGGGAAATAATTCAATGATAATCCAATGTTGTTTTTCTCTTGTTTCTGTCCCTTTTCCCCGATTTGAGCAGTTTATCATAAAGGTTTTGCACCTTTCTTATTGCAGACAATAGGGCCTCTGGCATTCAAACAATCTCCCAAACTATAAACACCACCAGCAGTAGCACTACCAAAAAGTCTGACAGGTTCACATCATCATCATCATTATTATCACCATTGCTGCCATCTTCTCTGTCATCGGCAACCATCACATCAGCTGTGGCATCGTCTGCGTCTGCCACACCAATTTCTGCTAGATGTTCATCTCAATCCTCGCCGAAAGTTTCATCTGCAGTGACTCCATCATTTGGAATAACCATTTCTGATACCATGAACTCATTATCTAAAGGATTCAGCATCAAGCGAGAAGCTCCATCGCCAGCTTCTTCCATGTCACGTGCCACACCACTAAAAACACCCACAGACATAGACATCTTTGCCAGCAATGCTGTGTCAGACTTGCCAATGAACATTCACATAATGTCTAGTGCACCATCTTCTGGGCTGCAGTCCCCAAAGAAAACCTGCAAACTCTCACCAGATAGCCTTGCTCCATCACAGATTTCTAATTCAAGTAGTCGACGACCACAGTCTCCAGCCACATCTGTGCACATGCACATGGATCCAAGACAGTTTTCTTCTCCTGTGTCCTCACTCTTTGCATTTCCAGGTAGCCCATTTCACCCTGCCTTCATGCCCTTAAACATGGTGAAATCTGAGGTCAGCTCTACAACGGGTGTTCTGGACACAGGATATGTGGCCAAAGCGGTCAGAGAGATACTTAGCCTTCACAATATAGGGCAAAGACTTTTTGCCAAACATGTCCTAGGTTTGAGCCAAGGAACAGTCAGTGAACTTCTTTCCAAACCGAAATCATGGGATAAGCTGACAGAGAAAGGGAGGGAATCTTATCGCAAGATGCATGCCTGGGTGACTGAAGATGCCAACATCATGGCACTGAAAGCTATATCTCCAAAGAAAGGTGAGAAACTTATTTATTCACTAATCTATTATGTTTTCTGTCTTAAATATTTGTTTCTGATTGGATGTTTACATTGTTTTGTACATGACAACATTTGTTAAAGTTAGCTTAATCTGAATGTTAAAATACTATCTGAGAATATTTTATCATTCTACTCTGTATGTAACAATACTTTGTGTGTTACATTTTTACAACTCCTTGTCATCAATCAATCAATAAAACCCATAACCCTTCAGGGTCGTAGGGGTACCACATTGGAAGCTTCAGCACACAGAGTCCTCCAGCGAATTCTATCCTCAGCGATGCGGATGAGTGTGGAAATATCTAGCCCTGTCCATTCCTTGATGTTGTCTGTCCATGTCTTTATTTGTCCTCCTCTGCTTCTTCCACCCTCGACAGTTCCCTGCAGTATTGTTTTTGACAAGAAATCGTGCCTGCATACATGTCCGAACCATGCTAGTTTTCGTCGTTTCACTATTGAAAGCAATGGCTCCTGAACACCTGCACACATCTCTACTTTATTTCTTACGTACACATTGGTCTTATGTTCCCTATAGGAAATTCGTAGAATTCTTCTGTAGCATTTATACTCGAAAGCCTGTAATCTTCTCTCCATGTCCGCAGTGAGTGTCCAACTCTCACAACCATACAACACAACGGAAAGCACCAGCTTTCCTTGTCATATCACTCTGTATATAACTACTTTGTGTTACATCCCCTTTTTGGTTGCGTAAAATGCACCTCTTATGGTGATTTACGCTTCTTTAAACCGTGAGTGTTAGTTCAATTTGGTTATATTAGAGATTTACAACCATAAATAAGTGGAGGCTGCGGTTCTGGTGATCCACCTTTTCTCATTACTCTGGATGTAACTTTGTTTTGTGTGTTACATCCCCTCATCACATTACTTTATATGCTATATCACTGTTATGTTTAGAATTCATCCTATTCTCCTGTTAAACTATTGTTTTGCATCTACCATTTGTGATTGTGTATTCTAGTGTATGTTACAGTTTCTTTAGGTTTCACTAGTATTAAAAATGTATTTTTTCCCCCTCCCTAAGAAATTAAGCAATAATGAAAACATTTTTTTTAAATTAGAAAAGGGAAATAAATCAGTGATAATCCAATGTTGTCCATCATAAATCACAGCACATTATACGTTACAGCAGCACTATGTACGATGTAGTGCTTTATAGGTTCAGCATTTTCGGATAGTATTTTGTATATGTCCCAGCAGAGGCTATGAGGCTGCCTATGTCAGTAGATTTTGTGCGTGCATGTTTGGTTTTGGGGGGGGGGAGAGACATTACACGATAATAATTTTATATTTATTTTTGAGTCTGTGGGAACATCACATTATAATAATTTGATATTTAAATTTCAGTATGATAATGTCCCCACACACTCAAGTAAAAATATTAATTTATTATAATGTAGTGTTTCCATACACTCAAGTAAAAATATTAATTTATTATAATGTAATGTCCCCACATACTCAAGTAGAAATATTAATTCATTATAATGTATAATTATAATGTCTCCACTTGTATGCACATGTCTCTGGCCAATGCAGGCTTGCTTGCCCGGAACAGAGAGGCATTCAGAGTATCCACGACGAAGACAACATTCTGGAAAGAATATGTCACTTGATATATAATGTCCCCACACACTCAAATAGAAATATATAAAAGTATATAAAGATTTAAAATGGGTACCATATAGAAAAGAAAGAGGGGAAGACCAACAGAAACTCTTCGCAGAACAACTATCAAAGAGGGAATCTTCTTCTGCATTCACTCTCAAATCAGAAAGAGGTATTCATGCGATTTAAGCCAGGGAGCATGAAGCAACATGTGCTGCTAGTATTACAGCAAAGCTGCGTTATTTGTGCCTTTTGGCTGGGAACATCCAATTTCAGCATGCATGCTTTTAGTTCAGGTCAGCTACACTAGCCTGTGGCAATCTGTTGCCAGTTGACGAGTGTGAGCAGCTCTATTCCATGATGGTTTATCGCCCACTTGGCTCGTGGACCTTACAGGCCAAAACATAACACTGGGTGACACTTTCAGAGGAGACAGTAAGGAGGGTTGTGAACTTGGGTCGACTACATCTGTCTCGTACGAGGTAGATGTAAAGTAGGCTTGTGATCTTTTTAGGTGTGTGTGTAACCCTCAATGTCAGTTTTTATAGTGTAAGTCTTCTGCGTCTGCAGATTAGTCATGTAGTCCAATGAACGGATTGCGTTATGTCATGTCATGGTTTATAGCTTGCCTGCAATATCTGCACCTTTGTGACACATGTGACTTCAAAATGATTTCTAGATCACTTTGACCCTCTGTGGGATGGGGCAGTGGACTTTTTATGATTAGTGAACTAGTCTCATGTAGTTAGATGGTCCATTGCCCCCTGTGTCCTTGGGTACTGACCCTTATCTTGGCTGTGTGCCTATTTCCGGTATAGGAAATTTTTCAGCTGTAAATTTAAAGAGGATATAACTATGGGTGCCAGCAACATCCAAGAATTACACAGTAGCATCACATTGCTCAATTTTTCAAAACAGATTTCTGCCCTATGCACTGCATTCAATGCTGAAGGAACATAGAAAGAATCACACCCATACACTCAAATATAAAGATCTAATTATTATCATAATGTAATGTCTGTGTAAAAAAACAGCAGTTCACATAATATGACAGTTGTGATAACTATATAAGGATTACTTCTCATGACATGAATGTTCTAATTTCAGCACCTGTTGGTTATTGAAATATGTATTACACCAAAAACTATTTAGTTATTACTTCAAGTCACAGTATTCCTGTTCTTTGTTCCCCTTTTTGGCCCTGACAACATGCAGGTGTTAAATATTCAGTGACATGGTAAAATCAGAAACACAGTATGAGAACAAGGCAGGATCTCATTTGTTTAAACACCATGTTTAGTAGATCCAGATAGATTGGACATACTCTGAGGAAATTTTAAAAACAAAACAACTATTTCAAGGCAATCAATTGACACGGAATCCACAGATAAAGAGAAGGTATGGAAATTCTAGAACAACTTGAGATTAGAGAGATCTCATGGAAAGATATAGTCAGGAAATACAAGGACAGAGAACTCTAGAGAATATTTCAATGGTCTTTGCTCTTATGTGGGCAAAAAGCTGATTGATTGATTGATTTGAACATATACATCTCTCTTATAAAAGTGCCTGTCTACCTCAGTCTGGTGTAACCATACAGTTTCTCCTTCTGATCAGTCCAGAGAACGACATCTGTTCCTTTCATGAAGTTGGCAGTCCTGAAGCATGTTTTTTACTGTTTGCTTGTCTACCCTAAACATGCAAATGTCTGACTGATTTGGCATGTTATACACATTGTGAGCCGATGGTGGCCCATTCTAAGAAGAAAATTGTGACATTGTCTCTTCTTGGCAATGAATAGTATACATTTCTTTGGCCAGTTTTCTGGTGTTCCATTAGCCATTTCTCACTGAAGAATTCTTCAGTCAGTCAGATGCTGATATGGATTTCTTCAATGAACTATGCTGTGGTCAACAGCCCTGATACAGGGTTGTAGAGCTTCTCCACTTCAGAGTGGACACAACACATCTCTGTTCTCTGGACTACATTCTGCTGCAAATCCATTCCTGCTACAAGAGAATTCAGGGAAAGTTTGAGAACAAATGCTTTAAAAAAAAAGAAGCATGGAGCTCAAAGTAAACCTACCACCTTGAATAACAAGAATAAGAGTGGCAAACTTGTACTACTTCTAGATCATCATCATCATGATTGTTGTAATATAATCCTAGTTGTATTGATTGAATTAATACAATATTCAATAATATATGTCCAACAACTTGACAGGTACACATCCAGTTGTTTCTACTAACTCCCACAAGGAGAAAGAAGATTCTGCTACGGAGGAACGTATTGCCAGCATCCTCAATGAAGCACAGGCTGCCATTCACATGAAGAAGAACCTAGAACAGGTACACTATAAGAACCCAGAACACATATTCATTTATTTTATGTGTGTTCAAATTTGCTAGCTTCTCACTTATTGGCTTTGCAATAAGACCACGGTATATAGATAATTCTCTAACGGCATTGCACTCCCTATATTGTACTCGCTGTCTGTACTCCCTATATTGTACATGCTGTGTGTACTCCCTATATTGTACATGCTGTCTATACTCCCTATTTGGTACATTCTGTCTATACTCCCTATATTGTACTTGCTGTGTGTACTCCCTATATGGTACATGCTGTGTGTACTCCCTATATGGTACATGGTGTGTGTACTCCCTATATGGTACATTCTGTCTGTACTCCCTATATGGTACATTCTGTCTGTACTCCCTATATGGTACATTCTGTCTGTACTCTCTATATGGTATATTCTGTCTATACTCCCTATATTGTACATACTGTCTATATCCTTGTATGGTACATGCTGTCTTTACTCCGTACTCAATGTATGATTCCTATATAAATACTCTTGTATGCCAGAGAATCATTGACTCTATAAGGTCTCACAGGAGAAAATGAACACATTTTATAAGCGCTGCTTGAAGCTTGAAATCTCATGGAGCAATATGATAGTAAAAATTAGGTAAATTCGGCAGAAATTCCCCTGAATTTTCACTCTCCTCTACCAGCATCACAACATATGGCTGGGCCATGTTGACTAACTTGAATATAGGGATGCTCTAAAAGATATTCTGTTTGAAAAATAGGCCTCTGAAAAAATAACCATCAGATGACCATTGTTTCCTTATAAAAATGTCTGCAAACTTGATTTAAAGCAATGGAAGTAGATTCAACACACTAGAAGGGACCATAATTGCCAGAGGTTGGAACTGTTTATGGCCAAAATTGTTGGTAAAAAAATGGCTGATTTTCACAATTGTTTTTTAAACTACTTTAAACTACTAAAACATGTTGAATTTTCAAGAATGCTATCTTTCTATAAACCTCTCCCCAATTTCTTACATTTATTGCACAATGACAAATAAATGCTATTGTTAACTTGAACTTTAGTTCTTCTGTCATTTTGAGAGTCTCAGCTTTCTTTACACATCAAAGCAATGAGGGTACTTTAAAAAGTTGTGTGTAGAGTAAAATTATACACATTTTTTTTTCACTATTTAGTAATTTAATTTGTAGTTAAAAATTATCTAGTGCTTTTTGCTACCATGATTAATTCTCATTGTTTGCTGCATCGAGTCTCATTATCGTAACAAGGCTTCCACTTAGACATCCTGAGAAAACTAATTTCAAATACCTTGTGTGAAACATGTACTCATCATTCTCTACACTTATACATGGGTAGAACAGATATTGTTTATAAATGTCAGTATCCTTTATAGACCTCACCACACACTTTTAGACCAAATGTAAACAAAAAAATATGTGAAAGTAGATATGTTTTCAAAAAATAGCCAAAAACATAGAATTTACCACAATATTTCATGGTTTGTAGGCTTCAAAATTGACCAATATGGCAACCCTGGGAGTGATGTATCAAAGATAAATCTAGCTGGAAGCAGATTATACAAGTGGGTTTGAGAAAACTAAATTTTGACAGATGACGGGAAAAAAGAAAGTACCAGGTAGCTTCTGACCAAGTCCCCAAATGTATGCTAATCATATTTTCATGACTGATGGAATGCCAATGAATATAATGTGTATCCCACTTTGGTAAATAAAATGCAAAGAGCAGTATGATAAGAACAATAGTACTTAATGTAAAACACAAGGTCAATTGCTATACAATGAACTATCAGACTATAGGGTATAGGTATTAAAAAATATATACAAATAACAGTATACAAGACTGTTCAAACATTTCAAACTCAAGATTTTTTTTCTTCAAAAAAAATGCAAGATAAAAATTTAACAGGTGATAAAAACAGTAAAAAATGGCTTAAAAATTAAAACTGTATACTGTTATTTGTGTTTTTGTTATACCCTATAGTCTGATAGTCTGTACGTTCATTGTAAAGCTGCGTTTTACATTAATACTATTGTTCTACAGTTTTACAGCAGTCTCACTTATTATCGATTATGATAAAGAACAGGTGTTTTCTACCTAGCACATATACAGGTATTTTCAGAGTGCCGTGGGTTCTGTGACAGACTGTTCACAATCTGTGTGCGTGATCCCATTTTGAAATGTTGTAACTCCATTTGTACACTTATAACTGTCCAAAAGAATACCTGTATTAACATATGGTTGTGAACTTCTGAAGTCAGATGTATTTGGCCATTGACGCAACTAAAATGGTGACATAACGAAATTCCATTCTCTAGACTACATCCTTCGGGAAATATAGTAGAAATAGCCTGCTACAAGAGAAATCCAGGAATTCCATTCTCTAGACTACATCCTTCTGGAAATGTTGTAGAAACAGCCTGCTACAAGAGAAATCCAGTGGGAGTCTGAGAACGAACGCAAAAAAAAAAATCACTTAATGAAAGCACTTGAAAAGAAATTAAATTCATTTGAAAATAAATGTCTTAGAACACTCTTCAATATTGGTTGGAAAGAATTCAAGTCAAACAAGCAAGTAAGAGAAGACATTAAATGGCATTACGTATGTTTAATAAAAAGTTGGACTTATTACATCGGACATGTACTTTGAATGAAAACAAGCTGCCACTACAAGCATTAAAATTTGTACCAGATGGCAAGAGAAACAGAGGAAGACCAAGAGAAACTCTTCGCAAAACAACCATCAAAGAGGGTATGACTTATTGATTTTAACAACATACAAGAATCATACAACATCACACCGCACAAACTGGAGAGTTTTAGTTTTTTGGCATAAACACAGTATGTGGCACTGAAGGCACATAGATTGATAAAATTAATAGACAAAATTCATAGACCTTCTGAATTTACAGGAATTCTTTAGCATACTGGACCTTCATTTGCTGATGACTTTCTATGAAATTCACTGAGCAAAGTAATGGGTGCAATAACATGCAATAACACTGCCCCTCTTTGGTGTTATCACTACTGCAGTGACATCTTTAAACTGCTAGTATTATTTCACATTGTCTGTCTGCACCAAGATGGCATGTGTAGGGCATTCTTAACAACAATGTTGACCGGTTACAAGTCAATGTTATGGTTATTCCTTGGTTAAGTAAAATGTACCCTGTACCTTCAACCAATGATGTTAGTCCAAATTGGTTATATCAGCTGTTAACTATAAAAAACAGTGGAGGTCGTGGTTCAGATCCAGCCACAACAACCTCCTACTTCCCCCAAGTTCTGATGGTTATTCTAATTTTCATTCCACATTCAAGATTTTAATGTGAAGCACCCTTCATGGTTATGCTGCTATTACATATGATTTTCACTGTAATATGATGCCATATTTCAAGTTTATAAACGCTTCATTCATTTCATTGTTTTGAGGTTTGTTTCTATTACCTGTTAATTATTCATGTGAGATGACACCAATTTGTCCATTCCTAATTTGGTCTTTAGTCATAGTTTTGTTTTCTTGTTTTGATTTTTCTACAGCAGCAAGTTACAAATGCTGTTGTGTCCAGCATCTACCATCATCATGATCTCTCAAGAATGGGAGAAGCATCGCCAGGAATACCTGTAACACCATCAAGCATCACTCCAACCTTAGTAACAAATGGATCACATTACACTCACGAAGGACCTCGTAAAGTAAGAGAAAGCAACACACGACAACATTCAAACTCATCATCACATGAGGAGGCAGCGTCAGCGCAAGAGATGGTTGCCAGAATCTACAGGCAAGAACTTGAAAAGCTTAAAAAGGCTGCAGATGCAGCAGGAAATATTGCAGCTAGTGCAATGTATGCACAGGAGCTTGACCGCCTTAAGTCAGCAAAAAATTCAAACACTTCATCAGCTTCCCGGCCACATCACCCATTTTTGTTATCACCCCATGAAGAAGAATGTCCCCAACCATCACCTCTAGCTCTAGACTGTTGGTCTACACGACCCAATGGTCTCAAACTGAAAACTGAACCACCAGATAGCACATCAGATGAGACTGTCCCACAAACCAACAACTGTGGTGCCATTGACCTTAGCAAGCCTTCATCTCAGGCAGGTTCTACTCCTGGATCCTCACCTAGCAGTGATTCTGGTCCACATGCCGGAAGTGCCTTCTTCCTAGTACACCCACGAATGAATGGTCATGACACTGGAGTTTCAGACAGTCCTATGACCAGCACTCCAAGACAAAATCAAGAACCAACTGCAGGATCCACCTGCAGGTTTGTACCACCTCCCACCTGCAAGTCTGTTCCACCAGTGGAATGCTTATCACCCCTACAGAGAATGCAGAACATTGCCAATTCATTTACATCCCGCCATCAAGTTGGCTTACCAAACAGCAAACCTCTGCGTTCTGTACTCCCTCCAATTACCCAGGAAGATTTAGACCGTTTTGCCAATATGAGCACTGATGATCTAGTCAAGAAAGTCAAGGAGACACTATCACAGTACTCAATCAGCCAACGGCTCTTTGGTGAAAGCATCCTAGGCTTGTCTCAGGGCTCAGTTTCAGATCTTCTAGCTCGTCCAAAACCATGGCAAATGCTCACTCAAAAGGGTAGGGAGCCATTCATTCGCATGCAGCTTTTTCTGGAGGATGCTGACTCTATCCCAAAGTTGTTGAGTTCCCAATATCGGACACCACCTGATAAACTAATGAGGTCAAACTCTCGAGGATCCAGCGAACCTGGTGGGTATATAAATAATTTAATCCTTTGTCTGTTCCATAAAATTTGTCCACTCGTCTCAGTGTGTTTCTTTTAATAATTTGATTATGTTTCTCTTTTTGGTTTCTTGCTGAACTTTTCATACCAAATCTTTTTGCTACTGTTGGACTTTCATAATAACCTGTTGAGGATTAATATTGGAAACATCAGCACTAAAAGCCCACCAAACGCCTCTTGTCCTCAGCTATGTAGATAATTGAAAAAAAGTCATATTTATGAACCATTCTTTTACCACCAACTCTTCTCTATTTACCCTGAATTGTTCCTTGCGAAATAATTTTCAAAAAGGCAACCGTGTCGCATGTCATGTCCAGACCACACCTGCTTAAACCACTTCACTACCACCAAAAGTTATTCTGGACAATTCGCAAGTTTATCTATTTGTCTCAAAATTAATATATGTGTCTGTCACAAATACTGTCATACAAATTTGTTGTTGATTTTCTTGTTGGTTCGTTCATAGCTTATTTGTTAATATTGTTAATAACTTTGTGGTTTGTTTATATTTATTATTACCAGTAGTTTATATTTGTTATGTGATCTTACTTCATATTAGTGTTGTCTTTGTTAGTCTTGTTACTACAGCTGTTTGCTCATATTTCATTTGGTTTCTTCTTATATTGTTACTATAGTTATTAGTATTATTGTTTTTTTTCTTTGTTAATACTTGTATTACTTTTAGTTCTTTGTTAATACTGTTGTTGATTTTCAATTTTATTAGTTTGTTCATTGTTAATGTTTGTATTATGCTTATTGGTTGTTCATATTTATTGTTATAGGTTCAGATATGTTGTTATAGGTTGTTCATATTTGTTGTTATGGGTTCATATTTGTTGTTATAGATTGTTCATATTTGTTACAGGTTGTTCATATTTGTTGTTACAGGTTATTCAAATTTGTTGTTATAGTTTGGTCATATTCATTTGTGTAGTTTGTTGTTTTTCATGTTGTGCATGAGATGGCATAGGTTTGCTTCCTACAATTACTATATATGTTACTATGTTCTATAATTACTATAATTACGATGTTCTCCAATGCCACAATGTTAGGTTATCAAGCATCTTCTCTCTTGGTCTTCCCCTACATCTCTTGCTCTTCAACTTCCCTGTTATCACGATGTGTTCCATCTTTCCTCTTCATTTTATATCTCCATAAAATATGGACTGATGTGAGCAAGCAGCTCTCTTTTTAAGTCTATCTGCTCTCTTGTCTCGACAAATGCCTGCATGTTCAGCGCAGTAAATCCACATGATAGTCAGGATTTTATAGCAAGCTATAGATGACAACCACTCACACAGACACAGGGCATTTTGAGCCTTTCAAAGCATGGACTGAGAATCAGAAACTATAGCTGTCCTTTGTGAAGTTAGTCTCAGAGACCAATTGCATCCAGTCTCAGCCTCCATCCTCATACTGGACGTAGTTATCCTAATGCTCCATTGCAAGATTTATCACCATAACAGATATATTCATCTGTCAACACAATGACATCACCCCCCACACCACCACCACCTAGTTATCAACTGTAAGTTGAATAATTTCAACATCTGCTATTCCATTGCCCTAGTCTACATTTTCTTCCAAGAGTAAATTATGACCTCATAGAAGTTTGTCATTGTTTCAGAGGTCATTCTTTTCCTTTTGGTAAGGCTGAGTCTTCGGTAGCCTCCCCTCTTGTATTTTCCACCTTTGCCATCCACATCATTCTTTGCTTGGTTCTCCATACTTTGTGATCACTAATATTCTTATTTAGTAGATGTCTGTTGTTTATAGTAATCTTACACTCTCTGGTTTGGGTGAGGGAGTGGCAAGATCTTATAGACAGCAGTCCAAGCATGTATCTCATTTTTACATTTGGAGTATCCCTAGATCATTCGAGAACTATGGATCATTTGAGAACTATAGATCATCCAAGAACTACACACATTCCTTCATTTTGAATCTGTGCTGCCCAGAAAAAGGGACACATTATAACAATGCAATGTTATAATAATATGATGCAATAATATGATGTTTATGAAGGATTTTTAATTCACCTATTTTATAATTCTACAGTGACCCATTTCTGTTGTTTCTCTGATCCAGTACTACTACATTGCAAACAAATGCATTTGCTCTGACACATTGTTATCCCAATTAGAATTTAAACAGCTTTCAATGCCAAAAACAGATGTGCTGGATCAAAAGTCGCAAATAGCAGCTCCTCTTTAAAACTAGCAGTACATTGTACTTCACACTCTCTGGTTCACATAACATGAATATTTGTTATGATTATTTGAAAGCAAATGCAGAGGAAGAAGATTCATCAGCTTTTTCAAATCATCCCCCAATATTGTCTCAAATTGCTCTCTTTGCTCAAAATCAAGCAGTAAAAATAATGGTACAAGAAATTTTAAAATGTGAATCGTCGGTTAGCGCTAATTCGATCTTTGCATAACACACTCAGAGCGCTTTTAGCGAAAGTTTATTTTGTTAAATAATGTATGAGATTAGTTTCGTAAAAAATAGGGCACATCTGCTTAACATGAACCAAAATAATATTTCCCCATTATTTGGAAAGTCACACTGCTTGCCTCAAGTGATAATTTTGGTGTGCCCCAATACCAGAGTTTGTATGCTACCTCCTTCTGAAGCATTTTGTAGCGTTACATTGCATGAGACATTAGCTTGAACAGCTCTCAAAGCAATACTTCCAACTGGACTTTTGGTTCGCAGGATCATAACAGTTTGGTGTATTTATACTTTCATGCCCATTATCACATTTGGGTATCCTCGAAGATTGAAAAATGAAGGACCATCTCACAGTTTTTTGGTAAAACATTACTAAAGAGGAATGATAAGGTTCCATAATCACCAGGTCTTTATTTCCCATTCTTTAGCCTGCATATTTTCAACATGATGATTACTCCTGATACTCCAATGAGTTAATCTCTGCATAACCAGCAGTTCAAAGAAACCATCAGCATGAATACTCTTCCATATCTGCTGTAATATGCTGAGCAGCATTGGGGTCTGTCCATAGTGCAGAGAAGTGGCTTCCACCCACTAGTTATTTTTTTTAATGATTAATGTCAATGAGCCTATTTCTCTAGCATTTCCTGTTCTCCCCATCCAGTTTTTAAATATATTTCTTAGCTACCGGTATTTTATTATTTCTATGTATTTGGTTTTGTTTTTGTTTGCTCTCTTAGAATCTCCATGTGACCTGCTTATAGACTCTCATAGTCAGGGCAGCATATTACCGTTGCAGTCACATCAATCACCTATACTGACATCACTCCTGCCATCACATCCAGAACCATTGCCATTAACCTATGACACACCCCCCCCCCCCCAGTTTCTCAGTCCATCTCCACAGCTTCAACCTTTTCAAAATTAGTTCTACCATCGAATCCAACAGTGGCTGTTTCACATTGTTTACAAGCGCTGCTTCCACCTCTTTCTTCAGTATCCCAATCTCCGCTGCAGTCTTCACCATCACCATTTGAAGGTCAGCTGGATCTCCCACCTGTTATTCATTCCTTTCTTTCCAAAGAAATAAACCCCACAAGTCTGTCTCCACCAGAATACTTCCTGAATGCTGCAGACAGTGCACATCCATCCCCACTACATGAATTCTGGAGTACATACTTGCTCCCACCCTCTTTATTGGAGTTTATATCCACAACCTCTGAACTTGACACATTGTCTTTGACCTCCAAGGTGAAAGATGTGCTCCAGTGTAATAATCTGGGTCAGAAGTTGTTCGGGGAGGCAGTCCTGGGCCTATCTCAAGGATCAGTCTCTGAGTTACTGTCCAAACCCAAACCATGGTTTATGCTCAGCATAAAAGGTCGCGAACCCTTTATAAAAATGTGCCTGTGGCTGGGCAACCCCCAGAATGTGGGGCATCTAAAGCTCTTCCAGGTTCAGATGAAAGGTAGGTAGGAGCTCCTTTGTGCTACTCAAACATGCATATACAAAGCAGTAGCTGATTGCATATCATATACTACTATGCTGCTATGGTCAACATCTGATTACATATCATATACTACTAGGCTGCTATGGTCAGCATCTGATTACATATCATATACTACTAGGCTGCTATGGTCAGCATCTGATTACATATCATATCCTACCTACAACACTAACTACCGTACCTATATATCTAACACATGTACTCAACCTCTCTTTCCCCCCCCCCTCCTTTTCTCCATGTCTGTATCCCTGATCAATTCATTTAGGCCATCTGTCCATTCTTAATTCCTTTTCTGTTTAGATATGCAGGTGACAATCTTCCTTCCCAACTCCAAACTAACATTAGAAACTGTTCACTTGTTTTTGTTGTTGTTTTTTTTGGTCTAAAAATTTCATTTAAAATTTAGTCTATTAATATTTAAAGTACAGTCCAGCATGAATAATACAAACCTCTCCAGGTCATAAAGCTGTTACTAGTTAATACCTTTCAACTTCCAGGAGGATTATTCTTTAATTTCAGTCCAAAGTACATATAAATATCTGTATTTAACCCCAAACTCTGTCCATATTCTGTATGAATAGTACTTCTCTGATTGTAAGTACTGAATATCATGAAGGAAGCTTGAGTATGTTAAGCTCAGTTAATGAAAAGTGTGTGTTAAACAAAACTACTCAAGAGCACTTGATTGCTGAAAGTGTGTGTCGGAGCACTTGATTATTGAAAGTGTGTCAGAGCACCTGATTGCTGAGAATATGTATTAGAGCACTCGCTAACCTAAAGTATGTCAGAGAATGTGCTCGCCTAAAGTGTGGCTCACAGCTTTTGCTAGCTGAAAGTGCATTTCAGAGCACTTATTAGCTGATAGTACATTTCAGAGCACTTAATAGCTGAAAGTGCGTGCACTGCAGCATTTGTGCGATAGTTCAGGTCAGGATTATGTCTCCGCCTCCAACTCAGAAAATCAGG
The DNA here is from genome assembly GCA_034231615.1 of Meghimatium bilineatum. Taxonomy (NCBI): domain Eukaryota; kingdom Metazoa; phylum Mollusca; class Gastropoda; order Stylommatophora; family Philomycidae; genus Meghimatium; species Meghimatium bilineatum. The sequence continues at coordinate 27,528,795 of CM067304.1, read as the reverse complement.
TACCATTTTTTGGTCAAATTATTCAACTAGGGAATCAACAGTACCAGTAATAAGTTGAAGATTAAGTTCAGCATGTGCAGTAATTTGCTTCCCCAAATCTCAATCTATATCAGATCGATACAAATGTGATAATAGGTTGAAACTGCAGCAAAACTAATCCGACAGGCAATAATTGGAAACACAGGGTAAGTGATGTTTTGCTAATCATTGAAAGCAGGTAAACACACACAAATTGACATGTTGACCATAAGGTCTTTATCAAGAACACAACATAGCACATGATTAAGTGCTGTAATGCTGTGCAAAATAATGCAAAATCAGTGCAGTGATAGTACTGTAAAATACAGATACCTACCAACATCACATGATCTTTAACAAAGATCTTGCAGTAGAGTAAAATTTTTGGATATGAAATGAAGTGTCTAAGAAAAGCTGCAATTGTTACTAAACAAGATACAATCAGAAATGAAGAAATTAGGAAAAGAGTACCGGTAGGTATAATATCATAAATTGAGTAAATCCTCTGCCAAAGACTCAGGCCAATGGCACAAATAAAATGGTGACACAATGCATTTTCATTCTCTGAATTACATCCTGCTGGAAATCTAGTAGAACAAAGGTGGATCACCAAAGCAAAAGACAGATGCTGGAGGTCTGTTGCAGTCAATTGTCATTGCAGAGGCAGCACTTGATAATGAGGATCAGGATATAGAGCCAAAGGTAGACCAAGAAAATGGATAGAAAAAAAATCAAGATATCCTTCAACAAACATAGACTCGATGCTAACAAGGTGATACAAGAGGTCGTGAAATAACAACTGAGGCTACCATCCCTATGCTTAATGGCAAGTGAGGAAACGACCAACCACCATTCACGTGGGGAAAGAAAATAGAGTAAAGCACAACACTGTCATGAAGCTGTTAACAATCTATTAAGCTGCTGGCACATCTTATCTGTGATGTTGTCATAATGATTTCCGATATTTACTCAACGTGAGCTATGTTGTGTCCTTGATAAAGGTCTTTTGGTCAAAACATTGATTTGTATGTATCTTCCTGCATGTTTTCAGTGATTCAGAGAAATGTCATTACTATTTTGTTTCCAATTTTCATCATATAAATATATTCTACATTTGTATACATTTGAACAAAACTCCATCATTCTTACCAAACATTTTAACAAGGTGTGGTGTCATCAAAAAGACTTGGTTGTTTCCTAAACCATTAATTCTATTGCATCTTTTATTCTCCTGCGTTATCTTTGAAGACTTTTCTCCTTTATCTCAAGTCATAACTCTTTTTGCCTTGCTTGTATCATTTTATATCTTGTATCATGTTGCCTGTTAAGTAACTTTTCAATACATTTCAGTATATATCAGTTGTTATTTTATCTGGTGTAACACTTGGTTCCAACTAACGCCTAACATCCATCTTGTTGCTATGTTAGTACTAAATTATTGTATCACTTACTGTTGGATATTCTTCTTCTACATTCATTCTTAAACTCCTGCGTACAGGATGTATTCTGGAGAACAGAATGCATTGTGCCTTGATTTACAACTTAGCTGTGTTATCTGCAGCTTTTGACCCGACACATCCAACTTCAGCATGGTACCTGGATCACTTTGATGGGAAAGGACAGCCAACTCCACCCCAAAATCTCTTTAATCACCATCTACGATATGCGTGGCAAGTAACTGTGTTGCTAATCTTTGCTCCCCTCTCAGGTCCCAGCAACAAATGACTTACTGTGAAGCATTATGAAGCCCATATGAAGCATTCAGTCAGACAGTCTGTGTGGTCAAACATTGATACCACCAAATAATTACAGGCTTTATGTGGTTTGATGACTGTATACAAAAGTTTGGGGGGGGGCATGCCATCTACATACACACATAGCCCTCTCCTTTCTAACTAGGAAGCTCCTTCTCAAATGATTACATCGTGCCACTTAAAGTCGGATTCTTCTGGGTACGAAGAAATCTCTGGAGGAGAACAGATCTTCATTGATGTAATTCCTTGGAATCCTAACAAAATAAACTATCTTTTGGAAGTAATGTACACTGCAGTAAAACTGTATCATATAGAAATTGAATTAAAATGGTAGCAATGCAGTTTTACAGATCAATAAAAGTGCACAGCATTGTGATTTTGGTCAAAATGTTTTTGTTAAGGATATGGACAGATAGGCCCAGAAAATGTGATAAAATACATTTTACAAATCCTAAAATAGAGCATAGACAACAGTGTTAGCAAAAATTAAATTCTCTTTAGTGTTGTTTTATTTTACTATATTTATTTTTCTATATTGATAGTGATGAAGGGTTTTTGACTAAAATGGTAATTTTGTGCATATGTTCTTTTGTAAAACTGTGTTGCAACCTTCTTTGCAACAGTTCTTACTAGATTATCAATATAAGACTTTTGCTCCCAGTCTCTGTTTGGATATGGATGTTTTTTTCATGGACACCAAGGACTATATGATAATGAGGGAATTGATATACCTCTTTTAAAAGTATCATACAGTGTTCAGCTCCGTGGCGGCGTCGTACCAGGTATACAGTGTACATGCCAGTCACTGCCAAGGTACCAGATTCAAATCCTGCCACCGAATAGACGAATAGATATGCTTCCAATTTTAATGTGTACGCACTGGGTACATCTACTCTGGATACAGATAACATAATTATATCATGTCACATTTTTCTATACTGATGACTGAAATACTGAAGATCATGTAATTTTGAGACTGGGATCAAATGGGGGTAAGTTGACAAGGAATCTGTGACAGATTAGACTTGTGTATAATGTACACATTACAGCAACTATCAGAATGTGCTGGAAAATGATGAAGATGGCCATTTGCATCATGACAGGTGGTCAGGAAACACACCAGTGTAAAATGTAAAATGGACTATGAGACCCCAAAATTTCACATGTGATTGCTTGCCCAGGCAGGCTATACAGGGAAAGTGACTTGAAGCAGGATCTTCCTATATACCTAGTCAAGACAATAACTGTGAACTGAAAAGCACTGAGCTCATGTGAGACCGGACCCAATTAGTTCTAAAACACTCTTTCTACGCCAGTCCTACTAGAGAGAAAGGAAAAAAGAAATGAAGATCTGGAGAAGAGCAAACAGAAAAGGCTGAACAGGCCTTTCATTTAACTCCAGTTTCTGCATATTTACTCTCAAAAGTATTTATACAGAGCATGTGTAACTAGCTGGAGCAGTGATCACTGGGAACTTCTGAAAGAATGAACAAAAATATGATCAATTTCAAACCCTCATCCTCATGAACACAAGGTAATTGGTTTGACCATTTAACCATGGAAATCTCAACCATGGAAATTCCCAAATTAAAAAAAAGTTGACATGAAAATGAGAAGATGACATTACTTGATGTTTATCATGAATAGTTACCTTTGCCTTAAAAATACATTTCTGATGCTTACTGTTGTATTTAACCGTAATCCTTTCTTTTCTAACTCATTAGTTGTAATGTATAACCTAAATTTAACATTGACATTTTCTCTTTTTAAAATCTCATATTTTGCAAACTGAAGACAGCAGCTGGCTATTCGACTTTTTTGAGAACTCTGAATTACTTAGTATGTTATGCTCGTTGTTTTGTTTTATATGTAAAAGTGGTTCCCAAATTGTACATGACCTTATATCTCTTTAACTTACTTAGATAAATGATAGAGAATCTTCATGTGCTAAATTGATTTTTTTGTATGGAATGCATGAAACAAATTATGTAGCGTTCAAGTATTTCTTTGTTTCAATTGTGCAAGGGTGCTTCAAATGAAAACCTTAAAATTGTGACAAATTGAATTAAACATTGCAGCATATTATAAATATATTAGCATATCATACTCAGTATGTAGCCATCAACCCAGCAGTTTTTGGCTTTAATTATTTTCTAGGAAATATAAATATCTACAATAGTTTGCCATTGCTTTCTGAATGGCCAGGATGCACAATTGCCTGCACCGGAATTCAAATCCATTATCTTTTCTGTTACATACATGCTCTGTTCCTCACTGCCACAAAGCCGAAATGTATTGTAACCTTTCAATATTTTTGTTAAGAAAGTCAAGAATGTCCAGCACATTCCATCTAAGTGTGGATATACTTGGCATCATAATAACAGTTTAAAGATGGTTAATCAAAACCAGAGATTAATCAACTAGTTAATCTTTGGTACAGTAATGTACCAAAGCAATATAGGGAACAGCGTAACACAGTGGTTTGCTCACTGGCTTCGCATATGAATGTCCTGGATTCATTCCCCAGTTGAGGCTAAATATACTTCAGATCACAACAGCTCCCAGTTCAATCCAGCCTTAATTGGGTACCGGATTAACTAAAGACTGCGAGGGAGAGATGGCTACTGCCCTCATATAGCAGAGCCACTGAAATGTGAGATTGCTAACATCTCACATTCCTACTGCATTAATGAGTGCTATGAGTTAGCTTTACTTTACAGTAATGTACCAGGGTGAGATGTATTGGTTGCTGAATTGATACAAGCAGGAGCATAACCCAGTGTTAAAAGTCTATTATGCACTCTGTATTAAGATCTGGAAAAGTGCAATATGGCCAAAAGATTGGAAAATATTAGTATATATACCACTTCCAAAGTATGGCAATTTGAAACTCTGCACAAAATACAGGAAATTGCACTGATCAGTCATGCCAGCAAGATACTTCTCAAGATAATCATGAAAAAGATGGAACAATATATGACAACATATACAGAACAGGCACTAAGGATCACATCTTCAACATGAGAAATATAATAGAGAAATGCAGAGAGTTCAATGCAGACATATACATCTGTTTCATAAACTACTCAAGAGATCTTTGACTGCGTAACACACCAGAAATTATAGAACATAATGGAAAGTATGGGTTTCCCACATCTCATATCGCTCATTAATATGTTTTATCAGGAGCAACAGGCTCCTGCTCTCCTCGAGGAAAAAACGTCTGACTGGTTTGATATCCAAATAGGAGTCACACAGGGATGTATCCTCTCACTACACCTGTTCAACATATACCCATAATGTAAAGAGAGCATGCAAAATTTGCGAGAAGATCCACATTTTGAACTGTCTCAACCCCGTAATATCGGAGGAAATGAGATTCCTTCCAAAACTTAGATATGCAGATGACACCACATGCTTAGAACACATGATTATGTCAGTCAAACATCATAGCAAGACACAAGAGACACTGTATGCTGAAATGATCTCAATGCGTCCCCGAGCAGATGGCTTAGCAGCTTTATAAGCATCCATAAAACCCACCAGCCTAAGTTGGTCAGTACGGGAGTACTTTAGGCTAATAGAGTTAACCCTGACATAAATCCCCACTGCCTAGCAGGTTAGCATTAGTGTCCAAGGCTAAGGGGCATAACCCCCATTAAAAAATCAAGAGGAGAGACCCTAAGGCAGTTGATGATCGAATCTGACTATTCTCTGGCATCTCCTGCAGTTCTGCTGGATTCCATGCATATCAGTTTTGCCTTTCTCTTGAACTTCATCAACGGGGTTAGTGCAAAATGGGCAATGCTCTTTCTCCATACAAGCCGCCAGGGCTTAGCAAAAATCATCAAGAGAGAAGCAGAAACAAACAAGAATCTCTCATATTTGACATATGGAATGTTAGAACAATGTGCACTGGACTCAACATCACAGACCTCACAGCAATAACTGAATTAAAAAAACAGCACTCATCTATAGAGTTCGTGAGGCTGAACATCCATATCTCTGCTCTGCAGGAAACTTGTCTTCCTGATCAAGTATCAATTACAGAAAGAAACTATACATTTTTCTGGCAATGTTTAAACAAAGATCAACTTAGACTATACAGAGGCGGTTTCACTGTTAAAATAGTCTTATAAATTTCATCACTACACCAACAGCAGTGTACAAGTGCATAATATCACTGCAGCTGAGTGCAAAACATGGCCCTGTCAATATCATCAGTCCCTATGCATTGACTCTTGCCACCACACAAGAAGACAAAGATAAATTCTATGACTCACTACAGAACATCGTGGACTCAGTCTCAGCAAAAGAAAAATTATTTATACTGGACAATCTAAATGCCAGAATGGGTACTGACAATTGTACATGGCTGGGCTGCTTGGGTCATCATGGTACTGGTAACAGAAACGAAAATAGGCAGAGACTGCTCAAATTCTACACCTCAAACCCCCTATGCATAACAAACAGTTTCTTTGCCACCAAACCCATTCACAAAGTCTCATGACATCATCCCAGATCAGGACATTGACACCTGCTGGACCTGATTCTTACTCGAAGGAAAGATCTTAACTCAGTAAGAACCACACAAACTCTGCATAGTGCAGACTGTAATACAGAATATGTAATAGTCATCAGCAAAATAAATTTAAAACCAAAGAAATTCCACGCACCTCAATGAGCAAGACTCAAAATAAACATTTCACAGGTACAAACCCCAGAAATGAAAGAACTTTTTTGTAAAGAACTCATTACGCAGTTGGATATGGAAAAAGAAAAATGCACAGAGTATGAGGTAAATGTAGATATCTGGAACAACCTAAAAACACACATATATGACAGTGCCAAATGATCGTACGGAACACACATATTTTATAACAAAGACTGGATTGCAGAAAATGAAGTAACACTCCTCCCCCTTATAGAAATGAAAAAGGAAACATTTCTTAAAGTTCAAAAAGAACCAGTCAAAAAGCGCACACGGCCACATCAAGCTCACAAAACAACTAGTACAGCAAGAATCAAGAAAATGTGCAAACAAATATTGGTTGGATCTAGACACTAAAATACAAACTGCTGCTGATATAAGAAACTCCAGAATGATGCACAAAAACATCAAAGCAGCTCTAGGGCCAAAGATCTCAAAAATTGCCCCACTAAAGTTCAAAGCAGGAGATCCTATAATAGACAAAACCAAACAACTTGAAAGATGGATCAAACACTACACAACTCTGTATTCTGAAGACAGGCAGACGCACAACTAGATCAAATACTTGAGAATAAACCTGTAATGACATAACTGGATGATGAACCCACAGAGGCCAACCTCCTTGAGACTATAAATAAACTAGCAGGTGGCAAGGCAACAGGAGAAGACATCATTCCCGCTTAAATCCTGAAGGAAAACAGAGATTTCTTCGTCTCCCACCTGTACCAACTACTTATAATTTGTTGGAGGGAAGGCAAAATCCCCAAGATATGCGGAACACAAAGGTAGTGCTCTCTACAAGAACAAGGGTGACTGCAGCAACTGCAGAGGCATTTCCTTTCTCAGCATCATTGGGAAGGTTTTGTACGTATCCTTCTAAAGTGACCCCAACTGTTTGCCGAACACGTACTGCCAGAGTCACAGTGCAGTTTCAGAGCCAAAAGATCCACTACCGACATGATCTTTACCCTTTGTCAACAACAGGAAAATTGTCGTGAACAGGGAATTCCACTCTTTATGGCTTTTGTGGATCTAACTAAGGCTTTTGATACTTAGCAGACCAACTCTATATAAGATTTTAAAATGTACTGGCTGTCCACCAAAACTAGTGGACTTGGATATTTCCTTTCATGAAGACATGCACACTAATGTATCATGCGAGGGCAATACGTCTGATAGCTTTGCAGTAAAGACTGTAGTAAAGCAGGGGTTCCGTTCTAGCCCCCACCCTCTTCTGAATTTCTTTGCAGCACTTCTAAAATATGCTCTTGCAGATACAGCAGGTGATGTTTTCATCCGCACCCATTACGATGGATCACTTTTCAACTTAGCGTGTCTCTGAGTGAAGATGGAAACATCAGAAATACTCATCAGAGAATTTCTTTTCGGCGGTGATGCTGCACTTTTGTGGCTGAAAGTGAGTCCTTCTTGCAGTCCCAAATTGACAACATTGCAAAGGCCAACAAATTTCACCTTAAACAACACCCATCCATATAAAGCAAGTCGACAACTTTTGTTTACTAGGATCCACAATTACATCCACCCTTTCCCTGGAAAATGAAATAAATACACATATAGGAAAATGTGGCTACCATTGTGATATGATCGCTTGAAAAGTCACATTCCTGAGAAAATATTCAATGGATTGCTACTTATTATTGCTAAATTCATCTGCAAGACGAAAAGGCCATACAACAACTCGACTTTAGCTCCGATGAAGAGAAAATGGGTGGTGCAAATTAAGCTCCGGTGAAGAGAAAATGGGTGGTGCAAATTAAGCTCCGATGAAGAGAAAATGGGTGGTGCACAAGTGTTTAGAGCAAGAGAATCTTTTTTCTACAGTAATCTATGCAATTTATAGGTGTCAGGGACTTATTGTGTCGGAGGACTTCTTTTTAACGTAATGAGAATGCATTGAGAAATGATGTTTAACCTTTTCAGAATATATTCACCAAAAACAATATTGGAGGTTTTAATTTGAAGCATGCTCCTATTTGTAGTATGATAGTAACAGATTAAACATTTAGACATAGATAATGAAAATAGCTAACTGAAATAGATCATCAAGGTGGTAGTTGTGTATATAGGAATCAAAAGAGTTATCATACAGCACAGAACTGTTACCACAAAAATTATCACATGCAGAAGGATATATTATGAGATTGGGGCACCTGTGTCAGGAATGTTCTGATAATGATCTGATGGTTAACTAATTAATTAGTAGTTGCATCAGACTTGCAATCATGTACAGACCGGATGGCTGAAGTATGAAGATGGAATCCATAAAGATTTAGCACAGAAAATTGTTTGGGTCTACTGTCCTGGTCATGCTGGAATACAGTGTACCGAGTGGTTATACACTTGTGGGGATAGACTAGTATCAAGGACTGCTGTGATTGAGATAAAAATCTGTGTTTATCCACTGATCATGGATACAAGGAATATACAGTATTCCCTCTATGGGTTGTATTGATATATATCACCCAAATACTGCTGGATCCTGGAAAGGAAGGAGCAAAGAATAGTAACATTCCCATGCAAGTAGTGAATGGTAAGGAGGTTAGGTGTGTTTTGACTACCACACACATACACCCCCCCCCCCACCATGATCTCAGTAGGGAGAAAATCAATCTTTTTATCTGTAGGATGCCTTGGTATTGCATGAAATTCAATTCCATAGAATCAGACTGCCCATTTCAAGGCATTGCACCCTACAGCCACATTGAATCACACAATCATCTGGGACATGCAAGAACTCTGGAGAATCTCTCATCAAAAGTAATACCAGAGAGACACCAACCTGGAGCTGAAAGTAAAACTACTGCCTGGCACAGGAAACAAGAGTAACATAACTTGTGCTTCCTTAGGGTTTTGGCATCATTATTATTTATGAGGATACATCTCTATGTCTGATTAACTGCAATATTTCAGTGGGTAAAAAGGTTTAACTGGTAGCACCCATCTCCTCTCCAGCTGATATGTGACAAAAACTCTCCTCTCTATGTGACAAAAACATGTATAGTTTGGACATGTATGCTGACATGATTACTTGTTAAAAATGATACTACAGGGAACGGTTGAAGATGGAAGCAGCATAGATGGACAAAGGTAATCATGGACAGATATCAATGATTTGACAGATCTGGATTTTCTCTCACTTATCTGTATTACTGAAGATAGAAATCGATGGAGGACTCTGTGCGTTGATGAGTCCAATATGGTACCCCTAAGATCCTTATTGCTTATGGATGGATGAGGACACAGGTAGTGAGGATTTTATCAAAAATTTCATAAATTAGAGATTGTGCATGGAGAAAGAGATTGAAAAGATTGATGAAAGTGTACAATCAACAAATTACTGGAACTATCTCCGTGCATATACACTTTGGCATCAGTTGAAAGAGAATGAGCACATGTATGTGTACCTGGAATGCTGTAACATGAAATATTTGACTGAATGGAAGCTGACTGTCACAAACTGGAAGAGGCAATCATCATCAGTTAGAGAAAGGAAAGTTAGATTATGTCATAGTCAGCAGTCATTTGGTGATGAGTCACTCATGTTTTATCAGAGACCAACAAGTGTTGCAAAGAATGGTAAGACTGTTACCTATCATGCATGTTATAAGAGGAGATTAAGGAAGGTTTAATTGCCCAGTCTGTAGAAGGTCAAAAGGATCCAGAATTGCCTAGTTAAAGTAGCCTGAAGTCTCAGATTGAAAGTCATGACACAGTGAATTCCATTCTCCAGACTACATTCTGCTTACTGGCAGAAGTAGTTCACAAGAAGAAAGATTACAAATTTTTGAACAACAAATCAAGAAAAAATATTCATGTATGTCTGCACTTGAACAAACAGACTTAATACTTGATGATTATATTATTTCATATTTTTTTAAATAATTTATATTTATAATTAATATAGAAAAAAGACACAAATCCAATCCACCATTAATGAGATACTTTGATAGTTTACTTCCAATCCAATTTTATATCCCACTAAAGAAGCACATTTTGGAACTGCTATTTTATTAACTTTTTATTTTTGGCAAAAAAATTGTTTTAAAGTGAAGGAACACTTTTTTTTGGTTTGCTTTATGCCTTTCTATGTACTGTGTCAGTGTTTTGAATACTTATGAGTAGATTGTGTAGTACTTTGTCAGTGTTTTAAGTCATGAGTTAATGTATCTCATACTGTTCTCTGAACTTTGTCAGTGTTTTAAATAGTCATGAGTTGTTGTGTTGCACTTGAGACATTTATAATCCACTACACATTGTTGATGTATTTTGTATTTTATCTTTTCAACCCATAAGCTTATGTGGATGTTTTTTTTGTACCATCTGTTCCCATTCATTACTTGTAGCTTCCAAGCCATTATCTGTAAATGTTGTATATTCTCTGCTATTATTTTATAATCTCTCCCTGGCATAGATGCTAAGCCTACCTTTGTTTGCAATAGGTTGTGAGTTGAGTCTGGGTTGTGGTGTCATGTTTACAAGTGTATTTTTCAGAGATACCAGAAAATGACTACTTGAAGCTGCAAAGTTTCGGGTTAGGAGTTGTATTCTTGACAAGCAGTGAACCTTTTGTGGAGAGAGGCAGAGTACATATGAGGGAACCCAAGTACAACAAAGTTAATCCTCTGCACCTTTTGAGCCCGTAATTCTGCACCACTGGCATTACTGATCATCTAATCATTACCTCAATCATATTTCTCTGCTTTTGCTGTTAGACGTTGCAGGATCAAATAACAATCGGTTTTCTGGCATATTACATGTTTGGTTACTTCATATGCAGTAATATTGTTATATCTCATGTCAATGACTCTTTCAATCCACCTTCTTATTTGTCTTCCTCTGCCTCTTGGTGTTTCCATTCTCATGTTGTATTATTTTACTTCTGATAATTATGGGTTCATTCTCATAAAGTGACCAAACCATTTCAGTTTTTTTTCTCTCTCGAAATATATTTGACCACAGATCCTGTTCCAACAGTTCTTGTAATATCTTCCTCCCTCACATGATCTCTTCATATTCTGTTTGCTACTTTTCTTAAACTATAGTCTTGTTTTCTCTAAGCTACTTGTGCCAAGAAGCATAGTGGGGAGCCAAAGTCTATGTTCTCTTGCCAAGTGTGTTGCTGTTATTGTTGTTGTAGTCCCAGGGGGTTGTAGAATGTCTCTGATATTGTCATCCCATTTTTGTCCTGGTCATCCTCTTTCCATCATCCCTGATATTCTGCTGTTATACACTCTCAACTGAAGGAAGTCAGGTTCCACTCATTACATGTTCGAACCATTTGACTTGTTGTCTCTTGATGTAGTCATTGACTGGTGGGCATCCTACGATTTCTCTGATGGCATTGTTTCGCATTTGATCCATTCTTGTTATGCTAACAATCTTTCTCAAACACCTCATCTAACATGCTGTAATCTTACTTTCCTGTGCTTTGGAAAGTGTCCATGTTTGACATTGAAATCACAATGTTGGTATAAAAAATGCTACTCATGAATGTTGGTTTAGTTGTTATGCTGATGTTCGGATGTCTAACTAGTAGTGTCAGTTGATGGGATATTACATGGTTCTTTTGACATCTAGTCTTAATGTCTCTATCTAGTTTTGCATTTTTCTAGGTATCTAAATTCTCCCACCTGTTTAAGTTGATAATCTTTGACCTATGTATTTATTGGTCCATGTGTTCTTAAACTATTACCTCAGGTAAAGTTTGTAAACTGACAATGTCTTGGGATGGTCATTACTGGTTACAATTGATACCAACAGCCTGCTTCAAGTCTAGTAGCATGAAACATGTCTGCATTCATATTGTTTTTGTATTCTTTCTAGATGTTTTCAGCATATAATAGTTGTAGATATTGTTTTCTAGTTTTGTATAGTGATTTGCATGTGATTATGATTCATTTGTATGTTTGTTAAGATTGAGCTAAAGCAATACAATATACATGTACTCATAGTTTCTTGATTAGAAAACTGGCCTCACAGCATGTGGGGCATTCCCATAAGTGTTCTGCCCTCTGTTCCAGCAGCCATTCGACTTGATGGTGTTTCGAGTCCAATGCTGCCGAAACAGACGCCGACATCAGGACACAACTCTGGCCCTTGCGACAGTTGTCTTTGTTGTTCCGCCCACCCACGCCGTGCCCGTAACTAGTTTAAGCACAACGTCGGCATGTCGGAACAACATGGTAACTGTTATCGAAGGTTACGACTACGAAGGTTGCCGTAGTCATAGTTTCACAAAGTATAAGGTGCATATACAGTAGCTGTGCACTGATGTCACACAGATCCACACTAAATATTCACAATTCATATGAGATAGTATCGACCGATGTAAAGGAGTGCACAGTGACTTTGTATACACCCTGTACAACTGGCATATGCTTGTGAATAAAGTGAAGCGTAGGATTATGTATTTGTTTTAGCGTGCACAAATTACAAGCAATGAAACTCCTTTTTTCTTATGTGCAATGGGGGTTTCTCCAGACTGTTCTGTCATGCTCAGAAGATTAACTCTCAGGGGTATCCAATGCTTTGAGAAGTCTCCTACTGGGGGGGGGGGGGGGGGGGTCGTCCCTCTGTGTTTTCATGAAGATGACAAATTCCAATATGCAGACATGCAACCATTTAAAAATGTGCAATTATTTGGTAGTATCAATGTGGGTCACTCTTGACCACAACTGTCCACATAATTCTGCCAACGTATAAACAGCAGATACACTCACATTAGACATAACCAAAGCATTACCAGTACTGGAACACATCAAGAGACAACAGATCAAGTGGTTTTCACATAACAGACAGCATGCCTAAGATGACCATGATACATAGACAACATGGCTATAAAACCAGAGACAGACCATATAATAAAAGATAGATCACAGAAATCAAAGAGTCCACGGGAACAAGCTTACAAACAGCAGACAAGAAGGCCATCACCAGAGAGCTCTTCTACCCCTGATGCTACAAAGCAAACAAGGGCCACAGCGTATAGACACATTAAGATCAGATAGAGATGTGTCCAGAATGCAATGATGATCCCCACATTGCTCATTGAATATCATCATTCTCTTCCCCTTACCCCCCACCCATCAAGCGCGTATATATCTTCACCAGCTTCGGCAGAGATCTTGTGGTAAGATCATAGTTAATCCCAAGTCCAACCTCTTTAGTCTCCTCTTACAACATGTATCACACATGGCAGTGTTTCTACTCTTGATTTCCCGTTCAGGTCTTGGCAACATGCTTTCTTAGATGATGATGATGATGATGAAGTAATCCCTTTAGTTGTGAGCAGGCAAGCTTTTGACAGCACATAACCTTTCTGACAAAATGACAGGTCCTCTCCAGTTGAGTAATTGAGATGACAGCTCATGTAAAGTTTGCTGTCTCAAAGGCTACCTTCTTGTGTTTTGACATTTGTGGATGCATGTTTAATGCCCGAAAGGAGGCATTCCAATGCAATAATATTATAGGAGCATCATATCCTTTCAGAATCATAACATATAATTCTAGGCCATCTAGTACATCATTCTTCATAAGGTTTGTTGACTTGATTAAGCTGTGATTGTACATCTGGTATTCCCCGTCAATAGAAGTCGTCACCCGAAAGGATGCAATGTCCACTTTTATGCATCTCTTCATCATTCATAAAGATTATATAAAAGGAGGGACAAAGTTAAGAAACTGAGATAAGACACGCACTCTTCACTCATGGGGGGGGGGGGGAGGGTTGGAGAAGAGAGAACAGAATGTTAAACATATATATGTAGATATGAATATTGGAAGGATTTTCACTGGAAGTCAAGTCTCACTTTTTTGTCATCTCATCTACTAGATGTATACTGTTGCATGGTCGGGGATCTGGCAGACCATTAGTTATGACTTGCAGACTTTCTGAGATAGATTGTATTATGTTAATTATTAAATCAATTGTACTGTATTTGTTTGTATCATTAATATTGAAATAATAATAATCTTTTGTTTTTAATTTAAGCTCATCGCCGTCGAAAGAACAGCATGGATGACGGAAATTTAGATTCGCCAACTCAGCCTAAACGTCCAAGAGTTTTCTTCACTGAAGATCAGAAAGATTTTCTCAGACAAGCTTACAACCAAGACCCTTACCCAAGCCAGAACACAATTGAGACCCTGGCTAAGAGTTTAAATGTGGGAGTTAAAACAGTCATAAACTGGTTCCACAATCACCGCATGCGGGCTAAACAACAACATCATGGAGGTGGTGATGCATCTATTAAGTCAGAACCGTATGAAAGTTCAAACCAGAGTGATATCTCCAGCATGTCTGGGGATATTACATCAGCGACATCAGGTTGTCAGTTTTTTCATGGTGGCATCACTCCAACAGATGTGAACCAATGGATATTCCCACAGTTTGAATCTGTCGGTTTCAAGTGTAAAGTGCCTTCCGTTTATGGAGATAATGAGGAAGATAATAAGGAGAATAATGGTGGTTTAGATGACGGTGATGATGATGAAATGGATGAACCAGATGGCTTAGATACTGCATCTAGTACTCACAACAGCAACAGTAGGGAGAAAGATGATGGCAGCAATGAAGAAAGTGTTAGTAAACCTAAAGCTGAGGTTAGAGAGATTGAGAAAAATGAAGACGACAGACTTCATGACAGTCAAAAGATTGTACAATCTAGGGGAGAAAGTTCCTCAGATAACCTTGGCAGCACAGCAACTTCATCAACAAACGTCAGCAACATTAGTGTTAGCAGGCGCAAACGTTCGAACCCACAGCGTGTCTATGAGGGTGTTCAGCTTAATTGGACTGTTGAAATAAATAATCTTCCAGATATCAGTAACGTCGATCAAGATACTGATGACACTCCAGAACTGAAGCTAGCTTCTCAGGATGTTGATGACACTCCAGAACTGAGACTAGCTTCTCAGGATGTTCATGATACTCCAGAACTGAGGCTAGCATCTCAGGATGTTGATGATAATCAAAGGCTGAGACTGGCATCCCTGGATGTTTATGACAATCCAGAACTAGAGCCAGCTTCTCGGAATGAGCATCCAATCAATTGTAGCAGCAATGACCATATCATAGATAAGACTGTCACGCCCATACCACAAAGTGGTAAGAATGGAAGTATCAAATACATGGATGTTTCCCACTCATTACCATATCTTAGTGACAGGAGACCTGACCAAGCAGCCAGTAGTAAGAGAAGCTTACCAATAAAACCAAATGAACATGTACATAACATTCATCGAGTTCACAAAATTGAGAAGATTCAAAAGGCAATTAAGTCAGCAGTGGAAAACTGGGATGATGAGGAAACAGAAGAGACAGTGTCAAGTATAGAGAAGATTCAGAAGCATATAGAAACCAAGTCAAATGATGATGATTGGGAATTCTAATAGTTGAGGATGGTGGCAAAATAAGGCTGGGGAGGATGACTACCTTCTTCCAACGGTGAACAATGTCGGCAATCTTATAATGGTGAATTATTTGTATGATGGTAGAAGATGGTGGCTGCAGATTCTGGTAGTGAAAGATTTCTAGATTTGATAATGTCTTCTGTATTCACCACCTGCTGTAAAACGGGACATAGCGCAAAGAATATTGCACTATGGTACACAGTTTAGCTGCAATATCTGTGCCTTTTGACAGAACACAAAAAATCAGCATGTCATTTTTAGGTCACTTTGATTCTCTGCAGAATGAAGTAGTCAATTCCTGAACTCCCTTGGTCACCTTTTGCAATATGCATGGCAGGTCACATTGTGCTACTCTTGTTTGTGATCCTGGCAACACATGGGCAAAATACATTAATTATAAGTGAGATTTCTGTTTGCAGAGGATGTTTGGAAATTCCAATTATGGATTGAGGATAACTGTCATTTGTGATTGTAGATGTTGGTTGTCAGATGGATTTTGAGTGCAATTAATAATTCTGGATGATTACTGCTTAAGAAAAATAATGATGAATAATGGCCTAAAATTCTATTAGAGAGTAATGACCCAGATTTCTAATAGTGTGTAGCCTAGAATTGTAATGGTGAATTTGAAGGTTGAATAATGACTGAAAATTCAGATGGTGGATTATGAACTAATTTGAAATGTTTGTTTCATCTATTTAATCATCCACTCTTGATTTTCATGACTAACGAACAGCACAAACCTCATATTTGCTTTCCTATTCACAACGAACAGTATGACTGGAAAAATTCATATTGTGCAGATTAACTCAGTTCACAGATACTAGTCAATTTCTCGGTTAACTTGTCTGTCAAATTCGTTAATACATTTTTTTAAATGTATGCTATTATATGTAATTTGTTTAAAAAACATTTTTCTCTGTGCACTTTTAATTGTTACTTTGAAAATAATCAGAGCTTAAAGGAAGCAAGACTTCACAGCCAGACATTTTTTTTAAAATGTTAATATCTGATCGAAATATGTACAGATAAAATGGTTAGGATCTACAACTCAGTTGCTAGTATGCTGGAGTCAAGTGTGGGCTGCATGAGTACAGATCCAGACAGACATCATTTACAACAATTAATATGGGTAGGGGGGTTTGTATGATTTCCAAGAAGTAGATTATTTCATGTATCCTGTACAGAACGTTGTCCTCACTGCCATTCTGTAAGTCTCCCTTCTGTGCAAACAGCCCAGCCTCTTTGTAGTCTTGGTCTGCCTCTTATTTTCTTTCCTGTAACTTTCTCTCCATGATTAATGTGTCTAAACCATTGTCTTTTTATATGTCCAAAATATGTTCGCTTGTGTTTTTTTTAAAATTGTTTTGAGGAGGCAGTCTTCTTCTATGTTCAGATGTAATCGTTCATGGTTAATCTATCTGTCCATGATATTCTAAAGACTTTTCTATAACATTTCATTTCAATTGAAAATTAAATATCAGCATTTGAAATAAAGTAGAAGTAGACTATTGAGAATCAGACGAATCTGATCTAAAAAAAATAAATTGTTTTCATTTTTGTTCTCACGTTCGGTGCTTAGTCCATTCCAGTTTGGTCAGTGTCAGCTTCAGAGTATTTGCTCAGTAATATCAACACAAATGTATAATCTAACTCCCCTTCTCCCTCAGGATGTATGGTGTTTATTTTAACCTTAGTAGACTTCTTGGGGGAGGGGGAGAAGAAAGAATAAGAAATTGAATAGTTCAGGTGAAGGCAACATTCCTGAAGTTAAAAGTGCATCATATACAATGAGTCTTTGTGTATGGAAGTCAGAAAGAGATCTGCCCTTCAATACTACATGAGCCAGTATTCACATTAGGAAGTTAAAAAGAACCTTTCAATGCTATATTCATCCAGTATTTATATACGGAAGTTGGACAGAGCCCTTCAGTGCTACATGGGCCAATATTTACACAAGAAAGTTATAAAGAGCCATTCAGTGCTACATGAGCCAGTATTTACATAAGAAAGTTAGAAAGTGCACTTCAGTGTTACATTGAGCGACAATTTACATGAGGAAGTTAAAAAGAGCCCTTCAGTGCTACATGAGCCACTATTTACACAAGAAAGTTATAAAGAGCCCTTCAGTGCTACATGAGCCAGTATTTATATAAGGAAGTTGAAAAAGAGCCCTACAGTGCTATATTGAGTCATTAACATATGAAAGCTAGAAAAAGCCCTTCAGTGCTCTGATAATCCCTGATTATATCTGCAATTGTATCTTTTTAAAATCCCTTTATCAAATGTACTGCCCTGAGATGAAAGCTCTTGTTGTCTTTGTGTTAGTCATTATAGTGTGAGCAAAGTTTCTCTCTAAGTTCTCTGTTTCTTTCACTCTGAGCATATATTGTAGTCACAAGATCGCAGATATTATGTAATCATTCATCTATCACTGTTCAGCGACATAGTTTACTTCTTCTGCGATAGCTTGTCATGTGTCAATCATCCTGAGCAATTAAAATTAGTTTGGTGAGCTGGATCTGACCCACAAGCAATACCTGTCCACCCCTTTGTTAAGATCTGCAGAGAAAAACAAAATGTTGCCATGACACCTGTGGACTCTATGTTGGAGAGGGCTGATAGTGATTATAAATTTCTTTGTTGTCTCCCAATTGTCATATGTCGATAGGTCTGAATATTCTTCTCCTGTTCTCAAATACTTATTTTGGGTGTCCCCATATCACGCATAAAGAATAAGTAACATTAAGAATTGAGAATCACATTCAGGGAGAAATTAACTTGCTTTACTTATCTTTCTTGTCTTCTTCTGTCATTCTAAAATTCCTGCAGATTAGCAGGTTGTATTACAGAGAACAGATGTTGTGTCGTGGTTTACATCTTGGCTGCAATTGTCTGCGCCTTTCAGCCTGACACACCCGACTTCAGCATGGATTCTGGGTCACATGACCCTTTATGGGATGGGACAGCCAACTTCACCCCCAAAACACAATTAGTCACCGCTTACAACATCCATCCATGGCAGGTAACAATATCACTATTCTTTGCTCCTCATTCAGACCCTGGCAACACACAGGTGACCGTTGTTGTGTTAATATCGTTTATACGTTATTAATACGTAAATGGTCCTTTAGCATTTCAGGCTGTAAAGATATTAAAATGTATTCTTCTTCTGCGTTCATTCTCAAACTCAGATCAGCAGGATGTAGTTCAAAGAACGCAATGCATTGTGTCATGGTTTGCAGCGTAGCTGTTATACCTGTGCCTTTCAGCCTGACACATCCGACTTCAGTGTGGCCTCTTGACCCTATATGAGATGAGACAGCCAACTCCACTCTTAAACAATATATTTTGTCTTACAGTACTAATACTCAAGTTTCTTTTGAGGAGGATGTTGCTCCTCCTCGTTGCTTTTACCGTTCCTATCTGCTATATCTTATCTGTGTGTCTGCTATATATCTGCACAACTGGGTGGTTCTAAAGTGGCTAATCCAGGACTTGTATTTAATACCTTTTAGATGATACACCAGTGTGCTAGCAACTGAGCCAGTCCCACTGTTTTTCTTTACATGTTTTTTTTATGTCTGCTCATACCTGTCAATTTTCAGAAGGATAATTCTGTATTATAGTCCAAAATACATTTAACAGTGTGTATTTTAAGCTAAAATTCTTTATACTAATGTTCAATATATATATATATTCAATTAAACCCAAGAATAGTCATTGCGTCACCTTTAATCTTCTCTGCAACAATAAATTTGAATATACTTTCACAATCAAAGTTGAATGTGCCGGGCCATTGGTGCAAATAAAACGGCAACACAGCACATTTCCATTCTCTGGGCTACATCCTTCTGGAAATCTAGTAGCACCATTGTCTTGCTACGAGAGAGATCCAGTGGGAGTTTGAGAACAAACATTGAAGAAGCAGAAACCTGAGTATATTTTGTATAAATACAGAAAATCTGTAATAGTTAAATAATATTCATGCTTTTGTTAATGATGTTAAAAATAAAATGTATGCTTTTGTTTCAAAGTGAGCAGCGCACAGCCCAAAGAAAGTATTACCCACAAGTGATCTTCTCATAACTGATTATTACCATTATTTGATTCTGGAGAAGTGACCAAGTCACAAACATGTTGTTTGACTTTGATCTGTTTTTGTATGCTATTTGTGCTCATGATATTCTGTACACTATGTTGTTTGACTGACTGCCTTTTCTTTATTCTGTTATGACCAGGTCTTGTTTGCAGGAGCTGCCAAAACTGTGTTCTATTTTTGATCTGAAGGAGATTTATGATTCTCTTATTAGGCAGCACACTTTGCATTGAAAGTTGCTGCCCCCCCACCCCCACCTATTTTATTTTTTAAAATAATGTGTCTCTTTACTTCTCTTTTTTTCCTTTTTTTTTGGTTGCTTTTTTTAAAATATATTTTTATTGTGGTTATATTGTAGTGAGATAGATATAGTTATTTTAAATTTACAATTATTATCAAAAATGATTGACAGCACACGAAACAGAAGGCAGTGGAGAGACATGATAACTTTTATATTAGTATACAATAGTCTTTATAAGCTATTTATAGTCATTGTAAGCTTTATAGTTCATAAACTAGCTGTCACTCCTATAGACTTTGTGATCACAAGGTAGTTAACTATTGGTTGAAGACTTTCATTGAATGTCATACAAAGTGATGGAGCATGTCTTCTTACATACAAGCATAGACACACTTTATGTAAGAGGCTTTTTCTCAAAGGGATCCATATTGTTAATAGTTGGAGACCTATTGATATGAAAAAGGGTTCTGCAGAAACAAGAGCTTCATTGTTTGTAATTTCTGGCGATTGACACAAACAGTTCACATAACAGACTGAATCTACATCTCAAACAATAGGCCTTTGCCACAAGAATATAAGACTAATGAAAGACAAAGAATAAATTCAACTAATAAAACAAATGAATTAGACAATTGGCACTAAGCAGAAAACAGCATTCCCTCATAGCTGCCATGCTGCAGATGAAATTTAATGCTCTGCGAACAAAATTCAGAACTGCAGACCTACAAAATAGATCATCAATCACTAACTCGAGAGTTGTGTGTGTGTGTGTGTGTGTGTGTGTGTGTGTGTGTGTGTGTGTGTGTGTGTGTGTGTGTGTGTGTGTGTGTGTGTGTGTGTGTGTGTGTGTGTGTGTGTGTGTGTGTGTGTGTGTGTGTGTGTGTGTGTGTGTGTGTGTGTGTGTGTGTGTGTGTGTGTGTGTGTGTGTGTGTGTGTGTGTGTGTGTGTGTGTGTGTGTGTGTGTGTGTGTGTGTGTGTGTGTGTGTGTGTGTGTGTGTGTGTGTGTGTGTGTGTGTGTGTGTGTGTGTGTGTGTGTGTGTGTGTGTGTGTGTGTGTGTGTGTGTGTGTGTGTGTGTGTGTGTGTGTGTGTGTGTGTGTGTGTGTGTGTGTGTGTGTGTGTGTGTGTGTGTGTGTGTGTGTGTGTGTGTGTGTGTGTGTGTGTGTGTGTGTGTGTGTGTGTGTGTGTGTGTGTGTGTGTGTGTGTGTGTGTGTGTGTGTGTGTGTGTGTGTGTGTGTGTGTGTGTGTGTGTGTGTGTGTGTGTGTGTGTGTGTGTGTGTGTGTGTGTGTGTGTGTGTGTGTGTGTGTGTGTGTGTGTGTGTGTGTGTGTGTGTGTGTGTGTGTGTGTGTGTGTGTGTGTGTGTGTGTGTGTGTGTGTGTGTGTGTGTGTGTGTGTGTGTGTGTGTGTGTGTGTGTGTGTGTGTGTGTGTGTGTGTGTGTGTGTGTGTGTGTGTGTGTGTGTGTGTGTGTGTGTGTGTGTGTGTGTGTGTGTGTGTGTGTGTGTGTGTGTGTGTGTGTGTGTGTGTGTGTGTGTGCGTGCGCGATTTGTATGTCCATACAGCTATTCTATGATTCATACACGCAGATCAAAATATAGACTGTTCCGTTTTTGTGTAAGCCATACCCACACCTTCTGTTATAGAAGAAAAGCTCTGAACAAAGAGATATATAGCTAGAATATCAGTGATACATCATCCTCACTTAGCATTAAATCATTGGTCAGTACTCAGATCTCCTCTTCAAAATAACTGCCTATCTATCTATAATTCTATAATCCCGTAACTGACCAGGGTCATAAGGGGTACCACATTGGATGCATCAACACACTGAGTCCTCCAGCGATTTCTATCTTAAACAATACAGATGAGTGAGGAAAAATGTTCTCTTGTTCAGTCCTTGATGTTGCTTGTTCATGCTTTTATTTTTCCTCCTCTGCTTCCACTTTTGATGATTTCCCCACAGTATTGTTTTTGACAAGGAATCATATCGACATGCATGTCCAAACCCTGCAAGTTTTCAACAACATATGAAGTAACAATTGACCACATCATCTCAGTTTGTCAGTTTCTGGTTGCTTAATTAATACTCTTGTTTAGTTATACACCAGAGATGATAATTCATGTCTGTTTGACATTCTAGAGTCGCAATAATGATAAAAGTAACACTACCTTCCCAACAAACTATGGATCGTGCTGAAGGTTTTAATTAAAAAACAAATGCAGTCAAACTCCTTTACAACAATGTGGTTCAGGACAATAAAATATTTATGTTATAACAAAAATTTGCTATATAGGAGTTGTGTATAAATTATGGCAACAATTTTTGGCCCCCCCCCCCCCCCCCACCACTCACTTCCCACCATGTCAATATCTGACAATTTATCAGGAAATCCCTGCTTAATTATGTCCAAAAAATATATTTTAGCGCCCCTTTCTTAAAAACATTTGTACATAGAAAATATATGAAAAAACTACATGATCTGTTTTACAACATCTAAAAAAATATTTCAAATTGAATTTAATTGATACATAAAAATACAGTATTGTTGACGTCAACTTCTGTATTTTACAAAACACAACAACCCCGCCCTCAAAAACTGTCAAAACTTTTCAGACACACACACCACGCGCCAGAATTTGTTGCCGTAATTTGTGGATCACCTCATAACAGTATATACCAAGTGACATATTCTTTCTTTCCCGAAAGTTGTCTTCGTCGTGGATACTCTTAACACATCTCTGTTGTAGGCGAGCAAGCCTGCATTGGCCAGAGACATGTACATACATTCTTCGATATCGCTGGCCCATCATCTTCTTGGTTGTCCTCTTTTTGCCTGGCACTCTGGCCTCAAGAATCAGCCTTTCATTACCATCATGTCGCTTTAAGTGTCCAAAATACTGTAGCTTCCTTCTTGTGGTGAAATGAACCCACCTTTCATTTAGTTTCAGTAATTTCAAAACTTCCCTGTTCTTCTTTTTCTCCGTCCATGATATTCCTAGGATCTTTCTGAAGCATTTCATTTCAAATGAATTTATTCTTTTGGATATTGTCTTGCTTAAAGTCCTATATGTTGCCACTGGGAAAACATATGATCTTAAAAGGGTTACTTTAGTTTTGCCATAGCTTTCTCATCTGTGCTAATGTGAGTGTTGCAATTGCGAGTCTTCTAATCTCGACTGAACAATCTCCAGAAATGTTTATATTTGCTCCCAGATATTTGAATTTGGTTACACATTATAGTTCAAAATTATCTATGTTGATTATTGCTTTGATCTTTGTTTTCTGTGCACTTAGATATAGATTTTTGATCTCACTGTATGTCTTTGTTGTTGTGATTAGCTGTTTCAGTCTCTCTGAATGTGTAGTAAGGAGGACTGTCTCATCTGCATATCTTATTTCTGGAATCTTGTACCCACCAATATTTATTGAATGAAACTCATTTTCCTCTAGTTCTTCTCTTACATTTCTCATTATATTATCTCCATAGATGTTAAAAAAGATAAGGGAATAGAGTGCACCCCTGTCTCACTCCACTTTGAACAACGAATCATTCAGATGTTTCCCCCTCCACTCTTGCTGCTGCTTGTTGTTCGTGATATAGTGTTTCAATAAGATGTATTAGATGTTTAGGGAAGCCCATGATGGACCATAGCTGCTGATGTTTAACACAATCAAACGCCTTAGTGTAGTCTATGAAACACATATGTAGGTCTAAACTGTATTCTCTACATTTCTCAATTATATTCCTCATTTTGAATATGTGGTCTCTTGTTCCTCTTGCTGCTCGAAAAACCGGCTTGAACATTATGATGATCTGCAGTAGTATTTTGCTGGTTTGACTAATTAGTACTACTGTTCTATAGTTGAAGGTCTCCTTTCTTTGGCAAGGGTATATATACTGACTTTTTCCATTTTTCCGTCTATATTTTGCTTTTCCATCCATATTTTGCTTTTCCATATCTTGCAGCATAAAGTGTGGTATATTTGAACACTGAAATCTCCACTGGCTTGTATCATCTCTGATTATGGGAGCCATGATAGCGCAGTGGTTAGCGCACTGGCTTCGCATATGAGTGGTCCTGGGTTCATTCCCCAGTTGAGGCGGAAATGTTTTTCAGATCGCAACGGCTCCCGGGTCGACCCAGCCTTAAATGGGTACCGGATTAGTCCGGGAAGTAAAGACTGCGAGGGAGAGGAGATGGCTACCGCCCTCATTTTGCAGAGCCTCTGAAATGTGAGATCGCTAACATCTCGCACCCCTACGGCATTAATAAATGCTATGGGTTTCTTTACTTTTTTTTTACTATCATCTCTGATGTTACTCCATTGTTACTGGAGCTTTTCCTTTTTTCAGATTTCTGATTAAATGATTGACTTCCAATGTAGGTTGTGGTTCTTGTTCTAATTCATTGATCTCTCATTTGGTGATTGGTTTATTCCTTGATATATTTCTTGACAATATTCCTTCCATCTATGTAGAATATCTGTTTTCTCTGTTAGGGTATTCCCTTTTTTTATCTTTTAGTACTCAAAGTGCTGGCTTGAAGTTATTCTGCTGTAATGTTCTTATAGCATTGAACATATTCTTGCTATTTCCTTGTTGTCTTTGTTGATCGATTTCTCTGCATGTATTCATTATATATTGTTGTTTGGCATTCCTAAATTGTTTCTTAATTTGTTTTTATAGTTCTCTGTAGTTTGATTTATTTTTTTCGGCGGTTTTGCACCTCCTTCTATCTTCACTTAAGTTCATTGTTTCATCTGAGATGTATTCTTGATTTCTGGGTCTTTTTTTGAGTAGAAGCTTTTCTGCAATTTTTTTTCCAATAATCTTCGCTTATTTTGTTGGGAAGTATGTTTGGTGTCAATTCTTCTTGTATATCTAGAAGTATAGTAAATCTGTTTGTTATTTTGATGTTATATTTGCTTGGTATGTCTGATGTGTCATATCTAATGGTATGGGTGTTCTTGATGATTTTCTGTATTTTTACTTTAAACTTTAAACATCAGCAGTTCATGGTCTGTGCCGCAGTCTGCTCCTGGTAATGTTTTACTTAAGGGAATGCTTGTTTTCCATCTTTGTTGGATCAATATGTAACCTATTTGATTTTTACATTTTCCATCTGGTGACCTTCACGTATATAGTCTTAAGGATGTTGTTCAAAAATGTATTCATGATTGCCAGATTGTTTACCAAGCAAAAATTGAGCAATCGTTCACACCCCTTTTGATTCCATTTCCTAAGCCATGCTTCCCTTGAGATCTAATTTCATGATGTGCTCTTTCTTTCCCTACTTTAGCGTTGAAATCCTCCATTACTATAATAATGTCTTATCTGTTCGTTGTATTTAGAGTGTGCTGTAGTTGTTTGTAAAGATTGTTAATGTATCCATTCTGAATTTCTAGGCACCTTACTCCTTCATAGGTTGCCATTTCTTTTGGATGGAAACTTAATTTGACACTGTAAGGAAAACACATTTATTTTTGTCTGCCATTTTGATATAGCACTATAAAGAATACAAATAACTGAGGATTTTGAAGTGTTATTAAATAAGGAAACTTGTTATAAATGTATACACTATAGAAAAAATTATTAGAAATATGTTATAGAAAAATTAAAGAAAATAACAATATTGCTAGGATAATGGAATAAATGTTAACAAAGAATAGGATAAATTATGCATGTTTTGTTCAAATACTTTCGTCAGAAACAATAACGGCCTCCATAATAAATATTCCCAGGTAGGGAGTTGCAGGGATGTTTCTGGGGCTTGTGTGATAAAGACCACATGCTGTCACCATGTTACGTTCAGGGTGGGTTTGTTAATTTACACTCCAACAGAAAAAAGCCGGTTCTTACCGGGTAACCCTGGATCTCACGGGTGTGAGACCAAAGCTCTAACTTCTTGGCCAATCACCACACAATAACTGATAAAAACACCAAAATTTTAATAGAAAATGGTATAAAATATATACAGTGGAATCCTTCTATAGCGCATCCTGCTTTAGCACAACTCCCTTCTTCTGCATTCGCTCTCTTATAACCAACATGAAAGTTTGTGTGATTTTGGCCAGGAGCATGAAGGACGTTCTGCTACTAGATGCAGAGCTGTGTTATCTGCCCTCCTGGAGAGTCCAGCACATCTGTTTTCAGCATGCCTTTAATTCAGGTGGGCTTCCCTAGCCAGTGACAGTCTTCCTATCCGTTGTAAGGCGATGACTGTATATCGACTCTATGCTGTGACGGTTTCCACTCACTGTGCCCATGTTCCTGTGTGGTAGTCTCAGAGGAGGCAGTAATCAGGAATTTAAGCTTGGATCCACTACGCCAATCTCGTACGAGGTGTTCCGATGCCAGTGAACTCGTCTCGCATAATCAGACGTCACTGTGCTTGTGCCCATCAGGTACTGAACCTTTTCTCTCCACAAGTTTGATTCCGGTATAGGAAAGCATTGATGGTAGAGTTGGGCCCGGGTTCGTTTGCCCTCTTAGCCGAGTTGTCATTCACCGACATTGTCTGAGTCTATACACATTTGCTCCATAGAACCTAAGAACAACACAACAAGAAACTAAACATATCTAAAACAGAGACTATGAAGATAAGCAGAACACCAGGTCAGTTAAATGTATCTGTCAATGGTACAAAACTAAAGCAAGTCCCAGAGTTTAAATACCTAGGAAGCATATTTACAGAGGATGACAAACTCAACAGAGAGATTTAAACAAGGTGCCAAAAAGCCAATGCTGTGACTTACCAGCTGTTACCAATACTTAAACACCCATCAATCTGCATGGCTACAAAACGACAGTATTTTTATACCAACTCTGTGTTCCTGATGTCAGACATGGCCCTTGACAAAGACACTAGCGAAAAAGATCAGTTTGTGAAATGAAATGTTTGAGGAAAGCTATAAATGTCATGAGAATAGACCACCGGAGAAGTGAAGATATCAGGAATGAAGTAAAGACTATCTCAAGTCAAGATACATTGAGAGGCTGCAAACCAGATGGTTTGGTCACGTCATGAGAATGGAACCTACGCAACCAGCCCTTGGTGCATACATCAACAATAGACCAGGCTACAAGGCATGTGGAAGACTAGAACTAGATGGGCAGAGACAATCAAAGAAACATTAAATGAACACAGGCTTATCATGGCCAAAGGCAAAAACAACTCTGCCCTCGTCTTATCTCCTCGTCCCCACCTTCCCCCCCCCCCCCCCCCCCCCGCTTAATGTCATAAGTGGAAATGGTGATAGATATAGATAGGTGGGTAGGTAGGTAGATAGATGCTGCTGTTTGTAGTTCTTGCATATTTTTTAGACCCATAATCATGTCCTCTTTAATAGTTGTTTTACGAAGAGTTACTCTTGCTTTTTTTGCTATCTGGTACCCATTTTAATTCTTGTAGTGCCAGTATGTTATATGTTCATTAATTCCAACTATGTGCCTGATGTAGGTCTACCATTTCCTTCTTATTGTTGTAGAAACATATTGCTGTATGGTATCTTCTCTTTTTGCTTGAATTCTTTACAAAACATTTTATACCAAATGTGTTTAATTTCTTTTCCATTACCTTTGTTATTTTCCAGATTATCAGTATCAGTAGCATCTTATTTGTATTCTTTGTTCGTAAAACATCCATACTTGTTGATCTAATATTCATTTCAATATTGGTGTTACCATGGCTTATGCCTGATCATTAGACATTCTCTGGCATTCTTGTAATTATTTATAGGTTTAGATTCATTCTGTTTTAATTATCTTGATAGTTTGTTGAGATGCACAGAAATTATGAAATGAGGTATATCTCCAGAGGAGGATAAGAAATTACAATCATATTCAGGTACCAGAATCACAAATCAATGGTTAAAAGTATGTATTTATTTCTGATAATTAATTTTTATCTGAAAATACTCTTAATAATAGATACTCTTAATCTAAAAATAACTTTTTAGATGCTATATTCTTCTCAGTAACTGATCCCAGCTGAGCTAAATTCCTTCTCAAATATCTGTGCTGAATCCTTCTCTAGTCCTACAGAAAATAAGAGATCTTTAACAGTACTGACTTTTTATTGACACCAGAAAATATATACTGCATGAATGGGATGATTACGCTTGGCGATTTCAGGGAAATGGTTTTTAGTAATTAGGAGATAGATAAAAAAAAACTGGTTACAACAGTTAGATACGGGAACAAGTAAACTCATTCGTAGCAACTAAAGGGTTAAGAATTATACATTGGAGTTAGGTGTGTCTCTGATATCTTTATTAGAAATTGTATCTTATTTAAATGTAGATGTTGCCTTAGAATACATCTACAGTGTCAGGAAAGACTTTCATCTGAAGATGTAACCCTCTAGCTGAATCAGGTAGCTCTTGTTGACAGTCTATGACCTTTCTGACAAAAGTATAGATCGTTCTCAGTTGATTAACTGAGGTGACACCTAAATTTTCATATGTTTTGCAGTCTCAAAAGCATGGTTGTGTTGGGGAAGGGGTGTTGAATGTATGTTTAGTTACTGAAGGGAGGCATTCCAGTGCAGCAGTATCCCAGGATCATCATGTGCTCTCAGAGTGCAGCATATACATCTGGACCAATCAGTTCATCATTCTTCTGTCAGACCGAATTGCAAAGTTGGCACACCTAACATTCCCTGTCACCTAGGAGTCTGCCACAAAAGAACAAGGTGCAATTTTCCCTTGCCAGCATCTCTTTGTCATCCATGGGGAATCATGTGACAGATGATAAAAGTTATCAAATGAGATCTGACGCGCATTGACAATTATTTTTCACAGGCGACAACCCCAATTTTATCTTGGTCGCCTTCAACGACATATGAAGAAGACAGTGACCCTATTCTTTGCACCCTGAACTGAAAGTCAAGAATTCCAGTTACCACGCAAGCGCAAAATAGTGATAATGGCAACAACAAGCGTGTACATGTTACCTTGCCCAAAATAGCTGTAAAGTTTACACTAAAGAGAAAACCCAGATATGTTCACATGCATGTGAAGACATTTTGGTTGAAACATTAATTTAGTCTTCTCTTGCACTTCACAAAAGTAATGTATTTGGTAGAAACATTTTTTTTATGCATGTTGCATTTGTTGATAATGTATTTTGGTGTGTTTCATATTTTGCAAAACTAATCTCTTTTGGAAAAAAAAAAGTGTTCAGAATCAATATTTATCGGTGCTTAGATATATTTAGTGCAATCTGTTACATTCAGGCTTCTTTTTTTATGGAACCTTGTGTTGTCATGTTTACACAAATACATTATTTTATTGTTACTGTTGTGTATTTTACTTTTATAATCTCTTTCTATCTCCTAGATTAGAGATGGGTACTTTCCTGTTTAGCGGACACACAATTTGTATTGTTATGCTATTACAAAATCAGATTTTGGGCAGCACTTTTATGCAGACAGGGCATGAAAATGTTATGCCATTTATATAAAGAAAGTATATCTTATAGTGAAGTAAGAATCTTTAAACTTTGGACATTAGTCCAATTTGGTTATATCAGAACCTTTAACCATAAAAGAATAGCGAAGGCCGCAGATGTTACCTGGAACCTCCAGAACATATGGGAATGACAACCATGAATGTTGTGAGCCTTATGCACACAGAGAAGGGGTTATATCTCTGCTTAAAGCTAGAAGAATGTTCCCATCTGAAATTCTGCAACCGCAAATTATTCTATGAAATTCTACTACATATGGGGTAGAATCCAATGGAATTGCAATGTGCCTATTCATTAGAGACTCACAGTTGTAATATAAAACTACTTGCCAGCAGAATTAATTGCTGCCCCTTGTTCTGTTTTTAGAGTCAGTTATTTCACCTTTTACGCTATACTTAATTTCACATTATACTTTGTATCATTAAATTTGTATGCCCACTCAATGGGAAAGTACCTAGAAATGTATACTCAAGCTACTCTCAGCTAATTCGTGAACCCCTGGTATTAAAAAATTACTGTAACTTACTATAAGTGTGCCTTAACGAAGTTTTGTCAATAAAAATATAACTGAAGATGCCAGTGTAAAATAGCATTGTTTTGGCTGTTGTATTGGTTTGAGAAATGTTTGAATCTAACCACAATGATTTCATTTTTTATTATGTAACTGAGCTGCCATATTACTTCTGGAGTTAAACAGATCATTTTATGTTCTGTTAGTTGCAAATATTATTTGTCATAAGATTTGTTGTTACTTCCACTCAATCTACCTGCAGAGGATGAAATTTACTTGTTATGTCCCTTTCATGTACTAAATGATAGTTTTCAATTGGTTATGTTTAGCGTTCTAATTCAGTCTAACCCTAAACCCTTACCCTTTAAAAACCCAGTTAGGACACAAAAGGGATATAGCAATTAAATGTTGCTCTTTGTGATTGAGTTGAGCAGAAGTACCGATTTTTTTTTATTATTGAGCTAATCTCATAGCACTCCACATAAGTGCACAGTTTCTCTCCCAGAAAATGTTGAAGAGTATGCTTACTTAATATTTCTGTAGTTCACATTTGATTACTTTACAGTTTTATTACACTTAAATAATAAAGTTAAATATGGCCATATTCAATTAAACCAGAACATTTTCAATACAAATTAGGACACCTGTATCAATTGATTGATAGATATGGAGATATTTTGCTAGTTACAAACATCTCTAGATGCCATCTACCATTTTGAAACAATAGGTGTAACATTAGATGTATTGAGTGTGCTGTGTTGGATAAAATGTGCAAATTTAGATCTCTTTAAAGAATCTTTCTGAAGATGACCTCTGCTCACATTTCTTATGCCCCCCCCCCCCCCC
Source organism: Meghimatium bilineatum (assembly GCA_034231615.1). NCBI lineage: Eukaryota > Metazoa > Mollusca > Gastropoda > Stylommatophora > Philomycidae > Meghimatium > Meghimatium bilineatum. The sequence continues at coordinate 27,497,716 of CM067304.1, read as the reverse complement.
CTTGCATGAAGTTTTATAACTGGAGACAGATCACTGCTGCCTATTTGAGTGCAATTTGACGTCAAATTTTGTTGAATTTTTTCCTGTATCTTACACATTTATATTATATTTTGTACAGTTTCTTCGTATCTTTTCATATGCTGCCAATTTTTGCAATCAAATTTCTACTACAATGCCGCTATTATAAGGCTGCCACCTGTATCATTTTGTTCAGATTATTTTATAATTGTTTTGATCAAGAGAGATGAATATTTACCACTGCCTGTTTTAATTATTCTATTTTTTGTAGTTTCAGACATAACCTAATAGCCATCCATCTTAAACATTATCATTTCCTTGCTGACACTATACCATCTACTAAAGCAACAAATAGTCCACATCCTAATGGTTTCCTTGCAGAGACTGTACCATCTACCAGACAGCTATTACAACACTCATTTTCATATCTTCCTTGCCAAGACTGTACCATCTACCTGATAGCTATTACCCCACCCATCCTGATATTTTCTTGAGAGAGATAAATGTTATAAAAGTAGTGTTGCACAAATAAAGACAAATAATCAATAAGACCTGTATGTAGACACAGACTATCATCAGGCAATTTGAAAGATTCAATACCCACAACCTAAAGAATATAATAAAAATTGTTTCCCATATCCATCAAATTCCAGAAAGGAGTTCAATATTAAAAACTCACAATAAACCATAAATTATATATTTTAGCCCTGAATTAAGTATGAAGCTTTTCTAAAGCTAAAGCACCAAGAGACAATTGGAGCATATTCATTGAAACTGAATGTTTTTCATAGGAAGCAGATAAATACCAGAAGTGGGTTCAGGCATGAATGACCGAGAAAAATATGTTTGAGAATACAGCACAATCTGTGAAAATTAACCAGAAGTGTACACATGTTCCTCTTGCAGAATTAGCATGATGTATCTTGTCAATCATCTTTCTAGTTTCATAACAATCTATAATTAGTAAGACTGCAGTTAAACTGTCTGCCAACAGGTTTTCATGGGAAAACACAGTAATAAGTTGTCCACTTCACAAAACTGTAGAATTATTCTGTGAACTGTAAAGCTTATATTCCTGTGTTTGTGTTTTTCCTGGTCCCCATTTTTTTGGCCCCATGGACCAATTTTAGGACAAATTTTCTTGTGTCCTCACTTTTCTCAAAACAAGAAATAAAAATAATGACTTTCTTTACAATAGGTTTTGAGCTTTATGAGCTTTGTCACTATAGTTCTTGATTATCGCTCAAGTGGTCGTCTGCCCGTCCAACATACCACCCTCCTTCCTCAAAAATTTCTGTGCCTTCTTTCTCCCACCTCACAAGCTTCGTAGCCCCTAGGGGTGCCATATGATATATTTTGAGAACCATTGTTCTAAGCCACACTCAAACATTTATCACATATGTATTTTCTGCATACTTGCATCATTTTATGTTTTTCTTCAGTTGTTTTTGTATACTTCTTGAGGTTATATCATCAACATGTCTGGAAATATGTTGCATAGTTCTCTGTAAAGTAAAATTGTGATCTCTTTTATTTTAGTTGTGGATTTATCTCTGTTCTGCATTATTTTCTAATGTTCCATGTTTGTTTGGAATATTTCTGAGAATGTTATTTACTGTAAATTAAGTCAATACTAGATTCCAGTATGTTACATTGTTCATTCAATACAAGTGATGATAACCATTTGTTACATCGACTTCTAAAATTTAGTTATAGTTATGTCCTTGACTGGTAAGCCCTATTCTGGCTGCAAATGTCCTTGGACAATTCGAGCATGGGATCACCACTGTAGATGGTGTTTGATTTACCCATGACTTTCTAGCTACGGTACTCTCTGCAGTTGAGCTGCTGCATTTCTCCTGTTTTCACAACATGGTGTGAAGCATAAACTCTCATAGAAGATCATTCACAAAGTGTCAGGGATAAACATTCATTCTCACCATTTATACAACATTCACCCTTACATAGATTCAAGAAACACGATAAGTCAACATACAAGATCCAATAGGAGAAATAATGTAGCAATAGATCTGATAAGAAGAGAGGTCATGTAGCAATAGATCTGATAAGAAGAGAGGTCATGTAGTAATAGATCTGATAAGAAGAGAGGTCATGTAGTAATAGATCTGATAAGAAGAGAGGTCATGTAGTAATAGATCTGATAAGAGAGGTCATGTAGTAATAGATCTGATAAGAGAGGTCATGTAATAGATCTGATAAGAGAGGTCATGTAGTAATAGATCTGATAAGAGAGGTCATGTAGTAATAGATCTGATAAGAGAGGTCATGTAGCAATAGATCTGATAAGAGAGGTGATGGTAATGATAAATTTCATAGGAGAGATGTAATAATAAATTGGATAGGAAATATTATGTAATAATGTATTAGAAATGAGAGGTGATGTAATAATGTATTAGATATGAGAGGTGATGTAATAATGTATTAGAAATGAGAGGTGATGTAATAATGTATTAGAAATGAGAGGTGATGTAATAATGTATTAGATATGAGAGGTGATGTAATAATGTATTAGATATGAGAGATGATGTAACTATTAGATCTGATAGAAATGATGATTTGATGTTAGGTCTTATAGAAGTGGTGACATGATATTAGATTTGATAGAAGTGGTGACATCTACCTTTGCACAATATGATAGAATGTCCTGACCTGTGATAGATTTGATAAATGCTGTGACATATCTGATAGTTTGTTATGACATATCATGAGTTAGATCTTGATAGATTTGATAAGAGCTGTGTCATGACAATAGATCTTGAAAGAAGTGGTGAGATGATGATATAGATTTGATAGAAGTGAGGACATGATATGATGGTAGCAATAACTCTGTGCACAATCCTGGTCAAATAGCACAACCACAGGAAGCATATCAATGTTTCGCAAGCCTTCCAGTAGGATATCTCAGGTCTTGATACTATAAGCAAAAACAGATGCAGAATCACATGCATGCACACAAGGGGCATGTGATTTGTATCTAGAAACCACAAGCATGACCTCCCTAATGGGAAACATGCAATATTGGCTGTGGTTTTAAACATCTGTATAAAAGAATTACCAGTAAGTATATTTTAAGAGAGCCATACAAAATCTAAAGGATTAAGTATATTTTAGAGAGCCATAAAACATCTGAAGGATTAAGTATTTTTAGATTGTATAAAACATCTGAAGGATTAAATATATTTTAGAGAGCCGTAAAACATCTGAAGGATTAAGTATATATTAGAGAGCCATAAAACCTCTGAAGGATTAAATATATTTTATACTGTGTAAAATGTCTTAAAGATTAAGTATATTTTAGAGAGCCATACTATATTTCTTGAAAAACTAATTTCAGAACAAAGTCTTTCATACACATAATACACAATTTAATTCATTATTCAGCAATACAAATACCGGTAATACACAATGTACAAATTCTTGGTAATATTGTATTTTGTCCTTGTTACCGAAACCACCATTTCTACAGATAGTTGGGCTTCCCGTGACATTCTGATGAGTTGATCTCCACATATACACAGTGGGTAAATGAAATTTGTTGACATCTGTGGTAGAGGGATTAGTTAGTTAGCATCACAATCCCAAAGAAAAAGCTAGGTTACAACAATGAAATATTGACTGTTCTCATTGCTTTAGCAATGTTTTTAAACATATTAGTGGAGCCTCAATATTCAGCAAGAGTTAAAAAAAAATGAACAATATACAATACATCCTATACAGGATATAAATCTATTTATCTATTGTCTTTTCTCTACTCTTACTGTTTGGCGTCTCAGGATTGAATGATAACTGGTTTGTTTTTTAAGCTATGACACGTTCGGTCGCTTGTTATGCAGTAATATTTTTACGTCTCATAACATTGATAACTCCTTCAATCCACCTTCTTCTTGGTCTTCCTCTGCATTTTGCGGTTTCCATTCTCATGTTGTATATTCTTGCTGCTGGCCAATATTGGTTCATTCTCATTAAAGTAGTCAAACAATTTCAGTCTTTGTTTCTCAATATATGAGTACACAGACGTTGTTCCAAAAGTTCTTGTAATCTCTTCATTCCTCACATGATCTCTTGTTCTGTTTTCTGCTTTTCTTAGACATCTCATTTAATATGTAGTAAACTTTCTCTCTTGATATTTAGTGAGTGTCCATATCAGACATTGATAACACAATATTGGTATGAAGATTGAATGTATGATTTGTGGTCATATTTCAATCATTATAAAGTGAAATTTATAAAACCATTAGATCACTCATCTGCCTCCCATATTGCCAAACTACGTTCCTACCAAAGATTTGATATGTATATTCCCATCACCATTGCTATCACTTGTACGCTCACTTGTTCATATATCATACACATAGTGTACCTCATTGTTCGAATCACTATACAGCATGCTATTTTTTACTCACTGTAATTATATTATACCCCCACGTACATTATGTACAGCTCACTTACATCATATGTGTCTTCGTCCTGTTCACCCATTGATTTAATTCGAACTAAAAGACAATGAGTACATCTTTTAACTCAACAAAAATGGGAACTTGTACTCAATCCTCCCACAAAGCAGAAAATGTACTTGTTACTTCTCTTTAATGACTACATTAGGTTTTTTATTTTGACTGCATTAGGGCACATTGTATCAAGAGAATGTATTCAAAATCATTAAGACCACTAAGGGAAGTCAACCCTTTAGCTGCTACATTGTTCTTTGTAACAGATGACAGCTGTACTACATGCTTTCCCCCTGTACTTATTTATTTTTTTTGAGCTAAAGAAAAATTACAGAGCTTCCTCAGTATTGGCTTTTAATATCACCAGAAAACATGTACAGTATAGATGAGATCTCAGTAGGTAGCTGTTAACGGTCAATAGCCATTCTGACCAAAGCATAGGTCCTCCTCAGTTGAAGTAATCAAGATGACACTCAAATGCATGGTTGTGTTTGGGAGATTTACAATGCATGTTTAGAGGATTTTCAATGTGGCAGTATCCAAGGATGACACATCTTCACCAGGATTGCGGCATATACATCTTCACCACTAGGAATCTGCCACAAAAGTGCAATGTTCGCTGGCCTGCATCTCTTCATTATCCATGGGGACCATATGACAGAAGACAAAAGTAAAGAAAACTAGACAAGACATGCAGTGACAATGATTTTTTCACAGATGACAGGTTGTCAGCCTATCTCTCAACTTTTTTTTAGTCTTTGTCTATGACATTCCTGGAAAGAAGACAGTGGTCCTATTCTTTACTCTCTGGGCAGGAAGTCTAGCCTAATAGTTGCCACTCGAGTGAGCAGTAAAATAGAAGAATGAATAAACTTGTGTGTAGTAACTAAAGGTTTAACAGTAAAATGTCCTGCTTGTTGGAAGGATTGATTTCAGAAATGATTTATATGTATATTATGTGTATAAACATACTTTAATGTATAATTTGTATGCTGTATTTGTTTCACATTCTGGCAATAATGTGTCTGAAGTCACTATGTCCAGCATTGATGTAGAACTCCCATTGCTGTCAGTATATGTGTATGTTTAACTGTACACAACTATACCTTGTATCAAGTTATTGTTCTGCCATGCTGTTCAAATGCTTTTTTTTCCTCCCATGTTGCTTATGTTATGTTTTTCTCAAATGCCATGTCATGTGAGTGTATGTTAAATATGAGCAGAAATGTACTGTGAGGTATAACCACAACCATATGATGATGATTGATGGGACAATGCTAGATCAATCTTCAACAGCTTATGCTAATGAGTTCAATTAGATTTTTGAAAGTAAATATAAATGAGCTGTTAGTATAGTGGTAGTGGTGTTAGTATACAGGACTAAAGATATAATTTCAGTAGTGGTGTGACCGGGCAGGGGTCTGCTTACAAAATACATTTTATGTTTGTGAGAATTTTTATATTTTAAAAAGGGGAGGTGGCGTTATGTGTTTGTGATTTAACACATTTGGGGGGGGGGTGCCCCCCACTGGCATATTCCACTTAACTGTAAGTGAAGGGTGTTGAGCCCTTCAAATAAAACCTAAGGTCATGTACAGAGGTTAGTGGACTTATTTCACAAACACAACTGACTAGAACTTGCGCTGGTTGTTTGAGAAGCTTACTATCCACATTGTCAACCACATAGTGATGCAAATTTTGGCAACCACTATGTTTACAGGAACACTTCATTAATCTGTGATTCCAATTTTCACCTCGGATTTATAGTTTTGCTGACACTGTCCTCTGGTTAAGTAAAATGTATCTCTTATGATCACGTGCGATTATTTCAGCCGCAGACGTTAGTCCAATTTGGTTATATAAGAGCTTTACAATCATCAAATAGTAGTGGAGGTCATAGTTCTGGTAATCCAGTCACCACGACCTCCAGGATAAGAATGTTACAAGTGCTTTCAGTGATTATCAACGTGTGCTATGTTCTGGATTTCTGCCTGTCAAGTTTACACAGCTGTGCAGCAGGCAGCTGTATCAGCTGTAAAGAATAATCATAATGCATCAAATAGGATTTGACCACCAAGTCCACTCAGATAGCACCTACTCACTCACAATTTGAGTCATCACATTTTCCAACTTTGACCACACATCATCTCTTATTAGCTATCTACTGTCCACAGAGTATTTTACTAGAAAAATATACAGCATCAAGTGCCGTCTCTACAACAAAGGCTGGCTGCATTGGGTTTTCAACATCCAAATATTTATCTAAAGATAAATGCTATAGTCAATACAGGAGTATTCAATTAAACCTGGTTATATTCTACAGCTCCCAATGAGATGAGGAGCAGGATAGCTCAAGACAAATCAGCATTTTAAAGAATTAGAAACATTCTATGCAATGGAGTACTATCAATGCATATGTGGATTTGATTACTGGTATTTTATATCATACCAATTCTTCTTTATGGATGTGAAGAATGGAAAGTAAACATAAAAGCTCAAAGTGAGCCAGAGGCTAATGAGATATAGTTGTTTTTTTTTAAAGAGGAATGCAAAAGTGTATGAACAGCCAAGAAAACTAATGTAGAAATCATAAGAGATGCTGGAGTAAAAAGACAAATTATAACAAAAATTAGAAGCAGACAATTTATATTTTTAGGATGAGAAGAGCAAAACTTGAAAATTTAGTAACTACTGGGAAGGTGAAGGGGAGAAAAGACAAAGATAGAAATTGCTGGATTCTGTGTCAAGAAATAATGTCACCAACTGAACTTATTAACAACACAAGAGACAGAAAGTTTGTGGAGAAACATGATCACCTACGTCACTCGACATGGCATGGGATTGATTTATATTGTCTACAAAATACAGAACTTATATTCTAGTTGAAAGATATGGTTACATGCAGTTAGCAGCAGGGGGTACAGATATTTATATTATAGAATATTTGGATGCAGTTGTGTAAATAGCATAATAGAGGTTGCTTCTGATACTAACTGTATTATTGGTCATATTTGCTGACATAACCTTGGTGCATTAATATCTTTAGTTGAGAGGGGCATGCTTCCCCAAAGCGAATAATTAATTCCCTAATGTTTAAGTTGTGATAATTTGCAATCTCACAGTACTGAAATGTCAAATTTTCAGCTAAAATGGTCAGTTATTTTAATGGCTTGTTTGTGTTGCTGCAATGTTTTTACAGTATAGTTTTGATTTTATATTTGTATCTTTAACTGGGTACTAGCGTATAGGAAAACGTAACAGTGATAAAGTATTCAAATGTTCTTTCCATAGAAAATGTAGGTCATCTGATTGATAAATTATGTCACACTTGATGTGAATTGTAGTAATTAGCAGTACAACTAGTCAGTTTCAGGTGCATTCGTAGTTTCTTGCAAATTTTGTATGATTTGCTACTGCTAATGCTATCATGAAACTTTTATTCAGTATGTGTCCTGTTTCTAGTCATTATCTTTGTTTAATTATATAGGGAAATTTATTGTTCTTGACAATGAATCGTAGTAATTATTCCTCTGTATACCTAGTTTTTTACAACTTGCTTGCTACTGCTAATCCTAACCTGAAGCCCTTCTAAAAGGGGAGCAAAGAACAACAACACTGTTTACCTTCCATGCATGTCATCAGAGAAACTAAGGAGATTATAGGTTGAAATTGGCTGTCACATCCCGTATATGTGTAAAGTGACCCAGAAGTCATGCTGAAGTTGGATGTGTCAGGCCGAAATGCACAGATATCGCAATGCTGTAAATCATAACATTGTGCATTCCATTCTCTGGACTACATCCTGTTAATTTGCAGGAGTTTGAGAAAAAATGTAGAAGAAGAAGTTTGTGACCCTGTTACTCAGTCGTTGATTTTTCTTATATATTATGAAATTTATCGCCCTTGACAGTGAATCGTAGTAATTAATCTGCTGATTGTGTGTATCAAGTTTCCTTATGACTTGCTTGCTACTGCTAATCCTAACCCGAACCTTTCATTTCAGTAAGTGCTTGTGTTCCTCATTGATAACTTTTAATAATTCAGAATGACATCACTTGTGTAGGCCTACCAGTACAGAACTAACATGACACGAGGTAGCAGTGACATGTATGTTTTTGTTGAACTCAAGAGACCTACATTTTCTATGGAAAGCACGTTTAAACATTTTTGTCAAGTTTCACGATTCTCTTATACACAAGAGCCTTTATTTCTTCGGAATACACCCTGCTTCTCATACTGTGACAGAGCAGTCTGAGAAATAGATTTACACATTTGAGTTCCAAGGATGAATGAAATTGATGCCAGAGATCTGCATTTTAAAAAAATAATATGTTTATTGTTTATGTAATTTTATATTGTGCATTGAACCTATCATATGTCTGTAATATGTCTATAGTTATTTTGTTCTGATGATAGGGTTTTGTACAAGAAAGTTGCTTCACAAAACTTGTGTGTTTGTTTATTGACATATACCAAGAGAATGGTATGTCAGAAAGTATGTTAATTTGTTGTTACTTGCAACACAGATACTCAGAAATACTGTGCACTGGATATATTTGTAACTTTGCTGGTAAATCACTCATTACTGATTGTAAACACTTGCCAGTTTGGCATGTGTGTGCGTTTTTTTCCCCTCCTCTCTCAGTGGCTTGCCACACTGATTTGTAAATAATGTCATACTGTTTGGATTGTCATTTTTGCATACCATTTAACTGAGCATGGAATGATAAAGCCAATTACTTGTTTTGTCTATTTTTATCCATTATATACTCCTCACTCAAACTGTTAATAATATGATTAGCTGACTTGAAAATGCGCCCAAAAACAAGGCACCAACTTTCAATATTGCTCAATTCTTCCTATTCTCTTGTTGTTTTGTTTTCTTTCTGTTTTTTTAAAATCTTTTTAAACAGATTATAAGCTTTAATACACATTCATATATAATATTATGTATAATAATGACTACAGTTATACTTGTTACGATATAAACATACAATATTGCTTCATAATCCTCCAATTAATATCACATTAATCCCTTGTGCTCTCATTTCTCTTCTATCACTCACTATCAGTTCTGTCAATGGAATAATGTGGATGCTTGATATTATATGGACCTTACATTTGTGGCATCTTTTCTTATCAAAATATTTGTCTGCCCTGTTATTTCTTGTCCAGAGATTGACCAGGTAGTCAATGCTACAGTTTAAATATTATTTATGTTGTCAACAGATGTATCTTGAAACTCTGCAGTCAGTGGTACAGTTTAATAGATCAACAAATTCTCCAGCCCTCTCAATCTATGGCCATCTTTTGTAAGGTACCCCATTACTGATTAACTCTTTCCGGACCAATCGCCAGTATACTGGCTTTATACTATGGGTCTACAGGACCAATCACCAGTATACTGGCTTTGATTTGATATTTGATTACTTCACAAGGCTAACTCTAACCTTGTGAAGTAATCACATACCATCAATGTACTTATATATTCATATTCTGTATCCATTCCCCTTTCCAATGATATATTACACATACACTATTTATCAATTTTAGTATGTCAAGTGATACAATAAAAAACACATATAAGGAAATTTTATAAAATTAATTTGGTCCAAACCTAAACATAATCAAGTCCTGAAAGAGTTAAGGTAGTTTTCATTTTACAGAGGTTGTCCACCTTCTTTGTTCTACTTTATTTGTGCCTTTCCTCTTTAGTTAAATAGTTCTGGCTATAATACCTGGCTCACTTCTAAGGACATGGTCAAATCCAATCCGAGCATCTTCTTTTGTTATTATGGTTACCTTCCATCATTTATTGCAAAGAGACTTTGGAAAGGCATAGTTATTGTGAAACTTTCTGTGGAGATCTTGTCTGTAGCATACGTTTGACAAGGTGACTTAGAGCAATGTGCCAAAAGTTTAACAAAATGACTTATGAACGATGTTCCATAAGTCTGACAAGGTAGCTTATGAACAATGTTCCATTAGTTTTGATCCATAACAATGTTCCATTAGTTATGATGGACGAACAACAATGAACAATGTTCCATTAGTTTAATAAGATAACTTAGAGCAATGTTCCATCTACATTGTACTAACATTCTCAAAATTAAAAAAAACTGCATACCTTAAAAGAATGGTCCTAACATACCACCAGGAGAGTATTTCCACATACTGTTTTACAGCTGCCTAAACCATTGTCTGCACACGCAAAATGTAATTGTAGGGAATGTAGCTTACAGTGGTAGTTTATTGTAAGAATTTTAAAATTAAATTCTGTTGCTTCAGCAAGTAGTAGATATTCTATTTTATGTACTACATCCTGCTAGCCAGCAGGAGTTTGAGAACAAACTCAAAATTAGAGCGTCTTATCTCAATTTTAAGTTTGTTTTATTGAGCAGATTCCTACAAGAGCTAAAAGAGTTGGAAATTTAAACAATAAACTGATGGAGAGTTTGATAATAAATTGTTCCATTTCATGGCATACATTACCTATAACAATCCCTCAGCACAGATTGGTCAGTGCTTTGAGCAACCACTAGGCCACATATGGACATCACTCTCATAGATGTCAATTAATACATATTTTTCATATTGATATGGATTTTGGACCCCCCAAAAAAGGGAATTTGGTGTTAAATCTCAGTAATCATTACCAATGCTGACATTTTTTTTGTATCACACACATGTATTGATGGACCAAAAACAAAGCAGTCATTTGGTGCTAAATACTGATGTTTGTATTAAAATACACATATAAATTATAAGAAATATGAATTTATAAAAAAATAATTTGACATCTATGCACTCATGTGGTGTGTGAGGACCTTCGCTATCTAGATCAGTGCTTCTCAAAGTGATGGACTGGTCCCGGTCCCTGAACCATCAGTGGCTAGTTCCACAACATCAGTGCAAAATATTATACAAATCATATAAGACTTTTTCCCTCAGTACCCAATCCGATCGCTAACAAATTGGGAAACAAATTGCCGGTCCTCTGAAACAAAAGGTTTGAGAAACACCAGTCTAGATTGTATGCAGCTACACCCAGGTGTAAGGTACAATGTTATATACAAAAGTTCCAGTCACTAATTTTGTCACCAAATATGTTTCAGAATTGGGTTTTATTTACTATGCTGTTACAGTGTTCATGAGGCTGAATGGTTAGGACACAATACTCTTAGTCCTGGTTATGCAGATTCAAACCCAAGAACTAGCAAGTTTTCTTAAAATTGTTTGTGGGTGCAATAAAAACTCACACTTTGTGGCACAAATCAGTTTGAAAAACATTTACTCTTTTGCCTAAAATAGCCAACCAGGTGTAGCTGAGAAACATTTACTTTTTTGCCTAAAATAGCCAACCAGGTGTAGCTGAGAAACATTTACTCTTTTGCCTAAAATAGCCAACCAGGTGTAGCTGAGAAACATTTACTCTTTTGCCTAAAATAGCCAACCAGGTGTAGCTGAGAAACATTTACTCTTTTGCCTAAAATACAGTAGCCAGCCAAGTAATATCTCTGAATTTGATTCAAACAAACATTTGAAGTGTTTGAAAGTTATAGTCTTGACCCTCAAAGACCAGCTAACTGACCACTCAGCCACTCTATAGGATAAGTGATTGCAAACATATACTGTGCTTTGACTTAGTTTTCCACAGAAAGTGACAGAATATTAACAGGATGAAAAGTAAACATTTACCCTATCTAAGTGATAAGTCATTTGATTCTGTCGTTCATTCATTAACTCTCTAGTCCTGAAAGCTGTCTAAAAGTGCATTATTCACTATGTGCTAGCTGCTTCTGCTGTCTACTTATATGTTAAATAAACATATGCAAGATTTTACAAGATGCTATGTCATTGTATGACTAGCAGGTCCCTTGAGTTTTCTTGTTTTTGTGCGTTGTCTTAGCTGTGTATGTGTGAACGGGAGACTGCATTAAAACTGTGCTACATACGATAAATAAATATAAGAAAATATATATATCTGTAATAGGTTAAATAGTCATAATACAGTGAACAAATATACAGAATCTGTGTTTCCACCGAAAGTTCTTTATCAAGATAGTGACTAGTGATTTTCTGTACCAATGGTATTATGGGTTATGAATGCAATTTTCATCAGCACACTCTGGACAAGTCCTTAGGTGCTCTGATCTCCGTCTTAATAAATCCATCAAAATATAGCCGTTGATAGTTTCAGCTCAATGCTGATTTATTATCCTCTTTATATATCTATTATAATTCTCTTTATGGGCTGTTCCAATCTTAACACCAATCTCAATTATGGAGTGACCATAATTCACACTTTTGAAAACCTTCTGAGCAGACAAGGTCATTTAAAGAATAAACTATGTCAGATCTATCCATTGATGTATCTATTAAGACCGTGGCCAGGGTTACCAGTGTATCAACTTGCTCATTGACCTCAATCCCCACTTGGATATAACGGTAATCTTTCTGGTCATAGATTGTGTCAATAACTTCACCCACTGATGGCAGATGACTCCCTTTTCAATTTTGTGGATAATGTTAATTGACTCACCAAGTACAGGGTATGCATGCATAAGAATAATTAGTCATCGGATCATCATCACTGCAAACTGGACACATCCATAGTTGCTCCGATCTCTCTTTGAGTGTATCCGCCATTACACTTCTGCTGACAGTACTGGTCCTATGATAGTTGACTATCATTCTTCTGTGCCCTCCAAAATGTTCACTTCTAGCAACACTGCATTTCAATCCCTGATCTTTAATCCTGGCCATTGAAAAGGAATCATCATCCACATTAGTCTCACTTTCGCGTGCTATATCTCTTAAGGAGTTGAAAACGTCAGCGCGATCCATTGCCCCATCACCCTGTGCCACAATCGTGCATTATGCCAGTTGATCCGCTCTTTCAAAGCCTCGAACACCCACATGTGCCGGCACAAAAATAAACGTAACCAATTTCAGCCACACCTTTCTGACGGCCTCAATCCACTGTTCGCGAACGAGACCCATTTGTACCATCATACTCATAGAGTCACTCAAGATGCAGATCTGTTTTACCTTCTGTGTGCATACCCACTCTAATGCTCTGGTCACCACCATAGTCTCCATGGTCATGCTACTCATAGTGACCAAAAAGGCACCACTTTCCTTCTTGATCATTTTACCTGCGCACTGAGCAGTGAAGTTCCAAGCACTGCGGGAACATGTCTAATCACAGATCCAATAGTGTATCTAATCACAGATCCAATAGTGTATCTAATCACAGATCCAATAGTGTATCTAATCACAGATCCAATAGTGTATCTAATCACATTCTCCTCTTTGGTATTCGCACTGACCAAAGCCTGCACTTCTTTCTCCACAGTTGTGGGACACCATTCTCTGCAATCCCTGAGAATAGTTCTGTGACATTAACCATGACAGTGCTTTCATCACGGCTTTTATCTTTGTCGTAAGACTGCTCATGGTTGTAGTAGACTAGCAAGAATTGTTATCATTTATGCTTGCAATAAAAACTGTGGCTATACTCACCAGTATATCGGCTCGCTCATTGGCCACCATGGTGTCCTCATGCACAAGACGCATGCACAGGAAATTCAAAATGCCCACTTGCGCATTGTCATTTGTGCTGGTACCTGCGCTCTTGCAGCCAGTTTGTCAGCTCTTTCATTGTCCTGAACTCCAGCATGACTAGGACAAAATATCCACATAAGTTTCTGCAGGTGTGAAACCTCTACTCCATCCACTCATGGTGTCATTCATTCTGAATCTTGCAGATCTTGGGTCTAGAGTCACAGTAACTACCCTGGCTGCCACTGTTTCAGAGACCACATATTAGGGCCTCTGTAACTGCCTCGATCTCTATTTTCATACAGGAGGTTGTTCTACCATAGCTCCATATCTTTCTGCAATGACTCTTGCCTGTGTGGCAACTGGACCCTAGACTTCTAGTTCAGGGAGCAAAGAATATGTCAACTATTTTCTGTCCAGGCATGTTATAGGAGATGACTAAAGAAAGTTGGGGGATATGCTGACTACAGATGGGTCAACAAATCTGACAGAAGAATGATGAGTTAGTTGTCCTATAAGTATGCTGTGCTCCTGGCAGAGCATGGTAATCCTGAGATACTGGTGCACTGGACTGCCACCCATTAATGACTAAACTTGCATCCATTAAACTCTAAACACCCCCCCCCCTACAAATGCATACCATTGAAATCTTATATGAGTCATCAACTCAGTTGCACAACTTAGAACCTGTGTTTTATCAGAAAGGCTATGGGCTGGCTAAAACTACCTGTTGACAGCTATAGTGCTCATATCATCATCATCAATGACTCTACCTCTTGAAAATAGAGAATCCATTTACAGCTTGATCTTCAATCCCTCCAACAGAACCATCACTGTATGTAATGACATTATTCTGTCCAGCATTATCGGTCATCAGTTGTTTAATTTCTATATTATCTTTACCATTACACCACTCCCAGCATTCCCTGCCCATTGTGATGATAACTCTTGCATAACTTAATACTTCCTCTCAAACTTTTAATTATTCTTCCTGTTTAAATACCTCCTCTTTAACTATTAATTATTCTTCCTGTTTAAATACTTCCTCTCAAACTTTTAATTATTCTTCCTGTTTAAATACTTCCTCTCTAACTCTTAATTATTCTTCCTGTTCAAATACGAGGCGTGTTCAAATGAAAACGGGACTTGTGGATTTATTTAAAAAGTATCATACGCAATTTAATATTTTCAACGGAATTGAACAAAGCAACCACTTGTGAATAAGAATGCACCTGGGTTCATCAGAAAAAATCTCCGTATGCATTTAGGCAAGCATCCCACTGTTTAGGTAGACGTCAAATGCCGTCCGAGAAAAAGTTGCGTGGCTGTTCTCTGAACCATGTGGTCACCGCTGTCTTCACGTCTGCGTCGCTGTTGAATCGCTGTCCCTTTAGTGCTTTCTTCAACGGTCCGAACAAATGGAAATCACACGGGGATAAATCGGGACTATAGGCTGGGTGATGAAGAACTTCCCAATTCTTCTTTGCCAATGTTTCCTGCACAATTTTTGCGACGTGCGGACGAGCGTTGTCGTGGAGAAGAATCACACCTTGAGAAAGTCTGCCTGGTCGCTTAGCCTTGATGGCCTTATGCAGCTTGTCTAAAGTGTCTTTATAATGGGCGGCATTGATGTTGACACCAGGTTCCTTAAAATCAGTCAACAAAAGCCCTTCATGGTCAAAAAATGCAGTCACCATAACCTTCCCAGCAGAAACCTCAGTCTTTAAACATACGCACCCACTCCATCACTCTGGTCCTCGACAAACATTTGTCACCATATGCTGCCTTCATTCTCCGATGAATGTCTACTGCTTGACATCCTTCAAATGAAAGAAACTGGATCACAGCACGCTGATTCACTTTGGACGGGTTCGGAATCACACCCGCCATATTGTTAACAGTCTTCTGCAGCACATATGCATGCTGGGAAGATGAACACGTGACCGTATGTAAATTATTGGATACTCATTACTAGTGCAAAATGTCATCAATATCAGTGCGCTCTATCACGCGTGGTGTAACAAGTCCCGTTTTCATTTGAACACGCCTCGTACTTCCTCTCTAACTCTTAATTATTCTTCCTGTTTAAATACTTCCTCTCAAACTTTTAATTATTCTTCCTGTTTAAATACTTCCTCTCTAACTCTTAATTATTCTTCAAGGAGCAAATGAGTTTTTCCTGTCCTAATTAGTTGTTCTTTGGCTCACTAGTAGAATAGATAGCTGGTCCTCCTGACAAATCCAACTCTAAGGCATTAGCTCACATTTCTAAAATCAGTAGCCCTTATTATAATATTTATTATTATACTGATGACTGATGATTGAAGGGGTGCAAAGGGAACGCATTGCTCTAGGCGGACCCAGGGTTAGCAGATAACCAAGATCCCAAATGTACCTCCTCACGGTGCACCCTGGTAACATAAATACAGCAGCTCGAGCTGATTCTGGCCAAATCATTTGGGGATCGTGTCCGAGAATGTGGAGGTAGCAGATGGAAAGTAATTTGACTGCATAAGAGACAGACAATATCTCTGACACCACCAGCAGCACCACATATAGCGACACTGTCGACAGACAGTGAAGCTAGTCAGTCCAG
The DNA here is from genome assembly GCA_034231615.1 of Meghimatium bilineatum. Classification (NCBI taxonomy): domain Eukaryota; kingdom Metazoa; phylum Mollusca; class Gastropoda; order Stylommatophora; family Philomycidae; genus Meghimatium; species Meghimatium bilineatum. Next base: position 27,481,069 of record CM067304.1, on the reverse strand, counting down.
TCCAAACATTGGAGGGGCAGCCAATGTAAAATGCACGTAAAGGTAGATGCATGGCGAGTGACAAATAGATTTAATACTGAGTACAATGAAAGGGCAGAACAGCGCTAGAGGGCAGTGCGAACTGCAAATAGAAACTGAAAAGTTCCTAGGAAAGGGGAACTACAAGCTCCTTCAGCTCGAGGCGAGCTTCTAGTTACCTGTGCTCCTTACAGACAGAGACCCAGACCCAATCATTGGCGTTCAGAAAAGCAAGAAGTTCTAACCCAACTCTAATGTCGAGCTTTCCTAAACCGAAAATATGCTCGCGAAGAGAAAGGGTCCCATACCCAATGGACTCAGGCACAAAAGAGACAACGAATTTAGCCCTGGCCCAACTCTAATGTCAGGTTTTCCTATACCGGAAATACACTTGCAGAGAGAAAGGGCTCAGGCGCTATTGGGATAAGGTCGCTCAGCTCGAGAACGCCTTGCTCTCAAACGCGTGGTGTGAGACTCGAACTTGGACAAGGGGTACACGATGTCGGTGAATGACACCTCGGCTAAGAGGGTGACATAGCCAGGGTCCAACCAATATTGAGGCTGTCACAGGCTAGGGTAGCCCACCCGAATTGTCAAGGCATGCCGAAATCAGATGTGCTAGGCCTACACGGAATATAATGGTGGCACAACGTAATCACGCTCCCGGCGGAAATCGCACAGATATCCATGCTGGTTACAATGGAGCGAATGCAAAACAAACAAACAAACTGATGATTGGATGTGTTAGTGATGGCCAAACATTCTAACAAAAGTCTTATTCAGGATATGTTTCTGTGATTATTATTAATTGGGAATCATTCATACAATTACAGCTGGGCAGCTTTGAACATGTTTGCACTCACAGTTTAAAAATTACATATACTTCATGTTCTGCATTCGTTCTCAAAATCCTGCAGATTAACAGGATGTAATTAAGAGAATGGAATGTGTTGTGTCATAGTTTACAATTTCGCTTTCTTCGATGGCTGTATTTTTTAACATGACACCTCCTTCTGCATAGCTTCTGAGTCACTTTGACCCTATATGAGATGTGACAGCCAATTCCACCCCATTACCTCCTTAATCACCTCTTGTGATATACATGGAAGGTAAATAGCACTGCGACAAACATACACATTAGTATAAATCTACAATACTTTTATTGCGAAGCCAGCAATACAACTACTACACCACTGCTGCCAACATACATTAAATGAAATCTAAGAGGTAAGATAACAGTAATGGTGGTCAATATATCAGGCCTACCTAAGGTCAAACTGCAATATATATCCCTGGTAACGGACATCATTGCAGTGTGGGTAAGCAAATATAGGGGGATGAGGAAAATCAAAAGAATAAAAACATTCTACTAGAAATGATGTTTCATGCTAAAATCTGATGTCACTGTGAAACTACAAACACCCTTCTCATGAATATTGAAGCCATATGAAATAATGATTATAATAATTAACCCTGTAACTATTTGTGCTTATAGAGTTGCCACTTTTGGTCTACTAGGGGTGCTACTTCTGGTGCGCTATGGCTGCTACTTGTGGTCCGCTAGAGGTGCCACTGTGGAGCCATCATCATGATGTCATTGTGTTATCTCAAGTATCGTGGGATCTTGAGAGGAATAAGTGTTTACCAACGTTAGGAGGGTATCATTCAGAAAAGAAGATGTGGCAAAATGCAGCCACATTTTCCCAGGATGTTTTTGAGGGGTTCGATTCGCGCATGGAGACGATGCTTACAATTGGGTGTCATTGGATGTTTTGATAGACTAACTTAAATCTTGCAGTAAATCCTTCTGTCATGCAGTGGGTTGGTGCGGCCCTGATGCACAGGATAGTAGTTCTTAAGTGTGGTAACTGGGTATCGACACCAACGGTTATTAACCCTGGTCTGCCACAGGGATCACCTCTATCTCCTGTGTTTTTCAATGTATACACAGTACATATCACTAGCAATCAAATCACAGGTGCTGCAGAACGATGTCATGCTCTGATGACATCCTGGTGTATAGACAGGGCAGAAATCAAGAAGAATGCGTCATGAAACTACAGGAGGAGCTGGACAGACTGACAAATTGGTTTAGAGATAGAGAGGCTGTGGTAAATCTTTCTAATGCATTCGTAATGTGATTTTCCTTGAACAATCACATGGTAAAGACCCCCATGCCACATGTTTCGTTGGCTGGGAAAAGTTTAGAAAGTACCAGCACAGTGAGATATCTGGGTGTGTTTTTATACTGAATTCTGAGCTGGACATGTTGACCACGTTATCATAGGGGCAGGTAAAGGTTTAGCAGCAATGAAAGTTATGGCTGCTGCGCAGTGTGAGCAGAAATTATTTCTTTTGTACCTGGGTTTGGTGGTGGCTGTGGTGGAATATGCACTGGCAATTCTGACTCTTAGCCAAACTCAGATCAATAGACTGCATATAATCCAGAATGCAACAATATGTATCATTCTTGGGTGCACAAGAGATACATCAACAAGAGCTATGCTGTACTTACTTGACTGTCCAACAGCAGAGCACAGATTACAGCATTGCCGTGCATGGGCGTACCTTCAAATACATACAGATAAGGAAAACCCATTGCATTCCGAAATACAGAAAGTTAAAGGTAGCAGACTTAAGAGAGGGAAGTCGTGGATGGGACGTGCTGAGGATGTCGTACAAAGCGTGTGCAGATTGCAAGATGTGGCAGCAGATGCGTAATGGATAGGTCTTGTTTGAGAGACAGATTTGTTTGAGAGTAGTAATAACACTGAGCAGGGAATGCAGAGAATTGTGTCCCACAGCTGTGGAGAACTGTGAAAGAAGTGCAGGCTTTGGTCAGTGAGAATGCCAAAGAGGAGGATGTGATTTTATACACTGATGGATCTGTGATTAGACATGTTCTCAGTGCGCAAGTAAATCAATCAGGGAGGAGAGGGGAGCCTTTGCTGTTACTATGAGTAACATGACCATGGAGATTATGGTGGTGATCAGGGTATTTGTGTGGGTAGGCACACAGAAGGTAATACTGGTCTGCATCTTGAGTGACTCTATGAGTATGATTAGGAAGGTACAAGTGGGTCTCGTTCGTGAACAGTGGTTTGAGGCCTTGAGATAGATGAGGCTGAAAGTGGTTACACTTATTTTCGTGCTAGGACATGTGGGTGTTCGAGGCAATAAAAGTGCAGATCAACTGGTGTCATGCGCCTTTGTGGCACAGGTCGATGGGGCAATATGGATCTAGCTGACGTTTTCAACTCCTTAAGAGATCTAGCACGAGAGAGGTGAGACTAGTGTGGATGATGATTCCTGTTCAATGGCCAGGATTAAAGAACAGGGTTTGAAATGCAAACATTCTGGTTGATTCTGAAGAATGATGGTCAACCAGCATAGAACCGGTACTGTCAGCAGAAGTGTAATAGCATATAAACTCTGGGAGATATCGGAGCAACTATGGACATGTTCAGTTTGCAGTGATGATGATCCGACGACTAACTAACTAGCTATCATCACAAAAGCTAACCAAACATCATTATCCTCAGTTATACTGGCTTGGAGTGGAAAAAATCACGCTCGTGCTGTTATCAAGCCAAGATATACTTTGTGCACCTCTTCTTCTTTCACCCTCTACACTATTCCCTTCAGGATAAGAGAATCATGTCATATTAGATGTCCAAACACCTTAGGCTTGCATTGTTCCACCAATATCAACTGTGCTTCCTGCAAGCTCTGAGGCCACATAATAAATAATGTATATTTACATCTTAGTTCTGACTCTGTGACAAAGATGTACAGAGTGCATCTCAGACAGCAAAGACACCAGGTTTAATTTCTGCCATGTTTCCAAATGTTAGAGATTCTCCGTTTCAGAATTCAAGGATAGGGTCAAAAGGACTGTGATAACTGGGAAAAACTCAAGTCCTTAGATATCTGTCCAGGATAAGCTTTATATAGATGCTATCTATGGTTGCTGGTCCAGCAATCCATGGACTCATGCCCTTTGCCCCAGATATTATATATGTACATCTACACTCATTCTCAAACTCCTGCAGACTAGTAGGATGTAGTACAGAGAACAGAATTCATTGTGACATGGTTTACAGCTTAGCTGTGATATCTGCGCCTTTTGGCCTGACAAACGACTTCAATATTACTTCTGGGTCACTGTGACTTGACCCTCTTGGATGGGACAGCCAACTCCAACCCAAAACTTCCTTAGTCATCTATGACATTCGTAGCAGGTAGCAATTTTGCTATTCGTTGCTCCTTTCTCAGGCCCAGCAACACATAATCTATATACTTATGAACATCTGTAAAGAAGTGAAAAGTCATCTATATATTTATATATATATACCATATCTACCTATATATATATATATATATACCATATCTACATATATATATATATATATATATATATATATATATATATACCCCATATCTACCTGGAAAGATCTAGGGGAGAAGAGATAAATGGGGGACACAGAGAAAAGTTGCTAAATGGACTAGTATTGTGGCACGGTAGAAGTTCACCAACCGAGCTTATTGACAACACAAAAGACAGAGAGTCGTGGAGAAACATGATTGCCTACGCCAGTCGGCATGGCACTTGATTGATTGATATCTATGTATATATAGCTATAATGCCTTGTTTCGCAACATGGGGAGCACATCCACAGGGGAGCAATTCAAGAATTATCAACTTAACCCAACTTTGAAACATCAATCCCAATAAAAACCAAAAGGTGACAAATTATAAATTCAATCTTTATACCAACACTGTGTTATATCAGACGTGGACAATACTAAAGAATTGAAATTAATTATATATATCACTCAATGAGGAGACTAGAGACTTGTCTAAACTATAAAGAACAAGACTTATTAACTAAAGCATAAAAAGCAGTACTCAAAGAAATTAATGACCTTTGTTTGGGGGGGGGGGAGAGCAAAGGACGAAACTTTATTCTAAATGGGAACCACGGACTGAAAAAGGTTGAGATACACTGCTCTAGTGTGTTCTTGTCTATAAATAAATAGCCCTTGCCATTGTTGTAATATCTTTCATACTATTCATCATTTGAGGCATGGTCTTGTATTGGTGTCAATATCTTATCTCCTTAGAGCAAGTTCGGAAAATTCAAGAAGAATACAAAGAGGCTGCAACGGCAGTTCAGGAGCAGAAGAGCCTAATAATCCAACTAGAGGAAGACCTTAGAAATGTCAACGCTCTATCTTCCATGTTCCGTGGAGATGCTGAGGTAGAATGTCATGATACGGCATTTAGTTTGAACTGTACTTCTTGGTTTAAAAACATGCTTGTTTGTCTGTTGGAAATATGAGAATATAGAAGGTGAAAAGACAATGTACCTATTATGGCAAAGACTTTAGTCCAGATTGGTTATATCAGGGTTATGACCATCAACAATAATGGAGGTTGTCCATTATCTTGATTCCAAAGTATATCCCATCTAATTATGAGTAACAGAGCTGCTGTATCGTTTTATAACATTGGGAGAGGGAGGTTCCCAACAGCTTAATTTCATACCCAGAAGACTCCCATGTCTCAGAAACCTCCTATTCACTCAGAATCCCCCTACTCAGACCATCTACTAGAATCCCCGTACTCAGACCATCTACCAAAAGACCCCTACTCAGACCATCTACCAGAAGACCCCTATTCAGATCATCTACCAGAAGACCCCTATTCAGATCATCTACCAGAAGACCCCTACTCAGACCATCTCCTAGAAAAACCATCACTCAGAAGCCTCCTAAGATTTTATCTCCTAAAAGCCCCCCTTATCAGACCACCTCCCAGAAGCCCCTCTACTCAGCTCCATCACTCAAAAGCCTCTACTCACACTCTCTCGGAAACTTCCTACTCAAACCCCATCTCTCAGAAGCCCCCCTACTCATACTCCATTGTGTAGAAGCCCCTACTTATACTTCTACTTCTACTTACCAGGGTTTCACTTATCCATTCCTAGAATCCCCCTACTCATACATCTTCTAGAAACCTCCTACTCAGATCTCTCAGAATTCCCCTACTCAAAATCCATATCTCGCAAGCCCCCTACTCCTCCCTCTCAGAAACCCTCTACTCAGAATCCATCTCTCAGATGCCCGCTACTCATACTTCATCTCTCAGAAGCCCCCTATTGAGAGAGGACTGTTTGTTTATTTGTTTTTATTCATGATCTCTTGTACTATTTTACCACAGACATTGCTCCAGCAATACTTATAATCTTAGTTATTTCTCACATGATCTCTTCTTGTTCTGTTCTTACTCCTATCTCCCTGAGTAATTTATGACTCCTTTAATTGCTTAGTAACAGTCTCCTCCACCATTGTGTCCTCATCCAAAAAAACAAATACACAGAGAGTTTAAAATGTTCCACTTATCTATTGTCAGATGATAATAGACAAGTGGAACATTTTAAACTCTCTATGTATTCATCTTTTTGGACAAGGACACCATAGTGGATGATACTGTTATTAATCAATTGAAGGAATCATGAATTACTCAAAGAGATAGAGGAATAAGAAAAGTAGCAAATAGAACAGGAAGAGATCGTGTGAGAAATGAATAAGATTATAAGAACTTTTTTTACATCGTCTGTGGTCAAACAGAACAGGAAGAGATCATGTGAGAAATGAATAGAGACAAGAACTATTATAACAATGTCTGTGGTCAAACAGAACAGGAAGGGATCATGTGAGAAATGAAGAGATTACAAGAAATGTTGAAATACGTCTGTGGTCAATCATAAAAAACAGAGACTAAAATGAGAATGAATCCATATTGGCCAGCAGCAAGAGCATACAGCATGAAAATGAAAGAGGGAGAGGAAAATCAAGAAGGTGGATTGAAGGAGTTACCATTGTTCACAATATTACTGTGTATCATCTTGATAATCAAGCAACCAAACATACCATTCAATTCAAAGAATCACCAATGAGAAAATCATGGAAAGAATTAAACAGACACCAAAAGTGATAGAAATCAAGAAACTATGCTGAAGATAGATAGGTCATACATTACGAAGAATGTAATTCACTCTTCTAACACATTGCAAAGACTGACATGATTCGAACATTGGCAATGTTCTATGACCTGCAGGGAAAGAGGTAGACCAAGAAATACCCTGAGAAAATAATTAGATTAAAATGAATAAACGTTGGATAGAACATGGAACCAGTAACAATAACTAAAGATAGTGCACATTGGAAGAAATTTATTGATATATGCTCCATAGGTAGTGAAAGGTGAATAGAATCATATGCTAGTTTGTTTTTTATATGTGATGTGTTCTCTTTGTAGAACCTTGTCCTCGCTGCTAACTTTGTGCAAATCTTGATTCTGTGCATGCTGTCCTCTAGTGTCAAACTGAGGATGTTCTTAACCATCTTTGCTCTCAAATATTTTTAATCGGGTAGAAAACTGATGCTGTGACTCATATGGACAAAAGTAGTAAGGATGACCACTGTATCATTTGGAAAAAATTTCATGATTTTATCAAAAGAAATATTTCCAATATATTTATACCCAAACTTGCAAGTTTTTAGGGAAATGAGAAAGCTAATAAACTGGTGAGCCATAGTATCAAATGGTAAATCAATGGAACTTGTGAGCCATGGTATCGAAAGGTAAAATCAATAGAACTGGGGAGCCATGGTATCAAAAGGTAAAATCAATAGAACTGGTGAACCATGGTATCAAAAGGTAAAATCAATAGAACTGGTGAACCATGGTATCGAAAGGTAAAATCAATAGAACTGGTGAACCATGGTATCAAAAGGTAAAATCAATAGAACTGGTGAACCATGGTATCAAAAGGTAAAATCAATAGAACTGGTGAACCATGGTATCGAAAGGTAAAATCAATAGAACTGGTGAACCATGGTATCAAAAGGTAAAATCAATAGAACTGGTGAACCATGGTATCAAAAGGTAAAATCAATAGAACTGGTGAACCATGGTATCGAAAGGTAAAATCAATAGAACTGGTGAACCATGGTATCAAAAGGTAAAATCAATAGAACTGGTGAACCATGGTATCAAAAGGTAAAATCAATAGAACTGGTGAACCATGGTATCAAAAGGTAAAATCAATAGAACTGGTGAACCATGGTATCGAAGGGTAAAATCAATAGAACTGGTGAACCATGGTATCGAAGGGTAAAATCAATAGAACTGGTGAACCATGGTATCGAAGGGTAAAATCAATAGAACTGGTGAACCATGGTATCGAAGGGTAAAATCAATAGAACTGGTGAACCATGGTATCGAAGGGTAAAATCAATAGAACTGGTGAACCATGGCCATAGTATCAAAAGTTAAAATCAGTGAAACTGGTGAGCATGGCCATAGTATTGAATGGTAAATAAATGGATCATTCAGACCTTTTCAGAGACCTCTTCAGTTAGGAAAATTTTCAAAGTATCAATCATTGGTCGCTGTTAAGATTTTGGGAGATTGGTGTAAAGATTAGAGCGGCCCAGAAAGAGAAACATAATAGATATACGAAGAGACTGATAAACCAACACTGAGACCAGAACTGTGAGCTGCTACACTCTAATTAATTTATTCTTCTTGTCTCTTCTTCTGCATCCATTTTCTAACTCAATCAGATTAGCAGGATGTAGCCCAGAGAACAGGAATTCGCTGTGTCATGATTTATGGCTAGACTGTGAAATCTTCATCTTTCTGCCTGACACATCCAACTTCAGCATGGCTTTGAAGTCATTTTGATCTTTTATGGGATGAAACAGCCAACTCCAGCCCTAAAAATTCCTTAGTCATCTCTTATGACATGCATGGCAGGTCACAGTGTGGCTACTCTTTGCTTCCATATCAGGCCCTGGAAATAGAGATGTCTGCTAGATAAAAATAAAGATCTATTTCAATTTTTTCTCAGAAATCTATTTTAACTTGTTTTCAAACATCAACTTGTTTAACTTGTTTAACTTGTTTTCAGACATCAATTTTAACTTGTTTTCAGACATCAATTTTAACTTGTTTTCAGACATCAATTTTAACTTGTTTTCAAACATCAATTTAACTTGTTTTCAAACACCAATTTTAACTTGTTTTCAGAAATATATTTTAACTTTTTCTCAGACATCTATTTAAACTTTGTCCTTATTTTAACTTGTTCTCAGGCATCAATTTTAACTTGTTTTCAGACATTAATTTTAACTTGTTCTCAAACATCTTTCAACTTGTTTTCAGACATCTATTGTTTGTTTGTTTGTTAAGTAGGGGTTTATGCCTCATTTGGTCGAGCCCTTTCAACCTAGGACTGGTGTCCATGTTGGTTATATCGAGGCGGTTGGGGACCTGTGGTTTTTGTGGCTTGTCTGCCTGTTTGTTGCTAGGATGTGGCTCTGTTAGCCGGGTTCCCTGCCAGACATCTATTTAAACTTTGTTCTTATTTTAACTTGTTTTTAGGCATCAATTTTAACTTGTTCTCAAACATCAATTTTAACTTGTTTTCAGAAATCAATTTTAACTTGTTTTCAGACATCTATTTTAACTTGTTTTCAGGCATCTATTTTAACTTGTTCTCAGACATCTATTTTAACTTGTTTTCAGAAATCAATTTTAACTTGTTTTCAGACATCTATTTTAACTTGTTTTCAGACATCTATTTTAACTTGTTCTCAGACATCTATTTTAACTTGTTTTCAGACATCTATTTTAACTTGTTCTCAGACATCTTATTTTAATGTGTTCTCATACATCTTATTCACCTTATTCTCAGACATCTATTTCAACGTATTCTCTGACATCTTTTTTAACATGTTCTTAGATATCTAATTCAACTTATTCTCAAGACATTTATTTCAACTTGCTCCTTATTTCAACTTGTTCTCAGATATCTATTTCAACATTGTTCTGTGATTCATAAAAATATGGTATTATATGAACAGAACAACTTGTTCTTTCTGCTAGGGAGAGCCTGGACCTGCTGATTCCAACTCTGAAGCTATGGCCATCATTGTGAAGGAAGTTACCCATCTGACATCAGGTTTGTATTCCAGTCTGTTGAAATGCATTTTTTGTGTGTCGTCAAACCATCACATTCCTGTAGATGACTGCTTGTAATATGTTTCCATCTCACTCATGGTTCTGTACACTCCATCTCACTCATGGTTCTGTACACTCCATCTCACTCATGGTTCTGTACACTCCATCTCACTCATGGTTCTGTACACTCCATCTCACTCATGGTTCTGTACACTCCATCTCACTCATGGTTCTGTACACTCCATCTCACTCATGGTGTTTTAGCAAAGCCTAACATGGATGACTCATACAGAATAAATTAGGTCTGGGACCTAGGGACACAAAGAGTGGTTATGGAATGGTCTTCCTACATGAGGAATAGTTTTCTGCCTGTGAAGAGGCAGAGGAAAAATGTATAATGGGTGACACAGCTCTGAGAAACCACCCTACTGCGCATAGGAAGTACGAGCAAATTTCTCGCAATTCATGGGAACAGCAACCCAAAAACTCCATCTACTCAAGCGGCAAACATCCTTTATGAATCTTCCAGATCATGGATTGAAATTCTGATACAACAACAACTCTGACTGCCACTATTTTAGTGACCCATTTTAGGACCACTGTTTCGGTGACCCATTTTAGATCTGATGGTCAGATCTCCACTTCAGTAAATCTCTCAGGATATAAAAGTAGATGGTCAGATCTCCACTTCAGTAAATCTCTCAGGATGTAACAGCTGATAGTCAGATCTCCACTTCAGTAAACCTCTCAGGATGTAACAGCTGATGGTCAGATCTCCACTTCAGTAAACCTCTCAGATGTAACAGCTAATGGTCAGATCTCCACTTCAGTAAACCTCTCAGGATGTAACAGCTGATGGTCAGATCTCCACTTCAGTAAACCTCTCAGGATGTAACAGCTGATGGTCAGATCTCCACTTCAGTAAACCTCTCAGATGTAACAGCTGATGGTCAGATCTCCACTTCAGTAAACCTCTCAGGATGTAACAGCTGATGGTCAGATCTCCACTTCAGTAAATCTCTCAGGATGTAACAGCTGATTGTCAGATCTCCACTTCAGTAAACCTCTCAGGGTGTAGCAGCTGATAGTCAGATCTCCACTTCAGTAAACCTCTCAGGATGTAACAGCTGATAGTCAGATCTCCACTTCAGTAAACCTCTCAGGATGTAGCAGCTGATAGATCTGCACTTCAGTAAACCTCTCAGGATGTAACAGCTGATAGTCAGATCTCCACTTCAGTAAACCTCTCAGGATGTAACAGCTGATAGTCAGATGTCCACTTCAGTAAATCTCTCAGGGTGTAGCAGCTGATAGTTCTGGTTCTGTGTTGGTTGAATTTGTTTTATTTTTTTAATTTTTGTTTGGTGTTCTCTCCATGTCTACATATCCTCACTCCCAATTTTCACATTCTCAATAACTTGTGTTTATGTATCTAAAAATCGTCCAATTACGGGCATTGATAATGTCTTCTTGGTTCATTGGCTGATCATATGTTATGCTAGAAAATCAGCTAATTTGATAGCTCATTCATTCCCCTCCACACACACGTTCAAGGACAAAGTAAAGAGCAACTTTTCTCAATGAGGCCTACATTTTAGCTCTCTCCAGTGACCACCATTACCTATGCATCTCACCTGTTTTGACTTTCTAAATCATATTCATTGAATCACTCTGTGTGATTGCATCAGAATAGGCTTGAGATTCCAGCCAGTTTAGTACCTACTTTACAGCTATTACCATTGTTAGAATATTTTTTTAATGGTGAAGGCCAACTGGCTTCGTAAATTGTTATTCCATGTGTGTGATCTGGTAAAGCCCATGCCCATAATGAATGGTCGTGGATGACCAACTTATCCATGTTAATAATTATTTCTTCTTTTAATAGCAAACTCCCTTAGAGAAGACATATCTACGTTGCTGGTGCCATTACATTTTCATGTACATATAATTGTTTCTACCATCCACAGGAGACTTCAACAAGTCTGCAGCAGATTCCCTGCTGCCCATCATTCAGAGCCAGCGAGAGCGATATCGTCTGAGAGCACAGGAGCTTGAAGCTGTATGTTTGTGGTTACCTTTAATTTGTTATATTTTATGGCTGCATGTTTATGGCCAATGTTCCCTTCAAAAACATTCTTGTGCAGATTATTACTTGGGAACCTACAAGTTGATAAAAGTCTACAAATGGAGAATATAAATTTGACAGGAAAAGCCTTTTTATTTCTAGTTGACGCTCATTCATTCAAATGACATTTGTCCAGAATACATATATCCACAACATAGTCTTGATTATGGTTGTTTTGAACTGCTCATGATTCAGGACAAGTTAACCTACCATGGCTAAGAGCATGTTTAAACAATCTGAGATATTTTATCTGTCGTTTTGGATGGCCTTTGCTCCCATTACCATATCTTCCATAGTTTAGTCCACTGTTGTTTAACTCTTTCCGGACCAATCGCAACTATACTGGCTTTATAGCATGGGTCTACAGGACCTTTCACCACTTTACTGGTTTTTTATTTCATATTTTATTACTTCACAAGGCGAACTGTAACCTTGTGAAGTAATCAAATATCATCAATGTACTTATATATTCATATTCTGTATCCATTCCCCTTTCCAATGATATATTACACATACACTATTTATCAATATTAGTATGTCAAGTGATACAATGAAAAACACATGTAAGGAAATTTTATACAATTAATTTGGTCCAAACCTAAAAATAATGAAGTCCTGAAAGAGTTAATGTCTATTTCCCCCAGGTGAATGATGGTTGATTGCATTCATTCATTAACTTGCCGTTAACCATAGGGGTGGGAGCTTAAGCTGTCATTCCAAGGCCAGATGTGTCACCTTGGTTGCATTGAATAGCGGGGATCATCTATGAATAGCGAGAATCATCTATGAATAGCGGGGAACATGCATCTATGAATAGCGGAGAACATGCATCTATGAATAGCGGGGAACATGCATCTATGAATAGCGGAGAACGTGCATCTATGAATAGCGGGCAACATGCATCTATGAATAGCGGGCAACGTGCATCTATGAATAGCGGGCAACATGTATCTATGAATAGCGGGCAACGTGCATCTATGAATAGCGGAGAACGTGCATCTATGAATAGCGGAGAACGTGCAACTATGACCGGCGGAGATAGTGCAGTTATGACCGGTGGAGATCGTGTATCTATGACCGGTGGAGAATGTGCATCTATGAATATCGGGGAACATGCATCTATGAATAGCGAGAATCATCTATGAATAGCGGGGAACATGCATCTATGAATAGCGGGCAACATGCATCTATGAATAGCGGGCAACGTGCATCTATGAATAGCGGAGAACGTGCATCTATGAATAGCGAAGAACGTGCAACTATGACCGGCGGAGATAGTGCAGTTATGACCGGTGGAGATCATGTATCTATGACCGGTGGAGAATGTGCATCTATGAATATCGGGGAACATGCATCTATGAATAGCAGAGATTGTGCATCGGCAGAGGTCGTGCATCTATTATCTACGGAGGTCGTACAACTATGACCCGTGAAGATTGTGCAGCTATAACAGACAGGGATTGTGCATCTATGAATAGCAGAGAACATGCATCCATGGATAGCGGAGGAATAGCGGAGATCGTGCATCTGTGAATAGCAGAGACTGTGCATCTATTATCGGTGGATATCGTACAACTATGATCCGTGGAGATTGTGCATCTATAGCAGCGACAGCTTCATTTTCAGTCAGCGGCATCATTTTCTAAATTTTCGGTTTGTAATTCCTAAAAATAAATATAACATGACAATAAAATATTGGTTTAAATATTTGCAACATGAGGGGGAAGTGACTGGGGCAAACATGCGCAGTGAGTCCGCAGCGCATGTTTGCCCCTTTAGAGAGCGCAGTTACCCCAAAATCACACTGTTTACAATTTTTATAAAATATAATGAAAACAATAATTATCTAGACAAGGTAACATGCTTAATAACTTAACAATACAATATAGTTTTCAGTTTAGAAATGTAAAATAACATGACAGTAATTATAACAGAGGACAAAGATTGAGAAGTGCAAAAAAAGTTAGATCGAGAACATTAAAAAATGAATTTACTTCATAGCTCAAAAATGACCTACCCTTGACTGATGAAAATTCGTTGTGCGACTGAAACGGATGTTAGCATCCGGCGTGGCCATGTCATTTGCGGGAAAAACCCATAGTTCCGAAAAAAAACGACTGCGAATCTTTGCCCCCAGCGCATCTTTACCCCTGGCTACCCTAAGTCTACTTCCTTCAGGGCAGAAGCACTGGAATAAGTGGAATAAAACCACAAGGGGAATTACTTTGAAGGAGATAGAACCAACTAGTCTATAAGTCTGCTTTTTCATCTCCCAAAACTTAGTCAACAGCTCTCCTATTTGTTGCCACATCTGTGTAATATTTTTCTTGCTAAATGTGTGCCTGCATGTTTTCTATTAGACAAGTTTGTGATCAAGTCTTCGCATGTCTTTCCCAGCAAACATTGAGTCAACAACAACAGGTGACCCTGCTTCAAAATGAGATGGACAAGCTGAGGTCTGACAATGTCAAACTGTATGAGAAGATCAGGTTCCTTCAGAGTTACCCCAATAAGGTATGAAATAGATGTCTTTGTGAAAGCTGTTTTCTGGGATCTCCATGGCGCAGTGGTTACCCCATTTGCCGTGTATTCAAGAGGTAATAAGTTTGATACCAGGCAGTGACATTTTTGTTTACAATTGCATTTTTATGGAGGTCCTTGGAGATTTTCACTCTAAGCTACAGAGTTATGTGCTATGCTATACTCTCAGCAGGCAGTTTGCTGTTCTGTTTAAAGGGACTGAGTATTTATGAGGAAACCTGAGTACAAGAACAAAAAAATGTAGCTTCTTTGTAACTGGCCATAAAATATGTCAACAATTTTTGACACTTTCCCTTGCCAACAAAAATTCAGGGATTTCCCCTTTCCTTGTCAACAAGGATTCCCCTTCCCTTGTCAACAAGAACTCAGAGATTCCACTTCCCTTGCTTAAGTCCAAAAAAATGTGACTCCAATTAAACAATTTTTTAGCATAAAAAATGTGAAGAAAAAAACCCGTACATTTTCATACTTTTAGAAATTGTTTCAAATTCAAATAATTTCATTGGTACATATAAAAGTGCTTGTCCAGTTTAAGAATAGTCAACTTCAAATTGTGTTGTTTACCTGTATGTTACTGGAGACAGAAATGTGCACACAGAATAGTAACACTGTCACCTGTCATGCATGTCATAAAAAGCAACTAACGAGGTTTATGCATGGTGTTATTCTGTAGGACAGGGACACAAAATGTTATGTTGCAGTTGGATATGACTGGTTAAAAAGGTACAGATAAGGATCTCCCTAGCATTGTGGTTGAGTTATTTGCTTTGTATTCGAGAGGTTGTAGGTTTAAATCTCGCTCACATCTTGTCTATAAAATTGATTTTTTTAAAGATTCCTGAGGATTATCACTTTTACGTGCCCATGTGGGGGTGACTTGAGAACAGTGAAACTTGCACCTTTCAGTAGCAGATATCACTGCACAGAATGATGCAGTTCTCTAGTTCTCCAGACTGCATCATTCTTTCTTGTTTCTTCTTCATTTGTTTTCAAACTCCTACAAATTAGCCGGATGTAGCCCAGAAAATGGAATGAATTTTGTCATGGTTTACAGCTTGTATGTGATATCTGCATCTTTTATTCTGACACATCGAACTTCAATATTGCTGCTTCCGAGTCACTTTGACTCTCAATGGGATGCAATGTCCAACTCCGCCCTAAAAACCTTAATCGTATCTTACAGCATGCATGTCAAGTAAGAGTATCATTATTCATTGCTCCCCTTCTGGACCCTGGCACACATTTAGCAGGAATCAGAGAAGAAATCTCATGTACAAATTCTGGAGAATGACCATAAAACACACGTCTCCTATCATGACCTTCTCCTTTCAGTTTCAACAATCAAGGAGCAAAGTCACCTCTTTGCTATGTTACAATCCTAACCTCTTGAGTTGTAGTGGTATAGGGGTATCTACACTCACCAACAAACAAAACATTCTGGGTTCGATCCCCAGCTACTGTCCATTATTTTATCCATTCCAATATGATGTGCATGCAGTCTTATTATAAAAATGTTGGTAGTATAATCCTAGTCGGGACATAGCGATCAACCCAGCATTTCTTTTGTTGATGTAGTGATTATGTTATTAGCTAGAATCTCAGATGCTGTATATGTGCTAGAATAATTTATATGTGCAAGAATAATTTATATGTGCTAGAATGATTGTATATGTGTTAGATTGATTGTATATGAGATATTGATATTGTATGTGTGCTAGATTTATTGTGTATGAGCTAGAATAATATGCTGTACGTCTGTCCCTGGTCTGTGGTTTCCCTAATTAGAAATATAGTTGATAATTGAATTCATTGGTTTATGTCAAGGATGGAGCAAGAGAGGTATGTATCTGAGGGAGTTGTATTATTTGTTGTTAATTTTGCCAATAAAGTTAGTCACTTCTCTAATATTTCCTTCAATTTTTCATCTTTTATGTTTGTTTGTCCTAATCTATCTCTCATTCTTTTATTTATTATTTCTTTTTTACACTGTTTCTGTATTTTCTTTCTCAACCCTCTCTTCTAGTACTGTATATTCTATTTTCTTTCTCAACCCTCTCTTCTAGTACTGTATATTCTATTTTCTTTCTCACTTCTCTCTTCTAGTACTGTATATTCTATTTTCTTTCTCAACTCTCTCTTCTAGTACTGTATATTCTATTTTCTTTCTTAACTCTCTCTTCTAGTACTGTATATTCTATTTTCTTTCTCAACCCTCTCTTCTAGTACTGTATATTATATTTTCTTTCTCAACCCTCTCTTCTAGTACTGTATATTCTATTTTCTTTCTCAACCCTCTCTTCTAGTACTGTATATTCTATTTTCTTTCTCACTTCTCTCTTCTAGTACTGTATAATTCTATTTTCTTTCTCACTTCTCTCTTCTAGTACTGTATATTCTATTTTCTTTCTCAACCCTCTCTTCTAGTACTGTATATTCTATTTTCTTTCTCAACTCTCTCTTCTAGTACTGTATATTCTATTTTCTTTCTCACTTCTCTCTTCTAGTACTGTATATTCTATTTTCTTTCTCACTTCTCTCTTCTAGTACTGTATATTCTATTTTCTTTCTCACTTCTCTCTTCTAGTACTGTATATTCTATAAAGTATATTCTCTTACATCTGTATTATTTAATATGATTTTATTTTTCATTTGTATTATTTCATGGCTTCTCTTTCTTATTTCTTTGCCTCCATAAGGATTATTTCTATATTTTATATTTTTTGCTAATTTATGGTAATATTTCAACATTATTTTTTACTTTATCTACATGAACAAGTCTGATATTAAAATATTCAGAAATAAATGTGTAATATCAATCATTTAACTTTGTTCACTCGCACACACATACATACGCACATGCTAAACCAAATAAATATATATAGGCCTATATATATTATATATTGAAATATATATATATACATACATATTTAATATATATATATTAATTATTTAACTTTTAGAACCCTGGATTAAAATTGCACAATAGTTTCCCTGCGCCTGAATTCTTTTTTGTAAAATTTGTGTTATCAATGGTGAGTGTTTGATAAACGTGATAACTTTTGTGTTTGTAAAGATATCAAATTTTTTGCACATGTAGATAAACTAGTGAATAATGAATATAATTGTGTTTTTGTTATAGTTATTGTTGTATGTGCGATAGGACAGTTGTTAGCAAGTTGTAAAAATTGGGTGAAAAATCTCAAAACGTCATTTAAAAAATCGCAAATATAATTTCTTGACGGCCATAATACTTGAGCAATGTGTGGTAATATTGATAAAATCCTCCTAAATACCTATTCCTGTTATAAATATGTTGTTTCATATCCAAACTAATATAATATGGACTGAACAAACTAATAAAACGTGAAGAAATTGCATATAATGTCCGTATGTCCAATACTAGGTCTAGAACTACATACAATGTAATAATATTCCATGCGGACACGTAACACCCCTGATACATATTGTATTTGTGTTTTTAATGAAGAAACAAACATTCTTATAATATAACAACAAATAAAACACAAAAATAATTAAAATATGTAGTCATGATCACTACTGTGCCATTTGATAGTAAAATATGGCATCAAAAAAGACAAAGTCGTTCCAGAAATTGGTTGACAAAATCAGCAGGCTTTCTCCCTTCTTACAATTCTTACAAGGCTCTGGTGTATTCCTAGCTTCGTGTGGTGGAAATTCTACATCATATGAACTTTACTTCGTGAAGTTCTGTACTCGGGAATCTGACCATAGCAACGGGTGCATCTAAATATTAATGGTTTGCTGGAGACAGGGAGTTAATTTTTCTACCGCTTTCTACAGACTAATTCTACATTCATGTGCTATTCTCTCTTTTTCTGTCTGTCTTGCTATCTCCTTCCAGTCTACACAATATTCTACATTCACACACATTTTTCCCCTTTACCGGTATTCTGTTCTCTACTTTTTTACTTCTTTTATATTTAATTTCTACAGTTATTTCTATACACATATCTGATTTGTTTTCTTTTTCTCTTCAAATCTATTTGTATTTTCATCTCTCTTAGTGTCTTCATTAAGGTCCATGTCTTTTTATGTTCTAAATGTTTTTGTCTGTTTCAATTTTTAATTAGTTTTTTTTAAATTCTCTTCATATTTATATTGCTTAGTCATGTTGTAAATTGTGGTAGCAATTGTGGTGAGCTTCTACCGTGCTATAATACAAGTCCATCTAGTAACTTTTAACCATCTAGTAGTATGTTTATTTATATAAATTGTGCTAGTAGTAGGTGTAATGAAATAAATATTGATAAAACTAATTTTTATTGAGTAAAATGTATTAGACATATGATTTTACATTAATAACATACCATATATATATATAATTTACTGTTATATTTTATGCTGTATAAAGGGAGTGTGTATCTATATATACACATATACGTACACATTCCCTTTATGGTACAACTCTCAGAGAACCGAACATTTGGAAAATCAAATGAGATTCAGCCCAGACAATGGTCCTAATTATCAATGTGCACATAGTGACCCAACTATGGACAGGTGACAAGCAACTATGTGCAGGACATGACAACTTCATGGTAGAACCCAGAATCAGGCAAATATGTTAGCCCTGCATAATTGGATAGCTCCCTTGAATGACAGGGAAGGCTTAGCTTACTGCCCCACACATCTCGCTGACCATGGTCAAGAACTGGGTTGATATGGACACATCTGACAGGAAATCATGCTTGGCAGGACAGCTGAAGCTCATGACTCCAACTTTGCATGTTGTGAAAAGGTAGAAAACCACCAAAACTCCTAAATTCTAACCCCTCTGAGTAGGAGACTTCTCAAAGAATTTCACACTGCTGGGACTTGGTCTTCTAGGCATGAAACAAAACTCTGGGGAAACCATACCATTGCACGTAGGAAGTAAGAGCTAATTGCTTGTAATTCATAGGGATTCATATAACAACAACACACACATGCACGAGGGAGAAAGGGAGGGAGAGAAAGAAAATTGTAAGATTAAGTTTTTTGTGGGAATTTGATTAATTCCTTGGAAATTCCACCCCATTTTTTTCTTGTTTTTGTTAATTTTTCCCATTTTATTATTTTCCCTATTGGTTTGTTTTAGAATGTGAAATCATTGGGAAATAATTTGATACAACTTCAGAAAAAAATTACAAACTGGATTCCACAGAAGAGGAGTGTATGCCAAATATGTTCACATAGAAACATATATGTTCACAAATATGTTCATATGTTCACATATGTTCATCATTGAATTGTGCATTCAATAGAAGCATCATTGAATTGTGCGTTCAATAGAAACATCATTGAATTGTGCGTTCAATAGAAGCATCATTGAATTGTGGCTATTTGGGATCTCTGTTGTAAAGTGGTCTAGACATAATGCTTTGTGTTCACTAGGTTGTGGTTTTGGGTCACTATATTTTGTTTACAGACCCATGAAGGTCACTGGAGGTTATTATGTGAGCTATGGAGTTACATGTTCTGGGCAATTCGGCAAAATGTGGCCTACCAAAATGGCAAGAAATTAGCTGAGAAATCAGTTGCGTACCCCACTACAACATCCAGTATGGGAATGGAAATAGAAGCGGTGACAGCGGCTCTCACTTGGCTGGCAATGCAACCACCAACAGACTCAGTGATTCTATCGGACTCTCAAAGTATGCTGCGCAGAATAGAAAAGTGCAGGATCAGAACTGAATTGGTCACTCTTCTCAACAATGCACAGAGCATAACATGGATCTGCTGTCCAGGTCACGCTGGGATCAGGGGAAGCGAAAGAGCCGATGTGTTGGATCGCAAAGCCTTGGTGAACAGTACCTAGATAAGAAGAGTCGGGATTGAATTGGTTAG
Source organism: Meghimatium bilineatum (assembly GCA_034231615.1). Classification (NCBI taxonomy): domain Eukaryota; kingdom Metazoa; phylum Mollusca; class Gastropoda; order Stylommatophora; family Philomycidae; genus Meghimatium; species Meghimatium bilineatum. Next base: position 27,460,484 of record CM067304.1, on the reverse strand, counting down.
AACAGTCATGGATTCCCTACGAGAAGATGAGGAGGAAGTCAAATGAAACAATGTACATGTTTAGAGAATGGTAGAAATGGGAGTGGCTAGAGGCAATGGGAGAAAATGAAAACATCAGGAAAGATCAGAAGAATGCGTAATCATCAACTGACTGGGACACTGAGCTTATACACTTTTAGATGGCTGACAGAACGGCAAGCAGAGCATATATGGGTATGCCCCCAGTGATGTGACACTTGTTCCTAATCAAGAATCAAACGATTTGGCAGGCAGCATGTTGCTCTGTTGACAGAGACAGATTACACTGAATACAATGCAATCACTCTTCTATGCATTTTTGTTCTACGTGAATTTGTCGGCTACAAAGAGACATTTGATAGCACTCCTAGTGACGGTTTGACCACACATAGTGACGTTTGACCACACCTAGTGAAGGTTTGACTACACCTAGTGAAGGTTTGACCACACCTAGTGAAGGTTTGACCACACCTAGTGAAGGTTTGTCCCAAAATTGAATGCTAGTTCTGAACATAGTATGATTAGATGAGATAAGGTTTCAGTAAGGCTTTTTTTTATATAATTTTTATTTTACTCAGTTTTTCTCCGAAGTACTCTGTTCCGCTCAACAGATCAGCAAGCCACCAACCAAAAATACCAATCATAGCACGTAACTTCATAGCTTTAAGCTATATTTTCCATGAATGGGAGACTGTAGTACAACCGTGCACAGTTATATACATTTTTTTCTAAATAAAAAATTGATGAAACAGGTTTTACAGAGAACCTGAAACAAAGAACATTCATGTTTGCTTACCATCCCAATTTTTTGTAAAATTTGCTCTGATCTGAAATTTTGTTAAATTTTGTGACATCACTGACTGCCAGCTCAGTTCTAGATACACATTGGCTACTGTAAGTTTCTTAAGACTATCTATGCCCGATAGATATGCAGTACTTAAGAAATGAGGAAATACTGGAAGAAATAATCAAATACTGGCCACCTACATAACCCAAACCTTAAGCCCAGTCTTTCTCCACCCATACAGCCCTTCTGAAAATCATCTCACGTCCACCTACTGTTGGACAATTATATCCAAGGGAGATAATCAATTAAAAAACTAAGAACACAGATTTACCTACCCCTTGTAATTTATTCTAGACGTCTTCTGGACAGGTAGTAGGACATGTACAAATTGTCCTATTAGGCATGTAATAAGACACGTCCAAACTGTTCAGACATGTCCAAACTGTTCAGACATGTCCAAACTGTTTAGACATTTCCAAACTGTTCAGACATGTCCAAACTGTTCAGACATGTCCAAACTGTTCAGACATGTCCAAACTGTTCAGGACTAAACAGTTAATAGGACATATACCAAACACATATATCCAAACTGTCCCCGAGACAGATAGCAAGGCATGTCCATACAGTCATTAATGTATGTGTGTGCAGAACTACATGCCAGAAGTAAACCCGAATCCAGATCACCTTATCAGTGGGAGAGTGATATAGCCACTACAGTACCACTGTTTCCCAACTGCCTTTTTATTCAACATGTCTACAGAAAAGGTCCTCACTAGCCACAAGATGCAAAGTTCCAACAAGTGCTATTATGAAGTGGAGACATGGATGTAACATGTTCATATGATGCTGTGCTAACTCTTATAACAAACTCTCATTATGCTCTGTTGTACAATATATATCTCAAGTTATTGTTTATGACTCGACTGAGACACTTATCTTTCCACTGTATAACTTGGCTGAGACACTGATCTTTCCACTGTACATCTTGACTGAGACACTTATCTTTCCACTGTATGTGACTGAGACGCTTATCTTTCCACTGTACAACTTGACTGAGACACTTATCTTTCCTCTGTACAACTTGACTGAAACACTTATCTTTCCACTGTACAACTTGACTGAGACACTTATCTTTCCACTGAACAACTTGACTGAGACACTTATCTTTCCACTGTACAACTTGACTGAGACACTTATCTTTCCACTGTACATCTTGACTGAGACACTTATCTTTCCACTGTACAACTTGACTGAGACATTTATCTTTCTATTTGTTGAAGTATTAATGAAATACTGCAGTCAAACTGTCTGTGATACCTGTACTTCCTGTTTGTATGCTTCCGGTATCTATCTAACTACCACCTTTCACTCGGATACGCATTCATTTCTACTTGTGGTTTTTTTATGTTTGTATGTTATGTCCGTATCTTGAAAAAGGCCTATTGGTCCGAAACATAGACGACTTTGTCCTGTGTATTGTCATTTGTATGATTATATTCTGTGTTTTGTTTTGTTGTACGTACCATATTTACATCCGTTAGTGATAGAGTGTAGTGTTTTAGTCGTCATTCAGTAGGACTTCATTACCTGTCTTCCACGTGAGTATTATTTTCTATTATGTTCTACTAGCAGTACCACCTTCTATTGATTACCACTTATTTATATATCCACTTCTTTCTAGCCATCTTCCAATAATAATAGATCATTCTAGACTGGTTATCTTCCATACATTCAACAGGGTGCAGCTTCCGATGATGTTACCAGCAATTATTCATCCCAGTATGAGGAGAGATTGGACCCATTCACATACTTCAGTCGTGCAGTATGGACAATAATTTCACAAATTGCATTATTTATCATTTCATTTGCTAGAATTTTCTATTATTTTAAATTCACACTAAATGTTCGTGTGTAGATGCTAATAGAAAGAAATCGTTATTAATTGCTACAATCATTGAAGTTGCTTTAGACTAATTCTGTGAATGAATCATGAATGATTACCTACACAAGAATACAATACAATCTCTTCCAGTTATAATAACAGCCATCACATTAGATGACAACAACAGTTTCAGACTTGTGTTGTTGCATCTCTTTGGTTTGTGAAGAGAATTGAAAGTCCAATCCATGCATAGAATCTTCTGCCACATTTGGGACAAATATGTTCAGAATTTTACATCTGTGTTTATTGCAGTAAAATGGCTTCCAGTAAAATGGCGTGAAGTGACAGCTGTGTTATTTCTTGTGACCACAAATGGAAGTCCAGTTCAATGTTTCAGGACTATTCACATGGAATATGTAGTTTCTTTCTGTATGTGTTAGAGATCACGGTGTAGCCATGGGAATTTCCTGATACAACACTGAGACAGGATTAGCAAATTGCCAATGAGAGCACAATGGCTCGTAGTAAAATGGAGATATTTCTGAAGACAACTACTAGTAATATTAAACAACAAAAGAAAAAAAAAACATTTGATTTTTGCTACAATCAACATTTGTGGGGGAAAAAAATAAGAAACATGACCTGATAGATGTAATGAAAAGGAGAAACATCAAAATACTAGGACTAGCAGATACGAATATTAAAGACAGGGGCTGTAAGAAACTATATCAAAATTACATGTTCCTATACAGTGGAGTTGACTCAGTTTCAAGAGCAAAGCATGGGGGTAGGCTTTTTTGTATACCCGGTATTCGCTAAGAACATAGTTCAAGTTACACATCATAATGAACGATCAATATTGGTCATGATTACAATACAGCATGTAAACACAACATTTATACAGGCCTATGCCCCATTTAACATACCAAATAAAGGAAAACAAAAGAGAGGAATTTTTTGAGGATATAAAACAGATTAATAAATAACAGCAACAATGAAGATGAGCTATATATTTTGGGAGATTTTAACGCACATCTGGGTGCAAATAGAGAAGGAATAGAGGAATATAAAGGACCTTTTGGCTACACAAGAAACAAGATTAACGACAACGGTTATAAACTAATAGATACATGCATCCAGCACAATCTCTTTATAATGAACCCCTTCTATAAACATAGTCACAAGTGTATAAATGGAACAGCTTTGAATGCAAGAGCCAATTAGAAATTATACTCACCAAAAAAACAATAGATGAAAAACAATAGATGCATGAGTAATGCCTAACATGTGTGCAGACACTGACAATAAGGCAGTAATAATAACAGTCAAAACAAACAGAGCAAAAAATAACAAGCACAAGAAAATCACCAAGGGCAACTATATATACAGAAATTGAAAGAACTAAACATGCATGAATAATATATCCAGGAAGTTCACAAAGCTGCAGAAAATGCCCAGAACATAGAAGAAGAATGGAAATATTTCAAAAAATGTCAGCATACAAACAGCAGGAAACATATGCGGATATAAAAACCATAAAGGCACTAAACCAAAAATAACAGCTTGGTGGACAGAAGAGGTAAAGAATGCAATGAATGATAATACAAGAAATGGGCAACAAGAAAAATACATGAAGATTACTTAGCCACTTAGCATACAAGACAGCAAAGATTAACACCAAGAAAATGATCAAATCTGCAAAAATTAAGTCATGGCAAGAATATGAAGAAATGCTTAACAAGGTAAGACAAAACACACCAAAGATGTTCTACAAGAAAGTACAAAACATGAGAATTTTTAAAAAAAACATGAACGAACAGAAATAATCAACGATGAACACAGCAACATACCAAATAGTCCCCCAGAAATCATGGAAAGATGGAAAAATTACATCAATCAACTGTTAAGCTTAAAGGAAGGAGAAGTGATTACAACAATAAATACAATCTAAGGAGACCTAGAACCATACATCCTGAAATCTGAAATTGAAGACGCAGTTAAACATGCACTAAACAGCAAAGCACCAGGAATAGATGGCATACCTATAGAACTAATAAAAATGCTAATAGTGACAGGTATAAAGTGGCTACACAGACTGTTCAATGTGATATGGAAAACACAAAAGACACCACAAGAGTGGAATACAGCAGTGATTGTTCCCATCTTGAAGAAAAAAGGCAGTAAGAGAGACTGTACTAAGTATAGAGGCATCTCTTAAGTCACAGGAACATATTTAGCAAGATACTAGAGAGAAGGATGCAGGCATATATAGAACCACAGCTTAAAATGAAAGCCTGAAACTATTTGGTGGTATCCTTGTTTGTCACTTCGGACCACACAGTCCATATGACTGCATGGCTTCAATACAGCCAGATAATATACAAAGGAAACACTTAAAAGGCAACATTAAAAATAATTTGAGCAAACATGGACACAGGTAATCAAAGTGACTAACCTGATATCATAAAAGATCCTACTGATGTTTGAAAGAAAACAGCTACAGGTACATTATTCTTCTAGAGCTAGACAATCTAAATTGTTCATCCATTATCTGTTGTGATGAGTGCATTTCTGTATGTGCACAATGATCAGATTTGTTCTCTAAACCAAACTAAAGTTAATGTGTCTACAGGAGAGGCAGAGAAGATATCAAGATCTGAAACCATATGACAAGATAACACTCAGTATGGTAAGTCCAATATTTCTTCTTCTTCTTCATCGTTCATTCTCAAACTCCCGCTGGATCTCCCTTGTAGCAAGACCATTGTCCTACTAGATTTCTAGCAGGATGTAGTCCAGATAATGGAAATGCGTTGTGTCGCCGTTTTATTTGTGCCAATGGCCCGACACATCCGTCTTCGGCAGAGTCCAAGATTTAATTTCAAGTCTTACAGTTAGATTTGGTATGGTATGTTTATACTTGATATCAAGTCTTACAGTTAGAGTTAGTGTGATAAGTTTAATACTTGATGTCAAGTCTTACTGTTAGAATTGATATGATAAGTTTATACTTAATGTCAAGTCTTACTGTTAGAGTTGTTATGGTAAGTTTAATACTCGATGTCAAGTCTTACTGTTAGAGTTCCTAGGTTAAGTTTATACTTTATGTCAAGTCTTACTGTTAGAGTCCCTATGGTAAGTTTAATATGTGATGTCAAGTCTTACTGTTAGAGTTGGTATGGTAAGTTTAGTACTTGATGTCTACTGTTAGTTGGTATAAGTTTAATACTTGATGTCAAGTCTTACAGTTAGAGTTGGTATGGTAAGTTTAATACTTGATGTCAAGTCTTACAGTTAGAGTTGGTATGGCAAGTTTAATACCTGATGTCAAGTCTGACTGTTAGAGTTGGCATGTAAGTTTTAATACTTGATGTTATTTCTTGTAGTTAGTATGATAAGTTGTAACATTTCATATCTAGCCTCTTTATCATATTGGTGGCTTTAAACTTTAGAACCCCGAATTAAGATTACGCAATTTCTCCCCTGAGCCTGACTTCTTTTTTGACAATATGCATTATTTTTGGTGAGTATTAGAAAAACATTTTTGTTTTTATAGATTTTAAATAATTTCTGCATATGTAAATAAAGACATGAATAATGCATGTAATGGCATTTATTTTTGTTGTATGTATGATGTGAAAGATGTGAGAAAGTTATGAAGCTGAAAATGGGGAGAAAAAATGACATTAAAAATCTAATAAAATATAGAAAAATAATGTCTTGATGCATCTACACATATGCAATGTGTGGCAACACTGATAAAATCTTCCTAAATAGCTATGCCTGTTGTATATATGTTGTATCATAACTAACATAATGTGGACTGAACAAACAAATAAATCATCAGTCATTCTATATTAGATCTAGGCCAACAATGTAATTATTTTCAATGCCAATCTGTGGCAACCAGATAAATATTGTATTTGTACAATTTTTTTTATATACTAATGTTTTCATAATATTCAAACAAATAAAACACTAGGAAAACAAATAACAAATAATAAAACATGGAGATGTCACTTACCTACCTCGCTGATCCAGTCTGTTCAATATTAGACCTCGAGATATTTCAATCAAATACATTCCTAATTAATCCAGTGTCCTAGTTCCGTATGAAAGTGATGAAATGTCTGGGTCTGTTCTCAGAAAGTAATGTATTAATATTATTGTCTTGGAAAACAACTGTAATGCCCAAGAAATAATTGGAACAGAATCCAAAAACATTACATGAAATATGGCGTTGAAATTCAACAGAATTCATTCATGCAAACCGGCAGTCAAATATTTTTTCATCATACCCTTTGAAAGAATGAACTTGGGGGATGTGACATATTCCTAGCTTCGAATGGCACGAATCATTTATCACATGAGCCTAACCTCATGTAATTCCATACTGATGAATCTGGACTTAGCAACTGGTGTATCGGTACGACGTCTGGCCCTTAGTAACGTATATCCCCCTTAGTAAAATATATCCGTTTGCATATCCACATGACCACAGGGTCCTAAAGGTTAAGATATAGTGTCAAGCCTTAATTTTAGAGTCTACATGATGTCTTCAACTTGACACCTTAATGTGAAGTCTTGGTGTTAGAGAGGGCATGACAAAATGAGTTTGTAATATTTCTTCTATTTTCTCTTGCAGGGTCGCCTGATAATGGGAAACAGAACAGCTCGAGTGTTTGCGTTCTTTTACACAGTGATTCTTCATGTTCTGGTGTTCTTGGTGGGTGCCTTTGTGCATTGTCTTCAGAGTTTGGGTAGTACTGGTGTAGTCAGGTGGTTAGATGCAGGCTTAGTCAGGTGGTTGATAGGCTGTGGTAGTCGATTTGTTGGCATGTTGGCTAGTCAGGTGGTTGAACTAGTGGTGTAGTCTGGTGGTTAGATAGTGGTGTAGTCATGCAGTTGATGTGCTAGTGTATTCAGATGAATGGAGTGTTGGTGTAGTCGTGTGGTTGGGGTACTGGTGTAGTCTTGTAGCTAGGGTAATGGTCTAGTGGAGCTGTTAGAGTACTAGCTTAGTCACAGTTGCCAAATACTCTAGACAGAGACTGTACAGTAATTTTAAGTTTAGAAACATGGACAAATAAACAGAAAATTTGAGGAGAGAATAGATGTCTTTGAGAAATGGATAGGCCTATACAGAAAAACTTTGATTGAAAGAGACGCAGACAAATAAAGGGATCATTAAAATAGGAATGAGAAAAATAATAGATGAAGGAATAATAATTGAAATATATACAGGTTTAGGACATTGCTTTTCAACTATTGAAGAATAATTTTTAGACTATTAATATGCCTAATTATATGACCAGTACAATGTAGATGGTCTGCTTTTTAACCACAAGTTAATTCAACCAAGTTGGGTTTTCTCAGGCAGGTCCACAATCTATTCTACTAGTGAGATGACCATCGAGGGATACACTCACAGAAGTCAAATATGTTGGATACATATTGACATGACACTTTGAAATTTACCTTACTTAAGAGAAAGCTTGAAGAGTGTGATTCAAAAGTAAAAGAAATATAAGTAAGATGAAACATCAAGAATAGACAATCTATCACATTGGGTCAAAGGGCATGAGCCCATAGACCGCTGGATCAGCAACCATCAGAGCACATGGACAAGAGACTTAAGAAGTTGTGATACAGACTACCATGGCAACGTTGAATATGACAAGGAAAAGTATTATTTATCTGTTTGTACAGATGTGAAAGCTGGACACTCACTGCAGATACAGACAGAAGGCTTCAGGCACTTGAATACAAGTGCTGCAGCATATGTTAGACATTTGTTTTATGGGACATAAAGTGGAAAGAGGTAGACAAAGAATACCCTTGCTTGATAACATCAAGAAATTGTTATGGCATGATCTTCTCACACTCATTTCAACAACCAATGATAGAGATGTTTTATAAACTTTGTGTGCCGATTGTTACAATATGGCACAACTACAACTCTAATCAGTCGCTGGTTTTATTATTATTATTATTGATACTGAGACCACACCAAATTTGATCTATCAAGTCTTACCAAGAGAAACTGTTCCAAAAACAAGCATCATAGAGGGTATGACTATGGGTCTCAACAACATGCAAGAACTACACAGAGTAGCATCACATCACTGAAACAAGGAGTGAACTAGTTTCTACCTTATACACTGTATTCAGCACTGAAGGAATATAAATAGTCTTACTTAGAGAACTGATGTGATATTGAGAATTCCAATGTGTTGTTTTTTTGTTGTTCGTCCATCACATGTGATGATGACTATTTGTTACATCCACTTTTGAAAATTCAATTTTAGTTATTTCCTTGATTATGAGTTCGTAGATGGCTAATGAGCCCTATTCGAGCTGTAAATGTCCTTGGACAGTTTGGACATGGAATGACGACTGTAGACGGATCTTGGTCTATCCGTGACTTTCTAGCTGCTCTCCGCCGTTGAACTGCTGCATTTCTTTTCTTTTCACAAGATGATGCGCTCTATTTTATTTTAGAACGCCATGTAGATCTATTTTGTGCAAGTTCTTCCCATGTATCATGGTCTATTTCAAAGGCTTTCAGTGAGTTCTTTAACGAGTCCTTGTAGCGCTTCCTTTGACCACCTTGAGATTGTATACCCTTCTCTAGCTCACCATAGAGAAGTATCTTTAGCAGACGAGGGTCTGGCATGCGCACCAAATGACCTGCCCATCGACTCTGTGTCTGCATCAGGATCGTGTCAATGCTTGGGATACCAGCTCTATCAAGGACAGTGGTATCTGGAATCTTGTCTTGCCATCTGATGTTCATAACTTTTCTGAGACAATTTGTATGAAAATGATTGCGTTTTTTCACATGACGTCTATACACAGTCCATGTTTCACTAGCGTATAGCAGCACTGGAAGTACCACTGCTCTGTAAATTTTCAACTTAGTCTGTAGGTTAATGCCATTTCTATGCCAAACATTTGCGTACAATCTGCCGAAAGTACTGCTTGCTTTGGCGATCCTTGTATACACTTCATCATCAACGTTGGCATTTTGTGATAACGTAGTGCCTAGATATGTGAATCTATTCACAACTTTCAGTGCTACACCATTTACCTTTATGCAGGGCTCGAGATAGCTTTTAATTCCAATGTACAGGTTAAAGGAATGGAGATAGTCTTGGAGAACTGATGTGATATTGTGGATTCTATTGTACAAGTTAAAGGAATGGAGATAGTCTTGGAGAACTGATGTGATATTGTGGATAGTCTTAGAGAACTTATGTGATATTGTGGATAGTCTTAGAGAACTGATGTGATATTGTGGATACTATTGTACAAATTATGTTTCTTATCCCATGTACACAGGTTTTGTACAAACTTGCCCACACAGAGTCATGTAAAAGAGATATGGCTGCAGATTGGCACCAAAGGTAAGGACCACATACTATGAGATGTGTAATATGTTGATTATTTTGTAAATATATGGTAACTAATTCGTGAACATATTGAGCAGTACTGGTAAGTTAAGTTGACAAATGCATTCTAAAAAGCTGATGTATGATGACCTTAAAGACAAAATGGCCAGGTGGACAGAAGTGCTTCATAGACTCTCTCAAAGTGTCTCTAAAGAGTTTCAATTTCGATGCCATCTCCTGAAAATCCTTGGCACATTGACACCCACATAATTGTATGCATAGCTGTGAAGCATTAAATTTCAGAAGCAGAGAGAAAGCATACTGCCTGAAAAGACAGAAAAACAAATAAACAGATGTCCAACTCTGACCATCTGTGTCCCACATGTGATCTGACTATCTGTGTCCCACATGTGATCTGACCATCTGTGTCCCACATGTGATCTGACTATCTGTGTCCCAAATGTGATCTGACCATCTGTGTCCCACATGTGATCTGACTATCTGTGTCCCACATGTGATCTGACCATCTGTGTCCCACATGTGATCTGACCATCTGTGTCCCACGTGTGACCTGACCATCTTTGTCCCACATGTGATCTGACCATCTGTGTCCCAAATGTGATCTGACCATCTGTGTCCCACATGTGATCTGACTATCTGTGTCCCACGTGTGACCTGACCATCTTTGTCCCACATGTGATCTGACTATCTGTGTCCCAAATGTGATCTGACCATCTTTGTCCCACATGTGATCTGACTATCTGTGTCCCACATGTGATCTGACCATCTGTGTCCCACATGTGATCTGACTATCTGTGTCCCACATGTGATCTGACTATCTGTGTCCCACATGTGATCTGACCATCTGTGTCCCACGTGTGACCTGACCATCTTTGTCCCACATGTGATCTGACCATCTGTGTCCCAAATGTGATCTGACCATCTGTGTCCCACATGTGATCTGACCATCTGTGTCCCACATGTGATCTGACCATCTGTGTCCCACATGTGATCTGACCATCTGTGTCCCACATGTGATCTGACCATCTGTGTCCCACATGTGATCTGACCATCTGTGTCCCACATGTGATGAGATTCTATGATAGAATTTGACTTTTCAGTTTTCTCCGCACATACACCAGAGAAACGCAACAACACAAGTCTGAGCCTGTTGTCCTCATTGCTTGTGATGGACAGCTATTTAGTTGAGTTATCAATCAGCATCATAGATTTACCCATAAGTGTTTAGCTGTCTTGTTGGAAATAGACAAACTTGTGGTTGTAGCAGTGCCATTTTCACTAACAATTCTCTTGCCAACATGTTCTGTGGAAGCCCATGACCCGTACACATTTCAAACAACAGAATCATCTGTTATAAATGAATACATGTCTCTGTATAACTATACATCTGTGTAAATGACTACATTTCTCTCAGATAAATTCTCATTTATCAAGACCTGAACTTCTGCTTCCACTATCAAGGGGTTCTGTAGCCAACACACTGTCTGTCTATTGTCTATCCTCAGGTGGTTTGTGATCCACTCTTGCCGTTAAGCGTAGAGGTGGTTGGAGCTCGTGCTTGCGTTCTATCGTCAGATGTGTGGCCTCGGCTGTGCTATGACCATGTCTCTACAGGATGTCCCTGACGATTTCTATCCATCTTTTCCGTGGTCTTCCTCTGGCTTTGTACCCTGATCTCATTTGGTTATATGCTTGTGCTGGCAACTTTTCGTGATGCATTCTCATAATGTAGCCAAACCTCTTGATCTGTTCTCTCTCTATGTAATCTGTACAAGATATTATACCTATTCTTTCCCTGATATATTCATTTCGCAATCTATCACGCCTGGTGACCCCGGCAGCTTTCCTCAAGCATTTCATCTCACATGTCACTATCTTTCTGTAATGTGAAGATGAGAGAGACCAGGTTTGGCACTGGTAACACAGTGTTGGTAGGAATATACTGTAGATCATTTGTCTCCTAACTTCCATCTCGATCTTGATCTCACACTCTGTCAAGACTGATATATACACTGATGGTTAACCCCAGCCATAGAGGGTGAAAGTGAGCCAGAAGCCATGCTGAAGTCAGATTTGTCAAGCCAATAGGCTCAGATATCGCAACCTAGCTGTAAACTATGACTACCACATTCCATTCTCTAGACTACATACTACATCCTAATAATCTGCAGGAGTTTGAGAATGAATGAATGATGAAGAAGAAAATCTCACAGACAAGCTGTAAACCATGACTCCAGACTAAGTCCAGCTAGAGAAGTGTGAGAACTTATGAAGAACCATCAGATGAATAGCACATTGAATACTACAGTTCACTGATCCTAATAATGTCATTAAGACACAGTTGATAGCATAACACCATTGTAATAACTGATTGTCTCACCTTGAACTCATCAGATATTCTGAGCACATGATGAAGGAGCATGGCAAGGAGGTGGATCAACATCAGGAGTAGAATGGAACTCATGCCATTAATGCTGGACTGCAGATCCCAACACTGCATCCAGATCAATCATCAGCATGTTACAGAGGGAACAACTTTTCTTTAATATTAGATTTCTTTGATTTATTATTTGTCATAGAGTTTTAGTAATGAAAACATATCATATATGACATGTTACGTCACACAGGTAGTGAGTACATACGTCACACAGGTAGTGAGAACAGATGTCACACAGGTAGTGAGAACATGTCACACAGGTAGTGATAACATGTCACACAGGTAGTGAGAACATATGTCGCACAGGTAGTGAGAACATATGTCACACAGGTAGTGAGTACATATGTCGCACAGGTAGTGAGAACATGTCACACAGGTAGTGATAACATGTCACACAGATAGTGAGAACATACATCACAGTGAGAACATGTCACACAGGTAGTGAGAAAATTATTACATACCACAGGTAATGAGAACACACGATTACATATTACAACCCACACTGATCTTAACATGCCATCTGCTGAAAGAGACTCAGCACCTATGTGCTGTCAATTAACTATAGAATTAGAATAATTAAATGCCAGTTAGTTGAACCAACATACTGCAATTAGTTCTTGGTGCACTTTAGATTAGTACTTGGGGCACTTTAGACTATCAATCACGTGTAATCCTGATCAGCATAGATGATCGTGATCTTCCACAACTCTCTGTTTCTTGTGATATTTTCATCATTCTTTTTATCTCAGCAGCCTCCAATTTTCTTTGAATTTTTATATTTACCATCCGTAATAAAAGATTTGTCTGATGTAACAAACTAGCAGTTAAGTTCATATAGGAGCCTATACTTTGATAGTTCTCCATTGTATAGAATGTTTCTAATTTTTGGAAATTTGAGTACTCTTTTACTTAATGGAACATCAGTCATTTGATATTAAAATGGTGTCATGATACTTGACTTTACCCACTTGGTCTAATATTTTACACTGAATATTGGTAGTGTATAGACAACCATAACTTCTGATTTATTCTTGTTTAGACTAAGACATTTGCTTTCACTTGCATACATTTTTATGTCCAACAGGGTTAAGTAGCTCTTGTCTATTCATTCAGTCAGTATTGTAACATAGGTGTATTTTAAGTTGATAAAAGTTACCAGTAAATATTGAGTTTAATTTGAAAGGGTTAATTTATAATTTATGGGTAAATAAGTAGTTGATTTTGAGAGAGCTAATATGTAAATTATCAGTAAATAATTATGTTACCGTAGTTATATTGGACTGAATAAACTAAACTCCAATTTTAAGTTGAAAGAGTCATTCCTCAGCCAGAGGCTTTAATCTCCCATTTAACAAACAAACAAAGTTGACTTTGAAATAGCAAGCATATGAATTATCAGTAAATATAAATTAGTTCTTGATAATCTGCAAATATGTTTATTTGCTGTCAATGTATTTTGTCTTATATTCTATAAAACTGATTGCTGACAAATGTCCGTGAGACATATTCAAAAAGTATGAATCCTTCTTTGCTTGTCTGCATTTAGTGTTCAGTTCTCACAGTAAACATAAATAATGAACAGCTAGGAAACAGAATTGATGCTTCTGAGATGTGGATAAATAGAGGAATAGGGAGAACTCATGGAATGAGAAGAAAACAAAGAGGTTCTGAAAACACTGTGTATGAAAAAGAACTATGAAAAGAAATAGAAATAAAATAAATAAAATATTGTAGACATATTAAAAGACAGGGACACCTTGTTGATGACTGTACTTGAAGGTAGAGTTGAGGTTAAGTAAGCAAGAAGTGGCAGAGCACCTGGGCAGAGGAGGAAAGGCAGACCAAGAAGACAATGGACTGACGATATTAAAGATAACATGAATATGTCGTTGGTAAATGCAAGTCGCATCGCCCAAGACAGAGAAGGGTTCAGGGAGTCATTGGCAAGACAACGTTCTGGAGAGAATACGTCACATGACAAACAGCAAGAAGTTGGCAGAGATACAAGTGTGAGGGAAACATGAGATTGATAGGGTACAGTCTTTCAGAGTTCAATACCAAGGCAAGAGAGACAGAGGATTTTTGAGGTCTGTTGCAGCCAACCTTCATTGCGGAGACAGCACTTGATGACTAAAATTCACTACAGATGTATTCAATGTTTGTTGACTGGTTCCATGGTACACTTGTTGACAAGTAGGAAGGTAGACTAAATTCTGTTTTGTGAATAATCTCACGTGTGTGTATATATATATATATTTTTGTAATCTTTTCATTTCAAGTGGGATTCCCTAAAGAAAATGTTGGGCCATTAGATGTCATTTAAAATCTCATGTTTATTTACTAATAGCTGCAAACATATGACCTGTTTATATTTTGTTTTGTATTCTGCTTTTCAAGACACAGTTATGTCACAAAGTACAGCTTTTTTTAAAGTAAATATAATAATCCTTTGAATAAATTTGTGTGGTTTAATGTAGAATAAAATGGGGTCATTTACATTCTCCAAATATTTTTTTTACATTCTATTTGTATATTTCAATGTGTTGTGTCTATTTGTATAGTTCAATGTGTTGTGTCTATTTGTATATTTCAATGTGTTGTGTCTATTTGTATATTTCAACGTGTCTATTTTGTACATTTCAAAGTGGCTATTTGTACATTTTAATGTGTTGTGTCTATTTGTATATTTCAATGTGTTGTGTCTATTTTGTACATTTCAAAGTGGCTATTTGTACATTTTAATGTGCCTATTTGTACATTTTAATGTGGCTATTTGTACATTTTAATGTGTGTTGCCAGTGCCTGAAAGGGGAGCAAATAATAACAGCACTGTGACCTGCCATGACTATTATAAAATGTAAACAACGAAGGAGGTTTAGGGGTGGAGTTGGCCGTCTCACCCCATAAGTCAAAGTGACCCAAAACGAAACTAAAGTCGGATATCTCAAGCCAAAAAGCACAGATATAGCAACCAATATGTAAACCATAACATAAGATATTCCAATCTCTGGACCACATCCTGCCACCTAGCATGTGTTTGAGAACAAGTTCAGAAGAAGATGTGTTAAAACTAACTTAAAACAAACATACACAAATGTAAACAAGTGAATCATAAGACATGTTTCATGTGTAAATAAATCTATATTCTGGAATCATCAACAAGACACAAGCGTTAGTAATCTATAAAATATATAAACTCTGATTATTTTCAAGTCATTATATCAAGAATAATTGCACTTTTTAAGAATTCATGAAATCAGATTCACAAAACAATTCAGTTCAAGTTCTTACAACATTCAACTTTGCCAAACAATTTCTGTCATTCTAGCAAAATATAAATACAACTTGATTAGACCTTGAGATATTTCCAATGGTGGTGTAGCACTGCTAAGTTACTAGATCACTAAATCTAATACTGGGTGACTAACAACAGCAAATGCTGCATATTAGTTGAGTTGACATCATTCCAGTGTATTGTACACTTCATCTAGCCCATCTGTGTCAGATCTACTGAGCTAAAAAGAGGTATAAAACTTCACCTCCAAAACAATACAAAATTTGAAACTCAGAATCAACATTTGTGAATTGAGGGCATCACCGAAATGTCTTCAGTCCCTTTTAGTAATCTGAATGTATAAGAAAACTCACAAAATATCTCTGAAGATAAGGCCTACATTTTTCCCAAAATCATTCCAGAAAATCATAGATTCACTAGTGATTGAATTTGCTGTACTGTATTGTTAATTTACTGCACTCCCTCAGACACATACCTCAAAGTTTCAGAGAAGTAATAGATGTGCTAATACAATCTATGAAACTTCAGTGGAGAAAACTAAACAGAAACTATACATCTCATCATCATCAAGTGACATATTCTTTCCAGAACGTAGTCTTTCCTATGGATCTCTTGAATTCTCCGCGGTCTTGAGCAAGTTGTCCTGCATCTTCCAGTGACATGCGCAGGCATTCTTGTATGTCTTTTGTCCAACAGCGTCTTGGTCTGCCTTTGCCCCTGTTGCCTTCTATCATCCCCTCTAGTAACACACTCTCCATGCCGTCGTCTCTTAATATGACCCAAAAAAAAAAATAGTTTTTAATTTAATATGGTGTTCAGAAGCCAACCTTCCTGGACGTTAATTGTTCGTAACACCTCCTAATAGACCTCAGTAATTCAAAATCAGCAAATTCAACAGAAATGAACAAGTAAAAATGTTTCGACTGAGAAAGAGACACATCCATCTAAAGGTACACTTACACAGAATTGGCATCAGCAACTCTGTAACCTGCATCTATGGAGCAACAATAAACAACAAGAGTGCACACATTTTGCTGGTAATACAATGACAATATGGCACACAGTAGCATTTCTGCACATCAAGTTGTGGGGAACATCAACATTAAACACAAACAGATCTATACATGACCAATATCAGATTATAGGCGTATAGTGACTGATCATAGAAGAATAATTGTACCAAATATACTAGTGACTGAATCAATCACTACATGTACACTAGTGACTGAATCAATCACTACATGTACACTGGTGACTGAATCAATCACTACATGTAAACTACTGACTGAATTAATCACAACATATACACTGGTGACTGAATCAATCACAACATGTAAACTGCTGACTGAATCAATCACTACATGTACACTGGTGACTGAATCAATCACTACATGTAAACTGCTGACTGAATCAATCACTACATGTAAACTGGTGACTGAATCAATCACTACATGTAAACTACTGACTGAATTAATCACAACATATACACTGGTGACTGAATCAATCACAACATGTAAACTGCTGACTGAATCAATCACTACATGTACACTGGTGACTGAATCAATCACTACATGTACACTGGTGACTGAATCAATCACTACATGTAAACTGCTGACTGAATCAATCACTACATGTACACTGGTGACTGAATCAATCACTACATGTAAACTACTGACTGAATTAATCACAACATATACACTGGTGACTGAATCAATCACAACATGTACACTGGTGACTGAATCAATCACTACATGTAAACTCAATCAATCAATCAAGTGCCATGCCGACTGGCATAGGCGATCATGTTTCTCCACAACTCTCTGTCTCTTGTGTTGTCAATAAGCTCGGTTGGTGAGCTTCTACCGTGCCACGATACAAGTCCATCTAGTAACTTTTCTCTTTGTCGACCCCTATCTCTTCTCCTTTTGATCTTTCCAGTGGTTATTAAGTGTTCAAGCTGTGTTCTTCTCAGCACATGCCCTAGAAACCTTGACTGTCTGCCTCTAATGTTTGATATGATTGATCTTTTTACGCCAGCATCAATGAGAACCTCTGCATTAGTTTTCTTGGCTGTCCATGGTATTTTCATCATTCTTCTCAGATACCACATTTCTGTAGCCTCCAATTCACTCTGAATTTTCTTGTTTATAGTCCATAGTTTATATACACATGTAAACTACTGACTGAATCAATCACAACATGTACACTGGTGACTGAATCAATCACTACATGTAAACTTCTGACTGAATTAATCACAACATATACACTGGTGACTGAATCAATCACTACATGTAAACTTCTGACTGAATTAATTACAACATATACACTGGTGACTTAATATTAACTCAGCGAGTCAGGTACTATAGGTTAACTTAAATGTATATAAACAAGGAAATACTCCTCGTATAATTTG
The DNA here is from genome assembly GCA_034231615.1 of Meghimatium bilineatum. Lineage (NCBI taxonomy): Eukaryota > Metazoa > Mollusca > Gastropoda > Stylommatophora > Philomycidae > Meghimatium > Meghimatium bilineatum. Next base: position 27,442,240 of record CM067304.1, on the reverse strand, counting down.
ATTCCAAAGTCAGCTCTGTGCCTAATTATTAGAGCTCATTAAGTCATATAAAAAATAACAATATGAAATATTGTGCGATGATCTGAAAAGGAATAGCAGAATTAATTACATAAATTAATGAAATATAAACATGTTAAATCTAGATTATGCAACTTCTATAAACCAAAAACCTTCTCTGAGTTATATATGATGACATGTCAAAATTTGTCCATTGTCAGAATGAGAAATCAATAAATCACAGCCAAAATGCCTTTAATTAATCGTGTGCGCCCATTGGTTGGAATACATCACAAATCACAACTAAAACTCCTTCCAGCTGTTCTATGCACTAATTTGTTGAAATACATATATATATATATATATATATATATATATATATATATATATATATATATATATATATATATATATATATATATATATATATATATATATATCACACACAAAACACAGCCAAAATCAGATGTGTCAGGCCATTTTTGCAAATGTAATGGAGACACAACAAACTTATGTTTTCTTGGATACATCCTGCTGGAAGTCTATTGTCCTGCTACAACAGAACCTGGTACAACAGTGGTCCAGTGGGAGTTTGAGAAAAAGCACCATAAAACAAAAATCTTTCCAGCTGTCCCATGCAACCGTTGGTTGGAATACATCACAACTGAAATTCCTCCTTGACTATTCTTCTCATACACCCATTACAAGATTGCATCACAGCCCAAACTCCACCTTCCATTCCTCCAAGGTAGAAGTTGAAACCATTGCTCCACCACAAACAATGACCAGGGCAGTAGAAACTTCTTGAAGCTGTTGTTGTTCTATAAGACGATTAATGACATTGCTGTAAATGGAAGCCAAGCTAGCTCCACAAGCTGGCTCCACTAGAAATCTGTGATCCACTGTTATAAATTTAAAAAAAAAAATAAAACACATTACATTATAAAAGTTCACTTAAAATGGACATCAGTCATTGAATAAATGTGAGAAAATATTTTCTAATAATTATTTTGTGACAATATTTTCTAATAGTTATTTTTTGACAATATTTTTATCTCATTTATTTTTTGTGACAATATTTTCTCGAACTAATTTTGGGACAATATTTCTCATGTATTTTTTGGACAATATTTTCTCACATTTATTCAATGACTGATGTCCATTTTAAGTGAACTTTTATAATGTAATGTGTTTTATTTTTTTTTTTTAATTTATAACAGTGGATCACAGATTTCTAGTGGAGCCAGCTTGTGGAGCTAGCTTGGCTTCCATTTACAGCAATGTCATTAATCGTCTTATAGAACAACAACAGCTTCAAGAAGTTTCTACTGCCCTGGTCATTGTTTGTGGTGGAGCAATGGTTTCAACTTCTACCTTGGAGGAATGGAAGGTGGAGTTTGGGCTGTGATGCAATCTTGTAATGGGTGTATGAGAAGAATAGTCAAGGAGGAATTTCAGTTGTGATGTATTCCAACCAACGGTTGCATGGGACAGCTGGAAAGATTTTTGTTTTATGGTGCTTTTTCTCAAACTCCCACTGGACCACTGTTGTACCAGGTTCTGTTGTAGCAGGACAATAGACTTCCAGCAGGATGTATCCAAGAAAACATAAGTTTGTTGTGTCTCCATTACATTTGCAAAAATGGCCTGACACATCTGATTTTGGCTGTGTTTTGTGTGTGATATATATATATATATCACACACAAAACACAGCCAAAATCAGATGTGTCAGGCCATTTTTGCAAATGTAATGGAGACACAACAAACTTATGTTTTCTTGGATACATCCTGCTGGAAGTCTATTGTCCTGCTACAACAGAACCTGGTACAACAGTGGTCCAGTGGGAGTTTGAGAAAAAGCACCATAAAACAAAAATCTTTCCAGCTGTCCCATGCAACCGTTGGTTGGAATACATCACAACTGAAATTCCTCCTTGACTATTCTTCTCATACACCCATTACAAGATTGCATCACAGCCCAAACTCCACCTTCCATTCCTCCAAGGTAGAAGTTGAAACCATTGCTCCACCACAAACAATGACCAGGGCAGTAAAAACTTCTTGAAGCTGTTGTTGTTCTATAAGACGATTAATGACATTGCTGTAAATGGAAGCCAAGCTAGCTCCACAAGCTGGCTCCACTAGAAATCTGTGATCCACTGTTATAAATTTAAAAAAAAAAATAAAACACATTACATTATAAAAGTTCACTTAAAATGGACATCAGTCATTGAATAAATGTGAGAAAATATTGTCCAAAAAATACATGAGAAATATTGTCCCAAAATTAGTTCGAGAAAATATTGTCACAAAAAATAAATGAGAAAAAAATATTGTCAAAAAATAACTATTAGAAAATATTGTCACAAAATAATTATTAGAAAATATTGTCACAAAATAACTATTAGAAAATATCGTCACAAAATAAATGAGAAAATCAATATCAATATCAATAAACCCATAACCCTTCAGGGTCGTAGGGGTACCACATTGGATGCTTCAGCACACAGAGTCCTCCAGCGAATTCTATCCTCAGCGATGCGGATGAGTGTGGAAATATCTTTCCCTGTCCATTTCTTGATGTTGTCTGTCCATACCTTTATTTGTCCTCCTCTGCTTCTTCCACCCTCGACAGTTGCCTGCAGTATTGTTTTTGACAAGGAATCGTGCCTGCATACATGTCCGAACCATGCTAGCTTTCATCGTTTCACTATTGAAAGCAATGGCTCCTGGACACCTGCACACATCTCTACTTTATTTCTTACGTACACATTGGTCTTATGTTCCCTATAGGAAATTCATAGAATTCTTCTGTAGCATTTATACTCGAAAGCCTGTAATCTTCTCTCCATGTCCGCAGTGAGTGAAATGAGAAAATATTGTCACACAATAAACGATAGAAAATAATGTTACAGTAATAAACGATAAAATAGTATCACACAATAAATCTTCTTCTTCTGCGTTCGTTTTCAAACTCCTGCAGATTAGCAGGATGTAGTCAGGAGAACGGAATGTGTTGTGTCATGGTTTACAGTATTCCTGCGATATCTGCGCCTTTCGGCTGACACATCTGACTTCAGCATGTCTTTTGGGTCACTGACCCTATATGGGATGGGACAGCCAACTCCATCCCATAACCTTTTACGACATGTATGGAAGGTAAACAGTGTTGCTATTCTTTACTCCCCTTTCGGGCCCCGGTAACACATGGGCGACACAATAAATGAGAGATAATTTTGTCACAAAAATAATGACTATTAATGATGAATAGAAGAATAAGAATTTGATAAAAGCGGCCAGAAATGAATGCAATGTGATGGTGTCAACTTACCTGTAAACTGTAAGCAAGCATTCACAGCTTCCCTGTCTGTTACCAGCTGGCTAATAATGCGAGGTCTTGCCTGTTTATGATACTCCAATGAAACAGGGTTAACACTAAGAGCACCCAGGCACTTGGCAACACTTTGTGACAACAACAAAAAATACAATAACGTATGCTAAACCTAACCATGTTTAAAACACAGCAATTTTGTGTTTATTTAGTAGAAAACAAAGATGTACATCTATATACCAGCTATGCATCAATATATAAGAATGAATTATACAATTTTGTTATCAGTGTATGATATTTTTTTTATTGTTGAATGGAAACTACAAAAACTTGCATGTTTTGGACAGGTATGTTGAAATGATTCCTTGTCATTAATGATACTATAGAGAATAGTCAAAGGTGGAAGAAAAAGGGCACAAAGAAAATCATGGAAGACAACATCAAGGACTAGACAGATCAGGATTTGTTCACTCCTCTGCATCGCTGAAGATAGAAATTTATGGAGGTCTCCATTGACCCCGGTATTAGCCCTATGACACCCAATGGGTCATGTGCTTATGGATATGGATGGTGTAGAACTGATAAATCTGTTTTGTTGAATGTCCTTGAAAGATTGTATCTTCACCAATCTTGAATAAAGATTTGTTAATCACACCCAGTTAACTTCCTTATAATAATGACATGAGAATAGTTCTAGCATAAAGTAGATATACAAAACATATATTTAATTTCTCCAACGCTCGTGTGTTGCCAGGGTCTGAAAGGGAAGCAAAGAATAGGGACACAATTGCCAGGCAGGTCACAAGAGGCAACTAATGAGGTTGGGGGGGTGGGTGTTGGCTGTCCCATCTCATATAGGGTCAAGTGAGAGAGACTATGTTCCGTTCTCCGGGCTAAATCCTGCTAATCTGCAGAAGTTTGAGAATGAATGCAGAAGAAGAAGAATATCTAAAGGTAAAGAATAGAAACAGGAATGCCCGTGTGTTGCCAGTCCAAAAGGGGAGCAAAATATAATAATACTGTTTAAGTTCCATGCATATCATAAGAGGCAAATAAGGAGGTTTTGAGGTGGAGTTGGCTGGCCAATCCCATATAGTGTCAAGTGACCTAGTAGCCATGCTAAAGTCGGATATATCAGGCTGAAAGGTGCAGATATCACAGCCAAGCTGTAAACCATGACACAACAATTTCCATTTTCCAGATTACATCCTGCTAATCTGTACGAGTTTGAAAATGAACGTAGAAGAACTTACAAGAAAAACTGCCTAGCATCATTTACTTTGTTTTATGATTTGACATCATTAACAAATTCTACCACAAAACAATGTTGTACTGTAATAAACTGGTTTAAATTTTGAAAATGGAATCTAACACAGATAATCCATTTTGACACAGAGACATATGTTAGTCTTCCATAACATGAAGTTACACAATAGTTAAATGGTATGATAAGACAGCTCTCCAGCAAGTTTTTGTTTGTGTCCTATCTTTTAAAATAAGATGAAACATTAATTGTAACTTCTTGTTGCAAATGATGACAGCGTTTTACATGTGAGTTATCAATTAGTTACGCTCCTACATGACACCAGTCCTCTGTAATTATATCTCAGATATGATCATTGGAATGAGACTGTATAATGGTGTACAGGTACAAGAAAAATATCCAGCCAAGTTTCATGGGACTTGCGATTACTTGCCTGAATAAATAATTATCTTCCCCTCAGCCAAGTGGTCAGCAAGAAATCTTAATTATATGTAACAATTGCTTCTGCCTCATAAAACTATTTTCTTTGTACGTACTTGCATACACAGCTTGAGTCATTTGAAATTGTTAATTTATTGACATACTGATCCAGCAATTGACATTAAATAATTACTTCTAAATATGTCTCCTCTTTCTCACGATCAGCTATCGACAATGTTCTTTGTCTTCCTTTATGGTCAGCAACAGGTGAACAACATTATTCACATGAATAATTCAATGGTCAACCCTAATCTACACAAAAAACTAGCTCAGCTGCTAATTAGAAATACTATTTGAGCTGTCTTTGTAACTCTAATGGTTTTTTTACTATCAGTCTCATTGTCTTTATATGCTCAGAGTGTTAAATATCGTGTGCAGGTACTTTCTAAATACTGCAGAGCTTAGGGAACATTGGTCAGAACTGGAAGTGGAGTGTGTGGATGGTTGCTATAGTGATCTCTCATGCTTGTATGTCCATGATTCACACCCATATATTGCAACTGGAAATATGCAGGCTCTAAGAAAATTAGCATTGTTATTTTATTGCAGCCCAATCTTATGTTTTTCATTTGTATCAGTTTATTTAATGTAATGCTCAACCTCCATCTGACTTCTTCATAGCAATCCCTGTTGCAGCTTATAAGAGAACCAAGGTGTTAAAAGAGGATAACTTGCTCAAGTTCTTTGTTATTGATCAAGATTAAGAACTTGTTAGTGGTTGTGTAACTTGTCATAACCTTGGTTTTACATTCATTCATTCTGAAGATTTTATTTTTCTCTGTGTTATTTGATAGAATTTATGAGGTGTGTGGGCCTTTTTTAGCTGTGAGATAGTATTATTATATCATCAGCATAACTCAATGACCTCTGATACTGAGTTGTCCAAGGTGTTTTGATGCTGATCATTTCTTACATTCCTCATAATGTTCTCTGCATAAACATTGAAGAGATATGGTAATATGACACATCCTTGTCTGACTCCTTTTCCCACACAGAACCAATCAGATGTGTTACCATATACTCCTATGTCTACTTATTGTTCTTATATGTTACTGAGATAAATTAAGTGTAATCCCCACGTAAATGTATTTTCATGCTTGTACCAGTATTTATCTATACATTTGGCAGTGGTGAAGCAACGTAAACTTGTTTGGCAACAAGACATGATTCTAAAATTATTTTGCAAAGAACAGTCAATGGTGAAAGGAGAGGTGGACAACAAAATCCTGGACTGATAATATCAAGGAACGGTCTGAGCATGATTTTTCTACACTCCTTCGAATGACTGATGACAGAGGTGTTTGGAGGGCTTTTGTGATGATGATTCCAGTGACTCCTACAACCCTGACGGGTTATGGGTCTTTATTATTATTATTATTTATATCCAAACTACCAATCTTCCACAAAACTATCATCTGCTTCTAAGAAACAATCATTCAGGCCCATTCCAAAAAATTAAACATACCTTGTGATAGCCGGTAGAGTGACAACTTCACCAGCCGCAATAGCAGCATTATAACAGTTGGCTCCTTCAGTTTCTAGAGCTACCACTGGTACATCACTCCAACCCACTTGTCTCATTCCTTGTATCACACCATTCAGAAGTCCTCCCCCTCCTACAACTGTCACAATGACATCAGGTGTAACTTTCATCTGCTTCTTTGCCTCGAAAATCAAACTTGAATGACCCTCCCTATGGATTCAATAATTAATAACACTTCAATTAATAACACACCATTTAACACTCCATAATCAACAGTATATTCACTCAGAGTATATGCACTCACTTCAAATAAAAAATAACACATCAAAAAATGAACACCCGTTACTTTCCCTTCATATTTAATAAAAATAACATTCATACATCCAACAATGAATACAGATCCATAGATATGAATAACATTGCTAAGGGGGCAAGGGAGTTTTCTAAATGAAAAAAAAACAGTTCACTTCAATTGTTTTTTGTTTGTGGTGAGGGTGTTGATAAAGGACTTTAACTTCTTTTTCCTTGTTTTTTTTTACTTGTCCGGCTTGTGGTAGAGAGATACAGAGAACATCTCAGACAGCAAAAGTACCAGGTTCAAACCCTGCCGCATGTAATTGTGCATCATGACTGTACAGAAAGCAAAGACATCCTACTGAACACATTTATATTGTCTTAAAAATCACTACAGCCAAAAAATGCTGAGTTTAAGACTACAGCCTCAATAGGTTATGTTACCAACATATTATTTAATACTTTGTCATGGTATAGGCCTATTTTCATAAAGGGAAGTTTAAACACTACAAAACTACACCCCTCTCCCTTGTTTCTTAGGGAGACTGTAGTTACAACACATTAACAAGTTGCCCAAATGGAGTGAAACAGAGTTACAAACTAGGGGATATTAGCATAGAGCTGGAATAAATTAGACCATAGTCACATAGAGTGCACCTCATGTCTGCATTCTCAGCAACTCAAAGAGCATTATCAGGAAAATACAAGAGGACTGTATTTGTGAACATTGACTTGATGCTGTGGGGAGGTCAGAATTTGAGGGCATCACATTTATTTATTGGCAGGTTCTGCCACTGTATCGAATGGCAGTGCAATAAATCGCACCAACATATTGAACTCTTTGAGAGAAACTGCACAATCAAACAAAATGAATGAAGATGATGATTTCTTTTTCCATGTCTAGAATTAAAAAGCTGGGCTTGAAACGTGGCATGGCAAAAAAAAAGAATGTTATTATGGATGGCAAATCATGTTTGTTAACAAAATGTTTGTAGAACTGGAACTGTCAGTCATCATGTAATTGCAGATATACTCAGGAGGAGATCGGAGCACTTATGGGTGTGTCCTGTGTTCAGTGGTGATGATCTTTCAACTAACTATGATATCAGTTCTGAGGATATAGCACAACCAACAACCTATATGTACAGTAACAACTTCTGAACATTTGATCACAGCATGCCTACAACTGTGATATTCTAATGCTCCTTAGAAATATTAACAAAAATATAAAATACACAAAAATATGAGCTTTATTAAAATTTAGAAGTACTTGCCATATATCTGGGTGCTCAAATGCTGGAACATACAAGGAACCTGAACAAAAATAAATGTTTAGGTTAAAGACAAACAACTCTGTGATTTAAAACAGCTATGTTAGTTTACTAATTTTCCCCCAGGAATTATGAACAATTAAGCTCTTGTTTCCTAGATGTAATGAGGGATTTATTTAAAGCTACCAAAATGACTCCAACTCTCAGCTTTTTGAGATATGTATATGTGTTCAATGTGGAAGGAATGTTCCAGAATTTTGCATGCAGACATCCAATGATATGAAAGCCTGCAACAATGTGATGGTATCAATGTTAGCCTCTTTTGATCACAAAGTTAATTTAAATTCATGGCTTCAATACAGCCACTAAATCAGTTACTGAATAACTGACCTATCAACACTCTAGGCAGATTTATATGAGTAACTCCACCACTTTCAGAAAAGTATGCATGATGATGATTCCTCAGACTTTCTAGCAAAAACACCTTTTTTCATTACTGCCTGATGTTTTGCACAAAAAGACATGGTAAAAGGTAAAAATGCATCATTTAATTACAAATTCCAATATTTTTCAGTATTCCATATGAATAGCACAAAAATGTCATTACTATCTCCCTTTTTTTGCATGCGGAAGGTCTGAATGCTATCTCATCTATGTTATCTTTTTTTGTATTATGATTCCTTGTATGCAGTGCTTTTTCGTGTATTTGTTTTGTCCTGACAAAGAATTTTTGGTCAAAACGTCTTTATTTTCTATTATGCGTTTCTATTTAGTGAGATTGTGTTAATGTCGTTAGTGTGTTTATGTTAATTATTGCAACACTCCTACATATTTCTGTTTTTTTATCCCCCCTCATCACATTTTGTTGCACCAACCCTTTTATCGTTAGTATGTTAAGTTGTCTCCTAACACTTTGGATTTATCCTCTTGTCTGTAGTTTAGTTATTTAGTTAGTCATCGGATCATTATCATTGCACTCCGGTTAAGTCCATAGGTGCTCGGATATCCACTTGAGTGTATCCACCATTATACAACTATTCACAGTTCCAGTTCTTTGTTGGTTTACAAACATTCTTCAAAACCCACAGTAGTGGTGATTTAAACATGTAGTGAGATGTGGTTCACTTAAACTTAAACTATTGACAAGGAATAGTTGAGTGAGGATAGAGAAGAGGTAGCACAAAATCCTGCATTGATAACATCAATGCATAGTCTGAGTATGATTTTTCTACACCCATCTGAATAGCCAAGGACAGAGGTTTTGAGGACTGTTTATGCTGATGTCTCCAATGTCACAACATTACTGCCCTGAAGGGTTATAAGTCTTATTATTATAACATTTTTGTTAAAGTCTTGAAACTCACCAGGCTTCTTTCCAAGTTCTATTGCTAACGTTTTGGACTCGTCATAAACATCTCCATGAACTTTGACTTCTGCACCCTGAAAATGTGTTTTCCAAAACATATTATGGCAACCATAAAATGAAACAATCAAAACTGAACTAGGGAAACAATGCAAATATTATAACATTATTATAAAAGTATTTAGAAGAGCATAAATGTACAGAAACTGAATATGTCAAATGAAGGAGGTAATAGACCAAAGATGATCAGTTCCACAAGAAAATGAATGATTAGTTTTCATCTGAATATATCAAGCGGACAAGTAATAATGATGGTGGTGATTGAACACAAATATTGTGTGTTATGATGGTGTGTTATAGTGTATAATGTGACGTATTCTCTCCACATCGTCTTCCCAATGAACTCCCTGAACCTCTGTTTTGGGCCATGTGGCTTGCATTTTTGCATTTTCCAACGAGGTATTCATGTTATCTTTAATGTTATAAGTTCATCTTCTTCTTGGACTGCCCTTGCTCCTTCATGCAGGTTGTCGTCCCTTCCATAACTTGTCTTTCTATGTGTATTCCCTCTTTCTTGAACACAGCAGAAGTCCACACTTATCAATGCTGTTCTTTATACCAGGGAAAGGAGTTTTACTTCCAGCTTCAGATTAGTGTTTCTTTGGCATTCCCAATTTTATTGGGCAAAGATTCGCAGGCAAAAAGTTTATACCAACCATTATATAATCAAAGGAGAATTGACAAAAACATCCAAATAATTGATTCACTGCTTGTCTTTGCATAGCTACATGTGAACATTATAAAACACTAAAACTATACTGAAACAAATGTTAGAATAAAAATAGTTGAAAAGTTCTATTGTAAAGTAAATTGAGCCTATGTCTTTGTAATGTTGGATGATTGTTGAATAAACATATATATCGGTATCTCCCAGCTTTGGATTGGCATCAACAATTTCCTCATGACGTCAAAATTTAAAGAAAATATTTTGAATACACACTTTTGCCCCACTAGCGTCAGATCTTTACCACAAAATCACATTGTTAACAACTATCATACATTCCCATGATAACAAAAGTAGCCTGACAAGATAATGTGCTTAGGAACTTAACAACATAATATATATTTCAGTTTAAACATTTGAAAAGATCACAATATTAATATTATTATATATTAATATCATTAATGATAACAACAGACAAAGAGTGAGAAAATGAAAACAAAATAGAACAGACAGTGAAAAAAATATTTCTCCGCTTTGTTGAAAATCGAATAATCCTTAAACTATCCTATCCAACTTCGTTCTCTGAGAGATCTAAATGTTGCAGTGTGATCCAGTCAAGCGTGGTATCAGGAAAATCCATAGAATGGAAATAAACCTGCTGCTGATCTTTGCGCTGAGTGGATCTTTACCCACACCTACCCAATGTCAAATCATAAGGGGTGGCCAAGAAATTTTGGGGTGAGGTTGACTGTCCCATAAATGACATAGAAGTTGGATGCATCAGGTCGTTGGCACAAATAAAACAGTGACAAATACATCTCCATTCTCTGAACTACATTCTGCTGGAATTCTAGTATAACCATTATCTTGCAACAAGAGAGACCCAAATGGAGTTTGAGAACAAACACAAACATACTGAAGTTATGCTGAAGTTGGATGTGTTCAACCAAAAGATACTGATATTGAAGTCAAGCTGTAAACAATGGCATAATGCATTCTGTTCTCTGGGTTACATCCTGCTAATATGCAGGAGTTTAAGAAAGAATGTAGAAGACAGAGCAGCAATACTCACTCTTGAAGACTATCTATCTATATATCTACCTACCTACATGCCTGCCTGCCTACCCACCCACTCTGCTCCTGTTTCATTCTCGAACTCCTGCTGCTAAGCAGAATGTAGTCCAGAGAATGGTTTACAGCTTGACTGCAATATCTGCACCCTTCTGCCTGGCATATTTCAACTTCAGCATGACTGACCAATGATGAAGAACAATTTACAATATGATATTATCAATGCTGTTGTTGTTCGTCCATCACAAGTGATAATGATTATTTGTTACATCCACTTCTTAAATTCAGTTAGAGTTATGTCCTTGACTATGAGTTTGTAGATGGTTAATAAGCCCTATTCTGACCACAACTGTTTTTGGACAGTTCTGGCATGGGATGACCAATATAGGTTGTGTTTATTTTATCTACTCCTGATTTTCTAGATACTCTCTGCTGTTTAGCTATAGCATTTTTCCTCTTTTCACAAGATGCTTCACATTTTTTGACTGTAGAGCACCATGCAGATCTATTTTGTACAAGTTCTTCCCATGTATTCTGTCTATCTGAAAGGATTTCAGTGAGGTATTTAACGAGTAGACCTTGAGGATGCGTACAATAGGGTGTCCTTGGATATCTTGATGCACCAGCTGTTAAATCTTGCAGTTAATCCTTTTGTCGTGCGTTGGGTTGGCGCCACCCTGATGCACAGGGTTGTAGTTCTTACGTGTGGTAACTGGATATCTGCACCAACGGTTATTAGCCCTGGTCTGCCACAGGGATCGCCTCTATCTCCTGTACTTTTCAATGTATACACAGTACATATTGCTGGCAATCAAATCACAGGTGTTGGCAGAACGATGTCATATGCCGATGATATCCTGGTGTATAGACAGGGCAGAAATCGAGAAGAGTGCATCGTGGAACTACAGAAGAAGCTGGACAGACTGACAAATTGGTGTCGAGATACGGGAGCAGTGGTTAATCCGTATACGGCATTCGTGACGTGGTTTTCCTTGAACAATCACATGGTAAAGACACCCATGCCACAAGTTTCGTTGTCTGGGAAAAGTTTAGAAAGAACTAGCACAATGAGATATCTGGGTGTATTTTTTGACAGAAGCCTGAGTTTCAGGGAACATGTTGACCACATTATCATAAGGGCAGGCAAAGGCTTAGCAGCAATGAAGGTTATGGCTGCTGTGCAGTGTGAGCAAAGATTGTTATTTCTTTTGTACCAGGGTTTGGTTGTGGCTGTGGTGGAATATGCACTGGCAATTCTGACTCTTAGCCAAACTTAGATCGAAAGACTGGAAAATAGAGTTCAGAATGCAGCAATGCATATCATTCTGGGATGCACAAGAGACATCGACAAGAGCTATGCGATACCTACTTGACTGCCCAACAGCTGAGCATAGATTACAGTATTGCCGTGCACGGGCGTACCTTCAAATACACGCAGATAAGGAACACCCGTTGCATTCCGAAATACAGAAAGTTAAATGCAGCAGACTCAAGAGAGGAAGGTCATGGATGGGACATGCTGAGGATGTAATACAAAGCGTGTGCAGATTACAGGATGTGGCAGCAGGTGCGGAATGGATAGGTCTACCCACAGATTTCAAAACTTGTTTGAGAGTAGTAATATCACTTAGCAGGGAATGCAGAGAATGGTGTCCCACAGCTGTGGAGAAAGAAGTGCAGGCTTTAATCAGTGAGAATACCAAAGAGGGGGATGTGATTATATACACTGATGGATCTGTAATTAGGCATGTTCGCAGTGCTTGGGCCTTTACAGCTCAGTTCGCAGGTAAAACGATCAAGGAGGAAAATGGTGCCTATGCGGTCACTACGAGTAGTATGACCATGGAGACTATGGTGGTGACCAAGGCATTTGAGTGGCCACACACACACAGAAGGTAACGCAGGTCTGCATCTTGAGTGACTCTGAGTATGATTAAGAAGGTACAAGTGGGTCTTATTCGCGAACAGTGGATTGAGGCACTGAGAAAGGCGAGCTTGAAAGTAGTTACATTTATTTTCGTGCCAGGACATGTGGGCGTTCGAGGCAATGAAAGAGCGGATCAACTGGCATCATACGCGATTGTGGCACAGGGCGATGGGGCAATGGATCGCGCTGACGTTTTGAACTCCTTAAGAGATATAACTTGCGAGAGTGAGACTAATGTGGATGATGATTCCTTTTCAATGGCTAGGATTAAAGATCAGGGATTGAAATGCGGTGTTGCTAGAGGTGAACATTTTGGAGGGCGCAGAAGAATGATGGCCAACCAGCTTAGGACCGGGACTGTCAGCAGAAGTGTGATGGCGGATACACTCAAGGAGAGATTTGAGCAACTATGGATGTGTCCAGTTTGCAGTGATGATGATCCGACGACTAACTAACTAACTATTTAACGAGTCCTTGTAGTGCTTCTTTTGGCCATCTTAGAACTTATGCCTATCTGCGAATCACCATAGAGAAGTATCTTTGACAGGTAATGATCTGCCCAATGAAACTGTGTCTGCATCAGAATATTATCAATGCTAGAGATACCAGATCTGTCAGGGACAATGGTAACTGAAATCTTATCTTTTCATCCGACATTCATAATTTTTCACCTAAAGTCAATTGGAAAACCTTTTCCGTTTGTGGATGTTAAAATGACCTGTACTATGAATTTTGATTTAAGTGAGGAGAGTTGTGCAAAGCATCTACTTCACTCTAACGGACCACATTTGAAACCAGCCATTATTAATGAATACAAACACACAGAAATGACTTAAACTTACCAGATACCTTAAACGATCTGCAATAAAGTTTGGTGTTGTTGATGGTATCACTATTGTACAAGGAATGTTCAGATGTTGGGATGCATGTGCTGCAGCTAGACCTGCATTTCCACCGGAAGCACAGTACACATGTTCACAAGCTTCATTCTGTATTGCCTGAAGACAGCATATAGAGTTATTAATCTACAATAAAACATATACAACTATATAGCAGACATGATAATGATGCAATCTGTCAGCAGATATCTCTTGGCAGCCGATAGCCTTTCTGATAAAAGCCCAGGCACATCCTCATTGAGTAACTGAGATAACACCAAAACTTATATAAGGTTTGCTGTCTCAAAAGCATGGTTGTGTTTAGTGGGTTTATTGATACATATTTAGTCCCTGCTGCATTCTATATTGCAGTAGTATCTTATGATCAAGTCCTGCCATAAGAATTGTATACACTTTTGGGCCAACTATTTCACAATTCTTCTGTCAGATCTTTTGACCTATCTGCAGTGAGGTACACTTAGCATTCCCCACGACCTATGAGTTTGCCACAAAAGAACAAAGATACAATGCCCACTGACCTGCACCTCTTTATCATAAATGATGACAAAGAAAACAAAAGTAATAAGTTGTGACAAGACTTGCAGTGATAATGATGATTTTTTCACATGTGGCAAGTTGTCAGTATAGGGTTACTGTCTTTCTTCCAGGCAAGTCATTGGATGCTGATAGAACCCAGAATGTTTATTTGAAAATATGGACTAGATATGAACATCAAGAAAAACAAAAACCATGATAATCAGCAAATTTAAGGGAAACAACCACTAAACATAAAAATAAACAAATTTCATTTTTTTTTTACATTCATTCTCAAACTCCCACTGGATTTCTCATGCAGCAGGACAATGGTCCTAATAGATTTCCAGTAGGATATCATTCAGAGAACAGAAAAGCATTGTGTTGTTTTATTTGTACCAATGGTCAGGCACATCTGATGTCTGCAGTATAAGCTTCATATATGTTTGCTTCTCTTGCTCCCTATGCCAGGAGGTAGCATATATTTTCATTACTGTTGCAGAGAATATTTTCAGCTGGCTTTGGTGGAAATGGTGCCAAAGTAATGAATTCTGATCATTAAAAAATGCTTTCAACAGTGCAGGGCATTTATCTTGTGGCAGACAATAGGACTTGAGTCCATCATAAATATTAATAACCCTACTTGTAGTTGGCAGTAATGATAACCATCTAATTTTCACACTTCCAAAAACATGTCTGTATTCTATTCAAGATGTCGTCGTCGTATGACGTTCTGCCAACATCTGTGTTTTCATTGCTAGTGATGTGACTGTGCATACATTGAAAAACACAGGAGATAAAGGCGATCCCTGTGGCAAACCCGAGCTAATAACCATTGGTGTAGATACCCAGTTACCACACTTAAGAACTACTATCCTGTGCAGCAGGGCCGCACCAACCCACTGCATGACAAAAGTATTTACTGCAAGATTTAACAGTTGGTACATCAAGACATCCAAGGACACCCTATTGTAAGCATCCTCAATCCATTGATCTCATGGAAATAGTATGTTTCACTGCATGAAATGCAAACAGAGCTTCTTGGGCTTCTAGGTGCTTATTTTCATTAGTTAACTGCCCTGTCTTATCTCTTGTAAAAAAAACTGATGCAACACCTTGGCTTGAACTGCTAGCAATGACTGACATTTCATGTTTCAGCATCTTTAACCTTTAGGACCCTGAATTAAAATTAAGAAATATCCCCTGGGGCTTGGCTTATTTTTTGGAAAATTTGCGTTATTGATGGTGGGTGTTATGAAAACGTGATAACTTTTTTGTTTTAAAATATATCAAAATAATTTTTGCACATCTAAATAAAGGAGTGAATAGTGAATATAATCATGTTTTTGTTGTATGTGTGATATGATAGTTGTGAGCAAGTTGTGAAGTTGAAAATTCGTGGGGGGAGGGGGGGGCGCAAAACGTCATTTTCAAAATCGCAAATATACGTTCTTGACGACCCTAATACATGAGCAATGTGTGGCAATATTGATTAAATCCTCATAAATACCTATACTTATTGTATATGTATTGTTTTATATCCAAACTAATATAATATGAACTAAAAAAAATAATAAAACGTGAAGAAATCGCATATAATGTCCGTCCGGTCAACACTAGATCTAGCCAGACACACAACGTAATTATTGTCCATGCACACACGTGGCACCCCTGATACATATTATTTTTGTGTTTTTGAACGAATACACAAACATTCTTATCAAATAACAACATATTAAACACACAAAAACAACAATTAAAACATGTAGTCACGATCACTTACCCATGCCACGCGGTACTCAATTTGATAGTAAAATACGGCCGAAAATGGCTAAAGTCGCTCTAGAAATGCGTTGACAAAGTCAAACGGCTTTGTCTCTCTTACAATCGTAATGTGTAAAGGGAAACAATTTGACCTTTAAACTGTGACGTATTCCTAGCTTCGTGTGGCGGGAATTTCTACGTCAAATGAGCTTAACTTCATGAAGTTCCGTGCTCGGGAATCGGGCTATATCGTATGGTGCGTGAACTCGCTCACAGGGTCCTGAAGGTTAAGTGCTGTTTTACATTATAACTACCTCCACTGTCAATGGAAAACATGGAATGACACACAGTACATTGCACCTTGACTAGTGTGGCGTCTTCTTTCATGAAGGGATATTCCTCTTTGATGTCTACTGAGACTGCACTTCGGAATCATGCAGGAGACTTAGCGCCTCACAGTTTATTGACTTCAGAAGAGTATTATGTAAATATCCTGTAAAGGATGGTAACTGTCAGGAAATAAATTTTATATAACACATAAGAGTAATCTCCCATTTTGTACAAATATTCGATATGAGATAAAAACGAGATAAAATAGAAAAATATATAGGCCTAACGCTCAAAGCTTCAAGAAATGCTGCAGTCATGTCACATTTATAAGTAAGGGGACAAAACGGGACAGAAATGAGGGGGGGGGGGAAGGACAATTTAGCGTCCCCTTTAAGTTTCATTGGGACAATAGCCCCCAAAAAGGGACAATCCCTGAAAAAGGGGATGCTTGGTCACCCTAACTTTTGTGTTTCACTATTTTTGTGTCTTTTGTTATAATAGGTAACACTTCCACAAATTTTCATTTATACCAACCCTACTTATTGTTATGACTTATTAAGTTGATTTTGCATACACATGACAGTGCACCAGGACTGCAGATAAGTGGATTGGAGTGTTCAAACCCTTCCTCCATAGCAAATCTAACATTGCTTTTAGCACTAGGAAAAACTAAAAGGTTGATAAAACCCCTCTCTTGGCTATTTTTCACAAAAATGTCTTCAAATTTTCGGTCAAACATTGAAATTTACACTCGAAAAATTGACACATGACCTATTATTAATTTTGTTATTATTTTTTTTAGGTATAACCCCCTCCTGAAGGTAATCATATCCATGGCCCTGTAGTGCACAAAGTAGCTTATAAATTCTGGTTCATAACATGAAGGAGAAAGTACTTGTCTGCTATATCTCCGCCAGAGGCCATGATGATAAAATTATCTAGGCCCCATATACCACGACATCCATTAATTATACAGTTTTAAAAATGTAAATATGCCAATACAAAATTGGACTAACATCCGTGGTTGAAAGGAGTGTGCCTCACCATATGATATAGGCCTTGGCCCAGCTTTTTTTAAATCTTAATCATAAAACAGTACAAGTACATGTCATATACAGTACACATCACACTGCAGGATGATGTTGCCAACAGTGTTGGTGCTCGAAAGGGTGAAAAAATAGGGACATTGTTAACTGCCATGTATGTCATAGGCTATCGCTAAGGAAGTTTAAGAATGGGGTTGGCTGTCCTATTCCATTGAGGATCATAGTTACCCTGAAGTCAATGAAGTTGGTTGTGGCATGCTGACAAGATGATATTACAGCCATGTTGTAAACCATGGCAACTCATTCCGTTCTCCATTCTAAATCCTTCTGATCTGCATGAGAACGAACAAAGAATGAAGGGGAAAGCAAAAATTATGTTTAGATGTAGGCCTAACCTCTTATTCATCATGTTAACCCGCGCAAAATAAGGACCTATGTGAACTTAATCCGTTAGTTTACCTGTATGTGAATCTGACTATCACAATCACAATGTAGGCCTAGGCCTATACGAAAGTGTCACAAGGTTCAAGCAGATAAGGCATAGGTTAGACCTATGTGTCAATATATACTATTATGATATGTACACACACATGTTACATGTGAAAATGGGCGTAACAACACAGATGTATCACTTGGATAAAATTTAACTTGTGGATAAATGGTTACATTTTGGTACTCAATCAATGATTGCGTAAACTAATGTGCGACATCGAAATTTCATATTTCTGTGGGGGATTTTTTTTTATATTCTAAAACAACATGAAGTAAATAAATTAGGCCGAGATTGTCTCCACAGATGGAAGACCGTCTCCAAAACAGGCCTAAGCCCCTACCTAAGTGAAAATAAAAATGTAGATTACTTACATTCAATCCTTCATTTTTAATTGTTCAGGAATAATCTTTTCAACCTCGGACGCCAATCATATTTGGCTATATAAGAGCTGTGACCATCAGAAATAATGGATAGAATCGTCATGAAGTTGAAGTATTAATCAACTACTTTCAATAAGTCAACTATGATGAAGAAAGTCAAAGTATTTGAAAGTTAAGAGGTGTTCTTAAGTATCTTAATCTACACACAAAACGATCATTGCAATTCTTGCTCACCTTCTGTATAATATGTGAGATTCCTCTAATCTTGAAGGACCCTGGTGGTTGTAAATTCTCCAACTTCAGAAATACTTTAAAACCGGCATGTTTTGACAGAGGGAAACTGTATATTACGGGAGTTTCCACGTACAATTTCTCACCTACGTCAGGAATACCATCTTGTCGTGTGTCGACACCGGTTGAGTCGTCTGCTACTTCCAACACATGTTGGTTATCGTTCTTTGTAGAAGTCATGATGGTCTCTTTTACGATCTGTGAGAAGTCCGTGCTGTATTTAACAGAACAGGCAAATTGTGAATAAGGTCAATATATTTTCCGATGACCGGGCATGACTAATGAAACTGTCAGTTAAATCTATCATACACTTGAGTAATAGTTTGTCGCTAAGTGGTGTCACTGAAGTCGCTAGATCAATATATGTGTACATTGAATTGTGTTTCTTCTACTTCTCCTGTGTTCGTTCTCAAATTTGTACAGATTAGCAGAATAATGACCGGAGAACGGAATGTGTTGTTACATGGTTTACACCATTGCTTCAATATCTGCGCCATTCGGCCTGGCACATTCGACTTCAGCAGGGCTTGGATCACTTTGACCCTATATGGGTAGGGACAGCCAAGTCCACCCCACAATCCTCTTAGTCGCCTCTTACGATAGGCGCTATGCATGGGAGGTAAACACTTGTGCTATTATTTGCTCCCCGTCAACACATATACGTGAATTTAGTTTGAAACCTTACTCGAGTAAGTTACCATAAGCATCAGCAATGTCTATTTCTGTTGATCGTGTGATATCCAGGAAACTGAAAGTAGCTGTAGGTAGCTTCCTTGCATCAATATGTGATTTGGATCTTGTGAAGTTTGGCGGGAGGGAAGTTCAATGGATGTGGGTGATTGTTGATGATAATACTATAGAAAATAATTCAATGATATACACTGATGAATCAGTCATCAACGCTATACTTGGGTCATTTCTACATCTCCCAATGGAACAAACAAAAAAACCTTCAATGAATCAAGCGTTGCCCTACGGTGTCTTACGGTGGAGATATATTTTTGTTATCGTTCATTCTCTTTTTCTTCAGTGTTCATTCTCAAACTCCTGTTGGATCTGTCTTGTAGCAGGGACATGATCCATTTTCAATTTCCAGCAGGATGTAGTCCAGAGAATGGAAATGCGTTGTGTCACCGTTTTATTTTGATAATGGCCCGACACATTAGTCTTCGGTTGTGTTCATTCTCAAACTTCAACTGGATATCTCTTGTAGCAGGACAATTGTCCTAATAGATTTTCAGCAGGGTATACTCCATAGGACGAAAGTGCGCTGTGTCAGTTTTATTCTCAACAATATGCGGACACATCTAACATTGGCAGTGCGATGTGGATACAATCAGTGATTGGGCACTGTTGTGGTTGGTGTCACAAGCATGCATGCTAAATGAATCACTGATCAAGTTTCGTTAAAATGAAGTGATTTCCCGCACTAAGCCTTCTGTACAACATCAGACATGAACTAAGACAGATTCAAAAATCAACAGCTATTGCCCTTCAGTGGATACCATCACACTGTGAAATCATGGGAAATGAGAAAGCGGATGCTCTGTCAAAGGCAGGGAGGGAAATGGAGCAACACAGACACCCACTGTCTTACGGAGAAGTAAAAACAATAATCCGCAACACATACTCAGCAAAGTGGAAGAAAGAAATTGAAGGGGAATACGAACATGATGCAATACATCTCCTCCAAAGATATCAACAGACCACAATATGTCGCCTTAGAACAGGCCACTGCAGACTGTTGGGTCACCTTTATCGATTAAGGATCTCATACACAGATGAATTCCCATGTGGATACGGAACCCAGACTCCAGAACACATACTTCAGGACTGCCCAACATACAAAGAGCAAAGACAGCAGACCTGGCCAGAGGATACAGACTTGAGGCAAAAGCTATGGGGCAGCCGCTCTGACCTGGAGAAGACAGTGAACTTCGTCTTGATGACAGGTCTGACGGTATAGCATGACCACATGCTGAACGCAGAAGAAGAAGAAGAATACACTTGTCATGACACTACACTGGCCCGCTGTCAATGGATGGAGTTGTTTACGCTATCTGCGACAGAAAAAAATATCTCCACATTGGTACCCTGAATAGCGGATGTTGCGGATAATGAGCAAATTGATATGCTGGCAAACATACTCACAGTATCAAAAAATATACCAATGAATCGTTCTGAAATAATCAATGCACTGAAGGACTACGTTCGTTCAGAAGATTTGTAGAAGTGTGAATCACGGTCGCTTTCAAGGTTACGGGAGATTGGTGTAAAAAGTGTTAATAATATGCAAATTTCCGTCTTGCCAGACGATGGTATTATTGTTGTATTGTTAGGGGTGTATGGGGTGTCAGGGAGGGATAGTACCTCTGATGCTGAGGCTGTCATACTCCTTTGGAGTAGTTCGCACATCATTGGTCACCACCTGGCACTCAGCTCTCACCTGTGACTCCCAGTAGTTGTCAGCATGCGACCATACTCCGGTGACGGGTTTTACTTGCCGACCAAACCAGGTGAGAGTAACTACGGGACTCCGACTCTGTTTACACACAGGGCATGTCCGCCCAATGATGCGAAGCCTGAATATGGTGGATAGTGCGGGTGAAATAGTTGATTAATATCTGGAAGGCATTTGCCAGCAATGGTGGGACGCTAAGTGCTTTATGAGAAATGAAGAACACTCTGGCCATTCACTGCATCCTAGTAGATCTTCAGTCCTTTTGATTTATTTTGTTACTGGAATACTGTTGTATCAGAAAGAGAGACAGCGTGATGGACGAATGGCGCAACTCCTCCACACTTTAAATAAAATGTATCGCTATTCATAACTCATCGACCGCCTTCATCTTTTCCACAAAACAACAGAAGTCATGTTTCAAACAAATTACACTAAAATCCCCATATAAGGTACAAAAAAGACCAGTTTCAAACAATCAAGAGTCTCACATACCTGGGCAGCACTCTCTCACAAGATGTAAACATCAACACTAAGGTAAATGGCAGGATATCGGGATATTCAAGACCTTTAGAATATGACATTGGAGAAGCAGAACATCTTGCACAGAACCGAGTTGCTTACATAGTAACCAGAGGTCAACGTTCTGTGAAGGACACGTCACATATAATAAGAACTAAACGCAATTTATTTCGCTATCATAAGTAGACCCTTTTGTGTGTCAGAAATAGCGACAAAGCAGCTGGGTTGGTATTTTTTTATCCGTAAGATAAAGAATAGTTTAGTCACATTACGGTGTATTAAAAGTAAAGTCACCGCTCTCATTGTTATGCTCTTGTCAATGCTAGTTAAAAGTATATGCCTTTATCTCTCTACCACAACGGAAGAGAATGGTATATATTTTTTTAAGCTATTGGTCTATTGTCTATTGTCTTTCCCCAGGTGGTTTGTGATCCACACTTGCCGTTAAGCGTAGGGGTGGTTGGAGCTCGAGCTTGCGTTCTATCGTCAGATGTGTGGCCTCGGCTGTGCTATGACCGTGTCTGTACAGGATGTCCCTGACGTTTTCTATCCATCTTTTCCGTGGTCTTCCTCTGGCTTTGTACCCTGATCTCATTTGGTTATATGCTTGTACAGGCAACTTTTCGTGATGCATTCTCATAATGTGGCCAAACCACTTGATCTGTTCTCTCTCTATTTAATCTGTACAAAATATTATACCTATTCTTTCCCTGATATATTCATTTCGTAATCTGTCAAGCCTGGTGACCCCGACAGCTTTCCTCAGGCATTTCATCTCACATGTCACTATCTTTCTGTAATGTGAAGATGGGAGAGACCAGGTTTGGTACTGGTAACACAGTGTTGGTAGGAATATACTGTAGATCATTCAATCAAGCTATTGGTACTAGTACTATAACCTAAGCATGAACAAAAGAAAGATAATGAAACCATCATCATCATCAGGTAGTGTGTTCTGAAGAGAGCATCGAAAGTAAAGACTTCTGTATGGAATGTAAACCAGTCTATATTCGTAACGTTTTTAAAAATTATTGTCGAGGGTTCTGTTGGTCACTATTTATATACCTCTAATTCATTAGGTTACCAAAGTGGGTGGTACCTCCCTCCCCACAGTAGGTGCTGAAGCTGTCTAGTGTCGAAAGTGGGTTCAGAGGAAATAGGAGGGGGGGTACGTTTAGGCGGTATAGGGGGATGGTGGCTCCTCCGTAAAATATTTACCCATACAGATATACCACTTCCACTATTCTGTAATGAACTGGGTATTCTACAGACATAAAAGGTTATCGCATCATCACGCTGCAGAATGCGTACTGTAAGATTCTGGAAAGAATTGTCGCTAGACGCATAGCCAGGGAACTAGAGATCAAAGGCGTTCTCCCAACTAAACTAGGTGCATAGGCCTACATGTTTATGACTAGGTTGATGACGTGTACAACATGGCGGCAGGATGGCGGTGAATTTCTCTTCTCTCGCCAAATTGTGTTTAAATACACTGAACTATGCCTTCCAACATGTGTTAGACCGTGTGATGTATGTCCAAGTCATGGGTGTTACTTCTATTCGCTAAGGATTACAATATTAACTTGTGTTTTTATGTATTCTTAAGTGTACGAAGTAAAAATTCTGCAACCTTGGATAGTGAAACTCTTCACACACCAGGCAACAGTTATCTACACGCAGCTCTGTTCACTCATGTACACGATGTCACCCGGTCAAGCTAGGCCCGATAGCTATAATTATGTTTAGCACTGGCAAAATGGAGAGTAAACTTCGTCAAAAAAGCCCCCGTTATGTTTACGGGTGTATTATATGTGCCTTATCACATGAGAACAGTGCTACAGGAGGTCTTCAGTCGGAAAACCTTTAGCAGGGGCGGAGAAACATCAAGTCATGTTTAACGGCCATAGTTATCACTTGAGTAGAACAGGGGCGTCTTCAAGTGCTATAGCCCCAAACTCTACCTCCTTCAACTATTCCTCTATCTAACCTTCACGAGTGGATCATAATCGCTGTCAGCATGCAACAGCAACCACACCTCTGAAACCACTTCGGTGTGTTAAATCAGTGAAGGCGGCAAATGGGATCTTTGCCCATAGCCTCTGATGTATGGGGCCCATTTCTGCCCAGCATGTAAAATCTGGATGCGGCGTACTGCGCAAAGGAGCTCAACTAACATGGGCCACTGGGCAGAAAGGCGTCATTCAGTTAGCATCGTAGAGCGTCAAAGAGCACGGTGAGACAGTAAGGAACCCTGGTCATCTACTGCACCCCAACACACACTCAGTCGTCTTGACTTGTCTTGCCACTGAGACCACATGTGTAGAGGCGAGAGAGTGAGGTTGACGACAGTTGCAACTCTCCCTTACTTTAATCCAATTTTTCATAGCGCAAGTCATGGCTTTCATCATCATCTCATTAACCATCAAAAAAAAAGACCTGCGGCGATGGGCGAGTGACAAAGTGGCAGGTGTGGATACACTGGCAGCCATAGTCACAAACCTGCACGTAGGCGGTTCAGGCCATGTGGTCGTTATCCAGAGACATTGAGGCACCTCTGGAGTCCGGCAGCAGTCTGGGCGACTGAGCAGCCCTTTTCAGGAAAGCACTGCTCACCTCCTTAGCCAAAGGAAGGGGCTAGAATAAGTGCCCTAAACATTGCCATGACCCAGGCCAGCATACCGCGGCATATCCCTATTCAGCAGTAGAAATATCAAAAGAACAAGAAAAACGAAGGTGAGTCCACTCACAATTGGCGCATGAAATGTGCGCACCCTACTGGACCGTGTGGAGGTCGCACGGCCAGAAAGACCTACGCACTTGTAGCAAAAGATCTAGCAAGGTACAAAATTTACATCGCTTCCCTCAGCGAGAGACGACTGTCCGAGGAGGGTGAACTTGTGGAACAAGGCGCTGGCTATTCCTTCTTCTGGATTGGCAGAAATAAAGAAGTCAAACGCGAAGCTGGAGCTGGCTTTGCAATTAAATCCAGCCTAGCCAGGAAGTTGACTGGACCTCCAAAGGGCATTAGTGACTGGCTGATGACTTTTCGCCTTCCACAAAGCGGCATGCAACATTTGTTAGCGTATATGCCCCGACTATGACGAACTCCGACGAACAGAAAGAAAAGTTCTGTGATGACCTGAAAAGAATCATACAGGAGACCTCCAAATCCGACAAACTCATCATCCTTGATGACTTCAACGCACGAGTGGGTTCGGACTGGGCGTCCTGGGATGATGTTCTGGGGAGGCATGGTATTGGCAAATGCAATAGCAATGGACAGCTACTGCTCGAAACATGCGCATGATTCAACCTACTCATCTCCAACACTGTCTTTAAACTACCTCACCGTAATAAGACTACATGGATGCACCCACGATCAAAACAGTGGCATCAAATCGATTACATCATCGTGAGACAACGCGATAGGCAGGATGTAAGAGTCACCAAATCCATGTGTGGCGCCGACTGCTGGACGGACCACAGATTGCTAGTCTCCAAAATGAACCTCCATACATTGCATCTTCGGCAACCTCAAAATAGCAAACAATCAAAACGTCTCGATGTCTCAAAACTGAAATATCCACTTTATAAACAGCTTCTGCGCAGCTCAATGGAAACCAAAATTGCACCATTGACAGTCGATCCCATATACATTCAAAAAAGCTGGGAAAATCTCCGTGACACTATCTACAGAACTACAGAAGAAGTAGTGGGCGTTTCTGTTCGCAAACATCAAGACTGGTTTGACCAAAACGATGTACAGATCAAAGCTCTCCTAGACAACAAGCACAAACAGTATAAAGCTTATTTAAACAGACCCACATCAACCAGCAAAAAGACGCTATACGAAAACTCAAAGAAAAACGCGCAAAAAGAACGAAGGAGGATGCAAGACTCTTGGTTTAGTGCCAAAGCAAAAGAGATACAACATTATGCTGATAGCAATAATATGCATAAATTTTATTTAGCGCTAAAAGCAATTTATGGCCCTCAATCTTCAGGAAATTCTCCTCTTCTAGGCGCAGACGGAAAGCATACCATCACTGACAGAGAGGAAATTCTCAAACACTGGGCTGAACATTTTGAAAATGTACTAAACTGCCCTTCCGTCATCAACGAGGAAGCGATTGCGCGCATTACGCATTACGCAAATACAAATCAATAATTCATTATCGGATCCCCCTTGCATTGAGGAAGTGGAGAAAGCAATCTCAAATTTGTCCGTAGGAAAAGCGCCAGGCTCAGACTCTATTCCAACCAAAGTTTACGCTGTTAGTGGCCCTGTCATGTCTGCCAAACTTACAGAGCTCTTCCAGGCAATGTGGAACCTGGAAGCGATACCACAAGACTTTAAGGATGCTACCATCATACATCTATACAGGAGAAAAGGAAATTGCCTAGCTTACGACAACCATCGAGGCATATCCTTGCTCTCTATAGCAGGCAAGATTCTGGCTAGGGTCCTGTTAAACAGACTGCAAGCCCATCTTGAGACAAGTCTTCTCCCAGAGAGCCAATGTGGCTTCCAACAGGGCAGAGGTACTGTTGATATGATTTTCACTGCCAGACAACTACAGGAAAAGTGTCGCGAACAGAACATTGGCCTTTACACCACATTTATCGACCTAACTAAGGCATTCGACACTGTAAATCACGAAGGACTATGGAAGATAATGTCCAAATTTGGATGTCCCGAAAAATTTACCAACATTGTTCGCCAGTTCCATGTTGGTATGACAGCCTGTGTGCAAGATGACGGCGCACACTCAAACCCCTTTTCAGTGACTAACGGCGTCAAGCAGGGTTGCGTCCTGGCTCCGACGCTCTTCAGCATGGTGTTCACTGCCATGTTAAATGATATGGGATGGAGTTGGCTGTCCCATCCCATATAGGGTCAGAGACCCAAAGCCATGCTGAAGTCGGATGTGTCAGGCCGAAAGGCGCAGATATATCAGCAATGCTGTAAACCATGACACAACGCATTCCGTTCTCCAGACTACATCCTGCTAATCTGCAGGAGTTTGAGAACGAACGCAGAAGAAGAGATGTTAAATGATGCCTTCCAGAATAACAGTGCAGGAATTTGTTTTCGCTATCGAGGTGACGGAGGACTATTCAATCTTAGTAGATTGAAGGCCAAGACCAAAACTAAGACGGACATTGTTCGCGACCTCTTGTTCGCCGACGATTGTGCATTAAAGGTTACCAGTCTGAAAGACATGCAAGACAGCATGGACCTCTTTTCTTTGGCCTCTGATGCGTTCGGTCTCACCATCAGCACCGCGAAGACTTTAGTAATGTATCAACCAGCGCCAGGTGTCCCCTACACAGAACCAGTGATCACAGTAAAGGGACAAAAACTTAATACTGTCAATAAGTTTGTATATCTCGGCAGCACACTATCACAAACTGCGACAATTGATGAGGATGTTGCCCTGCGTATTGCTCGTGCCAGTGCAGCATTCGGGAGCCGTCGTGCCAATATGTCTGGATCAGGCGTGGTCTCAGTCTGACAACTAAGTTGGACGTGTACCGCGCAGTGGTTCTACCAACACTGCTTTATGCTGCGTCATCCTGGACTGTCTATGCGAGACACGCTCGACAGCTTAACTTTTTTCATCTTCGGTGCCTACGAAACCTCATGGGAGTACGTTGGCAGGATCGTGTACCAGATAAAGAAATTCTTAAGAAGTCCCGTATACAAAGCATCCATGCAATGCTGTTTAGGTCCCAACTCCGCTAGACTGGCCACATCGTCTGTATGCCAGACAAGCGCCTTCCAAAGAGATTATTATATGGGGAGCTGTGCGAAGGTAAACGTTTAAGTGGAGGGCAGAAAAAGCGCTTCAAGGATCACATAAAAAGCTCTCTCAAGCACTGCAGCATCGATCCTAGCTCCTGGGAGACTACAGTACTTGATCGCTCAGCCTGGCACATCCAGATCACTGCTGGCATCACGAAATTTGAAAAAGAAATAACACTTGTGGGCAATCCACAAGCGCAAAAAGCGGAAGGACAAATCCGAAAATTCTTCTACCCCGAACCTTCAGCACTCCTGCATGCACTGCAATAGAACTTTCCGTGCACGAATCGTACTCATCGAGCATCTACGAACTCACAAACCAAATTAGCTAATTACCAATATTATTTTTTTTTTTACTTTCATCGCATTTAATGTTTTTCATGCCATACTCATCTTCGCTTGCGAAGGAGGGACAACATCAGGTGCATTCAGAGCCAGAAGAAAAACAGTCACAAATGCAGCACTTGTTGCATATGAAATTTATGAAGGTTTTCAGAATAAAGAAGAATCTGTAGTTGTAGCGATAGACCTGGAAGATGCACACAATAGAGTTAGTTACACCCATCTTGTCGGCATGCTAAGGGAACACTATATCCATTCCTGGATCATATGCTGGATAGCAAATGTGCTAATCTGCAGAAAAGTTCCTCTGAGGTGCGGGTTCTTGAAGTCTGAGATCGGAACAACAGCACCTGGTCTACCACAAGGATCTCCTCTGTACCCAGTGCTGTTTAATGTGTATACGTTGAAAATTGCTCATTTGTAAACTTCCAGCAATTGTAGAGTTCTAACATACGCTGATTATATCCTACTATACAACATGGTCAGGAACATAAAATATATTGCTGAAAATGTACAGTGTGGACTAGATCACTTGTCGATATGGTGCAGAACATACAACACTGTGATAAATCCCTCGAAAGCAAAGGTTGTCTGGTACTCCTTAAATAATAATCTGACTAGTAACACACTGCCAGCTGTTAGTTTTTGGTTGGGGGGAGGGGGGAACGGATTGAGCTTATTTCGTTAGGTGTAGGACAAAATGATGTTTTTAATTTTAATTTTATTCGAGCTCGAAGTAGTGTATTTGAGCTCTGGGGTTCAGCGATTAGCATACGTTTGGATTCTCTGGTGACCATAATCATATTACTTGGCGGGGCCTTATTTTGCCCACAATTGGTGTGAAATCTGCAGTAATTCTTTGTAAGTATTGAGTGAGTGGTATGAAATTTTTACCTACCTAGCGACCTATTTCAGAGAAAATGATAATGAACGTCACAGATGGTGTAGACTTCTGGGTCATCTTGACTCCAGTGTGTCCTGACTGACTACCTACTGCCCCCTCCCTTCATTTCAAATCTACCTGGCTATCCGGATATGTTATTATTATATACTTCGTCTTTTGGTCTTCGGAGGTGGCCTTTTAATGTTCTGACTTCGGTTTTTGTCCTTTATCTACTCTCAATCCTTTCGTCTCAATTAAATGATATTTGATATATCGCACTCGGTACGGTCAAAGTGTGTATTTTTCGATTAGCTGTTAGTTTCCAGGGGGACTCATCTGAAATAAAAATAAGTCGTTTAATTTCCCCCCCCCCCCCCCCCCATTGTGTTCACTTTTATTCTTGATTAGAAACCGGCTTCACAGCACGTGGGGCATTCCCATAAGTGCTCCGCCCTCTGTCCCAGCAGCCTTCCCAATGTATGTAGACTCAGAGTCTCGGTCAGGTGTTCCAGCAGCCTTCCCAGTGTATGTAGACTCAGAGTCTCAGTCAGGTTTTGATTGCGTGATCTTCGGGGCCTTCCAAACAATATTACTTTTTCTTCCCTCTACTCTAGATATACCCATTCCTGACATTCTCTGTATGTGTACGTTCTCAGTCCCATTGACATCATCTTCATCTTGAAATGAATGTATTACTGCCTTGATCAAGTCTGCTTGATCTCTTCTCAACATTGTGCCATCTATCGCCGCACTGTCTGCCAATAAGTCGGATCTCTCGTTTCCTCTGACCCCAGCATGACCAGGGTCCATGTAATGCTCTGGACAATTGGGTTGTTCAATAAGTCCCATTCTTTTTACAGCATGTACTTTTCCAGCTTGCGCAGCATGCTTTGAGAGTCTGTGAGTATTACCGAGTGCGTTGATGTATCAATATCAACCAATTAAGTGTGTATTCAGCCTCTGCCCTCTATGATGTGCCACGCTTGATTCGTTTTCCCTTTGACTCATCTAGACGTTGGTGTAATGGGTGGTGATTGTATTATGTACATGTCACTTTAAGGTATGGCCTAATTTGTGCTATCTAATGTTGCACTCTAATTCTGGGGAGATCAAGCAGAAAGGGGTGTAAACTTTCATAGCAGAGATGAGTGTGTCCCTAGTACAGTCCAGAACCGTTCTCATTGCCTCATTTTGGTTTTTTTTCCAATCTATCGATGTGTGTGTCTGTGACTGTATTAGTAGTTAGTTAGTTTGTTATCCTCTAGGGCCAAAGACTACACATAGGGCGGATGTCATAGATTTCCATGTCTCTCGTTTCATTTCAATTTGCTTTAGATCTTTATTGCTTCTGATACCGATGGTGAAACGTTCTCTTTTAATAGTTCTATGTAAAGTTTAATTTGTTCTACCTCGTTTTCTCTTGTCCTTTGGTGACCACATCAAAGATTGAGAGGGGAGTGTTTCAGTATCCATTCGTAGCGCGTGTCTGATGTAATTCCAGCGACGCTTTCTAATATAGATGGATACATATTCTTGTTTTGATTCTTGTCTGACAGCTGCCTTCTCTGTACTCATTCAGTTCAAAGCCTTGTTCATTGACATAATCTCCATAATCATGCTGCTTGCAGCCGCAGCATATGCCCCACTCTACTCTTTGATGGTCTTCTCTATAGATTTAGCTGTGAAAGTCCAAGCACTACGCATGTGCCTAACTACCGGAAGTCATGCTGAAGTCGCATGTGTCAGGCCGAAAGGTGCATATATCGCAACAAAACTGTAAACCATGACAACGAATTTCTTATTCCGGACTACATCCTGCTAATTTGCATCGAGTTTGAGAACAGATGCAGAAGAAGAAGAATTTCGTAAAACAATGCTTAGGCCTATAGTCTACAATTACTTGCGTGGAGCATGAAAACCTGTTTTTCGGATCAGTTCAGCTTAAAGATGCGGTCTCTGCCGTAGCTGCTTTCTGCTCTCTTGCTCCACGGATACTGATATTTTCTTCTGATGAATGTCCGTTCTTCCTTCAAATACCTTCTGTGAATTTGTTCCTAAAACATACTAGCAATGAGACACAGCGACAGGTTTTCAACTAAAAACCTTCATCAGGACGAAAGACAATAAACGAAATACAACAAACTAAACAAGCAATATACTAAACATGAGAAAGCACATGGTGTCACGATGGTAGGAGGAAGAAACTAAAAGTGGTAAGAAACATGCTATGGAAAACAATGAAAGCTGAAAGAATCCAGTAAGAGAAGACATATATCGCACGACGAGTGAATTTGGTGGACAAGAGAGTGATGATGAGATTTGAGTTAGACAATAAAATGGAACATGCGAAGTCCATGAATTTCAACTGTTCAGCCTGTGTCTCCTGTAGTAACATGATATCGAAGTCTTACAGTAGATGTTCTAGAATTGGGCCTCGCTACTTAGCGCTATTGCAACTCCAGTTTCCAATGTTAATGTTATTTTTGCGGATTCTATCAGTTTTCCTTATTAATTTCTTCCTTCTCCTCTCTCTGTTGTTAACACCACGATGACAGTGTCTTCTGACTTGATGGTGTTCTGAGTCTAATGCTGTCAAAACAGATGTCGACATCAGGGCAGAACTCTGGCACTTGCGACCAATCATGTAAGCTCAATACACCACGGTGAAGCCATTTTCGTTAGACAAGGATTACCACACACACTATTGACAGCGTGGGATATAGAGAATAGAGACTAGCAGGGAGTACAGATAACATCTCAGGGTAGAAGGTGGAATATCGTTAACATCTACATGGGAATTTGTTCTCTCATTAAGCCCGACGACTGGGAGTTCATTAGCGAACAAGAGTATCTCCCGGGAGAAATGCTACTAGTTTGCGGGGATTTCAATGCACGCAATGTTTCTTGGGGAAACCCAAACAATAACCCTCATGTACTGGCATTAAATAAAGCGATACTCGATACTGACCTAACTCTTTTGAACTGCGTGAGCACGACTAGATTAGCAACAAAAGATAAGATACAGACTCAGATTCCAACATAAACCTCGCACTGATGTCATGGAGCGACAGATGCGAGTTGGACAGCTCTTAAATAATATGGGAGTGACCATTTGCCATAAGTATCTCGAACGGACGGCCCGTCAGATTGATCAAGATTCACCACCCTTTTAGATATGCGCGCATCAGAGAATCAGTACTTAGCAACTTGAGGGAAAAGCACTGGGAACGCAAGCGGGTGAGACTTAAGATTCAACAGCCACCATGGTGGATTAAAGAGACAGAGGTAACATGACTACTCAAAAAAGGAAGTGATAAACGCAATAGAAAACAGGCACATATCACACTAAGTGATAAAAAGGGAGTCAAAGAGTGCAATGAAGAAGACAATTTAGGCTTTTAAAGTGTATTGGATTATTTGTATATCTTAAATGTCACTCCCCTGAAGTGATGACACCAAGTTGGGTTAAATATTGCATACTAAACAATTTCTAATGGAACATGACACTGATTTAAAATTCCTATACTATATATAGACTACACTAAAGCTTTTGACAAAGTTAAGCATAGCGAAATTATACACATGCTAGAGAATCTGAACATCGACAGCAAGGATTTAAGAATAATCAAGAACATGTACTGGCAACAAACAGCAGCAATAAGAGTAGGAAATCAATTTGGCCCTTTTCAACAAATAAAACAAGGAGTCAGACAGGGATGCGTGCTTTCACCATATCTGTTCTCTCTATACAGTGAAAACACATTGCGCGCAATAGTAGATATCCCAGGAATGTCAGTGGGAGGACATAACATAAATAATTTGAGATATGCGGATGACACTGTTCTGATTGCAAAAAGTGAGGAAGACTTTCAAAACTTAATTAAAGTAGTAGTCACAGAAAGCAAAGAGAAAGGACTCTTCCTAAATATCAAGAAAACAGAAGTAATGGTTATTTCAAAGAAAGAAAATAACACACCTTGCAAGATCATAGTGAATGATATAGTATTAAAACAGGTCCACCAATTCAAATATCTAGGTACAATTATTACAGCAGATGGAAGAAGTTCAACAGAAATAAGATGCAGAATAGGACAGGCAAAAACTACATTCAGAAAAATGAAAAATATACTGTGTAATATGACCTTGTCATTAGAGGTGAGAAAGAGAGTTCTGCAGTGCTATATATCCCCTATACTAACATATGGATGCGAGTCTTGGACAAT
Organism: Meghimatium bilineatum; assembly: GCA_034231615.1. Classification (NCBI taxonomy): domain Eukaryota; kingdom Metazoa; phylum Mollusca; class Gastropoda; order Stylommatophora; family Philomycidae; genus Meghimatium; species Meghimatium bilineatum. The sequence continues at coordinate 27,409,084 of CM067304.1, read as the reverse complement.
AAACAAACTGGAAAGTGGGAGATTGGAGGCAACAGAGATGTGGTTCTACAGAAGAATGCTGAAAATACCATGGACTGCCAGAAAAACTAATTTAGAGGTGTTAAAAGAGTTAAATGCGAAACGGACCTTAATCAAGAATATAAGAAAAAGGCAATCTTCTTTTTTTTTGCCACTTCATGAGACAGGCAGGTTTAGAGAACATTATCACAACAGGCAAGATTGAAGGCACTAGAGACAGAGGGCGACAACGTGAGAAAATATTAGACAGTTTGACAACCTTGCACGGCAAAGAAACAACGACGACTTTGATACATAATACTGTGAACAGAGAGCTGTGGAGAGCCATGACCGCCTACGCCACCCGGCATGGCACCTGATGATGATGATACTATATATATTCATAGACTACAGCAAGGCCTTTGACAGAGTCCAACATGAAAAACTAATAAAATATCTTAAAGAAATAGGCATAGATGGAAAAGACATCAGACTAATTAGAAATATATACTGGGAACAGACTGCATCAATAAGGTGTGAAAACAGCTCTCACCATACATAGAAAGAAGAAGAAGGGTAAGACAAGGACGCATTTTATCACCCAGCCTATTTAATATCTACACAGAGAATATCTTTAAAAATATAGAAGAAATACCAGGACTCAAGATCAATGGGAAAATATTATAATAAACAACCTAAGATATGCAGATGACACTGTTCTTTTTGCAGAAAGTGAACATGAACTACAAAGACTAATAGATCACGTCAATAAATCAAGTAATGAATATGGACTGGATATAAATATCCAAAAAACAAAAACCATGATAATCAGCAAGGACACAGAAGAACAAGAGCTAAACATAAACATACATGGAGAGAAACTACAAAAAGTAAAACATTATCAATATCTTGGACACATAGTCACAAATGATGGCAGATGTGAAACAGAAATTAAAATGAGAATAGGAATGGCCAAAAGTACCTTCAATGACATGAGGAAAATATTAACATCTAAACAAATTACAAACAAGTTAAACATGAGAATTATAAAATGCTACATCTATTCCATATTAATGTATGGATCAGAAACATGGACACTAAATAAACAATTAGATGACATAATTGATGCCTTTGAGATGTGGGTACATAGAAGAATAGGGAGAACATCATGAAAAGAGAAGAAAACAAATAACGAGGTGCTAAAAACACTTAATATCAAGAAAGAACTGTTAAGAGTAATAAAGATCAAGAAAATAAAATATTTTGGACACATTAAAAGACATGACACCTTATTGAAGACCTTACTTGAGGGTAAAGTCAAAGGGAAGGAGTGGTAGACATATATACAAGTGGGAGAGGAACATCACAAGATGGACAAGTTACAGTCTAGCACAGTGCACCACCAAAACAAGAGATAGGGGATGTTGGAAATCTGTTGCAGCCAACCTTCGTTGCGAAGACGGAATTTGATGATGATGATATACCAGTAATTATGTTTCTGGCTAGGACAGGCCACAGCAGACTAAACAGTTAATAGAATGACACAAGTGTGTTACCGGAAACCCAACGGAGTGACAAGAGAATAGCGTCACTGTTACCTGCCGTTCACCTTGTAAAAGGTGACAGGAGGTATTTGAGATGGTATTAGAGGATCCCTCTCACAGTTGATCAAAGTGACTCGACGCCTTACCGAAGATGAATGCATCAGGCAGAAAAGAGCAGATATCGCAGCCACGCTATAAACTGTGACATAATGTATTCCGTCCTCTGGACTATATCTTACTAAATCCGTAGGAGTTTGGAGCAATCCCAGAAGGATCACATTTACCATAAAAAACTGCATATTTGATATGGAGTGACCATGACAACAGCTGTATATATATTTGTTTTTGGTTGGTGAACATGACAACAGTTGTATGAATTATGTGTTATTGGTTGGTGAACATGGCAACAGTTGCATGCAATATTTGTTATTGGTTGGTGAACATGGCAACAGTTGTATGCAATATTTGTCATTGGTTGCTGAACATGGCAACAGTTGTATGCATTATTTGTCATTGGTTGCTGAACATGGCAACAGTTGTATGCAATATGTGTTATTGGTTGCTGAACATGGCAACAGTTGTATGCAATATTTGTCATTGGTTGCTGAACATGGCAACAGTTGTATGCATTATTTGTTATTGGTTGGTGAATATGGCAATAATTGTGTGTATATTTGTTATTGAACATGGCAACAGTTGTATGCATTATTTGTTATTGGTTGGTGAATATGGCAATAATTGTGTGTATATTTGTTATTGAACATGGCAACAGTTGTATGCATTATTTGTTATTAGTTGGTGAACATGACAATAATTGTATGCACATTTGCCTTTCTCAAAATAATTGTTGGAAATGAAAAAGCCAACAAGCTTGCATCATATATAGTTATTGAATTGAAAAATATTCTTCGTTCGTTCTCAAACTCCTGCAGATTAGCAGTATATAATCCACAGAATGGAATACATCGTCATGGTTTATAGACTGGCTACTATTTATCTATACGCTGTGGCCCATGTTTGCCTTGCAACGTCAGGGGCGGAAAATTTATCTGGAAATGGCCTTCTTGTGTGCTGTTTGTATGTTTGTTCCTGTGGCTTCTTTGATTTCTGTAATCCATCTTTTACATGGTCTGCCTCTGGCTTTATAGCAGTGTTGTCTATGTGTCATGGTCATTTGTAGCATGCTATCTGTTGTTAGTCAGGAAGCGTGTGAAAACCACTTCATCTGTTGTCTTTTGATGTGTTCCAATACTGGTATTGTTTTTGCTATCTGTCTGATGTTATCATTTCCAATTCTATCTCTTAATGACACTTCAAGTATTCTTCATAGACACGTCATTTCTGCTGTCACTATTTTTCTTTTGTCTTGTGCTGTCATTGTCCAGGTTTGGCACTGGTAGCATAGTGATGGAATAATAAGTCTTGTATAATGCAACTTTAGTGTCTATGTTTACATTTTTTTTTCTTGAAAATATATGTCATCTGTAGCAGATTGGCTATGACATCTGCATATTTAAGTCTGACACATCGGACATCAGCATGGCTTTTAAGATCACTGACCCTCTATGGGATAGGACTGCCAATTGCACACTATCTGTAGTAATTTAAGAACTTTTAACATTTCTAAGCTAGTAAGACTTACGATGAAAAGACATCATCTGTGCACAAGCTTAAAACTTAACAAAGTTTCAAACAAAAGGGTTCAATGTAGATGATTGATTTCATTGTACTCATGTTTCTCCATATGTACTTGGTCCCTCTCAACAGAACACTCCTGCTTAAGTACCACAGAACTTTGTAACTTTATGAGATAATACATAAGGTTCTCTAAACAGTGTTAATTCAGAATGAATGTTTGTGCCATTAGTGAAATGAAGTATTTCACATCAGGAAAAAAAATGTATGTTAACATACAAACAACAGTAACTCACAAACTATGTTAACAAAAATAATAGATGTCAACACACAAACAAGCAATGTTAACACACAATGTATGAAAACAAGCAATAGTAACACACAAACAATGTTAACACACAATGTATGAATACAAGCAATAGTAACACACAAACAAGCAATGTTAACAAAGTATGATAACACACAAACAAGCAATGTGTTAACAAAAAGAAAAAACTAGCAGTATTTGAGAATTTACTGTTATATTTCCAAATTTAAATAAAATGCTAAAAAGTGACAATTGTCTTTCAATATATATATATATATATATATATACACACACACACAACAAATTTCTAACAAACAATGATATAGCAACAATATGTAGAAAATATCAGAGAATATTGTAAGATGTCGTCATGACAAAGCTGGCGGCACATCCCAATTTGTTTTGAGACCTACACAACAATTCCAGCTTCAAAATCAGACAAAATACCAATGATGGGTGTTTCACTCTCATTATATTAATGATACTTTCAATCTGATTTTACTTTGTTTCTCTAACTCCTGCAGATACATAGACTTTAACAAAATGTGTTATGGCTTGGTTTATAGCTTAGTTACACTAAATGCACCCTTTGCTGCCCACACATCGGACTTCAGCATGGCTGAAGTATCTCTAGTTGACCATCTATGTCATGGAGCAACCAACCCCCACCAAAAAAATCCCCGTAGTCATATTTCACAACATGCAAGACAGACTACTTCCTGCTGGTGTTTTTGGGTACCAGAGACACTGAGAAACAACAGAAGATTTGCTGAACCAATGCACTATGGAGATGACTGCATATGTTCTGAAATGAATGAGTTAAAACCAAAGTACAATATTAACTTATTACACAGAAAGCATCAAAACACAATATTTGAATTCAGAACAGGACATACTGGTCTGATCCAATGTCAGAACATAAGAATAAATGGAATGAGTTTGAGAGTGTAGAAGTGCAATCAAAGACAAAACAATCTGCAGAAAGTTGAATGAACCTGGAACCATACAACATACATGCAAGAAAAAGGGCACGATAAAAAGATCTTGTCATTCCTCTATATCAGTAGCTACATGAAAAAATAAAGCTGCAAACACACTAGAATGAAGAAACATCTTTCTCAGACTGAAACGAGGACATGGACATGATAGTGGTGATTTTAACATCTGCACACATGTTCTCAACCATTTCTGAGTCGTGACCCAATTTTAATGAAGGAAACTGACCAGACATCCCATTTTATAGAAACAAAGTACCAGAGATACCATTTTATAGAAAAAAGTACCAGAGATACCATTTTATAGAAACAAAGTACCAGAGATACCATTTTATAGAAAAAAAGTACCAGAGATCCCATTTTATAGAAATAAACGGATCTATGAGTATAATACATTTTTAAAAAAAAACATTTTGGTAAAATAAAACATCAAAAATAGATTTTTCATTCTAATAAATTTCAACATAATTTTTTCAATCTTGATATATTTAATGCAATGATTGAAATTATAACTCCATAACAAAATTCACTGTTGGATGTCAAAGAAAATATTTATGTAAACATTATTGGGTCCATGTGTTAACATATACAAACTATGGGTTGCTTCAGTCACTCTTTGTATATATAAATGGTCTTATATTTGATATTTAATATTGTCCTTGACAAAGACACCAGCAAGAAAGGTGTAATTAGATGTTTGAGGAAAGCTATAAATGTCACCAGAAATGATCAATGGAGAAATGAAGATATCAGGAAAGAAATAAATACCATTGAGACACCAGGTGGTTTGTTTACCTCAATGCGACCACCGCTTCATGCATGCAACAGCAGCAGATCAGGTTACAAGGCACCACCAGACCAAGAACTAGATAGGTTAAGACAATCAAACCATAACCTTTAGCATGCTCATGTGGAGTACGTTCGACAACAGTTTACACTGTCTAAGATAATCTCGGTCGAGTGTACAAAACCCACAAAGACCCTGTTGCTAGGCTCCCTGTAACCAATAAAAGAAGCCACATTTTAAAAATTCTGGTTACCAGATTATTTCAATCTGGCAAGTTACTCAATTGACTTCCATTTTTTCTGCAAGTTTAGTGGCAACGTGAACCAAATCTCAGTGAAATATCATAATTTTCGCACTCTTGCCAATTTCAAACTAGAGCAGCGCCATGATTGTGAATTGGGTTTTATAGACTTTTATTTTATAGTATTTTCAATAAAATCATTATGGATTATTCTTTGGAAGATGAATTCTAGAGAGGTAATTTATTAACCTTCACCAAGCCTATATCAACCCCGGCCGCCGAAAAACAAAATGGCGGCGCGCGCTGTTGGCGGCCCGTCCCACCCAACGAGAATATCGTGAGATTTACACGTACCACAGTCCATGCACATAGCTGGGGACATGCGCAATCGAAGCCGGTACATCCCCCACTTCCGAAATGATCATTTTTGAGAATGGCTAGCTATTCGTAAAAGTTTAAGAGCAATTAATCTGACCACATCTGCACACCGGTACGATGCAATGATGGTGGATCGGTTTTATAGACCTTTATTTCATTGTATTTCGAATAAAATAACATTGAATCGTGGCTTGAATCATGAATTATTAGGTTAATTAGTTTCACAGCAGTGAATATACAGAATGCTGTGTTGGTTTAGGGACTTGTAGGTTTGATATCGAATATTTTGAAGTGGCAGAAAAAATAACTCTAGGCCTAAGCTCAAAGAACGATTTTACTGCAAATCTACAAGTTTTATACAGTTCCCCCGGCTATATTTTGTAAATTTCGCAGTGAAAGAACATAAATACAACAGATTTGCGTGATTTAGTTTACAGTGTTGCCAAGCAATTCGATATGTAAGGTAAGTTTTTTTTTTACTTATTTTTTTCCCTCTTTATTTGTTACAAAATATATGTTTTTTGTGAAAAACGTCTTTACCACTTTCTCATACGTCTGGTATCACACACACACGTACATAAATTACACCAATATATGCATAATTCAATTCTTTATTTATATGTGCAAATATTATTTAAATATCTCTAACAACCAAAATATTATCACATTTTCAAAAGTTACCATCAATAACGCAAATTTTCAAAAAAGAATCCGGTGGCAGGGAGACGTTTCATATTTTTTAATCTGGCTTGCTAAAGGTTAAGCACGCTCGAAAATATGTTGGACCACGCAGTTTCGTATATTTTGACTGTAACATCAACTGTCTTGGAGCATTTAAGTTTTGGACTAGATCTAGCTTTAGAGAACAATTTTATGACAAGTTTATTCATTTTCCCAAGTGAAATTATGATAATAAAACTTTAAATACTGTCAAAATAGCTCAGTATCTACTGTTTCCACTGCAGGAAATTTCCAAAATAAAAGTCAGGAATATTTTTTTTCCGGTTTCTTTGTTGTTAAAAATGTTTTGCTTTTTTGTGAAAAAATGTCTTTACAACTTTCTCACATGTCTGGTATCACACACACAAAAACAAAACTTACACCAATATATGCAGAATCCATATCTTTATTTAAATGTACAAATATTTAAATATCTCTAACAACAAAACAGTTATTGCATTTTCAAAACAGTCACGCAACATTTTCAAAAAAGAATCCAGCTGCAGGAGAGAATATTACTTAATTGTAAACTGGCATGCTTAAGGTTAAAGAGACACTGACTGACCAAGGCCAATGCAACCCAAATGGTCAAAGAAAGATGGCACAAGTAGAAATGTCTACAAATAGGTAAATGTTTTGGCATCATAAAATTATGACATGTTTTAAATGAAAATTGTGTTTAGTTTACTGTTTCAGACAAGCAACACCATAGAAAAATGCTTCATGAACTATTTTGGGGCCACAACCCATGTGTTGGGGACATGTGATCTAGAATGACTAAAGAACAGCAATGGAAATGTTAAAATTAAAACAGCTTAAGAAACTATCGCAGGGTACTAACATAAGAACCATGTGGTGTTTACTTTGATGTGTGTTTCCTGTGGTGACATATGGATGTGAAGCACTGACACTAAATAAAACAGTGTCCAAGAGAATAACATCATTTGAATTAAAGTGTTATAGAAGAGTTTTGAGAATACCATGGACAGCGAAGAAAAGAAACCAGGAGGTGTTACGAACAATTAACGTCCAGAAAGGCTGGCTTCTGAACACCATATTAAAGAAAAAGCTAGTTTTTTTTGGTAACATTAATAGACATGACAGAATGGAGAGACAGTGTTACTGGAGAGGATGATAGAAGGCAACAGGGGTAAAGGCCACCCAAGACACCATTGAACAAAAGACATTCAATGATGCTTTAAACATTGTTGAGAAAAGTAACCTACTCCTTTCTTATCATGGACTGTTCTATCTTGCACTGCATGCTCTGAGAATCTGATAGAATCACTGTGGATGTTGGTGGTTGCATCATCAGTAAAATGACAGATGCCATTACTGCCTCTATTTCTATTCTCAATCTAGATTTTTTGATAGGCAGTAGATTTCTCGACCACTTTCTTTTCATTTTGGTAGGGAACAAAAAAACCATCCACACCAGTTTGTTTCTCTTATTACTGAACTGTCTGTGTAAATAATTACTGGGTATATCTGTTGGCCTTGAGTACTCATAAATGAGCTCTTGTATTATTCTATCTGTCCTGGTTGCGGCCTAATTCCTACACTATCTTCCTAGCTGTATCACAACATTTGTCAAGGACTTTAGCATAACCGCTACACTAGGGAAATCAACAGACTGTTAACATGCCAGACTAAATTACCCTGCTGACTATACAACCAAACATCTTACTGACCACATGTCAAATTAAACTACAGTTACAACATCCAACCTAATCTCACAATACAACATTTACTGAGCATGAGCTATCTGTTAACAACTACATTCCAATATAAAAATATAACAATCTTTGCAACCAACAATAACAGCTGATCAAAACAACATAACAAACAGCAATGCATACAATACATCAAAACAACATAACAAACAGAAATGCATACAATACATCAAAACAAATTAACAGAAATGCATATAATATATCCAAATAAAATAAAATTGTATAAATAATATAACAATCACAAACAAACCTCAATATCTCTTTTAACATAAATAAATCAGACTTATCAAACAAGTTCAACATTCTTTATGTCTGCAGGATTACTTGCAATACAGTAATCATATTAGTCATTTCACTGCTGACTATCACAAACAAGAATCAAGACTACAGGTACTTTGAAATACCACTGGCCAGAAGAAATGTTTTGGACTTTTTTGGTATTTTTACTATGGTAATTAGAAAATGATCTCTGTTTAAAGTGAAGAAAAAATGGAAAAACTTGTTGATAGAGCTGTTTTAAATCTCATAGTTTCTGTAGAAACACAACCAAAAAAACAGAATACAACTTAATCTCATAGAAGATACAATTAAAATTAGAAGATTTTAACTACTCCTCACTGAATTCGTGCATGTTTTATGTTTTCAGTAGTTTGTGTGCATAATATGTGTGCTCTATCTCCCCCTCCCCTACTTTTTATGACATATTGACCACATCTCTAAACTAACAAATATCCATGAAAAAAATAACATGAAAGATAAATTGAACAAACTCCTGCCACAGACAAATGCTACAAGGGAGATCCAGCAGGAGTTTGAGAATGAACACTGAAGAAGAACAAACTACGTTTTGCAGAAGATCAAGAACTAATAGCGAAATCAGAAGAACAACTGCAAGAACATATGAATTTATTACACACAACATCTCAAAGATTCAACATGAAGATTAATATAGAAAAGACAGAAATAATGGCAATAGCACTAAATATAAAAGCCAGAAATAATGGCACTAACAAAGAAAGAAAGAAATATAACTATTTCCATTGATAATCAAACCTTAAACAGGTAAAAGAGTTCACATTCTTAGGAAGCTTTATAGTGAGTGAAAGAAAAGAGATACAAAATAGATACAACAAAACATACCAGATACTAGAACAGATGACAAGTATCTTTAAGAACAAAAATGTCAACATAGACACTAAAGTTGCATTATACAACTATTATTATCCTCCAAAAGAATAAATTGATTTGAAATGAAGTGCTACAGAAAGATCATACGGATATCATGGACAGAGAAAAAGAAGAACATTGAAGTTTTGAAATTACTGAAACTAAACGAAGGGTGGCTTCTAAATCCCATCATAAGAAGGAAGCTAAGTATTTTTGACACTTAAAGCGACATGATGGTATCGAAAGGCTGATTCTAGAGGGCAGAGTGCCCGGACAGAGAAAAAGAGGAAGACCAAGAATATAATGGACCTGCGACATTGTAGAAAATATGCACGTCTTTGGCCAATGCAGGCCTACTTGCCCGGAACAGAGAGCTCTTCTGAGTATCCACGACAAAGACAACTTTCTGGAAAGAATATGCCATTTGATATATATATTATTATCCCATCACAGTGTTACTAATTCCAAACCTGGACAAGGACAGCACAAGAAAAAAGAAAAATAGTAACAATAGAAATTGAATGTCCATGAAGAATAGTTAGAGTGTCATTAAGAAATAGAAATTATAACATCAGACAGATAACCAAAACAATACCGGTGTTAGAATACATCTTGAGACAATAGATTAAGTGGTTTTCACACACGTCCAGATTGCCAACAGATAGTATACCACAAATAGCCATAACACATATGGCTATAGACTCCATGGCAATAAAGCTAGAGGAAGATCATGTAAAAGATGGACCACAGAAGTCAAAGAGGCTACAGGAACAAGCCTACTAACAGCACACAGGAAGGCCATCTCCAGAGAACTCTTCTACCGCTTATAGTTCGCGGCACAAAAAGGTCACAGCTTATAGATATATAGACATTAGTACAATGTTATAATATAGAGAAGGAACAAAAACTCAATTTTATATGCATTTTCTTGGATGGGGGTGGCAAACTATTCAACTGTGCCATGGTGAATAGTATAGTGAAATGTGCTAAAAGAAATTAAGAGTTAATGTCCAATGGTCTAAGTGACAGATTTCTGGACTTTTCAGAGATAAAACATTGAACAGTGAGAGAAATAATCATAAATAAAAAAGTTCTCAAAAAATATACAAATAAATAAGGCTATAATAATCTCCAGCCAATCATTTAGATCCACAATCACAAATATATAATAAAACTATTTTTGTGCCAGATTATACTTGTAAGAAAATTTCTTTTAATAGAGAACTGTGCCAGTGTTATTCACTTTTAAACTCACATACAAAAACTAGGAGGCAAAGATGCACTCTCTATATCAGACTTTTGGTATTCTGCCATCTTACTTCCTCCTAGTGTATCCCAGCCATCTGAGTCTGCACAGACTGAGCACAGAAAATACTGTGATATTGCCTGTTCTGCTAACTAACACCTTTAATTCTACATAAGCACAGCATGTGAAAGTTATTTAGTTATCTCTCCAGTTGCTTATAGATTCCTCATGTTTCATTACCGTACATAATCCTGGTAAATCAGAAGTTTAGTTTTGAGCAGTTTTGTTGGGTAGAGTAGAATGTGAATTTCTAGTGCGTGTACGTAAGTTTAGATTATATGTGCATTTGGTGCGTATGCCAGACCATCATCTGCCAAAGATACTTCTCTATGGTGAGCTAGAGAAGGGTATACGATCTCAAGGTGGCCAAAGGAAGCGCTACATGGACTTGTTGAAGAACTCACTGAAAGGCTTTGAAATAGACCACGATACATGGGAAAAACTTGCACAAAATAGATCTACATGGCGTTCTAAAATAAAAAAGAGCGCATCATCTTGTGAAAAGAAGAGAAATGCAGCAACTCAACGGCGGAGAGCAGCTAGAAAGTCACGGATAGACCAAGATCCGTCTACAGTCGTCATTCCATGTCCGAACTGTCCAAGGACATTTACAGCTCGAATTGGGCTCATTAGCCATCTACGAACTCATAATCAAGGACATAACTAAAATTGAATTTTCAAAAGTGGATGTAACAAATGGTCATCATCACTTGTGATGGACGAACAACAAGATTATATGTGGTATGAAAAATTCAAATCACCACCTAAATCATGTCTTGTATACAGTTATTTGTAATTTTTCCAAACCCATCCTCTATAGTCTGTATTCATTGTAAAGCTGACCTTGTGTGTTTTACATAAGTATCATAATCAGAATCAATCTATACAAATCACTAGTACTAAGTTGGACACTCAATACAGAAATAAAGATTCAGACTTTGGTTTACAATATAAGAGCTACAGATGTGTGTTACAAATCTGTTTTAAAGAACATTAAAAAACTGCATTTTTCCAAGACAAAAATGATTGCACTTGTGGGTTGACAGAAAGAGATGTTGAGTGGTGAAACAGCGTAAGCTTGCATCATTTGGAAATGTAAAGAAATACCATCCAATTTTAAATATTATCCTGCAGAGAACAAATGAAGGTGGAATTTGAAAAGGTTGTAAAAACAAAAAAAACCTTGTCTTCATAACAGATCAAGGACATGACTTCTCCACACTTCTTTGTATGCCATAAGGTAAGGATGTTTGTGGGATTTTTGTGCTGATAGTTCAAAGGAGGTATGGCCAAGACAGGCACAAGATTTCATTATTATTATTACTATAGTAAAAAGTAAAGTAAAGTAACCCATAGCATTTATTAATTCCTTAGGGGTGTGAGATGTTAGCGATCTCACATTTCACAGGCTCTGCAAATGAGGGCGGTAGCCATCTCCTCTCCCTCGCAGTCTTTACTTCCCGGATTAATCCGGTACCCATTTAATGCTGGGTCGACCTGGGAGACGTTGCGATCTGAAAAACATTTCCGCCTCAGCTGGGGAATGAACCCAGGACCACTCATATGCAAAGCCAGTGCGCTAACCACTGCGCTAACGCGGCTCCCTATATTACTATATGGAAGTTTGGATAGAGTAGAAATAGCTCATGGACTACTGTTATGTAGAGTTTAATAGTTCTCCATATTTATTTTTAAAAATACATATATAGGCAAACATTCAGTCATACTTGAACAAATATGTACCAATATTTATTTAAATATACTATTTCAATAATTGTCATGCTTCTCTCATCCAGACTATTTCAACATGGGTTAGAGATCAGTATACAACAATGAGATTGGTTGATTTTTCTGAAGATTTACAGAAAACATGTCAACCTTGCTCATGTGTTCATACGTCATATCTCAATTCGCAAGGTAGAACAGAGTCATCAATGTTACCACTCATACTTTCAATGTTTGTAACTGTACATTATTCTACAATTTTTTGTATTTAAAATAAGAGCTTGGAATATATCAATGGCAGCAAGTTAAATTTGCATAACAGCAGTGTTCAATTCCCTGCAAAATCAACTCCTATATTTTTACTGATAATGCTTTAGCCAGATTTTAGAGTTAGTTCAACTAACAATCTGCACCACAGCTAATGTGTACATTTTCTACTGTACAATTTCTGAACTTCAAAGAGCACCTATGTGATTAACCTGAGTAAAATGTGATGTCAAATCTATTTAGTTGTTAATTTTCCTCTCCATGAAGTGTGAATGTTAACATGTCAACTTAAATAGACAAACAAATGGTCAGTTTGAAACCATAGATACAAGGTTGCTTCTAATGAAAACCTTTAACATGTTTTTTGTTAAAATGAATATATTTCCCCAAAAATAAACCACAATCATATAATTTTTTTATGTAATCATCATTGTGTTTGATAAAAGTCTTCCAGTGCCTATAAAGCAGTTTGATTTCTGTAGAAACAAATGTCTCTTGATCATGTGTCTCCTCATCATCATCATCATTCATTCTCAAACTCCTGCTGGATCTCCCTTATAGCAAGACCATGGTCCTACTAGATTTCCAGCAGGATGTAGTCCAGAGAATGGAAATGCGTTGTGTTGCCGTTTTATTTGCGCCAATGGCCCGACACATTCGGCGGGGATCATGTGTCTAATCCCTCATGTACCACTTCATCTGACCTGACAGACTTTTATCTCAAGGGCTCTGAGTCATCCAAGTAAGTGGAAATCACCGGGGGCTAGGTCCAGATAGTGTGACGGATGCAGTAGGCACTGAAAGTGGAGGTCCTTAATAGTTATGTGTGCAGTATATGGTTGAGTAGAACAGAATGCTGCAACTCTGTGGTGCATATCAATAGTGGGATGGTCATCTTTAAACTGCCATTATGATGACGTTGTTCATCTGCACCGTGATGGCACATGAAGGATAATCATAACATCATTGACAACATATTGACATGTTACAAGCTTCATGAGCCCCTGCTGGATGTGGACACAGGAATAGATGAGACATCAAGGCTGAGATTCGGAGAATTAAACGTAAAACTAGTAGAATTGGGTTCCTACAGCGTAGAATGGGAGCATATTTAACCAGCAAGTCACAGGAACAATTAACATGCATACTCTTTGACATTCACTAAGGGAGACTGAGCCACCTATGGGTCTGCCTGGAGTGTGATGATGTCAGCACATAGCAAATAAAAGACAATGGAATGCTTATTATAATTCCTATCACTCATTTCAGCTTTTCATTTCATTCAATCTTGCATTCTCTGAGAGAAAGATCTTGCACACAAAATGTCACTGCACTGATGGCAGTATAAGCTATTTTTTTGAGTCCTCGTGTGGATTTACACTTTCCCGTGTGCTAGATTTTCATCTTATTGTATGAGTGCAAGAAATACACACATTATAGTTTCTATCTTAGAGTGTCAAATACACACATTATAGTTTCTATCTTAGAGTGTCAAATACACACATTATAGTTTCTATCTTAGAGTGTCAAATACACACATTATAGTTTCTATCTTAGAGTGTCAAATACACACATTATAGTTTCTATCTTAGAGTGTCAAATACACACATTATAGTTTCTATCTTAGAGTGTCAAATACACACATTATAGTTTCTATCTTAGAGTGTCAAATACACACATTATAGTTTCTATCTTAGAGTGTCAAATACACACATTATAGTTTCTATCTTAGAGTGTCAAATACACACATTATAGTTTCTATCTTAGAGTGTCAAATACACACATTATAGTTTCTATCTTAGAGTGTCAAATACACACATTATAGTTTCTATCTTAGAGTGTCAAATACACACATTATAGTTTCTATCTTAGAGTGTCAAATACACACATTATAGTTTCTATCTTAGAGTGTCAAATACACACATTATAGTTTCTATCTTAGAGTGTCAAATACACACATTATAGTTTCTATCTTAGAGTGTCAAATACACACATTATAGTTTCTATCTTAGAGTGTCAAATACACACATTATAAGATTCTATCTTAGAGTATCAAACATATGTAATATAAGTATGTTGTAGCATGTGCTGACTATAAAAATTATGACTCATTCTCTACTGAGCTAGTGTTTTGCAGCATTTTACTGATGGCACTGCTGTTCTATTTCAAACTTTGTAAAATATCTGTTCTAGAGAAATCTTCTCGTATGTTTATGTGTCAGATCGGTGCAATTAACTCTCAGTATATGCAAACTAAAACCATACTTTTAAGTGTTGCTTCTGATTGACTGTTATGGAAAGTCACTTTATGTGGTGCTTAGCAAAGATGAGGATGACTGAAAGTCATTTCAGGTAGCTTCTTGTATTCTAAGAGTTTAATATTTGCTCTCCACAAAATGTGTTTCACAAAACAGCAAACAAGCTACCGACGCCGACACAGAACAGCAGGCACATCCAGGCAAACCTTCATGCAGACACATTGACATCTTCCAAGCTCGGCACATTTTTTAGTTCAACTTTTCCACCCCAATGTAATTTGTATTGGCTATTCCGCCAAACTACGTGATCCTGAAGGTGACATCGAAGGATAATATATGGAGATAAGATCTCACGAAGTAGCCATGATACCACAAATTCAAACTTGGAAAATGGAAGTGGCCCATTCTGAAAAGAAAACAAAATATATTTGATTATCATATAAACCAGAAATTGTAAGAATATATTCAAGTATATAAATAAGAAATTATAATAAGAATATAAACAAGAAATAACATAAAGAACATTTTTTTAAAATTATAAGAATATATATATATACATGAAATTATAATAATATAAACAAGTATGTAAACAAGAAATTGTAATAATATAAATACAAGTATATAAACAAGAAATTGTAATAAGAATATAAAAATAAACAAGAAATTGTAAGAATATATAAAAGAAAACTGAAATGGCTAAATTGCTAAAAAATGTGTTCAGTGTGAGCTGACTCTGTAACTTGAAAATGCTAAGCACAGTAGGAACATTATCTTCCTCACAGCATACGTAGAGAAAAGACAATAGATAGACTATTGTTATTCAGTTTTACAGCAGTATTACCTTTTAATAAATGGTATAAATGACTGAAAGACAGATTGTCTACAGTTTTACAGCAGTATTACCTTTTATTAAATGGAATAAATGACTAAAAGACAGATTGTCTAACTGACTAGGGAAAACGATTAGTCAAGTCAGGGATTAACTAAATAGCTGTTGGTTATTCTGTCTGATAAACAGTAGAAAAATAAGTACAGTGAAACCTCGGTTTTCATTGACACAGATTATCGTCATTATCAGTTTTCGTAGGATTTTATCTGGTCCTGGTGTCAAACTACCAAGAAGAGAAGTGACCACAGATAGTGTCTTGATACCTAAGGTCCTTATGGAGGAGGATTCCCCATTCAAACAATAAAATCTTCCGTCCTCGCCATCTTCTATACGCCAAGAAGTCTTCAGAAAAGTAAATGTCTATATTATATTCATTTATTCTTTACATTTGTCTTTTATATTTATTTTATATTAATTTCTTATAGTTTTTAGTATTAAAAACTATATTTATTCTCTATAAAATGTGTTTGTGGTATGTATTTTGGAGTGTCTAGAATGAATTAATTGGATTTCCATTGATTCATAGGGAAACAATTGCCTCGGTTTTCATCAGTTTCAGATTCTGCCAATTATTCTCCATCAATTCTAATTCTAATCTTGTTGACAGCTTGTTGAAGTACACAATGTATAGCGAGTACATTATGTAATGCTTGTTTCAAAAGCGCTATGATCCCTTGTGGCGCCCTGTCATTGCAGCAGACAAAATATTAGAAATAGGAATGTCTTTCCCTTTACAAAATTTACTCATGTTATTAAATATAGATTCTACCTTTATGTCCACTTTCACATTTTTGGCAAATAATAATTCTTGACAAACTTTTTATCTTTTATGAATTGTAGGTATAATAAGAGCAGTGCTCCATTATTTGGGGGAGCTGCTTGATCAAGGTGAATGGGTAATTGGCACGTCTGCAAATAATTGTACAATGATTGTCAACGTCTTCAGCCATTTCCATCGATTATTCTTTGCACTGAATTATTGCTCAAAAGAATTTTGTTGATATCTGACACTGCCTTATGAAGCACTGTGTTTAAGACATATTTTACTGCTGACAAGTATAATTCCTCAACAATAGTGTGTGGTTTTCCAGCTTTTACAATTAATAATGAAATATAAAAAGTTTATAACCCATTAGTATCTTTAGTGGGTGATGCAAAATGTTTTGATATAGTTAGCGTTTAAAATATTCTTCTTCTAGTATTTGAAAACAGGACAAATCTTTATCCTCTACGTCAAAATGCCTTTTAGTCAAATGCTCTTGTAGCCTAGAAGGCTGCATTGCTTCATTTGAAAATACTTTTTTGACAAATCAAACACATATGTAATAATTGGTTCGTAGGAGATTGAATGAATCCATATTTCAAATACTCAATATTGTACGAGGACATTTCTTCTTAGATTTAGACATAATGAAGTAATAGAATTTGCAAGATTTAATGTAAAATTTGTATGGCTCCACTTGTGTATTACATTTTCAACATGTATAACATTAAACTGATGGAAAAGCACACACAAAATAATGAATATTATTCATAAGCAACTGGTATTTCTAGATTTGAAATCCAGCCCAAATTACTTCCATGCATTGACTTGTTTGCGATACCATTGTAATATTTGTTTTAGTATATAAAAATTTGAAGTGTACTCTTTTCGACCAAGATATATCGGATATTTAAAAATATTTTTATATACTGCTAATATATCGCCAAATACTTTACTGCTACATGCGAGATTACTTTCACTTCTATTTTCACAAAAACAAACGTCTTTGGTGTCTAAAACCTTTTTGTTTTTACACTAACATTTGTTGTTTATTTCTGAGAAATAATGA
Source organism: Meghimatium bilineatum (assembly GCA_034231615.1). Taxonomy (NCBI): domain Eukaryota; kingdom Metazoa; phylum Mollusca; class Gastropoda; order Stylommatophora; family Philomycidae; genus Meghimatium; species Meghimatium bilineatum. The sequence goes on along the minus strand of CM067304.1, from coordinate 27,391,303 downwards.
CCAGTCCTTGAAATGGATTTCAGATCTATGCATAACGGCAAGAGTGGATAACGAATCACCTGGGGAAAGACAATAGAATGTTAAGTCCAACTGCTTCTGGACAATGTGTGAAACCATATGTTGTTCTTATTTGTGCAGTGGAATCCCACTATACTGCATCCTTTTATAATAAATCTATCCCTATCTGACAACACTTTTAAAAATCCCCAATTATATTTACTCTTTATTGCTTATACTGCATAAAGTGAATGTTTATGATCACATAGGTCTACATATTTCATCGGCCAGGACCAAGTTGTTATAATGGTATTCCACTGTAACTCGTTCATAGACAGAAGATTGCAGTAGCAATTATATTTTTTGTTGTAATCAGCTCAGTTACAACATTTTTGTTTACCAAAAATCAAAAAGTCGTGGATTAGTTTTAGATACTTTTCGCTTATACAGGAGCTGTCAGCACCTCTGAAACACCAAAGAGCAGTGATGACAAAACTAATTGCAGAAGATAGAACACATAGTTCATTACAGAATAGTGGAAGTGATAACATCTATATGAGGTGATATTTTACTGAGGAGTCACCGGCCCCTATACCACCTGAACCATATATACCCTTATACCCCCCCCCAATTTCTTCTGAAACCCACTATCGCCCTCTAGACATCCACTTGGGGGGGGGCGGTACCGCCCACTTTGGGAACCTATGACTTAGACCAATCCGCTGTGCCAGTAAATCATCTATTTGTATAGTTAATAAGAATATACCTTTTCTAGGGCAGTACATAAAAATCCTAACGGATGTAAAACGTTAGCAAACAATATCAGTATACGCTTAGTTTTACAAATAAAGAATATGCATCTTGGTCACAGAGACTGCTACAGATTTAAATATCTATCTCTATGCAGGTAGTCATTTTGGATTTGACTAAAAATATAACTATGCCTCATTTGTTTATTTTTGCATTATCCCCTTCCCCCTCCCCCCTTACTAACACATACCATGTACAATAATTGATGAAAGGTTACTACCATCGTGACCTAGCCGCACTTTGACACATCAGTAAACGTGAAATTGCACAATGATCTGTCATTAATCAAATAGCTCTGCCCCCGTGCAAAACAGACTGTCTTTCAAAGTTGTTCATAAAAACCCACAGTTGTCCTAATAACCGTCACACTTACTGTCTAGACACACACAATGTTCACCAAATACGCCGGGGACCAGATTTTTGTACAAGCAACGTATGTGTGTCACAATGTACGTAAAGATTGTTTATTGAGAAAGTTTTAACGAGTAAGTATTTCTCAATTAACAGGTTGTCACCTTCCAAGTTAAAAGTGCGAAACAGTACTGGTGACGCTTAATCAAGAACATGGGCCTCACAACTTCACCACTTCAGGCTAGTACGTGAGGCTAGTCCGCGATTTTCACTGGATGGCGACCAAATTTTATGGAAAACGAATACGGGATAGAAGGGTGGGCGGTACGAGCACCTGTCCCGGGCGCAAAGCTTATAGGGCTCCGAAATCACCCTTCCATAAACAGTACAAAAAACGAAAGTTACGACAACTGCCACTAAAACAAAGGGATGCTCATTTCTCGTAATAGACCAATCGACAACATATTTGTCGTTTTTCCATATTTGCCGGTTTTGTTCCTGGTCTACTAAGAGTTAAAAGCCATCTGCCTAAACTTTACAACAGGTGGCACCTGTTAGATTCGCCCTACGCGACTCTGGACGAAAGGTGACGAAGTTTGAATGCCTGTTTAATAAGTAGGCACAAGTCTGAGCCCGTTACGGTTGACATCATTCTGTAGAGCTGGAATTATTTGGAGAAGTTTCCTTATAATATATTCATTACACTGGAATCAATACGCTGATCCTAGCATGGGATATAAGGCAGCTACTGTACCCGCCTGAACACAAGTTGAGGCATAACACAATTATCTTGCCCTGAGTAGATTAAGCTGAACATGGAACCACGAATTCATGAACACGCTCAGAATCGTCTGTGAATCTACTGTGTCAATGCTGCGTGGTTGATACTTTCTAACCAACTGGAAAGGTACTGAGAAAATTACTAATAGGGCGTTCTTACTCGTCATATTTTGTTGTCGTTGCGGTATTGAAACGTTTTTATTGTTTACAAAATTTAAAAAAAAAAGGTTTTTACAAATTTCAATACATGCAGAATGCCATACACATCATGTATCATCTTCATCTTGAAGGATTCTGGCATCCACAGAAAGAAAAAAAACCAGAACTGACTTCACAGGGAAACAGCTCTTCAAATTGTGAAAACAAAAATGACCAATATATCGTACAATATAGGGTTAAGGATAGTTTCATTCAATCATATTTCCAGCTTTTGGTTTTGCCTTTATCGTCTGCTAACTTGGATCCACAATAGTATCCACCCTTTCTATAGACAATGAAATAAAAAGCACACAGAGAAAGCGGCTGCCATTGTTGGAGGACTGTCAAAACCAGATTGGAAAAACCGAAAATTAACTGAAAAGAAAGCTACAGATTTATCAAATATGGGTGCTGGGTATACTATACTATGGATCCGAAACGTGGACTGCAAACACAAATCATGAGAGGAAACTAAACATCTTTAATTTAAGATGTCTCCGCAAAATCTTAAACATGGTACAACACAATCACCAGTAGGGAAGTGTTACGTCGTATTACGCTATGATCTTACATGGAAGCACTTAATATAGATTGCGCTGGCTGGGTCGCTAGGTCATGTCCGCAGAATGCCAAACTACGGCATCATAAACCAACACTATTCGGAGAACTATTTGAAGGCCCTCGGTAGACCAATGATGAGGTATAAAAACATATGCAAATCCTAAATGAAATGCTTCTTCGTAGACCTCAAAATCTGGGAAAACACGCCCGAAACTCGCGCTGTATAGAGGAATAACTATCGTGTGGGGGCAACGTAGTTCAAAGCAATATGTTTAGAGTTATGGAAGAAAGAAGCAAACACTAAATCTTCTGTTGCTGTGACATGATCATTTGAAAAAGTCCCCATTCATGAGAAAATGATCAATGTATTTCTTCTCTTTGCTTAATGACCGTTATGTTACATGTCGCACTTCCCAAAACATTATTGACCAAGCTTCGAAATACATTTTCCGCCTGCATTCTTAGATGAATGTTAGTCCTTCGGCTGTAGAAGCTGAATCATTGCTCCTTGGTCAAATTTGGTCGGATTAATCATAACACCGCTAATGCTGTCGGCTTCCTGCACATGGCATACGAAGAGAATGACAGCTTAACCATTTGTTCATCCGCCACGGTGTGCTTATTACATAATTGATGAAATCTTCACGCTCATCGCGTGACACAGCAATGACATGTTTCATTTGTGCACGCCTCGTAGAACAGTGTTTCTCAAACTATTTTCTGCTACCGATGCCTTTCATATATATTTTATACAACCAACCCTCCCCCTTTCCATAAACCAGTGCAGCAAGGGGAGTACATCTTTAGTCAAAAAAGTGGAAGGGTTAACTAAAATTGTAAGTCATTTCTTAGGGGTTTGGGGGGGGGGTGATATTTTTTCACAGAAATTGCAACTAAATCTCGATGTCCCCAAAAAGTCATTTTTAAAATATTGACACATCAAGCACAATGGCATAGTTTCTTTGAGGGAAATCAATGAACCCGTAAATTTATTGTGTCGTTGCTGAGGATAGAAATTGTATACAGACTGTCATATTGCTAAATGAAAGTTGGGCATTCAAATTTTTTTTTTTAAATACAATAACAAACACACGTTGATAGCTAGAACACTTCTGCTTCTCCTGTTGGGCGATACAGAGTGAATTTCCAGGTGGATTCAAAGTTTGCTGTTGAAATTATTTTCATTTTAGTAAAGTTAAAAAATACTTCCGGTTTTCAACAGAACATTGTCACTGGTTTCAATGATTCTAAGTTGGACCAGGTTTCAAATATAATTCAATTAATAACTACATAATTACACCTCTTATCTTATTGTATAAAAAAATAAGTACATTTGTTATTGCAATTGGATTTGTTCAGTGTTCTCTAAATATCTTTCGCCTCCTGACACTACATCTCCTATTAGTCTCTCGCAGCCCCAGGGGGCGTTTACACCCACTTCGAGAAACTCTGATATAGAACATTGCTGAATTATGTTTGAATAAGCTGTGACAATGACAGGTAGCGACTGCGTTAACGACACGTGTTATGTATGTGTTACTAGGCTTGGTCGTGAAAACAGTCGTATTACGTGGCATGGAAACTTGGCTGCTCAATCGAATCACAAACAGGAAGATTTATTAATATCAGTGAGGGTTTTTACAATTGAAAAATGGAAATAATCCTATATATACACTCAAGGGAGATGGTCTGACAACTTGTCACTCGTGAAAAAGGCAATGTCACTTCCTGTCATATCTCAATGTCTTACTTTTGTCTTCTGTCAAATAGTCCCCATGAATAACGGAGAGATGCTGGCCAGTGAACATTGAACTTTTTGTCGAGAGATGCAGGCCAGTGAACATTGAACTTTTTGTGGCAGACTCCTAGGTGGCGGAGAATGATAGGTGTGCCATCGCTGTAGATGGGTCGACAGATATGATGGAAGAATGATCAACTAGTTGGTCCAGACCTATATGCTGCACTCCTGGCAGGATGTGATGACCCTGGATACAGCCACACTGGAATGCCTCCCTCCGTGGCCTAAACATGCATCAATAAATCCCCCTTCACACAACTACCGGTATCCCTTTGAGACATCGAACCTTATGCGTTTGAGTGTCACCTCCGTTACTCAACTAAGGAGGAGGACCTATGCTTTTTGTCAGGAAAGCTATAGGCTGTAAGGAGCTACCTGCTCAAAGATAAAGGGATTATTTCCTCATCATCATACACTCAAGAGTCCCCCCCCCCAAACCGTCGACGATCAGTTCCTTACAGTCGTATTAAAGCTAAGTGCAAGTGTTGACCTGCAGCTCGTGCGACGAGTTATTTCTTCTTAATTCAGGTCCTGCGGTATCTATTGTCGACTGCTCAAAAATTGGTTCAAAAGTTGTTAAGAGTATTGAATTGATTTTACTCGGATTTCCTAATATGTACTCCGTCTCTCTCAACGAAGCGGCGTGCCGAGAGTTATCACGCTCTGTACGTAGCTCTGATAATTTCAAAAAATACTCTTCTAAACCAGAAGTCACGACTGGGATCCAACTCTTGAGCTAAAGGCAAATATCTTAACCACTATGCTACGGATATTCCCCTATATTTAGTTACATGCACCGAAAGAACTCGTCTGACATAAGAATTGCATCACATACAATCACTATGTGCCGACTCACTATATGCCTTTTATGGACCTCTTTTCTTTGGCTTGTTCCAGCTCACCATCAGCACAGCGAAGACATTAGTATTATATCAACCAGCGTCAGGTGTCCCCTACATAGAACCAGTAATTACAGTAAAGGGACAGAAACTCAATACTGCCAATAAATTTGTATATCTCGGCTGCACCCTATCGCAAACTGCGACAATTGGCGAGGATGTTGCCCTGCGCATTGCTCGTGTCAGTGCAGAATTCGGGTGCATTCCTGCCAACTTCTGGATCAGGCGTGGTCTCAGTTTGACAACTAAGTTGGACGTGTACCGTACAGTAGTTCTGCCAACACTGCTGTATTCTGCGTCATCCTGGGCTGTCTATACTAGACACGCTCAACTCTTTTCACCTTCAGTGTATAAGAAACCTCACGGAAGTACGTTGACAGGATCAAGCACCAGACACGGAAATCCTTCAAAAGTCCCGTATGCAAAGCATCCGTGCGCTGTTGACTAGGTCACGACTGCTCCGCTGGACTGACTACATCGTCTGTATGTCAGACATGCGCCTTCCAATGAGATTATTATATGGGATGATGTGTGAAGGTACACGTTCAAACAGAGAGTTGAAAAAAAGTGCTTCAAATATCACCTAAATAACTATCTCAAGTTCTGCAGCATCGATTCTAGCTCCTGGGAGACTACAGCCCTGCATAGCTCAGCTTGACATATCCAGATCACTGCTGGCATCACTAAATTTGAAAAAGAGAGAACACTGCTGGCAATTTACAAGAGACGGAAGCGGAAGGGCAAATCCGAAAACTCTCCTACTCTGGACTCCCACATTCACTGAAATAAAACTTCGGAGTCACTTTGTGTATACGTTGTCTACAGCCAATTAAAATAAGAGAAAAGTAAATATAGAAGCAAGATAACCAACGGGCGAACATGTCTTTATATCAGTTAATGATTACGAGTCATCACAGTAATGTTTCGTTGTAAACACAAACGTTGCGAGTTCATTTACAGTATATACAATTGTATCTTATACTGATCATAAATGTCTCAATAACCAATTTCACAAAGTTTTCACTTTTTTCTTCTGCTTTCGATCCCAAACTCTAGCTGATTAGTAGAATGTAGTCCAGAGAAGGGAATGCAATGTGATGGTTTACAGCAAGAGTGCGATTTCGGCGTGACATATACGTCACTTCGACCTTTTATGGGATGGGTCTGCCAACTCCACCCCACAAACTTCCTTAGTCGCCTGATACAACGTATATGGCAAGTAACAGTATAACTATTTGATCCCACTTCGGGTCCCGGCGGCACTCGGGCGAGAATTCACAAATATAGAACAAAAACGCATTAAACCCTCATAGTACTACAAGCGAAACTTGGAACAGCGTAATTCAGTTTTGGTAGTCACACATAATACCACACCTTTAGCTACCAAAATTCCTTTACCAAGAACACACCCACAAAATATAATACCACGTGTGATGACGGCACTTTTTACGGTCATGAGGCAGAATTAAATGTAGATAAAATACAACCCGGAAGAGTGAAAACAAGAATGTCAGAGTAAAACAACACAAACAGAAAAATGACATAACAGTATATCTACCCTTAGGGCTGACGGGACTTGGTTCCAAAGGGATCTATTTCGCCAAATTTAAATATTTAACGGTTCTCAATAGTGTCTCGATTCAGGTCATTTGAAAAACATGTATAAACGAATTGTCAGCAAAGTTTGCCTGAAACCAACTTCTATCGCGACGTAACGCATCCCGTAGTATCTCCCTTGTCTCTCAAGATCCATGCACTGTATTAAGCATCTACAGCCAGTTATGAATTATTAATCAGTTACAATCAAGCTTGCAAACTTCTAGGTTCGTTCTCACACTCCTGCTGGTCAATAGGATGTAGTCCGGAGAACGGAAAATGTTTCACAGTTTGACAAGCAATGCGTGAAAGACATACGCCGAGCACACTTGTCTTCTGTGTTCATTGTCAAACGCATACACATTATAAGAACCTACAAGCGAGAACTCGTAGTTCGCAGAATGGAATTCACTGTGTCGCGGTTTCTTTCTTATCTGACCAGGACCGTTGATACGTCTTCGGTAACGTGAGTGGGGAGGCGATAACCCATTACTTGAATTGCTTCCTAGTACTGAACGTCATGCTCAAATTTCCAAAATGAAAAGGAGAGGAAGGGAGGTTGAACCACCCCCCCCCCCATATCCACGGCCGTGGGTTTTTATGTGTTCGTCTTCAAACTCTCACAGGATCTCTCTTGCAGTAAGACAATGGTCCTACTAGATTTTTTAGCAGGATGCAGTCCAGAGAACGGAAATGTGTTTTGCATCCGATTTATTTGCGTCAATGCCCCAACACATCTGACGTCGGCGCTGGCCATGGATTTGACACCTGACTTGAGCATGGTCTTTGGGTTTCTTCGACCCTCTTTGAAATGGGACAAACAACTCAACCAACAAAACATCCTTAATCGCCTCCAACAACATATTTAGCAGTTACGGTGTTATTTTTCTTTGCTCCCCTTTCGGGCATATACAACAAGGCGTAAATTGACATATGGGGACTAACCACTAACCATAAATTACGTGAATAATTTTCGTTGCCAATTTTTTATTATCCCTATCAACAACTGTCAATCAATTATGTCACCAAAAATAATACCCCCCCCCCCCTCTCCAAAAAAAAAAACCCCCAAAAAAAAACAAACCTGTCTAATATATCTAATTATTTGTTTTTCAGATTGTTGCTAAAAATCTATAAAATTCACACTCAATCAATTTAGTTCGAAAAGCCCCCCCCCCCCCCCAATAATAAATTCCTATGGCAATATTTCTAACCCCCCCCCTCCCCCAAATGTTGACGAAATGTATGTACAGTCCCTATGATGCAATGGGTACTTATTTTACAATAACTAATCTGGAACATGAACGCTACTGAAATGTGAAATAGTTGAATGACACACCGTGTACTTAACAGTCCGGGTTAGTAGGCCAGGTATTGATAGCTATAACTACGTGGTGCAGCTTATCTACACTTCCAGGCAACAGCTACAGTAAATCGGTAGCCGTAACGGTTCATTAACATGTGTCTTGTGCTTCTTATGACTATGCGTATAAAAGTACGGTCAAATGCTTTCCGTAATGTGATATGTGGTTGGTATTTTAAAATAACTCGGTGTTATCAATGTCAAACATGGCCCTTGACAAAGACACTAGAGAAAAGGATCAGAGCGTGTGAAATGAGGATATCAGGAACGAAATAAAGAAAGACCCCACCAACACATTGGGTGGAGATAATCAGAGAAACCTTAAAGAAACACGGTAGATATGTCTTCTTAGTGGTGAGGGGATGTTAACTTTTCAACTAGTTTTGTATAAAAATTTAGGGTTTGGACCCCTATGTCTATGCACTTGCACCAAAATAAAGGCTTCATCATTTGTGCTGACAGTTAAAGGTAAAGGATTGTCCCATGGCAGCAACCTTCCGTCGGGGATAAAGATAACTCTTCATGTACTAAACCGCAGTAACTATTAGGTGGGGTGGCCAGTTCCCTTCCTTGCTGTGTTTACAGTCCCTAAATCACGCAACCAGGTACCCATTTCAGGTGACCGGTTGCATACTCATTAAACGTATTGTAATGGAAGTGAACTATGAATAACCTCTTAGGTCTAGACATCGACATCAATGATAGAAAAAAAATGGAAAAAAGTGGAAGCATCCACAAAATTATATACTTTTACGTGTAAAACTTCTACGCGTAACCCACCATCACACAAACATATTATAGCAGAATGTTTCGTGGTTTGTTTCAATGTTTGTGTCACCATCGCTGAAGTCTGAATTTTTCGTGGGTGTTACAATGTTTGTGTCACCATCGTTGAGGTCTGAATGTTTCGTGGGTGTTACAATATTTGTGTCACCATCGTTGAGGTCTGAATGTTTCGTGGGTGTTACAATGTTTGTGTCACCATCGTTGAGGTCTGAATGTTTCGTGGGTGTTACAATGTTTGTGTCACCATCGTTGAGGTCTGAATGTATAATATTAAACTACAATCAGCCGAAAGTGCAATAACGATGATCGTTACTGAAGCTACAAGAGCTCCGTGGAGATTGTCACGAGTTACGTGCTTTTGAACATACTCTCAACAGATTGCTTGCTGTTGTATTGAAATGGACATATAATAACTTCTGAATACAATCCTCTACACCTTTAAACATCACCTTTATCAACTCATTACTTTATTGGATTAGTTCAAGCAGATAACACAAAGTACACGTTATCTTAGTTGCAATCTCAGCTCTAGTCGGTTGTGGGGATATATTTGGGATTCTAGTTGAAGCCGAGGCCTGAGCTTGAATACTACACGTTAGTGTTTCTCAACCTTTCTATCTCACATGACCCTCTTTCTGATCAAATTTCCTTCCGTAGCCCCCCCCCCCTATTTATTATTTTACCAGATGAACTAAAAAAAATGTAGGGTTTATTACATCTTTAGAATTTTTATTTCAAATTCAAACAGTGTATAAAAAAAACAGTACAATTGACGTCAACTTTTGTAACTTCCACTCTCTTACCAACAGCTGTAAAAGATGTTCCTACCCCAGCGCCCCCTCTGTTCACTTTCTCTAATTAAATCCTTATTTTCAATGGTTTCTTATGGAACTCCTCACCCGCGCAAAACGCTGTAGCCATCCTGGAAGCTAATATACACACGTTGAGAAACACTGCCATACATAAAGTGAATTCGGTGCGGTAGTGTCACGACGTGATATTGTTTCGCAATATGTGATGAGGTTCTGTTAGGGATGACCCAACGATAATGCAGATTTATATCTTTCTTGTCCAAGTCTACACGGCAAATTATACGAGATCGCTATATTCCTTGTCAAAGTCTACACCTGACAAATTATACGGATATCTCTATATTCCTGTCCAAGTCTACACACAACAAATTATACGAGATCTCTATATTCCTGTCCAAGTCTACACACAACAAATTATACGAGATCTCTATATTCCTGTCCAAGTCTACACACAACAAATTATACGAGATCTCTATATTCCTTGTCAAAGTCTACACAACAAATTATACGAGATCTCTATATTCCTGTCCATGTCTACACATAACAAACTATATGAGATCTCTATATTCCTGTCCATGTCTACACATAACAAATTATATGAGATCTCTATATTCCTTGTACAAGTCTACACACGGAAAACTAAATGGGATCTCTATAGTGCGCTGTGGTCTACCTCGGTGATGTCTCCCATTACCTAGACATGTCACGAGATAGTGAAATAATCCCGTTAGCTTTGAGTAGGTAAGCTCTTGGCAGCCTGTCCAACAAAAACACCGATTCTTTGTTGTGTAACTGAGGTGACACCCGCACGCATATAAGGTCTCAAAGGCATGGTTGTGTAAAAAAAAGGGGGGGGGTGGTGGTATGGATGCATGTTTACATACTCTGGGCCAAATTTCTCATTCTTCTGTCAGATTTGTTGACCCATCATGCTGGGCCAAATTTCTCATTCTTCTGTCAGTAAGGTGACTCCAGCCTCAATTCCAGATCTCAGTATCCTCAAATCCAGATGGCATAACTGTCACATGATTAGTGAGAACACCAGACAAGCTGTAACTCAAACAGACATGCTAGAAGAAAGGCCAGAACTGCTCAATGTCTCAAGACTCCTCACTCACATGTTTAGAGCATGGATGCAAATTTCATGTGTGTGCAGAACTCATTTATTACATTCAGCCAGACAGACACACTACAATGATGACCATCCTCATCGCTATCCCAATTGAATTCAAATGGTTTTTGTTGACTCCGATGACAAAACAGAGTAAGATATCAGTGGTAGTGCATGAAAGCTGCAGGAACCTCAAGTCGGTTTGATGTATAACTTGCTCCGAGGCCAGGAAGTAAGCTCTAAGTATAAAAGAAATGTGTTCCACATATATACATGGCCTTTTACATCTTGCAGACAATTAAACACAAAGTAATGAGTTGTGCCTCTCATGAATGAATCTTCTATGTGATCAAGTCACATAACATTTGTGTTTACTTCCTTTTCCTTTGTCTTCTATTCCTTTTATCACATTTTCCCCAAAAGCTCCTGCGCGAAGAGTTTATATTTCTGGCTACTGCAATTATCTGCCAATGCTTACTAATGTTTAGGGTTGATAGATAAATCTTTCATCGAGGATTTACAGATATCTTTGTACCTCAGAAGTATCTACCAGAGTAGTCTTGTTGAGATGGTGTATACATATGCTTAATAATAATAACAATAAGACCATACTCCGTCAGATTCGTAGGGGTGCCACACTGGAGACATCAGCACAATAAGCTCTACAAACATCACAATCCTTAGCCATTCGGATGAGTGTAGAAAAATTATGCCCAGATCATTCCTTGATGTTATTAATCCAGAATTTTTCTCTTTTTCTCCTTCCATCCTCGACTGTTCATTGCAAAATAATTTTAGAAAGTGAGTTGTATCTCAAAACATAACAAGTTTACGCAGTTTCACCACTGCCAACTGTGGTTCTTGATAACCTAAAAGTTTGTTTATTTGCTGTCGGACAAATATATTTGTCTTGTGTTCTATATAGCTAATTCTTAACAAACGTCTGTAGCACTTGTATTCAAAAGCCTGAATTCTTCTTATTGTGTCTGCATTGAGTGTTCAACTCTCATATACATATACAAGTATATTTAGCACTAGCAATCTGAATAGATTTATATTTACTGTAATACTGATCTTACATTTACAAATCATATTAAACCTTGCCATGGCAGCCATCGCCATCTTGAGTCTTAGCATGTTATGTTATGTTTCTCCAGGCAATAGTTGGCACATAGGGCAGAAACCATTGCGTGTTGTTTAGGTTCATTGACATGCCTTCTCTATTAATGGTTCTTCGTAAAGTTTCTCTAGGTCTCCCTCTTCTACTTACTCCAGGTGGCAACCAATATAGTGATTGATGGGGAATTCTTAGGCTGTCCATTCTGAGAACATGGCCAATGTAAGTGCAACGCCTTTGTCTAATGAAGGTATATAGGTTTGTTTGCTTTCCTCTCTTATAGTAGTGTTAGATTAAAAGTCATCACTCCACTTAACGTTCAGAATGGTACGTAGGCATTTGTTTTCAAAGGTGTCTAATCTCTTATCTGTGGCTTTTGTGGCTTTCCAACTTTCACATCCATGTGATAGAATAGGGATGATGTTGGAGTTAAACAACCTTAAACAACCGTTTCTTAGTGTGTTTGACGTCCAGATGTTACGTAGTTTATTGAAAGCACCCACTCCAAGGGCACTACGGTGTAAAATTTCTTTTGATGAGTATTCATCCAGTGCTAGATTGGTGCCTAAATATGTAAAATTGATAGCATAATCTTCAGATATAACATATTTAGGACTCGAGATACCAGAAGATGACAACTTCTTCAAGACTACGACCGTCGAACTAGATATTCATAGAATCCTGCTTGATTTCACTAGCCACCAATATCTTGCCTTTACCAATGCTAACCTCCATGCCACACTTCCAACTAACATCCTCCAGCTTATAGGTGAGTTCCCCGTGTGTTGCCAGGCCTGAAAGGGGAACAAAGAATAGCCACACTGTTTACCTTCACGCATGTCGTAAAAGGCGACTAAGGAGGTTATGGGATGGAGTTGGCTGTCCCATCCCATATAGGGTCAGTGACCCAAAGCCATGCTGAAGTCGGATGTGTCAGGCTGAAAGGCGCAGATATCACAGCAATGCTGTAAACCATGACACAGCGCATTCCGTTCTCCGGACTACATCCTGCTAATCTGCAGGAGTTTGAGAACGAACGCAGAAGAAGAAGAAGAATAGGTGAGCTCCTGGAGCTCATATTCAGGCCAAGAGATTGATACTATTGGCATAACGCAAGTTACAAATTTGTCTACCGTCAATAGTTATTGATGTCTGTAGATCTTGTAATGACTCCTCCATTATATATTCAAGATACATGTTCAAAAGTACTGGAGAAAGTATGTAACCATGATGCACTCCTATATCAGTCCTGAAAAATTCACCAATGTCATTATTTATGAAAGCAGCGCTGCTTGCATCTTTATACAGTGTTTCAATAACCTCTATGATGTTTATTGTGTTGCTAATTCAGTGTAGCATTTCCATGGGCAGAATTTTATTCGGTGGCACCCAAATCCTCTCAGAAACTTGGGTTATCAGAAAGCAGAAAAAAAACCCAATTGTTATTCTACGTCATTTTGAACAGAAGCCATATATATGCTTAATAGATGATGTATTTTTGTTTCCAATTTGAACAGTTTTTTCAGGTGCATTTAGACATCTACCAAAAGTGTTAGCCACTTTTCCTAAATAAAGGGTGAATGTGATTGTGGAGCCTAGGTAACATAATTTGTCAACCTGTTTTAAATGATTGCTTTCTTTTTCTTCTGCATTCGTTCTCAAACTCCTGCTGATTAGCAAGATGTATTCCTGAGAACAGAATGTGTTGTCATAGTTTACAGAGTGGCGGCGACTTCAGCCTGAAACATCTGACTTTGGCATGGCTTCTGGGTTACATGACCCTCTTTATGATGGAACAGTCAACTTTACCTCAAAAACTTCCTTAGCCACCTCTTACAACGTGCATGGCAGGTAAATGTCACTATTCTTTGTTCCCATTTCAGGCCCCGGCAACACACAGGCACGGTTGGTTTCTACAGCTTCTTCCAACACATTTAGCTACTACATTGATCTGCTGAACAGACAGATGTTTGTGTTCATGGAAATAAGAGAGCATGTAAAGGCAGTGAGTTGATTCAAAAGGGGGAGCTCTGGAATTGCTTCTGAAGGCGGTGTGGACACTTCAATAGATGACACATCTAAACTGTGATTAGGATATTGTCTGTCCCCAGGTGAATGATGGTTGATCATATTCACACTTGCCGTTAAGCGTAGGGGTGGAAGCTTCAGCTGTTGTTCCAAAGCCAGATGCGTTACTGCAGTTGCATTTAGTCCATGTTTGTTCAGTGCTATCTAGATGTTTTCCATCCATCATATTCTTGGTCTACTTTTGGCTTTATGTCCAGATATTCTTTTGTTATATGCTCTTATTGGTATTTGGTTTGGGTTCATTCTCATAATAAGATATATTGGAATTAATTGTGGCATGAATAGGATTGAGCATATGAAGGGCACAAGGAGGAATGTGTTTAACCAGTGAGATGGGAAACATCAGAATGCATACACTTTTATATTTGCTGGGGGAGACTAAGCACCAACATTTCTAAATTGTAAGGGTGCACATCATCATGTGACATATTCTTTCCAAAACATGGTCTTCCTTATGGATTCTCCTAACACTCCACGATTCTAAGCGAGTTGATTTGCCACAGTTAAAGATATGTTTAAACAAACCTGATATATCACTGCACCATCGTCGTCTTGGGCACCCTCTTTTCCTCTTGCCATTAACTCTGCCTTCAGTTATTAATCTTTCCATGCTGTTATGTCTCTTATGACCAAAACAACACACCTTCCTTTGTTAAGATATATTTACAGAGCCAGCCCTCTTTGATGTTTATTGATCTTAACACTTTTTGATTTGTCTTTTTTAGCTGTTCATGGTATACGTAAAATTCTTCTGTAGTATCTCATTTCGAAAACAGTGATTCTCTTTACTACTGTTTTATTTTATGTCCATGCCTCACAACCGTATATTGCCACTGGAAATATACATGTTCTGAGTTTAAGACTGCATACATTAACATTCAGAAGGTAAGACTTAAAATAAGTTAACAAGAACCATCTCAAGAGTGTTTTTCCTTATGTCACTTTGAGTCTGGTCAAATCTCATTTAATCGGTGTATGTGACGACTGCAAGTCTCCCATATTCTAAATATAGCATGATTGCACGTATAACTCTAAATTTGGTTTGATTTCATGTGGCAACAATATGATGTCATTTTTGTGGACTTTTAAAAAAAGGATCATTATGAAAGAAATATGACTGTATCAATTAATTGTTAACAAATTATTTGTCGTCCTAATAGCGCATTCTACAATACAGCCAAATCCTAACCATAATAGCTTATTCTACAACTAGTACAGCCTAATCTTAACCCAAAAACCCTAATAAATCCATCAGAAAATAAACCCTAAAAAAACAACCCCACCCTTAAATAGAGACAACAAACTAAAATACCTGCTAGAATTGACTAGTGATTTAACACCATCAATCACGCCACACCTGCTTAAAAGCTAATTAAATAAATGCACCAAATAACACACAAGTAGACTGATGTCTGTATGCTATAGAAAATTCCCTTTATGGTATATTCTATGACTTACATTTTTTTGTTGGACTTTCAAAAAATAACATTACATTATTTATTTCCATGGTCATCAGAGTAGGTGGCACCAACTGATACTGGTTTGCTCAGTGTGCAAAGAAAATGCTGCTTCATAACCAACAAAAGCAACAATGTAATGCCACCGGTTCATAACCAACAACTCTAAAGTTCACTACACATGGTCACTGATTACTTCATGAGTCTTAAGGATGATGACAGAACAAAAACGAGAAAATCAAAAACAAATAAGATACATACCTCAACTATTTGAAACAAAATATAATCACTTAGAAACCAGGCAAGCATGTGGGCCAGGAAGAAAGCTAAAGGTGAAATGTCAAAAAGAATATTTGCTGCTATAGATGTTATTGTTCCCAACAAGATACTCTCTCCAAATGGCTCCAGAATGATCAGTGTAGGAACCATAGATACCCGTAACTGGGCCCACCTGGGAACAAAATGAACTGAAATTAATGTATGTACATAATGACATCACACAGATTATTTTACTCAATACAATATTATATCCACAAAGTAATCATCTAACCTATTTCATTCTCAAAAGATTATCACCCTTTCACTTAAGTTTCCAAAAGATTATAATCTTTTCACATGAGCTCCCAAAAATACTCTGATTCTTAAAGATTACCATTCACTTTAGTTCTCAAAAGATTATCATCTCTAAGTTGTTTTTTTTAACTTCCTAATGATTATGATGATATAATAATGTTGTTAAAACTACCTTCTCTTACTGCACCCTCAACTGTTTCTTAAAAAATAGTTTTAGATAGTTCTATCTCAAGTATAAATTTGAAGTATGTTCTTACAATTATATTTATATTTTTTGCTATTACTGCCCAGTTCTAACATTGGTAACATAATTGAAAGGGATATACTGTTTTAATCTACTAAGGAAGTTGTGTCAAATAGTACACACATCGGAACCGATAGCAAGAATGTGTGCAACCAATTAATAAATATACTAACCTGACCATTCTTTGATGGAAATCTATTAAAGAACAGTTTCCTGAATTCTGTAACGCTGGAGTTGTTGCTAATACAACTTGGTAACCCCTGTAAGAATATAGAAAATGTATGAATAGTAATGGTTTCTTAGTACTTAATTGTGTTAAGAAATAAATATTCATTGGGCAGATATTTAGTAATTTCTTTGACGTGTGCATCCCCATACATAATACCATTTCCAACTTTTTGGTGCACAAGTTTTCAACAAACATCTTTCCAGTCTTATGGCATTCTTTCAGATTTTCTGAATTGTCTTTAGAACTATATTCCTTGTTTTCTCACTGGACAATAGGCCTGCCTCACTAACTCAACTCTGCTGAATTAACTCCTGGTTCAAAAGCTGATCATTCATATTGTACTGGCAATACGATTTGATGTATTAAAGGTAAAGGGTAGGCTTCCAAAAAGGTAGGCCCCATGCAGCAACCTGCTGTTGGGAATGAAGATAACTTTTCATCTACTAAGCAGCAGCAACTATTAGGTGGGCTCGACAGTTCCCTTCCTTGTTGTCTTTACCTCCCCTAACTTGTGCGTCAGGTATGCATTTACAGCTCGACAGGAGGAGTGGTTACATCAAACGAACCTGGCACACTGTAACCCGTTGATACCAAACAAGCTCACTACCAACTTTTGTGGTGGTGCATGTGGATGTATTAGTGGTACCTAAAAATTCAACAATAGTTGGATAGCAATGCCCTGTACAAGATCTGGTAATATTTTCAGCTGATTTTAATCCAAGTCCTACCTAACAACAGTTTCAACTATCTGTTTCAACCAAAAGGTCTTTATCAAGAAAGAAATACACGACACACAGAGAAAAAACTATACAAATATGGTTCCTACCTATTGAGAAAGTTTTACTGATATCCCACCAATTATCAATTAGCTTTACTGTACTCTACTCCATTATCGTTACGTTTCACTTACTGAGATCGTATTGCCTCTGCTATGAAATGATCCTCAGCGAGGTACTTCCCAAACTCTTTGAGCCCACCAGATTCATCTAGAACATCCCGTCTCAACAAGCTGGACATGCCGGTTGAACAGTTAATGTTGACAGCATTAGCACTTAGACAGTTCCTTGCCTGCATTGTTCCAAAGTACACCTGCAAATAATAAATATGTGTGAAGTTATACATACTTTTATGGAAGCCTCACAGCACTTCAAATATACACATTTACAATTGTTTTTACCCTCTTAGTGTATGTTTTTTCTTCTTTGGGCATTGTATACTGCCGGAGTTTGAGCCTTTTAGGTATGAAACAAAGCTATTCTTCACACTCCTTATAATGTGCAGTCCTACCTCACATGCCATCCAAGCTCAGATGCAAAGTCAGAGGAAAAAAGGCTGAAAAAGGATAGGTTCCCAAAGTGGTCTTTATGGACATACAAGGGTCAATTCTGACTTGCAAGGGGTCGATGTCAGAAAGAAAAAAGTTGGGGATAAAAGAAAGAATACAAGATGTATTATTTTTAATGAAGGTATGAATAAAAATTGTCCATCTTTTATTTTTACAGTTGTCAACAAAACCTGATCAAAGTGAGCAACAAATTAGAAGTTAATATGTATAGGAAAATTTAATATTAGGCAGGCAGGAGCCTAAGGAAAACAAAAAAAATCTGCAATGGTTCTACAGGGTAAAAACGTTTGGGATTCACTGGTGTAGAGGACTGACTTCATTATACTCAGGTAACTCCATATATACTCCATCCCTCTTAACAAAGCAGCACTCCGCCTGCTGCGAGTCCCACTCATAGCACATAGTTCCGTAGCTTCAAGTGATAATTCCCAGAGATCTCAGAAAAATCCACTTTATAAACAAGACGATGCAAGCAGGATTTGAACCCGTGACTTCTTGAGCACAAAGTGAACAGCTTAACCCTACCCTACCTCAGATCCCCAGTCCTACCTATGCTACACTTAATACCAAATTCTGCTAATCACATCCTAGAAATGTCATTTATACCATCAGTGTCCACATCTAACAGGCGATGACTAAGAACTTCAAAGTGACTCCGTATTCATTCTTAATTCACAGACAACATGTGCATTTGATGCAAATCTGTTCTTTCATTTCCAAAAAACACCAGCATGTCTAAGACAGTAAATCCATATCTTCTTCTACGTTCTTCTCAAACTCCTGCAGATTGGCAGGATATAGTTGAGAAAACAGTATGTACTGTGTCATGGTTTTACAGCTTTGTTGCAATATCTGTGCCTTTCAGTGTGAAACATTCGACTTCAGCATGGCTTCTAGGTCACGATGACCCCATAGAGGACGGGACAGCCAACTCCAACCCATAACCTCCTTAATCATCTCTTATGACATGCAAGGAAGGTATTAAATAATTTTGCTATTCCTTGCTCCTCTTTCAGGCTCTGCAACACACAGGTGTAAATCAATATTATACCCAGGAGGTTGCAACAAGCTATAGGTGCCATTCACTCATACCAACAGCGGGGAAATAATCAGAAATCAAATTGAACAGAAGAGTAACAATAACACAAATGAAATGAAG
Organism: Meghimatium bilineatum; assembly: GCA_034231615.1. Taxonomy (NCBI): domain Eukaryota; kingdom Metazoa; phylum Mollusca; class Gastropoda; order Stylommatophora; family Philomycidae; genus Meghimatium; species Meghimatium bilineatum. The sequence goes on along the minus strand of CM067304.1, from coordinate 27,372,029 downwards.
ATTAGAAGAAAAAAAAACAAAGTACATAATTACCTGCTGATAGATAGCACCGAATCCTTTTCTAGTTGCACAATAAGGCATTTGTAAAACAAGACCAACATCAGGTTTCAGGCAGTGTACCATTTCATAAAGTGTTGTAGGGGTCACTGTAAATAACAGATGCAACAATAAATAGATCAGGAATACTGAACGTATTGTTCATTTCACTAACCTTATAAGCCAACTATGTAAATTGTGAGCTTACTTCAATCTTGATAAAGACATTTTAGTCAAAACATCAATTCTGTGTATTTATTAAACATAATATTACATTTTTAACCACAACCTCTCATCATCTGTGGATATTCATTTATGTATTTAACACATATGGGTGTCTACTTGCTCTGCTCTAGCAGCCATTCCAGTGTATGTAGACTCAAGAGTCCTGGTCAGGTGTTGATTGTGTTACATTTTGGGACTTTTCAAAAAATTTACTTTTCCTTCCCTCACCTCTAGATACTCCCATTTCTAACATTCTCTGTATGTGTGCGTTCTCAGCCTCACTGACATTATCTGCACCTTGAAATGAATTTATTACTACCTTCATTAAGTCTTTTTTTTTTATCTCTTCTCAGCATTGTGCCGTCTATCACCACATTGCCTGCCAATAAGTTGGCTCTCTCGTTTCCTCTGACCCCAGCATGACCAGGGCAGTATATCCAATGCTCTGGACAACTGAGTTTTTCAATAAGTCCAACCATTCTTTTCTTAGCATGAACTTTTCTATCTTGCGCAGCATGCTTTGAGAGTCTGTGAGTATTACGCTTATACACATCTACCATATAGTACCACATCTTTATTGTTGTTTATTCAGAATATGATCAGTATTTTCTTGATGATGTGTGACAAGTTGAAAGTAAGGATATGTTTTCTTCTGTCATTCTCCAGTATTCTGATCTGTACAGTATAAAACATAATCATCATCATCATTGCAGATCATGCATGTAGGGTCTTTGGCTTGGAGTGTTGGTCCTGTCAGACAACAATATGAAACATAAAGGCACACATGTATGTGATCTCTAATAAATCTAATAAATAACTGCCCCATCGTCGTTTTAGGCACCCTCTTCCCCTTCTGCCATTAACTCTGCCTTTAGTTATTAATCTTTCAATGCTGTTATGTCTTTTTAAATGACCAAAAATAAGCACAATTTTCTTGTTAAGATGTTGTTACGGAGCCAGCCCTTTTCAACACTTCTTGATTTGTCTTTTTAGCTGCCCACATAAAATTCTTCTATAGCATCTCATTTCAAAAGCAGCGATTCTCTTTCTTATTATTTTATTTAATGTCCATCCCTCACAACCATATATGTACGTGATACTTACTCTTAATTCCTGTATCAGAAATGACAATGTTGTCGTAACTGGCTGCTTCATATGGGCGGACCATGTTGTTGATTTTACCATTTGGACCAACATTTTTAAGACCTGTAGATACAAAATGAAGAAATTACGGAATGAAGAGACGAATATGTAATCTGTTGGTCAGATTGTCGTTATGTGAATATCGCAATTTGAAGTATTGTAATACATGTTCTGATGTCTACGTTGTTCAAGATTAATATCTCACAGAAGTAAAATGTGAAAACTAACACAAAATATCTCAACTTATACGTTACTAAATAAGAACAAGTAATAAAATCAAGACAATTTTTCCGAAAGTGCTGATCTTTCAATTAATTTAGACTTACCTATAAAGAGTTTTGCATCAACTTTTGGATAACTTTCTATTAGACTTTTCACAACTAGGATAGCTGGATCATTGTCATCAGGCACACTGAACAATATCTCATACTGAAAAATCAGTCAAGATGAGATAGATTTCATTAAATGTGAGTTGATATACAAGTCAGGAAATATGTCATGATATGAAAATGTGCTATTGCAGTATAAGAAAAAAAATATGTGACTTTATAATGGTGTTCTTACTGTGCAAGCCAAGATGAGCATGTCACTGAAGAAGAAAAAAAGACAATTACTTCTCGTGTTTTACAAGTCCTCGCTTGAGCTCAATATAAAGGTAGGTCTCATGGCATGTGCTGCCATGGAGATGAAGATAACTCTTCATGTACTAAGCCGCAGAAAATATTATGTGGGGTGGTCAGTTCCCTTCCTTGCTGCTTTTAACTTCCCCTATCTCGTACATCAGGTACTCATTTACAGCTGAGTCGACTGGAGGAATGGTCATGTCAAGCGAGAAATCACAACCTGGATGTAAAAAATTTTTTTGTCTGGAAGTGGTTTTGAACCTGGAATGCTGTAACCCGATGATAGCAAGCAAACTCACTATCAACTAGGATATGGACTCTGAATATCTGTCGCAGTGTCAACTGGAATTAAGGTAATATTTAGACGTGGGAAAACACTGACCTCTCCTTTTATTTTTGTTTCTTTTGAAACACCTCCAATGTTCTATGTTCAAATTTTTAATACCCACGAAGTTCAGATAAAGAACTGTGATTTTCCAAGAGCACGGGTCAATGCTTGAGAAATGTCTTTAAATAGTATTTAGATAGAAACATTTTTTTGCAAATTCTACTTTAACTCTTACTGACTCAAAAATTTCACTATAGATGTCTCATTATATAGGGGAACACTGGGTAATAAGAAAAAATTATGTTGGAGATAAGCTATTATTTCATGAAATATATCCATCAAATAACAATATAAATAACACACATTTTATGAAACAACATGATAAACATTTCATGAAATATGATAAAAAAAAGCAACCACCAACACCCACCAGTGTTAATTTAGATATGGTAATGAAGCATACAGTCATCCAAGCATGAGTGATACTTACATTTGGGTAATCTTGTGTGAAGAATGTTTCTAGGTTGCTCTTCAAGTTTGTATCTACTCCTGTTAGTGGTTTGATGATTGATACTCCTGGGAGCTCTTCTGTGGGGACTGGGGGCTCAAGTTTCTTATATAGATGCCGATATCTGCAGACAAAATGTCATATACACATTATCTTTTTGAAGATATATGAAATTTAAACTCTTGTAATCATCTGGTTAGAACACTTAGTTTTTTTTAAAAACTTTGTTCATTTCAAACTAAACACGGGCCCAAAATATCAGGAAAGGGTAAAATTAGCAAGATCTGGACATCTCACAACCAGTTGAAGAGATATGGACATTTCATAAACAGAGGAAGAGATAAGGACACTGTGTAACAAGATGAATAGATATGGACACTTCACAAATAGGACAAGAGATCAGGACACTTTGCAACTAGAGGAAGAGATATGGACATTTTATAACCAGAGGAAACAATCTTAAAAAAACATGCCTTCTATCTCCGACAATTGAGCATCCAGATCATTTAGAAAGCAAAGGCAACCAAACCTACTAAATGTAAATATTGCCTATACAAAAATAACTAGATTAAAAAAAATCTAGATTGATCCCTACAATTCTGAATCATCATTGTCAGATAGCATATCCTGAACAGGATGTAGCAGTCATCACAGTCTTTCAAAACTTGTCTATTTTGAGCCAGTCTTCCTGCTTCTGTTACTGTCATATTCAGGTGGTCTTTGATGTCTTGCATCCATCTTCTTAGCCTGCCTATTCCTTGTATCCTTGGCATCAACTCCTCCATTATGGTCTTCTCTAGGCCATCATGGCATTTGATATGGCCAAATTATTTTAGTTTTTCTGGAAAGAATTATACTGTTTAGCCAGTTTTCTTTTACATTAATTTCTCTCAGGATGGCTAAATTGGTGATTTTTTGGTCCATGGTATTCTGAAGATTTTTCTGTAACATTTTGTTTCAAATGCTGCTATTTTATTTTTGTATTTGTTGGTGACTGTCCAGGATTCACGCCCATATTCACTGGGAATATGCAAGCTCTTAGGCATGTTAGTTTTGCAGCAGCTCAGCCATATGTTTTACATTCTGAATAGTAAGTAAATAATGGAAAAAATATAGGTATATATAAAGGGACAAATAGTAGTTTCATGTTCAACAAGATTGATGTTTTTAAGAAAAGGTATTTATCTAGGTAGAGACAAACAAACAGAATGGAACCACTAAACCATATGGAGACAAATACAAGCAATGTAGAGAAACTGAACACATTCTGAGTACATCATGAGTAGAATATCAACTATGGCACAGAAACATGGACAATGAACTAGCAGTTAGATGACAAAATTGAAGCATTTGAGATTAGGATTCACAGAATGGGACACATTTCATGGGAAAAATATTATATTATATTCTTTATGAAAATGAAATAATTTCGACACACATAATTGTATGGTGGCTTGTTGAACCACACATAAATGTATGGCAGCTTGTTAAAACCACACATAAATGTATGGCGGCTTGTTGAACCACACATAAATGTATGGCGGCTTGTTGAAACCACATATAAATGTATGGCGGCTTGTTGAAACCACACAATAAATAAATGCTGTAAGCAAACAGTCCTGATAAACACATTCTTTAAGTGGCCAAAAAAGGTATTTAGAATGATGATGATGCTCTCCTTGGAAGATAAGCATGGCATTAAGTTGATGCCTTGAATTGTGTGATGAAATATGATTAAATGAGGGAGAGTTGTGCAATGTCCTCAACAACAAACTCTCACTGCTACAGTCTGCAGTAAGACAAAGTCAAGATGACTAAGTGTGTGTCTGGGTGCAGTAGATGACCAGAGTGCCTTTCTCTCTCTCTCTCTCCATGCTCTATGACACTTGCTGGGTGACACCTTTCTGCCCACTGACCCAATAGGAGACTGGATTCTTTTCGCAGTCCACCGAATCCAAACTTTACATGCGTGGGCATGTTTTAATTTGTCTGACATTACAGCACTTCTACACATCAGCCCATAATTATATGGCTAGGGGTGTAGAGCCCACTAGTCACTCTCACAGATGTTTTAACTGCCATAGCAGTTTCAGTGGTATGGCTGCTGTCACATGTCAATAACTGTTATGTGAGAACTGAATAGAAGAATGGGATGAGAAGAATTTAGGGCTGTTCACACATTAAAAAAATTAGAATGAACTGTTGTTCGTCCATCACAAGTGATGACGACCATTTGTTACATCCACTTTTGAAAATTCAATTTTAGTTATGTCCTTGATTATGAGTTCGTAGATGGCTAATAAGCCCTATTCGAGCTGTAAATGTCCTTGGACAGTTCGGACATGGAATGATGACTGTAGACGGATCTTGGTCTATCTGTGACTTTCTAGCTGCTCTCCGCTGTTGAGCTGCTGCATTTCTTTTCTTTTCACAAGATGATGCGCTCTTTTTTATTTTAGAACGCCATGTAGATCTATTTTGTGCAAGTTCTTCCCATGTATCGTGGTCTATTTCAAAGGCTTTCAGTGAGTTATAAATGTATGACGGCTTGTTGAAACCACATATAAATGTATGGCGGCTTGTTGAAACCACACATAAATGTATGGTGGCTTGTTGAAACCACACAATAAATAAATGCTGTAAGCAAACAGTCCTGATAAACACATTCTTTAAGTGGCCAGAATGAACTATTACGGAATCAGACATATAATGCATATGATGATTGACAGTGAACCTCTTAGATGGAGATTACACTTGATCTGACCTTGTCTAACTAGTTCCACATATTTGTGTAACTTTTTGTTTATAAATGAATTGCTGAATTTTATCTGGGCCACAATTTTATTTTTGTAAATAATTTGTATTTTTGTATCATGATCATGACCAATGCAACTTTTTTTTTTAACTCTTAGATCCCAAACTTGTGATCATTTGTCCGACTGAAATCATAACATGCCATTATTAACATATAGGTCAGTGTCATTATTCTTTGCTCCTCTTTCAAACTAAAAAAAAAAATGGGTAACTGTCTGCTTCAAATTTATATCTTTACTATATTACTATATTACTTGAGTACTATATTACTTGATTACTATAATTTATATCTTTACTATATTACTTGATTACTATATTACTATATTACTTGAGTACTATATTACTATATTACTTTACTATATTACATGAGAAAACAAATAAAGAGGTGCTAAAGACACTTAATATGAAGAAAGAACTATTAAGAGAAATAAAGATCAGGCAAATAAAATACTTTGGACACATTAAAAGACATGACACCCTATTGAAGACCTTACTTGAGGGTAAAGTCAAAGGGAAGCGAGCAAGAGGTAGGCAGAGATACAAGTGGGAGAGTAACATTACACGATGGACAGGTTACAGTCTAGCAGAGTGCACCACCAAGACAAGAGACAGGAGATGTTGGAGATACGTTGCAGCCAACCTTCGTTGCGGAGACGGCACTTGATGATGATGATGATATTACTTTAATTTATTGAAGCATCTCTACATTAATTTTAGCTGTCCATGATATGTTCATCATCCTGTTCTTCTTCTTCTGTGTTCATTCTCAAACTCCCACTAAATCTCTTGTAGCAGGACAATTACAATTGGGATCAACTAGATTTCCAGCTGGATGTAGTCCAGAGGCTGGAAATGCGTTGTGTCACTGTTTTATTTGTGCCAATGGCCAGACACAGCCGTCTTCAGCGGATCTTCCTGTTAAAAAACCATCCCAGTAGCCTCCAATTTACTTTTAGAAATACACTTGCAATATAAATGTTCAATCAGCCTCATGATGCTGCTTCTAGCTAACTACAATGATTTATGTATATGTAATTACTAGAGAAGATCAAACCATCAGGTATTGGATGTGGTAATACATACCGGTAATGAATTTGATCAACAATATATTATATGATTTATAATGTTGAATTTTATCAGAACCAAAGTTTCCTTTTTGCAAATAATTTGTATTTTTTGTGTAATGATTATCATGTTTCCCTGATCGGCACACTTGGGTTTTGAATCCACTCATTCATGGTTTGAAATAAAAATTACTCCAGTGGTTCACACTACCACCAGGAAGTTAGATACCAGAGTTCATGCTCTGTGATGGTTGAGGAATGACACCATCAATACTGAGAAAGTGTAGTAGACAATGCTAGTTAGGTGGTTTCTGTTACAGAACACATAATTATTTATGAGAGAAGCTACTGCAATGTGGCAACAACCTTTCTTGATTAGAAACCAGAATCATGGCACACAGGACATTCAAATAAGTGTTCCTCTTAGTTCCAGCAGTCATACAAGAGTATACACACTCACATATTGATTATGTGATCATCATAACTATCTAGAGAGGACACACACCCTTGGTCATTCCCATATCTGTCATTCTTTGTATGTGCACATTATTACCTCTAGCATCATCTTCTTAACTCTGTCGTAAATTAATGATCACCATTAGGATGGCCCTATCTCTCTTCAATACTGTGCCAGCAGTCACAGCATTGTCCAATAATGAATCTGTTCTTTCATTGCCTCTGATCCTCGCATGACCAGGGCAATAAGGCAACAACCATGATGATCTAGCACTTAGAACATGGATTGTCTATTTTGTTTCTGATGTGCTCATTCAAATTGGTTCTTGGCTATGAACTGACATAACTGCACTCTGTGCAAACTCACAGGTATGATATTGTTGGGGTCTGAAAAAGTATCTATCTATTGCCTTTTATCCTTCTTTTTTCTGTCAGAATTGAATGATGATCAGTTTTCGGCACGTTTGGTCGCTTGATACGCAATAATATTGTGATGTCTCAGAACACTGGTTAACTTCTGCAATTCATCTTCTTCTTGTTGTTTCTTCTTCCTCTGCGTACAGAGAATGAAAATGCATTGTATTGTTTTATTTGCGCCAATGACCGATACATTAGACTTCGGCAGCTTGTTTCCATTTACATGTATGATCTTGCCGCTAGCCAATACAAGTTCATTCTCATTAAGTGGCAGAACCATTTCAGTCTCTGTTTTTCAAAATATTTGACCACAGACATTGTTCCAACAGTTTTTGTAATCTCTTCATTCCTCACATGATCTCTTGTTCTGTTTTTTGCTTTTCTTAGGCATCTCAATTCACACATAGTAAGCTTTGTTGAAAAAGTAATCAAGAACTTTAACACTATGGTGTATCATGACCAAAAATATCATCAAGGACATCCTGAGACAATTTAAAGTAAAAGGAAATTGACTAAACAACAAGGTTCTCTCTAGAAAATAACAATAGTATGGCCATATCAAACAACATGCTATCATTAGAAAAGACCATTCACGAAGAAAATTGACACACGATATCAAAGACCACCTGAACATGACACAGGAAGATCGGCAGGAAGTTCAAATGAGTGCGATGACTGCTGCATCCTGTCTAGGATATGCTACCTGATGATGCTGTATGTCATGTATGTTGTAAGGGGAGATTAAGAATGGTTTTGGAATGACGTTGGCTACTCCATCCAATAGAAGGGTTAAGGTGACTAAAAAATGCAATGCTTTATAGTTTACAATCTAACTTTCACATGTATAAAAACACAAAGATTTGGCTTGGTATAACAACCTAGCACTCAAATTCACATATGCATTAATAGTACTATAAATGTACTAAAGTGTATTATCCAAAAAACACTTAACAAACGATACGAAAACAGGAGACCTATTGGACGCCCTCGTAAAAAGTGGATAGATAATGTATTAGAGACACTCGGAAATATAACAGCAGAGGAGGCAAATAGAAGGGCGAAAGACCGAAAGGTACACCGAAAGGTACATGAGGACAGAAAGAAGAAGAAGAAATACTATAAAATACTATGGAAAATGTATCAGTTTAATACAATCATTTACTACCTACGGCAATAATGGCATGCATAGGGACGATAAATTCACTGGAGCATACACAAACCTAGTGGAACATACATCTAATTATTGGAGGACTCTTGTATGTTGATGCATCCAATGTGGTACCGCTACGAACCTGGTGGGTTACGGGTTTATAGATAGATATCTAGTGACTTTAATAAAGAATATTAACACATTTAACGTGTTAATTGCAGTCGCTGGTAGCAGCTTACGGCCCCATAAAGAGATGTCGCTCACATCACAGTAGCTCGGCAACAGTACTGATAATAATCCATGTATAATATAATGAATTACATTTTCAAACAGGTGAAAATTGAAAATAATCAGAACAGTCTTTCGGAAAATATTGTGTGCTGTGCATATTGATAGATTCACTGTAAAATTAAAATTTTACACTTTTCAAGCTATGTTAACATTTACACAGATCATAAACAAACTAAATATGATAATTATAAAATGCTACATCTATTCTATATTAATGTATGGCTCAGAAACATGGACAATGAATAAACAACTAGAAGATGGAATTGATGCCTTTCAGATATGGATATATAGTAAAATGAGAACTTCATGGAAGGAGAAGAAAACAGAGATTCTAACAACACAATCAATCAATCGCTATACTGAGTGGCATAGGTGATCATGTTTCTCCACAACTCTGTCTCTTGTGTTGTTAATAAGTTCAGCTGGTGACATCTTTTGTGCCAGTCACAATCCATCCAGAAATTTCTCTTTGTCTTCCTGTCTCTTTCCTCCATGATCTTTTTGATGGTTACTAAATGTTTAAGTTTTACACTTATCACATGCCCTTAAAATCTGGACTGCTTTAAATTTGTTATATAATTTATCTTTTTACTCCAGCATCTCTCATGACTTCTACATTAGTTTTCTAAGCTGTCCATGGAATTTTCATCATTCTTCAAACAGTTACCGGGTATATGAAAAAATAACTGCCAAAAGAAATAAAAAATTAAACAAATGAAATATTTTGGACATATTAATATATGACATCTTGTTGATGACATTATATGAAAGAAGAGTCGAGAGGGGTGCTAAAGGTAGAGACACAAGTGGGAGAGAAACGAGATGGACATGTGTCTAGCAGAGTGTATCATCCAGGCAAGAGACAGAAAGCAGTGGAGGTCTGTTGCAGCCAACCTTCGATGCACAGCCGACACATGATGACTTTCCAAATGGTATTAGTTTGTTGACAATGACAACCAGTGATACAAACACTAAAATATAATTTAAGCATGAATACCCAGTAAATGTTCAACTATTTGATACTTCTAGTGATGAGAAATTAAAGAAGATGAGAAGAATGGTGTGGGACACTCTTCTCAACACCCAGAACATCACATGAATCTACTCACCAAGTCATGCAGGAGTTAGGGACAACAAAAGAACTACATTGGTGAGTAAAGCTATAGTTGATGGCAAAGTGATGAGAAGATATCTGTTTAAGTTCATTACAAGTCATTATGATGACTACAAAATGATGAAGAGGATGGTGTCATGGATACACTACAAGATGATGAAGATTATGCTGAAAGAGATAATGTACATGTTCATAGAATGATAGAAATGGGAGGACCAGGAAAAAGGGGAGGAAGTTTGTCTTCACTGAAAAGACTAGAAGAAAGCCAAAACCAGCTGGGACACTGAGCATATATACTGTTATATGACTGACGGAATAGCAAGTAGAGCATTTATGGAAATGCCCCTTGTACAGTGATTCTGGTTCCTACTCAAGAATCAAATTATAAGAAATTATTGAAAACATGGGCATTGATATTAATATTGTTAGCAGCGACATAAGCAATGATGATTGTGAAATCTGCTAACCCCATAGAGAAGACTGCAAATATGAATGCATATCCGTTTACATCAATATCATACACACTATCAAGTGTAGCCTGGTAAAGTTATAGATTTAATTAAATGAGTTTCATAAACTAGAAATCTTTAGTTATGTATTTTTTCCCCCCGCTTATGATAATTTTATGTGAAATGTAGTCATGGTCACATGTTACTGTCATCATAAACACCTGTGAATTTACCGGTATATGTTCTTGTGCTTCATTTATTCACAATCGATTGGAGACATCAACCGATTTAGTATACTTTTGTACAGATGTAAAAGTTGACACTCAATGTAGACACAGAAAGAAGGATTCAGGCTTTTGCAAACAAGTGCTACATACATTTTTTAAGAATTATTTATATAGAACAGAAGACAAATATATTTATCCAGCAGCAATTAAACAAATTTGCAGGTTATCAAGAACCACTTTTGGTAGTGGTGAAACAGTGTAAACTTGTTTGGTTTGAACATGTAATGAGACATGACTCACACTCTAAAATTATTTTGCAAGGAAGGGGAACTGTTGAAGGATGAGAGGCCAGAAAATCCCTGATTGATAGTATCAAGGACGCATGTGGTTGCATCTGTTGGTCTCACCAATGGCCCACTAGACATACCACCCATGCAACGGAAAACCTTAGTGGATGACATGCCGTTATATTGAGGTTATCTTCTTAGAGAAGCTTCATGGCACGTCATCTATACAATTATGCTTTTATTTTGTTGTTGGAATGTGTTTCATGTTTACCTGAATATATATGGTTGGGAGGGAGCTAGAGATGTACTGTGTAGCACTGGGGAGGAGGAAACTGACAGCACTGTTTTTTCCTATGGCTGAAACCCATCATAGAGGCACAGTGACTCAGGACGTGACAATCCTTTTGACTTGAACATTTGGTTCATGCCTGGAGCAATATAGAAGTTCGGCATAACCAGTAGTCAATTGGTGGCGGGGAATGAGCACAGTGAACCCTATCTTGGCTACAGTGGCTAGGAGCCATTAAGTCAAAGGGCATGAGCCCATGGGCCGCTGGATCAGCAACCAACCATAATATCAAGGAATGTTCTGGTCATGATTTTTCTACACTTTTACAAATGGCTGAGGACAGAGCTGTTTGTACTGATGTATCTAGTGTGGCACAACTATGACGATTATGGGTCTTATTATTATTATTAAAGGTATCCTACTTGAAAATCATCAAGATAAAGACATATCTTACTCTGAGAAATCTTATTTCGCATGTAAATTTACATTTTGAACCATTTGTCATATTTGTTTCAGTCATTTTCTATTAGTTATAAAATTAAAATAACTGTCAAAGTACAGGTATATCCGAAATATCGTTCTACTGACTGACCAGAAAAGTATTTTCATTTGTTTTCACAATGATAATTAACATTCGTCAACATCCGTTATAAAGGTAAAGATAAGTGAGTGCCAAGAACATGGTTTCCCATAAGTGTTCAGCTGCCTGGTCAGTGGTTGACAAGAAACTTGCACAAAAAAGAGCTAACATGGTTACAGTCAAAAAAGTTCTGCATCTTGTGAAAACAGGAGAAAAACTCTGAGGACAGAGTTGTTTAGAGGGCCTTTTTATGCTAATGTATCCAGTGTGGCAACCCTACAAACTCTTGACTTCTGGGTCTACATAAACATATATAGATTTTTATGCAACTGTTATGCCATTTATACATTGGCATCACTCAACACTTCCTCATTGCTGTGCACTGCAGTTAATTGTATTAAAACATTGTCTACTAAATTGAAATACAGGCTGTGTTATCTTCTTCGTTCGTTCTCAAACTCATGCAGATTAGCAGGATGAAGTCCGGAGAACGGAATGCGTTGTGTCATGGTTTACAGCACTGCTGCGATATCTGCGCCTTTTGGCCTGACACATCCAACTTCAGCATGGCTTTGGGTCACTGACCCTATATGGAATGGGACAGTCAACTCCATCCCATAACCTCCTTAGTCACATTTTACGACATGCCTGGAAGGTAAACAGTGTTGCTATTCTTTGCTCCCCTTTCGGGCCTCGGCAACACAAGGGCACAGGCTGTGGTATAATTTGTTTCATTTTCTTCCCCGATGGTTAATGAAGAAATTGAGCTATAGTTTCTTATTTTGGATGTTATGCGAGAAACATCGGCAGTGTAATGTTGTCATTTGCCCGCCAACCAGCATTTTGAATCCACTTATTCCTAGTTTGAAATAAAAATTACGGGTACACCTGTAGTTCACCCAGCCATCAGGAGGTCATGCTCTGGAAAGGTTGAGAAATGGCACCATGACTACTGAGAATGTGTGGTATACATCGCTTGTCAGGGGTGGCCAATATTTTGAAATAAATTAAATTTTTCCTTCTAATTCACATAAGCCATTTTTTTACATTTTAATTCAAATGCGCAAATTTTTCACTACTTCATGTGCATCAATGTTTCATATTTGCATATCTGGTTACATTTATAGCTTTCCTCAAACATCTCATTTCACACGGTGTTATCTTTTTCACCAGTGTCTCAGAGTTACTATAAACATACTGTTTATTAATTGTCACTTGTTACCATGCAGATTGTTGGGTGTTTGAGATTCCTTGAAATTGATTGACATTCCTGGAAATTGATTGATAGTAAATATGTTTTATATGGATACACTTTTATTAGCACTAGTCTGTAATGTGCCATTTATACAGGTAATCATGCAATCTGCCAGCAATGGAGTATGCTCTATTTCAACCACAGATCATTCCTTCCTAATTGCCTCTTACAACATACGTGGTAGGTAGCAGTGTTATTATTACTGCTTCCCAGTCTGACCCTGGCAACACACTGGTGAACACAGATTGATAAATGTTCTATTTAGTCAAATACTCTTGTTAGTTCTCGTTCTCTCCTTATGACCTAAATTAAACGCTTACATTATCACCTTCAAGTACATAAGCAGTTTGTGCTGCTCTATATTTTATCTTGTGTTATCTTGTATACCCATTCAATCCATACATTTGGTTTTTATTGTAGTTATTATTTCATTTTTAAGTGTAGGTCTGTCACCTGTGTATTGCGGACTGAAAGGAATGAACAGAATAGTAACATTGTGACTGTTCATGCATGTCATAAGAGGCAGCTAATGAGGAATGGGTGTGATGTCCCATTCTACAGGTCAATGATGAAATGATCATGCTGAAGTCAGACGGGTCTGAAGCCAGAAAAGCATATATATCCCAGTCAAGCTGTAAACAATGATACAAAGCATTACGTTCTCACTACATTCCATTAACCAGGAGTTGAGAACTAGAATGAAGAAGATGCACCAACAGTAAACAACTTCACAGTATAATCAAGAAGCAGTTTCCACAGACTGAACACAAAATACATACAATCTATAGGAAAATTATGTTATCAAACCTGGAGGAAAGTAATGGATCAAACCTGGCCAAGTACAACATACAAGGTAAAAGTTCTAGAAGACAGCCCAGAACAGAAATCATGACAGCATCAGCTGTAGCCCTAAGGTCCACTTGCAATAAGGTTTTGTAGAGATAGAAAGAAGAGTGAAAGCAATCTTATCATGTAGAGATAGCAAGGAGAGTGACAGCAATCTTATCTTGTAGAGATAGCAAGGAGAGTGATAACAAGCTTATTGTATCAAGATAGCAAGGAGAGTGACAGCAATCTTATCTTGTAGAGATAGCAAGGAGAGTGAATCTTATTGTGTCAAGATATCAAGGAGAGTGACAGCAATCTTATTGTGTCAAGATATCAAGGAGAGTGACAGCAATCTTATTGTGTCAAGATAGCAAGGAGAGTGACAGCAATCTTATTGTGCCAAGATAGCAAGGAGAGTGCCAGCAATCTTATTGTGCCAAGATAGCAAGAAGAGTGACAGCAATCTTATTGTGTCAAGATATCAAGGAGAGTGACAGCAATCTTATTGTGTCAAGATAGCAAGGAGAGTAACAGCATCTTATTGTGTCAAGATAGCAAGGAGAGTGACAGCAATCTTATTGTGCCAAGATAGCAAGGAGAGTGCCAGCAATCTTATTGTGTCAAGATAGCAAGGAGAGTGACAGCAATCTTATTGTGTCAAGATAGCAAGGAGAGCGACAGCAATCTTATTGTGTCAAGATAGCAAGGAGAGCGACAGCAATCTTATCTTGTAGAGATAGCAAGGAGAGTGAATCTTATTGTGTCAAGTTAGCAAGGAGAGTGACAGCAATCTTATTGTGTCAAGATAGCAAGGAGAGTGACAGCATCTTATTGTGTCAAGATAGCAAGGAGAGTGACAGCATCTTATTGTGTCAAGATAGCAAGGAGAGTGACAGCAATCTTATTGTGCCAAGATAGCAAGGAGAGTGCCAGCAATCTTTTTGTGTCAAGATAGCAAGGAGAGCGACAGCAATCTTATTGTGCCAAGATAGCAAGGAGAGTGACAGCAATCTTATTGTGTCAAGATAGCAAGGAGAGCGACAGCAATCTTATTGTGTCAAGATAGCAAGGAGAGTGACAGCAATCTTATTGTGTCAAGATAGCAAGGAGAGCGACAGCAATCTTATTGTGTCAAGATAGCAAGGAGAGTGACAGCATCTTATTGTGTCAAGATAGCAAGGAGAGTGACAGCAATCTTATCACGTCAATCAGTTCCTAAATATTCCACAGCTCATCTTCTGCATTCATTCTCATACAGGATGTACTTTAGAGAACATAATGAGTTGTGTTATGGTTTACAGAGTGACTGTGATATCTGTGACTTTCTGCCTGACACATACGAATTTGGCAAAGTTTTTGGGTCATTTTAGGGGATGTGGAAGTTAACCACACCCCCCCCCCCCAAAAAAAAACCAACCATAGTCAACTCTTATGTAATGCATGACAACTCACAATGTTGCTATTCAGTACTCCATTTTTGGGCCGAGCACCATCTAGATAATCTACAATTCTAACACAGATGCTTTGCTGCAGGCTTCCTAGAAAAAGGTCCAGAATTCGGTGATTGTTGCTGTTATTGATATTCAAATGCTGCTGAATGGTTCTGCTATTGGCAGCTAGTTACTATTCTTAGAGAAATGCAGGCCTTCTGAAAGTCGATTTAACATTCCCAAAGTCAGTTTAACATGTTTTTATATGTATGCTGACATAATGGCCTGTCCAAACAATATTTCAGGGTACAGATAAAGGTGGAAGAAGCATCGGAGACTAAATAAAATGGGCAGACAATAACAATGATTTTTTTCTGGGTTTTTCTACACTCATCTGCATTGCAAAGGATATAAAAGGTGGAAGACTGTGTGTTGATGTATCCAATATAGTACCCCTATAACCCAGACAGGTTATGGATGGAAAGTGAGTTAGTGACAAGAGTTTCTATAAAACTTTTTCCTGACAATTGAGAAAGAAAGAAGTTCGCAGAGGTGAATAATTTTAAAAGTAGAATAAAGGAAGTATAACCAGTGATCAAACTTTCAAAGTGATTAATAAATCTATTCTTGAAAAGAAATAGCACTGATAACACTGCACTGATAACCCACAATAACATGGCCTTTCAAAAGATACAGGACAATCATTTTAAATTATAACATTCTGAAAAACCTGTACATACGCCCCCAATTGTTTAACACACAATTTTAACCTGCACTATCTCAACAAGCAGTGAGGATTGTGAATTGAAATATGTAGTGGGTGCTATTTATGGACAAGTATGTTATGTTAGGGTTATGCTTTTTGTCAGATCAAATACATTCTTCTGCTAATAAAAAAAAAATGTAATGGCTCAGGTGGCAATATTTTCATCCATTTTTCAAATATAGATACATATCGCCCATGTGTTGCTGGATCCGAAAAGGAAGCAAAGAATAGCAACACTGTTACCTACCTCGTATGTTGTAAGAGGCAACTAATGAGATATTTGAGATGGAATTGGTTGTCCTATTCCCTTGAGGGTCAAAGTGACAGAATTTATGCTGATTTCAGATATGTGTCAGGCCGAAAGGCACATATATCACAGTAAAATTTCAAACCATGGCACATATAATTTTGTTCTCTAGACTACATACTGCTAATTTGCAGGAGTTTGAGAATGAACCTAGAAGAAGATCATAGTTAAATACTGCAGAGGTACTGTTACAGCTTCTTATATCTTGAACATATTTTTGTACAGAGGATGGAAGGTGTAAATAAGACGCTGACATGAAATTAGGAATAGTCAACAATACAAAAGATAATGGAATAATAAATTAATAATATTCTATATACAATAACAATGTTCTCTTAGCATAAAAATAACAGGAGCTACAGAGACTAATAGAGTTAATTGGTTTGTTCCTTCCATCCCGCAGGCGGCACATAGGGCAGAGGTTTTGATTCTCCATGTGTTGCAGCCTATTATTTCCCCTTCTTTAAGTAAGATGTTTCTTAGGGTTGCTTTAGGCCTTCCTGGTTTTTTTTTACCCTCAGGTGTCCACGTAAGGGTTTATTGGTTTATTCTGTTTTCATCTAGTCTTAAAACGTGATCCAGCTATTTCCATATGCGTTTTCTTATGATGTTTAAAACATATTCTCGATGTGTTTTGTTTCTTAAATCACTACTAGTGACAAAATCTCTCTATTTTATGTTCCATCAGTTTCAGAGGACATTTTCGAAGCTGTTTAATTTTTGGTCTGTTGTTTGAGCTGGTTTCCAGCTTTCACTTCCATACATTAATAATGGGATAATACAGGAGTTGAATAGTTTTAGCTTGGTGTATCTTCCTAGATATTTGGATTTCCAGATACTAGTTAGTTTAGTGAATGTGCTAACTGCAATAAGCTTTCGTTACTGCGTGTTTTCCTGTGGAGTGCCGGGAAGTTTTCTATGGGCTGTGGAAATAAAGGCCGCTTTATCATAGCAGACGCCCCAATATGTACAGGGATTTTGATTGTACCTCCGAAAGAAAAAACCCTTCCCAACCATGGATTTAACCTGGGACCACAAGGGTCTGAGATGGCATTCTAACCACATGGCCATGCGCTCCACCTGTATGCATGTATTTATTTCTTTCATCGAGTCTCTGTCAACAAACATTCAGTTGCCCAAATAATCTAAGTTTTAGACTTTTCCAGTA
The DNA here is from genome assembly GCA_034231615.1 of Meghimatium bilineatum. Classification (NCBI taxonomy): domain Eukaryota; kingdom Metazoa; phylum Mollusca; class Gastropoda; order Stylommatophora; family Philomycidae; genus Meghimatium; species Meghimatium bilineatum. Next base: position 27,354,274 of record CM067304.1, on the reverse strand, counting down.
TTTGGTTGTGTACTGTTGAACTGGTTGGTTGGTTGCTGATCTAGTGGTCCATGGGCTCATGCCCTTCGACATAATGCCACTGTGTGATATATGCATGTGTTTGTGAGCTGTTCTTTTGTTTCATATAATGTGTTCCATTTATCTGGCCCTGGAGGGAGAAGCATTTTCCTGATGCCATCCAGTGCTGGGCATTCAAAAAGGTGGTGTCAACAGTTTCATAGGGATGAGTGCACAGCCGGTACGCTGGAGTGTGTTGTCGCTGTATTCTGTTCAGGTGATTGTTAAACTGTACATGTTGTGTGAACAGTCGGAAGATGATACTTTGGTCATTCATTCCTAGGAGGTTGATGTTGTCTTTAGGATTTGGGCTGGTCATATATTTATAGATTACCGTCCCAGTGTTTCCCATGGTTCATCTGTTTATCCAATTTTCTTTGTTCACAGATTGCAACATAATTTTAACTGTGTGCATGGTTGTTTGTGTATATACCGGTAGCTGTTCTTGTTGAGCTCCCATCTTTACTAGTCTGTCTGCCTTGTCATTACCAGGTGTGTTTGAGTGGCCAGGAATCCACTGCATAATAATACTGACTTCATAAGATGTAAGCAGTTGGTTGGTACGGTGATATATGTTGAACTGGTAAGTTCCATAATTTTTTATTAGGATGTGTTGATCTGGAGGCGATCAGAATAGACTAATAGAACAAGTAGACAAATCAAGTAGGAAATATAGAGTAATTATTTTATTTAAAAAAACATATGATAATCAGTAAAACTGGGGAGAAACCAATGCTGAACATAAAAATACATGGAGAGAATCCAAGGTTGACAGTTTCCTATAGCTGAGACACATACAAATGAAGGTAGCTACAAAACAAGAGAACCAAAAATTACTTTAATCACTTGAGGAAACTATAACGTTTAGCACGATATAGTCACACGTGTTTGCGTCTGTGGGTCTCACCAATGGCCAAGTAGACATACCACCCATGCAACAGAAAATCTTTTTAGTGGATGACATGCCGTTATATTGAGGTTATCTTCTTAGAGAAGCTTCATGGCACGTCATCTATACAATTATGCTTTTATTTTGTTGTTGAAATGTGTTTCATGTTTACCTGAATATATATGTATGCACCCTCTGTGGTTGGGAGGGAGCCAGAAATGTACTGTGCAGCACTGGGGAGGAGGAAACTGACAGCACTGTTTTTTCCTATGGCTGAAACCCATCATAGAGGCACAGTGACTCAGGACGTGACAATCCTTTTGACTTGAACATTTGGTTGCATGCCTGGAGCAATAGAGAAGTTCGGCATAACCAGTAGTCAATTGGTGGCAGGGAATGAGCAAAGTGAACCTTATCTTGGCTACAGTGGCTAGGAACAGTGCATAGGTTGAAACCTACCTTCCTGGAGGTGTGATAGTTATTCTCTGGTTCTGTCCAGGGGTGAGCCAAAAATCCACAGACTTCCCAGCAATATAATGCCATTTGATGGCATTAGGTCAAAGGGCATGAGATCAGCAACCAACCAACCAACCAGCATGCTATAGTCCGAAATTTCTGACAAAAAATTAGCATATCTCGAATACTGGAGTCTGAATTTTCTGACAACAACATAGGGGCATTTTAATATGCGGCAAAACCTGATTGGTTAATGCACCTAATCACGGACATGCACAATTGAAGCCGGCACATTTCTATGTCCGCCCTTGTCCATCTTGAACAGTGATTTGTAGCATGTAGTAATTATACGTAGTAATCTAATTAATCTGATCACATCTGCACACTGGTATGATGCCATGAAGATGAATCAGGTTTATAGACATTTGCTTCATCGTATTTTGAATAAAATAATGGATTGTGGTTCGAATGATAAATTATGAAGAGTTCTTTAGCTTTCACAGTAGAATTTAGGAGAATGCCAAGTTGATTAGGGATTGGCAGAGACTTTTATATCGAATCTGTTGGTGGCATCAAATATGACTACATCTAGCTTCCCAGAACGATTTTACTGTACATCTACATGTTTTATACAGTTCCCCCAGCATTATTTAATAATTTAGCAATGAAAGACATAAAGATGATTTATTACGATTTTTTTTAAATTAGCGGAGTTTTAACCGATTTTCGAGTCGCTGTCAGCATTTTTTTTTTTACTTATGTCGTTGCGATCGATATGACATTTTTAGTTTGCGCTGGGTCTATTAGAAACCATGACCATTGCGTAGATCCGTGGTTTAGCTTTCTGTTTTATGTTTTAATTGAAATAATCGGACATAAAAATTATTTATTACGATTTTTTGTAATTAGCGGAGTTTTAACCGATTTTCGAGCCGCTGCCGCTCGATTTCTGTTACTTGTTCCGTTGCGATCGATATTACATTTTTAGTTTGCGCTGGGACTATTAAAAACCATGACCATTGCGTAGATCCGTGGTTTCGCTTCTTGTTTTATGTTTAATCTAAGAGATCGGTGGAAAGATGAATTTATCACGATTTTAAAAAAATTAGCAAATTATTAGACCTAATTTTGGAAATGGAAGATATTATTCATATGTACACTGATGATGACAGCCGTAGTTAAGATGGAAACATGCACGATGTGGGTAATTTGCGTATCAAATATAACGTGGACAGTGACAGTGAAGTTCTTGTTAGATAGGCCTAATGTTTCCGACAAAGAGATGGACATGCGTGGCACTAATTATGACATCGCAAATTTCGCCGTAGTGATGTAGTTTTTCGAGTAGAAGTTGAGAGTTGTGTACAAAACATTGGGTCTGTACATAATCTTGATGAGATTGCCACACGTTATGAATACTGTAGCATCATTGTCAACGATGAGTTTATCAATTTGCAGCCGATCTGACAAATTTGTATGTAATATAACGCAAAGAACAAACAAGGAAAGAAGACATGCGCTGAACATCTGCAACCGCCATTGAAATAAAATGTCATTTTTAAAATGTATATTATGATGGACCTGTGTATTCTGTTTGAGTATGGCATGTACTGAAGTACATATGACAGGTTCAACGTTTTGGGCATCTCACCCTGTTTGGAAAAAAGGGTATTTGAGAATATATCACAATATTTTCGTCTCAATATGACTCCTCTACTCAACACCCCAAAGGTAAAAAAAATAATTTTCCCCACATTATGTCGAGTTTGACAGTTGATTATTTAAAACATATATGTATTAAATTATCTTTGATATAGGTTTATGCAAGACTATTCATTTTTCTGTTGATCTGCCAAGTCTGAGTGTGATATGATGAATAGTTTGAAAGAAAATGCAATTTTGTCATCATCATATCCATATTTTGGAGGAGTTGTGCCCCTTGCCTTGGGGATCAGGGATTGACAATTGGGAAATCTCATAAGGGTGAAAGGGTTAACAATTGTTTGAAGAAGAATAAAGTTTAATAAACAGTAATATACAATACATATTATATAGTATACTATGATAACCTATAAGTAAGCTTTCATTCATTAGGGACTGTTCATAATTTAGTTAAACATTTTAAACCCCCACCAATCAACTGCTAATAATTCAGTTCCCCCCTCCCTGAATTATGCCTATGTCAAATACATCCCCCTCCTCAAAAAATGGTTGGCTTAAATAGTACAGGGGGGGGGGAACTTGATAAACAGTATTGTTGACATCAATAGTTATCAAACATCTCCCCCCCCCCCGCGCTTGACAGCTTTGGGCTTTTAAGACTGTATCATCCGTTACTAGTAATTGTCGACATAATTACATAGGCCTAATTGAAGGACAGCCCTTCTGTCAACTTAGTTGTTATTTTTACAAATGTATAATCATTATGGGGTGGGGTAGGTGCTATGTGTTTAGTCTACTGTTTATTTGTTCCATACGTCAATAAGGCTCTGTTACAATCAGTACACCTAGTCCGCAGTTTAAACACTTTTACTTTTAATAAAAGTTTTATAAGGCTAAGCCATAATGATAATAAGTAAATAAATGGTGTTCGAAAGACATAATGATAACGTAACACACAGATAAATAAATGACCAGGAATAAAGAATCTAGAAATGCACTAAGTTCAACCATTGCAATTACGAAATGAGAAACAGGAAACGAAAAAAAAATGTCACCTACATGCACAGCAGCACAGGTATGCCGGTGTCGTTGTTACGCTATTCTGCGTTCTGTTACGGCATGTTGCAACTTATAAACTACGGCTAGGCCCTTTACTTTACAATACTTTACATTACACATGGTGTTTTTTTAACTAGCAAAGAAACTATCACAAATATATAAAAACAACAGTATTATTAATCATATTACACACAAGTGAATTTGTAGACCCATAATTTAATTGTCAAAAAGCTACTTGTTTGCCATTACGGCATTAGATAGCTAATTATACAAAAATAAATGCTCGTAGTGACACGATCTTTGCAGATCGATCAGACATGTTTCTAATCTTAGTCTTCACTGTCACGTCGGAGAATGACATTTATTACTTACCCGAAACAAATAGAAATTAAATGAACTATCCATGAAAATATCCATCCTATAATGACAGCTACTGCTAATATTGTAGCCCCAACGGCAACGTAGTCAACAATCATAGCTTCATGATGGTGTTCGCCGAGTTGACATGTTACCTATACCTACTGTATCCAACCTCATTTGACAACACCGCGCACGGAATGGATGACTCAGTAACGCCGTCTGCTGACCTATCCCACCTGTACATTCGTGCCAGGTAGGACATTTATGTTGTATTGATGTTCGTCCGTCGTGATCGACGATGACCAAAAACTCAACCATAATAATAATAACCATAAATAATAAAGTTAATAGTGCGTTTTTAAATGACTAGCAAGTCCAATGCGCGCACAAAATGTTCTTTTACAGAATTGACAAGTAGAAGGTATCTGTGTGAGATTGAGATGTTTTTTTCTTTTCTACGTGTCCGCTTCTGTCTTGCAGTTTCTTGTCTGAATTCTTCCGCCGCTAGTGCTCCCGTTCTAATGCTGAAACGCCATGCTGTTTTATCCTGAGCGAGGCTCTCCCAAGCGTCTACGTCAATATTAAGATGTTTCAAGGATGACTTGAGCGTGTCTTTGAAACTCTTTTTCTGTCCACCAGCTTTTCGAAATCCTGCCTTGAGTTCTCCATATGTTGTATTATGAATTATAAGAAAGATCTACAAAAACCAATCATCATCATGGAAAGGAAAGACGAAGACTTTTTCTTAAATAGCAAGAAAGTTAGTTAGTTAGTCGTTGGATCATCGTCAATACACTCTGGACAAGTCCATTAAAAAAAAAATATCAAGAAAGAAGTAAAGAAGTGATGGTTGTTTGTATGAAGCGAAACCCCACATTGTACAAGATCAAATTGCATGACTCAATACTCAAACTAGTCCACCAATGGAAGTATTTAGGAACAATGATGACAGATGGGAGAAGTTTAAAACGGAAATAAGATACAGAATAGGGCAAGCAAAGGTAAAATCCTATAATTGAAGAATAATCTGTGTAATATGTCCATATTATAGAGATGAAGAAGAGTTATTCGTAACTACATAATATCAATTCAAACATATGGATGCCAGTCTTGGACAAAAGTAGATAGTAGAAGACTTGTGGAAGTGGTTCTATAATAAGTAGATAGTAGAAGACTTGTGGAAGTGGTTCTATAATAATAACAGCAGCTCGTCGCTTTCGTTTATGACAGTAGTTTCAGACTTTACATTTCAGATGTGTACATAGATGGCTGAAAAGTTCAGTTATTGCATAGAATCTCCTGCCATATATGGTTATATAGAAGAATGCTGATATATGATTGGCTTGAAGTTGGTTGAAAGATCATCTGCATACTCTACTATCACATCGAGCATGAGGATGGAGATAGAGGGAGTTACAACAGCACTAAGATGTTTGATAACTGATACATCTATCCACTTTGTATTACTCACAGACTCTCAGAGCATGCTGCGCAAGATAGAAAACATGTTGAGAAAGAAATGGGTTGCGTTATTGAACAACTCAGTTATACAGAGGATTACATGGATATACTGCCCGGGTCGCGTATGAGTCGCAGGAAACGAAAGAGCTCACTTATTGGCAGATAATGCTGCGAATGACTGTACGGTACTGAAAAGAGATCAAGCTGACTTAATTAAAGCAGTCATAAATTCATTGCAAAATGAAGATGTTGACAGTAAGGCTGAAAAAGTACACAAAGAATTAGAGAAATAGAAGTGATTAGAGCAGAGGGAAGAAAATGTACTCTTTATGGAAATAACCGAAGATCACATAATCAACACCTGACTGGGACTTTGAATCTACATACCACTTGAATATCTACTGAAATGGAGATCGTAGCACTTATGGGAATGTCCCGTGTGCTATGCTGCCAGCTTCAAATCAAGAATCGAGAAGAGTTCTCATAGTATGATGGAAAACTATTTTGTTAAATAGCGAGGATGTGCTGAAAGAGCTAAATGCGAGACGATGGTTACTTAATACAATCAATAGAGACAATCCTGATATTTCGTACACGTTATGAGACGCGGTGGGGGGGGGGTGTGTCTGGAAAATATAGTTACAACAGGAAATATAGACATCAAGAGAGATTGAGGATGACATCGTGATGCGGAGATCTATAATTGCTACGTTAGTAGACACGGCATTTGATAATGATGATGTTGAGAAATGCTATCATTAGCAGCACACACAGAACAATTTCATAGCTGATCAGAATCCCGTTTTTCAGTAAATATATTGTGCAGTGGTTCAGTTCCAGTTCGGCATTGATTTATTAATATCTTTTCGTATATCTATAGCTGGGGGGGGGGGGAGATACGGGGGGGGGGTGTTTAGGGGGTCAAAGCCCACTCATTTATAAACGTATTATTACATTCAAAACTGATGTGGAAACACACAAAAATAACAAAATTGTTCACAAAGCGTTAAAAGTTATCTAGCTTAGTGATGTGATTATAAAAAGTCCCGTCCTTCACTCGTCGTGTGCTATACTGTATTATTGATAAACGCTTTGTGGTCGAAACGTCAACTCACGTGGGCTATCTTGTGGGTACCACTGATTAGCACAACTCAATTACTCTGTTTCAAGTCTCGCTTGTTGGATTACAGTTTCGTCCATGTATTGCCGGGACCCGAGAAGGTAGCAAAGAATGACAACACTGTTTACCTTCCATGCATGTCGTAAGAGGCGACAAAAGAGGCTATGGGATAGAGTTGGCTGTTCTATCCCATATAGGGTCAGTGACCCAAAACCATGCTGAAGTCGGATGTGTCATGCCGAAAGGCCGAGATATCGCAACAATGCTGTAAACCATGACACAACGCATTTCGTTCTCCGGACTGCATCCTGCTAACCTGAAGGAGTTTGAGAATGAATGCAGAAGAAGAAGGATTACAGTTTTGCAGCAGTAATAACCTATTCTCGATGTACCTGATAAAGATTTTTTAGTCGAGACAAGGTTCTGTGTTTGTTCTTCTGTGTGACTCGCAAAACAGCATTACCATGTGATTTCGGTTTTCGCTTGTTGGATCATAATTTTGCTGCAGTTGTACATTGTAGATTTTCTATCATGTCTAAGGACCTTGTGGTCAGTATATGTGTTTAATATCCATCTAAGTACACATACACAAAAACATACCTACAGCTTAATTTTAATAAGTGAGTGAAACAGTCATTACCACTTGAGACGGACTAACATCGTGTCAACTCCGCCCGTTGATGTGATGATGTTCCTCCTTCGCAGGCGATGGAAAAATGTGATGGAAAAAATATTAATAAATTGGTAATTGTCTAATTTGGTTTATGAGTACATAGATGTCCGATAAGTCTGATTCGTTCACGGAAAGTTCTATTGCAGTGCATGCAGGAGTGCTGAAGGTTCGGGGTAGGAGAATTTTCGGATTTGGCCTTCCACTTCTTACGCTTGTGGATTGTCCGCTGTGTTCATTCTTTTTCAAATTTCATGACGCCAGCGGTGATCTGGGTGTGCCAGGCTGAGCGATCAGTGCTGTAGTCTCCCAGAAGCTAGGAACGATGCTGCAGTGCTTGAGAGAGTTGTTTAGATGATAATTGAAGCGCTTTTTTTGCTCTCCGCTTGAACGTTCACAGTGCACAGCTCCCCATAGAATAATTTCTCTGGAAGGCGCTTGTCTGGCATACGGACGATGTGGTCAACTCAGCGGAGTTGGGACCTAGTCAGCAGGGTATAGATGCTTTGCATACGGGACTTCTGAAGGATTTCCGTGTTTGGTAGTCGATCCTGCCAACGTACTCCCATGAGGCTTCGTAGGCACCGAAGGTGAACAGAGTTACGCTGTCGAGCGTGCCTCGTATAGAGAGTCCAGCAAGACGCAGCATAAATCAGTGTTGGTAGAACCGTTGATGTACCTTCAGATACAGTGGTAATGATAGCCAGGACATTCAGTGCATAAACATCTCATATATTCTTACACGAAGTCCAAGTTTATATTTTGTTTCGTCTTAACAATTCCACATATTGCTAGCGCATAGTCACACTTCTCTTGATATTATGTGCTTAGCGGTATCTGGTAGCTTATAGTTTGACTATATAGTTTTAATATAGAAAAGCAACATTGATGTTGAAGTGATGATCAGAATATACAACTCACTAGTTAGTCATCGAATCATCATCAATGCACTCTTGACACGTCAGTAGGTGCTCCATCGCCACTTGAGTGTATCCACCATTACACAATGGCTGACAGTTGCAGTTTTTTGTTAGTTGAAAAACATTCTTCTATTGCCCGTTTCACTAGCTTTGTCCTCAAACAAATGTAGCTGTCTAAAGTATTAATGCAATTTTTTTCCATACGATGTTATTTTTGGTTAGACCCAAAAAAGTATACTTTACATTTGTGTATCGTGCCCAGTTGTTATGAACGAAGGAAATCTTTTTATTTTTATCGGCATACTAATTATTGTGTATCGAAAAATAAGTAGTTTTACCACTTCAGACACAGATTCTGTGAGTTGATTAGGCATAGTCGTGTGCTACTATTACAATAATGTGCTCACTACGTTTGTATATGAATACTTGTTGAAGATGATTTCTTAAATTATCGGTATACGAGATACTTGTGGCACTGTTTGTCATTGACATTTAGTACGCTAGCATACTGTACCTTCATTGATCGAATTATTTCATATGCATCACCAATTTAGTTCAGTCTAATATGGACCAAAAATATCATCAATGTAATTATCCTGAAAGAAATTAATGTAACAGAAAACTGGCTAAACAGCATGGTTCTTTCCAGAAAACTAAAATATTTTGGCCATATCAAACGACAGTCTAGAGAAGACCATAATGGAGGGATTATGACAGGGAGACGAACAAGAGGCAGATCAAGAAGATGGAGGCAAGACATCAAGGACCACCCGAACATGACAGTAACAGAAACACGAAGACTGACTGAAGACCGACAGAAGTTTCGAAAGACTGTAATGACTGCTACATCTTTTTCAGGTGAATGAGCACTGATGAATAAATCACCACTTTGCGGTTCATAGATATCATAAAGAAACGTTTCTCCTCTAATGTAACTTGGACATATCAGATTTTGCTATCCGACGGTACAAACTTCGTTTACTTATCCCAAAACATGAATAGCCTTCTTTTCTGAGTTTGAAATAGAATGATATAGTTTTCCTCGAGTTGCATCACTGAAGAAATAATTTAAGATCTTATTTGTGATCTGCTCTAATATCATTAACTTTCCTCGCAGACTCATTTTTCCTAACTACACACTTTGTGTTGAGACGCTTCCAACAGAGAATTTGAACATGACACCAAGATACAACCTTTAAACGCCGTTTGCCTTGTGTTCGAGAGTACAGAATCGAGTAATTTCACGCTTGCATCATGCCAAGTGTATGACAAACAAATCATGTGTAAATGACGTCTTATAATTGACTGTAAACACCCTAATTTTTATGTGTGAGACGTATGCTCACAAGTATAATTTTGATCTATATCGCATATAAGTGAAAATAGAAACCAACGGGGCTTCATTTTAATGAAAAAAAGTAATATATATGGTCTATAATATTTTTAATTCACACATAAAATGTCAATTATATGCGTTATATAATTGCTGAGATACATCATGTTAAATTTGGGCAACGCTGGTGAAACGTGCTATAGGCCCACAGTCACGCTCATTTATCACAGTGTCACATTTTCATTCCCAGTTCCGTTATTGTGGATATCGAAAAGAAACAATAACCCAGAATAATTTCATTTGCTCTAGTTTTTTCTCGTAAGGCCAAGAGTTCAAAATGTCCGCACGATCCATTGCTCTACCGTCCGACAAAGAAGCAGCCCAATCAAACCGATCCGCTCTTTCGTTGTCTTGAACACACACATGACCAGGCACAAACATTAATGTGATGTATTCCAAATGCGCCCTCTCGACCGCCTCACGCAGGTCTCGACCGTTCTCGAATGCAACACATTAATATTTTTTTCAGATAATGCTCATCAAGTAACTAAGGATGTATACATATACATTGCAGTCACAGAAAACGCGTCATCACTCTCCTCTGATGATCTCCCATATAGACTGAACTTTGAAAACCCATAACTCACTTGTGTTATTTACTATGTTGTATGGTTGTGAGTGTTAGACACGCACTACTGAGACAGACAGACGAATACGGGCATACGAATACAAGTATTATAGGCGCATTTACTATAACCAGACAAGAAGCGAAACAAGAATATGTATCCACCTATATTAGAAGGCGTCTTTGGAATTACATCGGACACGCGCTGCGAATGGATACCACAAGACTCCCCTTTCAAGATTTGATGTGGCCTCCAAGGGGCAAAAGAAAACAAGGAAGATCAAGAGAGACCTTACGTAGAACTATTACGAGAGAGAGCGCTTCACTATCGGTATCAGAAAGAATGAAGACCTAAGACAAATTGCAATAAAACGCGAGACTTGGAAATCTATGACATCCGCCCTACGTGCCGTCTTTAACCCTAGAGGAATAACTTACTAACTAACTCGGTTTCCCATATTTACTCCGTCACTATTACCAAGCAGCACGCTGCCTGCCGAGAGTACCACTCATAGCACGTAACTCCGTAGCTTCAAGCGATAATCCACAGGGATCTCCTCAAAAAATGCACCTTGTACACTAGACACGCTCAATGTGCAATGCTTCAAGAAGACTCCTAGTCAGAGGGGGTAAGTTTCAATGTGAAATAATTACCAATACATTTTGAAGTATATTTTGTATAAACTTTCGTCATTTATTAATTGTTATTTTCAATTTAATCGTACTACCTATAATTATGAAGAGGGAAAAGTGTTTATTTTCAGGTTTTCTAAAAGACAAGTGAAAAATAATATATCGTTTTTCGATAAGGTATTTAATTTTCAGTGCGAACATGAAAAAAACCTGGCATATTTACCTAGAGAATTTACCTTAGCTCCCAAAACATTCCCTTGACTATAGACCAATATGGGCGGCTACTTGCTTACACATGCAGACACATTCAAAATTAAATCTCTATTCGTGCCTTGATGATGCATTAGATCCAAATATAAATCACTATTGAAGTGTGGTACATGTTTTTTTAAAGGCAGTTTAATTTGAAAAGAGGTTAACCTCATTACCCAGTGCTAACAGTCTCATAATGTTAACAACCAATTCTATTCCCTGAAACATAATAAAAACGCTAGTTAAGTCTACCTTTTATGAGTGTGCTCGCGTGAAACTAATTATATTTATGTGTTTTATGCTCTTCTTCAATTGCCGTCAAACCTCAGAGTTAGTGACTGATTAACTGTCAGTTAATTAATTAGTCTTCTTCTTCGCTATTGTTATGGTAACGTCTACACACAAGAAGTTCAGTTCACTACACGTTGTGTTTGGTTTGTAGCCAGCGCCGTAGATATGGATGAGTTGCGCCGAAGGAAGTAGAGGGGGTGGTTCAGTCAGTATCGTAGATACGATCTTTTATAAAGGAGTGGGGTTTCTAATAATAATCTGGGAAAAGCTTTTCACCTCGTTTTTGAGGGGGGTGGGTGGGGATTTCGCTGGTGTTGTGGTTAAACTATTCGTCTTGAACTCAAGATTTCGCAAGTCCAAATCCGGCTCATGACGTCTTGTGTACATAGTGGATTTTTTTCGATGATCCTCGGGGGATGAAGCTATGTAATTACGTGCAACGAGTAGTAGTCTCTCTCGGCAGACTGCGTCCTGTTTCGATGAGAGGCACATTCAGGTAAAATAAAGCTAACACATATTTAAAAAATACCATCATACAAACAACAAGAAACATATGCGAATATAAAAAGCATAAAGGCACGAAACCAAAAATAACAGCTTCGTGGACAGAAGAGGTAAATAACGCAACGAAAGACAAAAAACAAAAATTCAAGAAATGGGAAACAAGCAAAACGCATGAAGATTACTTAGCATACAAGACATCAAAGATTAACACCATGAAAATAATCAAATATGCAAAATTAAGTCATGGTAATAATATCGAGACATACTTAACAAGGATAGGCAAAACGCACAAAAGATGATCTACAAGGAAGTATCAAACATGAGAAATAAAAAAGACATGAACAAACAGAAATAATCAACTATGAACACGGCAACATAATAAATAGGCCCCAAGAAATCACAGAAGCATGGAAAAACTACTCCAATCAACTGTTAAACTTGAAGGAAGGAGAAGTGATTAGAACAATAAATACAATAGAAGAAGACCTAAAACCACACATCCTGAAATCCGAAATTGAAGACGCAGTTAAACATGCACCAAATAACAAAGCATCAGGAATAGACAGTATACCTATAGAACTAATAAAAATGCTAACAGTGGCAGGTATAAAGTGGCTAGACATACTGTTCAATGTGATATGGAAGACACAAAAGACACCGCATGAGTGGAATACAGCGGTTTGTTCCTATCTGGAAGAAAAAAGGCAGTAAAAGGGATCTCTGGATGAGAGTTGTGCAGATACATGACTCTGGGTAAGATGGTTGAGGTGTCTCTCGTCAATTACAGTCATGTGGACTCATCCTTCGAAAGTGATGTTATTTCTGTGATTTTCTTTGGCTGTCGACACAAAGTATACACAAAATCAGCGATGAAAATAAAAAAAAGTCTAATTTCGTCACCTTAAAAGGATGATGAGTCATTTGGACTTATATGATAGTCGAAAATAATACTCACGTGTAAAACAGGTAATGAAGTCCTACTGAATGATGACTAAAACACTACACACTATCACTAACGGATGTAAATATGGTACATATAACAAAACAAAACACAGAATATAATCTACAGATGACAATACACAGGACAAAGTCCTTGTTTTTGCCTTTCTTGAAAAAGGCCCATTGGTCCGAAACGTCGACTTTGTCCTGTGTATTGTCATCTGTAGATTATATTCTGTGTTTTGTTTTGTTATATGTACCATATTTACATCCGTTAGTGATAGTGTGTAGTGTTTTAGTCATCATTCAGTAGGACTTCATTACCTGTTTTACACGTGAGTATTATTTTCCATTATGTTCTACTAGCAGTACCACCTTCTATTGATTATGATAGTCGAGGGATTCAGTTTTAGCAAATTTTTTTAAACAGTGGTCTAAAACTAATAAATTTGAAGACCTGTTTTGGGTTGATACTTTAATAGATTTAGAGATGATGTTATGTTAATGATTATAGTAATCTGTATATTATTCTCATTATATAAAACTTTTTATTTTTTTATTCTGGAGACTACCTAAAAGGTCAGGGACCCTGAATCTACGAGTATGAGAGTATTCAATCCATCAGAGGTTTAGAGTGAAAATCTTATTGAGCATTGATCAGATCGTACTCCGTTATAGGTTTATCGCTAATTGGAATTTTGACACCTTCCTTTTTAGCCCTCGTCAGCGCCTCGATGAAGCCTCTTCTGTATATCCTGACCTGGAAATTCGTGTATACAAGAACATTAAACATTATCAATTTAGTATTGATGATAGTATAGTGATTATAGAGTATTGATAATAGTGGATTCATGACAGAGTATTGATGATAGTGTATTTATGATGGTATATTAGTGATAGTGTATTGATGATAGACATAGTTTTTGGCAGTTGCACATCACGAAGAAATAAAAGAATTGAACAAAGTAGATAACAGACGAATCTCTCCACAGGCAATTGCGCATCCGGACCGTTCAGAAATCAATGCCAAACTACTGAACTTATTTATATTTCCTAGAAAATCAATACAGCCAAAAAATGCTGGGTTGATGGCTACGTCCTGAATAGGATACGCTACCGCCCGTGTGGTGCCGGGGCCGAAAGGGGAGCAAAGAATAGCTACACTGTTTACCTTCCATGCATGTCGTAAGAAACGACTAAGGTGGTTATGGGATGGAGTTGGCTGTCCCATCCCATATAGGATCAGTGACCCAAAGCCATGCTGAAGTCGGATGTGTCAGGCCGAAAGGCGAAGATATCACAGCAATGCTGTAAACCATGACACAACGCATTTCATTCTTCAGACTGCATCCTGCTAATCTGCATGAGTTTGAAAACGAGCGCAGAAGAAGAAGAAGAAGGATACGCTACAAATTTATATCACATAATACTAGGGAAAAACAACACAACTGGGGGGGGGGGCGTGCAAACTAACTAATGATCACCATCGTGTTCCATGTCGGGTAGCGAAAGCGATCATTGATCTCGACAACATTATACCCGTTGTATTCTGTATGAGTTCCACTGCTGACTTTCTTCCATGCCATGATGTCAAACTATTCAGTATCTTTATAGAATAACAAAACTGCCAGAGGATGTCCGACAGAGTGGGAAGTGCCGCAGTAACGCAAAATAGGAAGTGAGAACAGTAGTAGTAAGCAGCTTTCCGTCTTTCCAGACGATAGTATTATTTTTGTACTATTTGAAATATAATCGTCGATTCATGGTCATGATGGATGTGATGTGACCAATCTGCGCCACAAAAAGTCGTCCACGGTATGCACAAGAAATCACAGGACTACTTGCACTATAGTATGTTGTTGTGTGTCTTCTTAGATGTGTAGCCCTTGAACTAACTGCTAGCACTTTCTTCTTTGTCTTCTTCTTCTTCTTCCGCGTTCGTTCTCAAACTCATGCAGATTAGAAGGATGTAGTCCGGAGAACGGAATGCGTTGGGTCATGGTTTACAGCATTGCTACAATGTCTGCGCCATTCGGCCTGACACATCCGACTTCAGCATGGCTTTGGGTCACTGACCCTATATGGGATGGGACAGCCAACTCCATCCTATAACATCCTTTTACGACGTGCGCGGAAGGTAAACAGTGTTGCTATTCTTTGCTCCCCTTTCGGGCCCCGGCAACACACGGGCGTTCTTTGTCTTTATATCATTCGTGATTTCCCCCCATCCATTCAACACGATCCATGACATCCATATTCCCATGATTCCACATCAAAGACCGCATCATGCATATCCCGTGTGCATACGCCTTTGTATCGAAGTAGAGGTAAGACAACCCCAGAATCAAAACAATGCAGAATCAGTCATCTTTCATGATGTATTTAAATTTTGTTTTATTTCTGTAGCCCCCCACTAGTTTTAGATAAAGTATATCGTGTCTGATTGAAACGAGTATATAAACCTGTGTAATACGTAAGTACAAACAACAAAAAACATATGCGAATATAAAAAAGCATAAAGGCACGAAACAAAAAAATAAGAGCTTCGTGGACATAAGAGGTAAATTAACGCAGCGAAAGACAATATTTATATACTTTTTGTCGCCCGGGTGTTCACCTGCCAAGGGCCACCAACGAAATGTACGGGAATAATCGAAAACATGACACAAAAGCCTTGATTTGATTTAATTCTTTTGGCAGGTCTTCTATTGGCGAAAGTCACGTGTCAATCCTGAGATCGTTTCCCAGATTGTTATTCTCCATAAAGTAGATCGTGTGGTATTCTGCTGTGTCATTTTTGTACATATTTAAACAGGAAGTGGGAGGGGAAAAACTTGAATTCTTGACATTTTTTGACAGTTGGGAGAGGGGGGGGGGTTGTCATAGATTGGCGACAAACATAAAAAAGTTGACTTAATGTATGGACAGTCCCTTTGTCTAATGTGTTATATCAGATAGTGGCCATACAAAATGGAGGTCATTGTCAAAATACGACCTCAAAGGTATAACTTGTATGCTGACCGCCCGTGTGTTGCCGGGGCCCAAAGGGGGAGCAAAGAATAGCAATACTATTTACCTTCCACGCATGTCGTAAAAGACGACTAAGGAGGTTATGGGATGGAGTTGGCTGTCCCATCCCATATAGGGTCAGTGATCCTAAGCCATGCTGAAGTCGGATGTGTAAGGCCGAAAGGCGAAGATATCGCAGCAATGCTGCAAACCATGACATAACGCATTCCGTTCTCCGGACTACATCCTGCTAATCTGCAGGAGTTTGAGAACGAACGCAGAAGAAGAAGAAGTATGCTGACCTAAAGGAGTGAATCAAGGCATATATACATACCGAGGGATTGTGAAGGAGAATATACAGGACATGCCATTTAAAACTTGCAGCAGCTTTCTTTCTCCGGATCTCTGGAAGAGAGTTAAACATATTGGATGATCATAGAAACAGAATATTTATCACCATAATCATCATCACCACCACCGCGACCACATCGTCACCATTATCATCATCTTCTTATTGTTGTAAGCAATGAAGGCTTATTGCTTCTGAGAAAATTCTCCCCTCATCACTGATCAACAATTGCACACGCGTTCTTCCGTACTTGACTAACCGCATCTCCAATGTGCAATAACCGTGTGCAATAGTTGCTAGGCGACTTGGTGCCGCTGAACGTACTGGTTCAAACCCAGTTAGTCTCAATAATTTTTTAATTGTACTCTGGCTTCCTACTTAAAATTTACTTGTATCATCACTGATCAAGCTCTTTGCTCTCAAGTTTATGATCCCTAGTTCTTGTAGATCTTTGTCTATGCTTTCCATCCATCGTCTTCTTAATCTTCCTCCTTCCATTTTGTGTAAATAACAATTGTATCGTTTTACTATCCCCCATTCTTTCCACGTGTTAAGCACTTCTATTCCTAAAATGTATTGAAATTTCCAGCTTTTCTTACTCATGTTCCTTCTTCCCTTTCCCTCTGTCCGCTTGAAATTACCAGTGGCCTACCAGATCTACCACCCTGTAACATTATACTTCAAGTAGATAAACCAGCCTGTAACATTATACTTCAAGTAGATAAACCAGCCTGTAACATTATACTTCAAGTAGATAAACCAGCCTGTAACATTATACTTCAAGTAGATAAACCAGCCTGTAACATTATACTTCAAGTAGATAAACCAGCCTGTAACATTATACTTCAAGTAGATTTACTAGTCTGTAACATTATACTTCAAGTAGATAAACCAGCCTGTAACATTACACTTCAAGTAGATAACCAGCCTGTAACATTATACTTCAAGTAGATAAACCAGCCTGTAACATTATACTTCAAGTAGATAAACCAGCCTGTAACATTACACTTCAAGTAGATAACCAGCCTGTAACATTATACTTCAAGTAGATAAACCAGCCTGTAACATTAAACTTCAAGTAGATGAACCACCCTGTAACATTATACTTAAGTAGATAAACCAGCCTGTAACATTATACTTCAAGTAGATTTACTAGTCTGTAACATTATACTTCAAATAGATAAACCAGTCTGTAACATTATACTTGAAGTAGATGATATTAATATATAGTGAGATATTTCTTCTCGTGAAATTTCCTCCAATATTCCTCTGTACAGTTATACATGTTTCATGGTGTATGTCTTGTTGTCTATTACGCATTGATTAAGTGCATGTCCGGTCTTAATTTCTTGCTTGTGCCTTCTATCAAATAATTCCAATAGTTCATGACGAGATATGGATCTTGATTCTTGATTAAAAAACTGGCCTCACAGCACGTGGGGCATTCCCATAAGTGCGCCGTCCTCTGTTCCAGCAGCCATTCGATTCGATGGTGTTTCGAGTCTAATGCCGCCGAAACAGACGTCGACATCAGGGCACAACTCTGGTCCTTGTGACAGTTTTCTTTGTTGTTCCGCACACCCACGCCGTTCCCGTTACTAGTTCAAGCACAACGTCGGCATGTCGGAACAACATGGTAACTGTTATCGAAGGTTACGACTACGGGCTTGTATAGATGACGTGCCATGAAGCTTCTATAAGAAGATAACCTCAATATAAAGGCATGTCATCTACTAAGGTTTTCTGTTACATGGTTGGTTTGTCTAGTGAGCCATTGGTGAGACCCACAGACGCAACCGCATGCGTGAGATATGGATCATTTTACATTTGTTCTTCTGTGATTCATAGATGATCCGGAATACCAGATATACAGATCGGAGTGTCAACAATCTGAGGGAAGAATGATTAACTAGTTGACCCAAAAGTATGTGGTATACTCCTAGCAGGAAGTGACCATCCCGTGATACTGTTCGCACTGGAGTATTTACATTCCGAAACCGAATATGCACCCATATACTCCCGCCCCTGACATAACCCATGCCGTCGACGCAACACACATTGTATGAGCTCGAGTGTCACATTGGTTACTAAATTGGGAGGAGGGGGATAAGACCTGTTTTTTTTTGGTCAGAGAAACTATGAGCTGTCAAGAGCTATTTGGTCACAGCTAAAGGGATTGCTTCATCATCATCATGTGTCAAGAGCTACTTGGTCACAGTTAAAAGGGATTGCTTCATCATCATCATGTGTCAAGAGCTACTTACTCACAGCTAAAGGGATCACTTCATCATCATCATCATGTGTCAAGAGCTACTTGGTCACAGCTAAAGGGATTGCTTCATCATCATCATGTGTCAAGAGCTACTTACTCACAGCTAAAGGGATTGCTTCATCATCATCATGTGTCAAGAGCTACTTACTCACAGCTAAAGGGAT
This sequence comes from Meghimatium bilineatum, assembly GCA_034231615.1. Classification (NCBI taxonomy): domain Eukaryota; kingdom Metazoa; phylum Mollusca; class Gastropoda; order Stylommatophora; family Philomycidae; genus Meghimatium; species Meghimatium bilineatum. The sequence goes on along the minus strand of CM067304.1, from coordinate 27,335,249 downwards.
TGCTTCATCATCATCATGTGTCAAGAGCTACTTGCTCACAGCTAAAGGGATTACTTCATCATCATCATCATGTGTCAAGAGCTACTTACTCACAGCTAAAGGGATTACTTCATCATTACTTTCTTCTCTAATTCCAATTCCTCCTGTGACATCGAGATCGTGGCAGCTGTCGATTATTCGCATGTTTCCACTAAAAAAGCTGTTACCCTCGCTTTTCTACTTCTTTTCTATTTCTTTAGTTTTCAACCTCCTGGATATTTGAATAATGTTATCCGGATAATGTAATGTGTTGTGTCATGGTTTACAGCTTGGATGCGGTATTTGCGGTGTCTGATTTATCCAGCATGATTTCTGCGTCACTTGATCCTCTATGAAAAGGGACAACCAACTCCACCCCCAAATACGCACCAAGTCTCCTCATACGACGTGCACTACAGGTAGCAGTGTCACTATTCTTTGCTTCTCTTGCGTGTCCCAGCAACACACGGGTAGCTTCTATCGTTCATCTGCGTTTAATCTCAAACTCCTGAAGATCAGCAGGATGTAGTCCGGAGAACGGAATGCGTTGTGTCATGGTTTACAGCATTTCTGCAATATCTTCGCCTTTCGGCCTGACACATCCGACTTCAGCATGGCTTTGGATCACTGACCCTATATGAGCCAACTCCATCCCATAACCTCCTTAGTCGCCTCGTACGATATGCGTGGAAGGTAAACAGTGTTGCTATTCTTTGCTCCCCTTTCGGGCCCCGACAACACACGGGTGGCTTCTATCGTTCTATTTTGAACATCTCAATCTCATCTTATATTGCTTTTACTTTCTAATTACCAACAGACAGCATGCTACAGATGGCCTTGACACATAGATATAACGGCTATAAAGTCAGAGCAGACCATGTCTTCTTCTTCTTCTTCTTCTCGTTCGCAGTTTGACATATCTACACAGCAAGTCCTGTTGGCTTAATAAATGCTGTTGTATTTGAAAGCTCCTCAGTGCTCCCATACATCTTTCTGTGGATATCCATCTCTGTGGGCCGCCAGTGTTCTTCCCTTAACTGGTTTAGTGTATTGCAGTCTTGCAGGATATGTTCAGCTGTCTGTGCTGCCTGCCCATAAAAACACAGTTTTATAATTTTGTCGTGCAGACATGTCAACTATTCGGTTTGCATGATACCATGGTTGCTAGTACGCCTCTCGGCCTGACATCTCTGACTTCAGCACCAGTGCTTGCTTGGGCAGAATTGTGACCCTGCTCGATATTGGGTTGGCCCTACCAACATTAGTTTCCAGCCTCTGTTGGATGGACTAAGCCCCATCTCCACGTCAAGGAGTTGGCCTCGATGGAGGCAGACCATGTAAAAGATGAACCATATAAATGAAAGAAGCCACAAGAACAAGCTTACACACAGCACACAGGAAGACCATTTCTAGAGAACTCTTCTACCACTGACGCCGCAAGGCAATCAAGAGATACAGCGTATAGATAGATATATTTTCTAATTGAGCGACAAAAAAATATAGAAAGTGATGGTCAACAAAGAGAGATTGGGAAGGGTGAACATTTAATTGAGATATTATTTAATGTAAACCCTTGTGTACTTCCTGTTCGTATCCTTCCGGTATCTAACTACCATATTTCACTCGGACACGCTTGTTGTAGTGCATTCATTTCTACTTGTGGTATTTTTATGTTTGTATGTTATGTGCGTATCTTGAAAAAGGCCTATTGGTCCGAAACGACGATTTTGTCCCGTGTATTGTCATTTGTATGATTATATTCTGTGTTTTGTTTTGTTGTGTATACCATATTTTTTCATGTAAAACATCCGTCAGTGATAGTGTGTTAGTCGACATCACGTAGAACTCCATTACTTGTCTTTCAAGTGAGTATTATTTTCAATGTAAAGGTACTTTGCATGAAATAATACTCAAAACACAGAGTATTCCAATTGGGTTTCCATAATTACGGGAATGCGTTAAAATGGTAAAGGTACCTGCGCGTTGTATTACGTCTGCTACAGGTAGGCTACACTACGTGTATAGATTGGTAGCATATCGTATTCAGGACGTAGCTTTCAACCCATATATATATATATACGTTCAGTAGTTTGCCATTGTTTTCTGAACGGCCCGGATAAACAGTTGCCTGTGACGGGGATCGAACTCGGTACCTTGGCAGTCACAGACGCGCCCTGTACCACTTCGTCACAGAGCCGGACCGTGTATAGATAGGAATTACAATTAATACCGTTTACGGAAACATGCATAAATAAAATTACTACAATAATGCGGTATTCCATTCAATTCGATGTTCAAATGACAATTCGATGTTCAAATGACAATTCGATGTTGTAAATTCTATTTTAAAAAGGAGTGATAGATGGAGGTATTAACGCTGTAGACCAGTTTTCGTCATTCACTCTATCTATTTCATCGATAAAGCCTACATTATTTATGGAAACACGGTTAGAGCACGTTTTGTGTTTTGAGTATACATTTTTAAAAGAACCCCAAATTAATTTTAATCACTAAAATAATGTTTTTGCTGGCATAATTACAACACACTGCCCAACAAAACAGCAACACTATCTCTCACCTGATCCCTGTTTGGTAGAATCTTTCCCAGATTTATACTGTGAGACGAGAATTCTAATGAACACATTAACAACTGGATGCGTGTGAGCTGCATATATTTGTATATATCCGGAGTATGCGCCAAAACCTGGCACAAAACAAGAAACACTTTGAAAATATGAAAGAATTATTACATAACTAAATTTAGCACCACCCCCTCCCCCTCAAAGATAGCCATTTAGATTTAAATATTTATAAATGTGCTTTAATACAAATTGTTTATTATTGCATAAATTTCTACCACCCCTTCTGAATAAACTAAATTAATTTCGGCTATAATTCCTCAAAGGGATGCTTCTGAAGTACAAACAGAAAGCCACGCCAATCGACCCTGGATTTCCGATATTTTTTCTTTAAATAAATATAAACAAACAAGTAAAAAACGAAACATGATTAATTATACATGAATATTTTTAACTGCGTATTCTCATACACATCTAGATATACAAAATATATAAGTGGTCCGACAGGAAAATTCTGCAATAAATATGATGCAGAAATCCAGGCAATTAGTGTGGCAGCTAAATAACTGCTGAACTCCAACTCTGACCTACAGCCTGTGGTATTCCTGACAGATGCAAGGTCAGTGCTTCAAGCTCTCCAGTCTGGAAAACTAACAGACTTGAAAAAACTACTTAGCGAATTGTCTTACCAGTATAGGGTAACCATACAGTGGATACCCTCTCACTGTGGAATACCAGAAAATGAAAAAGCAGACCAACTGGCTAAGGAAGGTGCTGCCGAAGACCAACCAGATATACCAATCACCTACCATCAGAAAAAACAGATGATCAAGTCAATAAGAAAGCCACAAACACCAACACAAGATGACTATCACATTATGAACAGATCAGAACAAGTTATAATTCTATGTCTCAGAACAGGACACAACCGACTCCGCAGTCACATGTATACAAAGTTCAAGATTGGCAACACGGCCATGTGTACATGTGGACAGGCAGTACAGAGTGCCAAACATATACTTCAAGAGTGTTCTGAGCATGAAACGCTGAGGCAGATATATTGGCCAGAGGAAACAACACTGGAATCAAAGCTCTATGGGACACTGTATGAACTACAAAAGACATTGAGTTTTATTAAGGAGACAGAATTGCAGATATAGACATGTTTCAAGTGAACGAAAGAAGAAGAAGAATATAAGTGGTGGGTAAAGCGTCACAAAAAGAGCAAGTTGCTAATAAAATAATTGGGATGTCACGTGCAAAATTAATTAAGTCTTTTTCCAGAATTGTCCCGCGTGCAAATCTCGCACATCGTCATTCATCTTGGCTAATGTCATAGATCATATGTTACTTTGCGTAAAATTTGTGTCACCATTAAGTGAAAAACACAGGAAAGCCGAATATATCAAGATAAGTGACGCTATAGTAGGTCTGAGTTATAAATATAATTAACACTCCACTACGATGTCATGACAGAAATTACAACTCGCACTGCACTAGCACCAAGTGCCTTTAACAGACTGTCTAATATCTGGAGGTCAAAGTCAATCAGCACACGCACGAAAATGCGAAAATTTAATTCATGCGTTATTTCGGTGCTATCATTTGGATGTGAAAGCTGGAAAAGCTCTTTATCTTCAGAAAAGAAATTACTGAGTTTCGAGAACAAATGTTTTCGTAGGATAACTAACAATCCATTGGAGTTAATTCAAATCGAATGATAAAATCAGAGAAGAGACACATCAACATTTCATCATAGATGTTAGAAAACGCCGTTGGTCCTACATCGGGCATGTCCTACGCGCTGACATCAACAGAACACACTACCAATTTCTTGAATGGATACCTACAGACAAAAGAGCCAGAGCTAGACCAAAAGAAACACTCAGAAGAACAATACTTAGAGAAAGTAAAACAGTCAATATCCATACTATTCAAGAACTGCACAGAAAAGATTTGAACAGACAGAATTGGAGAGATCTGATCTCTCCCCTATGCGCTAACTATAGCGAAAAAGGAAAATGATTGAATGAATCCAACAGTGATAGTGTGTTATTATTCAGATAACTTCATTACCTGTTTCCCACGTAATTACTATTTTCATACAGTTTTACTAGCAGTATTACCTTGTTATAGATTGTTATTTTATAACACACAATGTTCTTGGGTTACGAGCATTGTTGGATCAGCAACAACCAACCAACAACATGATCACAATACTACGTACCTGGATCCATTGATTCAAACTTGCGTGGGAATGTACTATAATCCAATCTGGACACGTTGATAGTTCCCAGACCAGCAGCCTTGAGAGTTCTCAAAGAACAGGAGAAGAAACCGATCAAGATGTTGGCGAAGAACATGCTGAATGTGTATATAAAAAAGAATCGCCTGGAGGAAATAGTAACAGAATAAATAGAAATCGCAGGATATTCAATGAAATTTTAGCTATTTCCACAGAAAAAATGTCTTGTTTTATAGACGGTGAGATCCAAGCCAGTAAAAAGATGGGAAATGGAATTTTAATTACCCCACCATCCCCCATCCCCCAACCATTAAGGAATCAGATATTGATTGCTAAAAAACTAGCACAATGGCGGATAATCCCCCCCTCTCTACTTATTTAAATTTTAAATACAACGTAGATAAGGGGCGGTGCTCGGGGAGTTCAAATTCCCCCCCCCCCCGCCAATCTTTTAGAAAATCAGAACACTACATTTATTACTAAAAGCAAGTTAAAAAGCTGGTAACCACCCCCATCCCCAAACCACCTTGATGTTTTTCCAAATATGAAAAAAGCTCACGAAGATAAGATAATTAATAACAGAAACAAGGAAATTACCTATTATTTTTAGTAACTCCCCCAGCAACTTCCCCAATCCCATTACTTTACGAAGATATATATATATATATATATATATATATATATATATATATATATATATATATATATATATATATATATATATATATATATATATATATATATATATATAGCCCTAGTTCCCCCCTAGTTCCAAAAAAAAGTTATTAACATAACTGCAGACCTGCATTGGCCAGAGACAGTTTTCGAGACTAAATTCCGTTAATTTGAAGGCATAAGGGAAACACACTAATTTTCGTCCGTCATTTTGGCAAAAGTTTACACTGGACTTTAAACAAGACAATATTGAAACGGATAAAGTCATTTGTAATGAAATGCTACAGAAAGATTATACGAATATCATGGACAGAGAAAATAAGAACATGGAAGTATTGAAAATTTTTCTTTTTCTTTTCACTTTATGCCGCTTGGTGCGTTGCAGACTTAGAAGTAGAAGAGTGCTCTGGAGGTGGATATTTGTGTGTGCTTCATGTAGGCCTATGTTTTGTTTTCGTGACTCTTTTATTTCTGCAATCTATCGTTTGCATGGTGTGCCCCTGGCTTTGTATACATCGTGTCTGTATAGTAATGTTTTTTGAAAGGCACTGTCTGGTGGTAGTCTGGAATCATATAAAAACCACTTACTCTGTCTTCTGATGTAATCCAGGATTGACATTTTGTTTGTTAGTCTTCTGATGATGTCGTTTCTGATTGTATCACTTATTTGTACTCCGAGGATTCTACGTAAACAAGTCATGTCTGTTATAACAAGTTTCCTTTTGGTTTCTGTTGTTCTTGTCCACGTTTGACATTGGTAATATAGTAATGGTATGATGGTCGTTTTATATAGTGCCGTTTTTGCGTTGCTGCTCGCATATTTATTTTTGAAAATAGGAGACATCGTCCTAAAATATGGTATAATGTGTTGCATCTATGTTGGATTGTTTTGAAAATACTGGGATTAAATTAAGGGTGGTTTCTAAATATAATCATAAGGAAGCCACAGTTGTTTGTACGTTTAAAGAGACATGATAGCATTGGCAGGCTAATTTTTGAAGGCAGAGCTCCAGGGCGGAGAAAAAGAGGAAAACCAATAAGACGTTGAACCAACGATATTAAAGAGTGTATGAACGTGTTCCTGGTCATTGCAGACCAGCTCGCTCAGGACAGAGACACGTCCAGTATCCACGATGAAGACAATGCCGTGACGGAAATACATCACTTGATATTGATATACTTTATGTCACCGAGTGTGGCCTGCCAACGCCGACAACTAAATGCACGGGAATAATAAAAATAACACCGCCCGTGTGTTGCCGAGACCCGAAAGGGGAACAAAGAATAGCAACACTGTTTACCTTCCACCCATGTCGTAAAAGGCGACTAAGGAGGCTATGGGATGGAGTGGCTGTCCCATCCCATACAGGGTAAGTGACCCAAAGCCATGCTGAAGTCGGATGTGTCAGGCCGAAAGGCGCAGATATCACATCAATGCTGTAAACCATGACACAACGCATTTCGTTCTCCGGACTACATCCTGCTAATCTGCAGGAGTTTGAGAACGAACGCAGAAGAAGAAGAAGATAAAAAACATGAGCAAAAAAGTTTGATTGAATTCTCTTATAGGTCTTCTATTGTCTAAAGACACCAGAAAAAAAACCCATCTCCTATGGGCTTCCCCGTAGTGCAAAGACGTCGGTTAATTATCAACAAACATACACACAAATACAACTGCATAACCTTACCTGTTATTCAAAAGTAAATATTTAGCCGGTGTTTGAAGAAACACGTACTTGACCAGAAGTGACTGCGTCATGTCTAGCAGAACCACGACCAATACAAACGGCCTGTACAGAAAGAAAAATATTGTATCTACAGTGTAAAGTACAAGCATACTAAGAAATACATTGTTTCATTGAATTATTGAAGTTAAATGAAGGATACAATATAATAAAAACATACAAATATAATTGAATTGACCGCTGGATGTACACTTATAAACATAATCTATGAAGGATAATGTACCCCTGGATGTATAATATAAATATAATCTATGAAGGATGATAATGTATCGCTGGATGTACACTTATAAATATAATCTATGAAGGATATTATACCACTGGATGTACACTTATAAATATAATCTGTGAAGGATGATAATGTATCGCTGGATGTACACTTATAAATATAATCTATGAAGGATGATAATGTACCACTGGATGTACACTTATAAATATAATCTGTGAAGGATGATAATGTATCGCTGGATGTACACTTATAAATATAATCCATGAAGGATATTATACCACTGGATGTACACTTATAAATATAATATATGAAGACTAACATAATCTATGAAGGATACAATATAATCAATCAATCAATCAATAAACCCATAACCCTTCAGGGTCGTAGGGGTACCACATTGGATGCCTCAACGCACAGTCGTCCAGCGAATTCTATCCTCAGCGATGCGGATGAGTGTGGAAATATCTTGCCCTGTCCATATCTTGATGTTGTGTGTCCATGTCTTTAGTTGTCCTCCGCTGCTTCTTCCACCCTCGACAGTTCCCTGCAGTATTGTTTTTGACAAGGAATCGTGCCGTCATACATGTCCGAACCATGCTAGTTTTCGTCGTTTCACTATTGAAAGCAATGGCTCCTGAACATCTACACACATCTCTACTTTATTTCTTACGTACACATTGATCTTATGTTCCCTATAGGAAATTCGTATAATTCTTATGTAGCTTTTGTACTCGAAAACCTGTAATCTTCTCTCCATGTCAGCATGAGTGTCCAACTCTCACAACCATACAACACAACAGAAATGTACATCCAATCTGGACAGGTCTAGGGGTATGATTTTCGCTTCGGTTAAGGACAGCTGGAGAGGAGATGGGCACCACTAGCTAAACCTTGTGCCCACTGAAATACTACAATGGATAATCACACACAGAGAATAAAGAACAAAGCTCTTAAACTTACCGAAAACTGTGTTATCGGCACATGGAATGTGCGCACGCTATACGCATGCGGAAAGGTCAGCGAACTTACACACAATATAATAAAAACAAATATAACTGACATTTACTACTGAATGTACACTTATAAATATAATCTACATCTCTGATAAATATATATTGCTTGATGAAATTACATTTACTGATATTATCTACATTTACTAACATCTACATTTACTGACATAATCTATATTTATTTATAGCGTCTACTTTTGAGGAAAGACAATTATAAGGATTCTGGAAGTGACAATACATAATAAACAAGCCCAAATAATAAAACATGGAAGTATGTGTTGCCGGACCTCGATAGAGGAACAAACAAAAGTAAAACTTTGTGAATATCATAGGAGGAGACTAAGTAGGGATGACCACCATATTCAGCAGGAAGTAAAAGTGACCAAACTATCATATTGCATTATCTGTTATTCAGATGTGTCATGTGACGTATTCCTTCCAGAACGTTGTCTTCCCAATGAACTCTCTAAACTTCTCTCTGTCTTGGGCGATGTATCTTGCATTTTCTAGCGATTATTCATGTTATCTTTAATGTCGTCAGTCCAGCGTCTTCTTGATCTGCCCTTTCTCCTCTTCCCAGGTATTCTTCCCTCCATTATTTGTCTTTCTAAACAGTTGTGTCTCTTTATATGACCAAACAGGCGTAGTTTTCTTTTTGTTATTGTGTTTAGTAACCAACACTCTGGAATCTTAAATGTGTTTATAATATCTGAGTTTCTGATTTTATCCTTCCATGATATTCTAAGTATCTTTCTGTAGCATTTCAGCTCGAAGGCGTTGATCTTCTTTGCCGCTGTTTTACTTAGTGTCCATGTTATTCAGATAGTAAGGTATATTGTGTATTAATTTCCTGTCCTGAGAATAAACAGTTGCTGAGAAAATCCATGTAGTGTATTACTTTCTGAATACTCCTCATAGATTGTTTCTAGCCGAAAGGCGTAGTTATCGCCAAGAAGCTTCCTCTGAAGTAGGGTGTGTCGTACCATTGGCGCAAATAAAAAAGTGACACACACATTCGTTCCCTGGAATACATCCTGCTTGGGAATCTAATAGGAGCTTCGTTCTACGTGGAAATGCGATTCAGCGGGGACCTTTGTCTTACGTGCAAGTGCAATTCAACGGGTACCTTTGTCCTACGTGCAAGTGTGATTAGCGGGGTCCAACGTGCAAGTGCGATTCAATGGGGACCTTTGTCCTAAATTCAAGTGCGATTCAACAGGAACCTTTGTCCTACGTGCAACTGTGATTAGCGGAGTCCAACGTGCAAGTGCGATTCAACGGGAACAGTTGTCCTACGTGCAAGTGCGATTCATCGGGAGTATGACTACGAACGTTTTAAAAAATAATTAAGTTGTAAAGCAACTCACGCACAACTTATTCTGCTATCATTACCACAGCCTGCTAACCAGCAGGAGTTTGAGATCTAACTGGAGAAAAATGAGAAAAACTATGGATTTCTATTTGTTGTTTATGATATATTTAAATGATCAACGTTTATTATGCGTCTATGTGACAGCTGAGGGAAAATTAAGAAGCGGTAGGCAAACAATATAAAGTGACAATATTAGTCACAGGAAACCTCAATATTCAAGATTTGTTCTTCTCGTCACATACGCTATAAATCTTTTTTATAGTGTATTTTTTGCTATAATTATAAATCAAATAAAATTATTTCTTTTGCTTCAAAGAAAGCGAAATACAGTTTTAAGGTTGATAGGGGCGGCATAACCAAATGAAGATCTAACACTAATGGAAATCTTACAATGTTTTGAGAATTAACAGAGGTTAAAACATGCATGGTTTGGACACGTATGCCGACATGATTCCTTGTCAAAAGCAATACCACAGGGAACAGTCGAAGGTGGAAGAACCAGAGAAGGACTAAGAAAATCATGGCTAAATAACATCGACGGCTGGACAGGTCAGAATTCTTTCCTACTCTTCCGCATTGCTGAAGATGGAATGTCCTGGATAACTGTGTATTGATGATTTCAATGTAGTACTTTCTCCTCCCTACTTACTACTAACTTCTCCCCATACGTTTTTCTCACCTGTCATGCTTCCACATCTTTGCTTCCACTATTACCTATCTGCTATTGTCCTCCTCTCCTCCTTATTATAACCCTATTTGTCTCCATGTAAGATTTGTTTTATTGTGGTCGTTTGTTTGTCCTGATGAAGGCTTTATAGTCGAAACGTCATTTGTCCCTGTATCTCGTTGTTAGGTTATTTTATGTTTTATTTTGGTAACACACCTACCTATTTTTGTATATCTTGACACTTGCCCAGTGTTACCCCGGCCACCTACGTCCTGTTTTGGGTTGTTAACCTACACCAGAAGATTTATCGCTAGTACCAATAAAACCATGACGAATTTTGAGCTTATGCGATGGAACACATATGCCATTGACTGACTTACGAAAAGCTCTAATTTGTTATTTTATTTATGGCGGAAAATCCTGTGTTAATTTTTGGTCAATATTCACGTATATCTAGTTAGTTTGGGTAAGTAAAATGTATCTCTTATTGTGCAGTACGCTCTTTTCAACCGCGGACGTTAGTCCAATATGGTTATATAAGAGATTACAACAATTAAAAATAGTGAGGTCGCAGTTCTGGTAATCCAGGCACTACGATCTCCGTGATGTTAATTTCTAATATTTCAAACAAATATATCACGAGAACTCACCACATTTCTAAGACTTGCAATAACCAATCAGTTACGCCATCAATAGTCATGGAGATAATAAGGGAAGTAATCACGAACGTGATAAATAGAAAAATGCACTGAATGACGTACCCTGCAAATTAGCAAGGAAAATTAATGGAATCTTACAACGAATATTTTTTCTTGTGTTCATTCTCAAACTCCTGCAGATTAGCAGAATGTAGTACAGAGAACGGATTGCTATGTGTTGTGGTTTGCAGCTTGACTGTGATATTACACCGTAAATGGTTCAAATTCCGTTCTCTTAGGAAATCTGAACAATAGACATAGCACTAGGAAGCAGGCAAAAAAGGGGATAAATTCCCCCCACTCTTTTCATCCCTTCCCCCCCAAAAAAGTGATCAAAAATCCAACTAAAACGCAGGAAATACCCATGAAACGAAGAAATGACACCCCCCCCCTACCGGAGACGTGTCTACGGCATTGACCTTTGGCCTGACACATCCAGCTTTAGAATAGCTTCTGGATCACCTTGACACTATATATTAATCGTACAGTCAACCCCGCCCCAAAAACCTCATAAATTGTCTCCGACGACATGCACGCATGTCATGCTATGTCATGGTATGCCACCGTATCGCTATTCTTTGGCTCCCCTTCGGTCCCGTTCAACAAACTCAATGAATAAAACAATCTGGCCTCGATTGATACCTCGTGATATATGAGAATGTTGATGTTAAAGAGGATGACATTGTTAGATAATATGCACATTTTTGTTCAACATAGTATCACATTATTACATCTGTTTCATTAAAAAAGTATCACAATTTCTGTAATAAATTTGCTAGCAAAGTATCTGTGTTCCAAGAGCGAGCCGACGATTGTTCAGTCTTTCACAGTTAAAATTATTCCTGTCGACTGCGCCATGGCTATCTGTAATAGACGACAACTGTACACAATTAATTAGGACTTCATTGGCTACTTTTTAAATTATTGTCTTGTTTCTTTTGGTCACTATTTATATACTTTGAGGCGCATGCCAAAAAAGTCAAGTATATAAATCGGATGACCTTGTCATTAGAGGTAAGAAAGAGAGTTCTGCAGTGCTATATAACCCCTATACTAACATATGGGTGCGAATCTTGGATAATAAACAAACTGGAAAATGGGAAATTAGAGGCAACAGAGATGTGGTTCTACAGAAGAATGCTGAGAATACCACGGACTGCCAGAAAAAACTAATGTAGAGGTGTTGAAAGAGTCAAATGCGAAACGAACCTTAATCAACAATATGAGAAAAAGGCAATCTTCTTTTTTTGGTCACTTCATGAGACAGGCAGGTTTAGAGAACATAGTCACAACAGGCAAAATTGAAGGCAACAGAGACAGAGGGCGACAACGTGAGAAAATATTAGACAGCTTGACAACCTGCCACGGCAAGGAAACAACAACGACTTTGATACATAATACTGTGGACAGAGAGCTGTGAAGAGCCATGACCACCTACGCCAGTCGGCATGACACCTGATGATGATGATATAAATCGGGCGTCCAAGTATATAAATAGTGACCAACCAAACTCCAAACAATAATCAAAAACATCACGAATATTAATTGTGTTGGAGTGTCTTCTGTTCAGCGGACTGTCTCGATAAAACTAACCCGTGACCATCTACTGTGTACTACAGACCTGTAATCTAGCATTATCACGTGACCAGACGGGGCTTCGTGTTGGCCGTCCGGCTGGTCCATATTTATATAATTGAAATCGCATGCCAAAAATAGCCAAGTATGTTAATAGTGACCAACCGGGTGCCAAACAATAATAAAAATATTAACGAATGGGGTCCTAATTAATGAAGAAAACAGGTGTTCTGCACGGTCAACGGTTTTGACTAACCCAAAACGATGTATACAAATGAAAACCTCGCGAACATACTAACGTGTGGTCCTATTGAACATACCCATAACGGTACGTGTATGCTACTTGAAACCTCACGAACAAACTAACGTGTGGTCCTATTGGACATACCCATAACGGTACGTGTATGCTACTTGAAACCTCACGAACAAACTAACTTGTGGTCCTATTGAACATACCCATAACGGTACGTGTATGCTACTTGAAACCTCAAGAACAAACTAACTTGTGGTCCTATTGAACATACCCATAACGGTACGTGTATGCTACTTGAAACCTCAAGAACAAACTAACTTGTGGTCCTATTGAACATACCCATAACGGTACGTGTATGCTACTTGAAACCTCACGAACAAACTAACTTGTACTTACCGCAAAAGGTATATGCCATTTGAAACCTCGGGAACAAATTAACTTGTGGTCCTATTGAACTTACCCCATACGATATATGCAACCTGAAAGCCCGCGAACTCTATACTTCCAACCTGCAAAAAACAATTATAATATAAAACGTTAGAATATACCACTTTAGAGTGTTACTCTCTTGCAGTAGATAACTAAGCAGAGTGACCTTATAGGGTAGGGGGCGGCATAAAAATCTATCGATGGGGGCGCCACAAACAAAATTAGTTTATAAAAGAGTCAGTGTTTCACCAGAGTGAAAATATGCATAGTTTTAACTACTCTCTTGTTGGAACTATTTTTTTCCCCTTTTGTATTCATTCTCAAAGTTCTCCCACCTAGCAGGATGTAGTCCTGTGGACGGAATGCATTGCGTCAAAGTTTATAGCTTATCTCCAATATCTTGTCCTTTCTTCCTGACACATTCGACTTCAGCACTGAATATCTGGGTCTCTTTGTTAATTTAAAAGATGAGGTAGTCAAACCCAAGCTCAATGTCTCGTATGTTTCCTAGACAGGAGGTCCGGGTTTCATTTTCAAATCTGATTAAACATGTGTATCGATCACACATTCCACTCTCCCTACTGCATGATGATAACCTGTAGGAGTTTGAGAATGAACACAAAAAAATAATATATCATCAACGACTCTTCGGTAGATCCAGTGCAGGGAACTGGGTACCAACTCGCTGAAAAAAAAGTAAAGGTGTGGAGCTTGATGCTGACTATTTCATTTCTAGGAATTCAGTTGGTCCATACTTGCCATACACTGTATTCTAGTATATATTGTATTCCAGTATATACTGTATTATAGTGTATATTGTATTCCAGTATATCTTGTATTCCAGCACATATTGTATTCCAGTATATATTGTATTCTAGTATATATTGTATTCCACTATATATTGTATTCCAGTATATATTGTATTCCAGTATATATTGTATTCCAGTATATATTGTATTCCAGTATGTATTATATTTCAGTGTATATTGTATTCCACTATATATTGTATTCCAGTATATATTGTATTCTAGTATATATTGTATTCCACTATATATTGTATTCCAGTATATATTGTATTCTAGTATATATTGTATTCCAGTATGTATTATATTTCAGTGTATATTGTATTCCACTATATATTGTATTCCAGTATATATTGTATTCTAGTATATATTGTATTCTAGTATATATTGTATTCCAGTATGTATTATATTTCAGTGTATATTGTATTCCACTATATATTGTATTCCAGTATATATTGTATTCCAGTATATATTGTATTCCAGTATGTATTATATTTCAGTGTATAGTGTATTCCACTATATATTGTATTCTAGTATATATTGTATTCTAGTATATATTGTATTACGGTATATATTGTATTACGGTATATATTGTATTCTAGTATATATTGTATTCTAGTATATATTGTATTCTAGTATATATTGTATTACGGTATATATTGTATTCTAGTATATATTGTATTACGGTATATATTGTATTCTAGTATATATTGTATTCCAGTATATATTGTATTCTAGTTTATATTGTATTCCAGTATGTATTATATTCCAGTAAGGGTGTAGATATTTGATTATGCAGACTATCGGTGTCATACATTTCTATTGCTGGAGCTCGAAGGGAAGAAAAAAACAACGGAACACTCACCGACTGTGGAAGTTGTAAGCCGGATATATCGTTCCGCGGATGTATATCATATAATAATGTATTCGTTCTCTGGACTACATCCTGCTAATCTGCAGGAGCTTGAGAACGAACACAGAAGAGATAAAAAAAATACTTACACATAATGAAATGGCACTTTCCTTTTCTGGCCGAGGAATTTGGCTGTAATCACCCTTATACATAGCGCACACATTTCTCCTGAAGACAAAAGTAATCGATGTATATTTAAGCAAGGCTGAAGAATTAGATCAAATCACATGTCGTCTCCTCAATAAACATTGACTTCAATGGATATTCAACATTCCTTATTCTTTTACCTAACTGAACCGCTCAAATTCTGAAGGGACCGAAATGGGAGCAAAGAATAGTAGCACCGTTGTCTGCCATGCATGCACTATGCGGTAGGAATAACCGTTACGAACCTGAAGTTTGATGATTATACGCTCACTGTCAGCTCCGAAATAAAATATTCCCAGCATTGACAGCTTTTCTACAGTATGTGATATGTTTTGCCTTATTAACACCACTAGCAAGTTCTCAATTAGTATCAACAACTTCGAATTAGAAAGAGTCACCAGTTTTGAATACCTTGATCCTCTTATCAACAGTAACAGTGATTGCTATGAAGAAGTCAGAAGGAGGTTGGCTATCGCATCAAAGAAGTTGAAACAAATGAAAAATATATGACTGAACTGCTGCAAAACAACAAAGCTAACATTCCTAAGAGTTTGCATAGTGTCCTTGTTTATTTTATCTCAAAATGTTCTTCACCTTGAACACATTTATTGCTAGACCGATTTTGATGAACCATTGCCTATATGCACACATTGTAAAGCATATACTCGAAAAACATTATACACTCAAAAACAAGCAGACTGAAGAGAACCAGCTTCGGTCACATCTCCAACCATCTCCACCAGTAACATTATACACTCAAAAACAAGCAGACTGAAGAGAACCAGCTTCGGTCACATCTCCAACCATCTCCACCAGTAACATTATACACTCAAAAACAAGCAGACTGAAGAGAACCAGCTTCGGTCACATCTCCAACCATCTCCACCAGTAACATTGTTCACTCAAAAACAAGCAGAATGAAGAGAACCAGCTTCTGTCACATCTCCAACCATCTCCACCAGTAACATTGTGCACTTAAAAACAAGCAGACTGAAGAGAACCAGCTTCTGTCACATCTCCACCAATACCATTATACACTCAAAAACAAGCAGACTGAAGAGAACCAGCTTCGGTCACATCTCCAACCATCTCCACCAGTAACATTGTTCACTCAAAAACAAGCAGAATGAAGAGAACCAGCTTCTGTCACATCTCCAACCATCTCCACCAGTAACATTGTGCACTTAAAAACAAGCAGACTGAAGAGAGCCAGCTTCTGTCACATCTCCAACCATCTCCACCAGTAACACAAATATTCAACTGAAATTGAAATAATAACTGAACTTGAATAGCCAGAAAATTGTTTCCAAAATGTGCTCATAATAACAGAGATTCCTGGAATAATTAATGAATACCAGACTCCACCTCAACTAAAAGCATTCATACTAAATATGATAGAAAGAAAATACAATCCAAAGGAATGGACACATGCCTACACAGATGTATCTGAAGAGGAAGCAGTAATCAATGACGGAGATCCAATTGTCATAAAACTCAAAGATGGGAAGATAATATCTAAAGCTTTTCCTGGTAATACTCCTCCAATTTTCGAACAGAAGCAATTTTAGAGTAGAATATTCACAGATTGCAGATCCCTAATGGAATCAATCCAGAGAACCTGAAATGTTAGCCTTCTGCAAAACATCAGACATGAGTTCAGACACATCCAAAAACCATTAGGTATTGCCCTTCAATGTATGCCATCGTAGAATCGTTGGAAATGAGAAATGCTCTGTCAAGAGATAGCGAAACGGAAGAACACAGACATCCACTGTCCTACAGAAAAACAAAAAACAATAATCGATAAAACATACACGTCAAAGAGGGAGAAACAAATGGAAGTGGAAGACAAACCCGATGTAATACACCACATCCAATAATACCAACAGACCACATTATTTTTCCGTAGAACAGACCACTGCTGATTGTTGGGTCATCTTTACCGACAGAAGATCTCATACACAGATGAATGTCCAGGTGAATCCGGAACCCAGACTCCATCACAAATACTTCAGGACTGCCCAACAATATACAAAGAGCAGAGACAGAGGACCTAGCCAGATGATACAGATTTGAGACTGTGGGCTGCCGCTCTGACCTGGAGAAGAAAATGGAATTTGCCGTGACTATATGATGATGATGATGATGATGATGACGATGATGATGATGATGATGATGTTCCTCCTTCGCAAGCGAAGATGAGCATGGCATGAAAAACGTTAAATGCGATGGAAAAATTAATAATAATAATAATACCGGGGTAATTAAAATTGGTAATTAATTAATTTTGTTTGTGAGTTCGTAGATGCCCGATGAGTCCAGTTCATGAGCCCGATGAGTCCGTGACAATATAACATGACTGCAGAAGGCGAAGAAGCGCATAATGCACAGTTTCACACAAATACATGAAATTTAGAAAACATATTAAGAGTGCATTTGTAAGAATCTTATTGTAATAATTAAAACACAATAAAATATGTTACAAAATATATCGCACAGTCACGAAAATAGTTAATTCTAAAATTAATATTATTATTTTTTTTTCTATAAGGAACCACTGACCTCTGGACCGCCCCCCCCCCTTTAATTGCTTTTGAACCCACTACACACCACTAGAAACCTTCAGTGCCCAACGAAGGGGGCGGTACCCCCACTTTTGGAACCTATGGTCTATAGTCTATACCATTCCAAATTCACACATACAAATTCCTAAGAACCTTCACCACGCCATGGTCAAGTGTGATTGACAAAAAAAAGATGGCTGCTGTTTGCTGTTGTCAAGTGCACTCGCTCAATGAGACATCGTGCGAAATAGGCCTACCACAGCCTAATTACTGCTTGTATATAGTTCTAGTCATGCGCAATCGAGGCAGGGACATTCCCACTTCCTAAATGATCGTTGTAAAGATGTCGAGGTGGAAGATACGCGTGTTATAACAATTAATCTGACCACATCTGCATACCGGTACGATGCCTTGATGGTTGACCGTTTTTATAGACCTTTCTTTCATCGTATTTAGAATAAAATAACATTGAATCGTGGCTGGAATTATGAATTATTAGGTTATTTAGTTTCACAGCAGTGAATATACAGAATGCCGTGTTGGTTTGGGGACTTGTACGTTTGATATCGAATATTTTGAAGTGGCAGAAAAAATAACTCTAGGCCTAAGCTCAAAGAACGATTTTACTGCAAATCTACATGTTTTATACAGTTCCCCCGGCTATATTTTGATAATTTCGCAGTGAAAGAACATAAATACAACAGAATTGCATGATTTAGTTTACAGTGTTGCCAAGGAATTCGATATGTAAGGTAAGTTATTCTTTTTTCTTATTTTTTTCCTCTTTATTTGTTATAAAATATATGTTTTTTGTGAAAAACGTCTTTACCACTTTCTAATACATCTGGTATCACACACACACGTACATAAATTACACCAATATATGCATAATTCAATTCTTTATTTATATGTGCAAATATTATTTAAATATCTCTAATAACCAAAAAATTGTCACATTTTCAAAACAGTCACCATCAATAACGCACATTTTGAAAAAAGAATCCGGTGGCAGGGAGACGTTTCGTATTTTTTAATCTGGCTTGCTAAAGGTTCCGGGAATTGAACCAGTCCTTTCAACGGCATCAAATCGCCTAGAAACTATTGTACAAATTGTGCACTCTTTGCTAGGCGATTTGATTCCGTTGAACGGACTGGTTCAATTCCCGTCGGTCTCAAGAATTTTTAAATTGTCCTCTGGCTTCCTACATAAAAATTTACGTGTATAAACAAATTCACACATACCATTTCTATTATATGCATTAATATATTTGCTGAGATACATCATTTTGAAGTTGGGTACAGCTAGCTAGTGAAAAGTGATATATTTGGGTCAAAGGACATGAGCCCATGTACCGCTGGATCAGCAACCAACCAACCAACCAACGTGATATATAATAGTTATATTTTTGCTAACTTGAAAGAATTCATTGAATTGTAAAACTGCCTCACCTGAAATTCGTAATTATGTGTAGAGCGTTGATCAGAGTAACAAACCCTGCAGTTACAATGGCGACCACCATGGGCACTGTGCAGAATGTAAATACAGCAGTGTTTGTTTAACATTGGATCTTTATTTTATTGAGCAATTAAACATATTCAGTTAACAGATACACATAACAACAACACAAACACATACACACTTACGCTCATTCACACTCGCATATATTTGTTAACGAGAGCAGAAAATTGAAGATGTTTTATGATTAACGTGTTCTGTTATCTGTTATCATAATATCTGTTATGATGATACATGTTATAATAACATCTATTATGGTGATATATGTTATCATGATAACTGTACCATTTTCCTGTTGTGATTATATCGGTTGTGATGATAACTGTTATCATGATAACTGTTATGATCATATCTGTTATGATGATATACGTTATGATATAATAATAACTGTTATGATGTTATTTGTGATGATAATATCTGTTATGATGATATATGTTATGGTGTAATGATAATTGTTATGATGATAACTTTTATGAATGATATTTGTTATGATGATATCTGTTATGATGATGCCTGCTATGATGATATGTTATGTTATAATGATAGCTGTTATGATGTTAACCGTTATAATGATACCTGTTATTATGCTATATGTTACGATCATATCTGTTTTGATGATATACGTTATGTTATAATGATAATTATTATGATGATATTTGTTATGATGATATCTATTATAGTGGTAACTTTAATAATGATATTGTAATGATTTTGTATGATGATGTCTGTTGTGATGATGTCCGCTATGATGATGTCCGCTATGATGATGTCCGCTATGACCATATATGCTATAATTATAACTGTTGTGAAGGTATCTGTTAGATGATATGTTATGATAAAACCTGCTATGATGACATTTATTACGATGATAGAATTAACTAATTGGGGACCGATCGCCACTATAACGGCTATATAGTATGGGTCTACAGGACCTTTCGCCACTTTAACGGCTTCGATTTTAGATCGATCATATATTGATCAGTTATATTTCGTTTTGCCCAGTTCAAGTTTTTATGGTAACCTCTGAACATCCAGGAAACCACTTCCTTTAGAAAACTGAAGACGACTGCGTGGCTGCAAAAGAAACCATTTCTTTGACCGCCATACGCTGCGTTTGTTATTTCCGAAATTCTGAAAAAATGACAACGCCCACTTCTTCTAGATACAGTGCAGAACAAGATATGGTTATGTTTCAGAGCTTGCTAATTAGCGAATCTGAAAATGATGATTCCGATAGTGATTATAGTAAATGTTTACAAGACCTTTGACACTGCCTGGCACAAATTCAAAATTATAAGACTAAATATGATTTTAACGTGCGTTTTGTGACCAAAGAATAGGACCATATCTCAATTAGATTCTTTTTTTTAGCATGAAATTTAGAAATTTTTAAGAATATACATGAGAATAGAGAATAGGACTACTTCAAAGTTTCATGGAAGTAAAAGCTTTGATAAAATAACATTCAACTACAGTGCCGTTGCATGCAACCTTCGTTGCGGAGACGGTACTTGATGATAATGACAGTGTAGAGAAATACGGGAAACTACAGGAAGACAACAGCAACAAATTGAGCAGCAATAAAAAAAGTTGAGATTTTTCGACTGTGAACGGGACTTTGCCATCTAAATGCGCATTTACACCACATCGATCGTCATCAACACTCTGCGACTTGCATCTGCCTAGGAATAACATAGGGGACCTATAGGGGCATTCACCAGAACGAGGGTCATAGATACGTCTTCGATAAAGGGGAGGGGAAAATGTACCGAATTAAAATGGTTATATCTTCGATCTCATGAGTCATTTTTTCATCTTCCTTGGGTTTTCTTTTATATTTTTATTTTTAGACAACCAATTATATTTTTTTTCGGGGGGGTCTACCCTTTTTTGGCATTTTTTTTTCCTAGTACTAAGTGTCATGATCTGACTTCTTAAGCGAAAGAAAAACCCACTGCCCCCTTATCAATGGACTTGACCCAAAATAAAACATTCTACGGTAGAAGACCTCTGTACGCAATTAATTAGGACTTCATTCGTTACGTTTTTTTAAAGAATTATTGTCGTGAATTCATTGGCCATTATTTGTATACTTGGCGTCGCATGCCAAAAATAGCCAGGCGACTCCAAGTATATAAATGGTAGCCAGCGAATAGTGCGGTAATAATAAAACACTTAACTAATGACGTCCTAATTAATTATGTAAAGAGGTCTTCTGTACCATATAAGGTAATTTCCCAGAGCACATACTACAGAACTGTTTCAGTTTGTGACAAATACTCGGCGCAAAATATTCACGAATTTCTGTATTTAATGAATAAATGGTAGAAGTTTCTCTGGCATAGAATGCCGCAATAAAATCGAGCACACGGCTCAAAAGAAACAATAGATTAATGTTTTTGAGATTGTTCAATAGTCCAATGTCAGATGAATAGCTTTTAAATCCATAAATGTGATCCATAAATGTCCAGTGAATCCAAGGTGGAGAAAGTGAACAATGTATAACCCAAGTATATAATTATTGAGCACTGTGAACATTCTGCAGTTATGTTGTATGGTGTACAGGATTTTTAATTTATTTAAGATCAAAACTTGCAAAATGCAATGCCCGAAGAAGGTCATTGGAATCACCAGACTTAACCAAAATGTGCAATGAGAACATCAGAAAGATAATAGATAAAACACCATGCATATAATATATATAGAAACAACAGATAAAATAGTTTGGACAATGGAGGGATGGGGGTTTAAATTTAAGTAATTATTACTAATACGGACGTTTTTATAAGAATTTTTTATTGTCATAACGTCCACACTTGCCGCTGAGCGTAGAGGTTTGTACAGAAGATGTAGTCTGTGTTCCAGAGCCAGGTGTGTTGCTATGGTTGTAGTGCAGTCATGTTTATTCAGGATGGTTTTGATGTTGTCTATCTATCTTTTCCTAGGTCTGCCTTTGGCTTTGTATCATTATTTAAATCTTGTTATAAGCTCTTATGGGACCGTTCATCCTCATAAGACGTCCAAACAATTGTATCTGTTGTTTCTCTATATACTTGATGCACTATGTTATACTTAGTATCCGTCTGATGTTCTAATTGCACACCTTGTCGAATCTGGTGACTCAAATAGCATAACTTAGACATTTCGCAAGTTTCGATCTTTCTCTTATGTGTAGGTGTTAGTTGCCAAGTCTGGCATTGGTAGCATAATGTTGACACAAAGATGCTCTTACTTATGTGTTTCTTTACTTCCATGTTGTTGTTTTTTTGGGTGCTAAAGCAAAAGTGACATCTGGTATATCACAATATTTTTATTTTGACATCTTGTTTCTATCTCTCAATTGACTCGTCCGTCTTCTGTGAAGATACTTCGTAGGTACCTAAACTCTTTGACTTGTATTATTTTTGTGTTCTCTATTTGAATGTTTAAATGCTCTGTTGATCTCGTTATTTGGATAATTTCTGCCTTTTGTATATTGATCCGCTTGTTGTATTTATTGCATATTCTTGATAGTGAGTTGATGTGAGTTTGCAGTTTTTCTTCATCATCATACATGATGTTTTTATCGTCAGCGAAAAGCAGTTTATTGAGTTTGTTTTTACGTTGTTCATTCTCTGTTGTTTCATAAATCAGAAGTTGTATAAGAATACGCATATCAATTCTACTACATATGACTGTATGTAAAAATAAGATGACAGCTATGTTGATGGAAAAGATCTAAAGATAGTAAGAAACATGTATTGGAAACAAACAGCTGTGTCGAGGGTTGACGGTAATGTAGGAGAATTTCAAAAGATAGAGATGGGCATCAGACAAGGATGTGTAATGTCACCAGATATTTTCTTTCTGTATACAGAGGATATTATGTGAGACTTAGAAAATATGTCAGGAATAGCAGCTAGAGGTTACAAAATCTGAATAATCTAAGATATGCTGACAATACAGTTCTGATTACAGAGAGATAAGAAGTTTAAAGCTTGTTAGACATGGTAGTAAAAAAAGTGAAAACAAAGCTCTCAGTCTAAACCAGAAGAAACCAGAAGTAATGGCTGTTTCAAGAAATACACACCGCCAAAATACATCATTACTATCTATGAGTCAGCATTAAATCATGGGGATAAAGTCAAGTATCTTGGCACC
Source organism: Meghimatium bilineatum (assembly GCA_034231615.1). NCBI lineage: Eukaryota > Metazoa > Mollusca > Gastropoda > Stylommatophora > Philomycidae > Meghimatium > Meghimatium bilineatum. The sequence goes on along the minus strand of CM067304.1, from coordinate 27,311,674 downwards.
ATTTTAACATCAGATGGCAGGTGTTCTAATGAGTAACAGTAATTACAGTAAGAATAACTGTAACAATGAAACAGTAACCATATGATTTTTTTAAATTGATAGAACAAAGGGGATCTCATCCAAATTTCTCGTTTTTGTATATTGGAAACAATAATTTGTTAAAATGTTTTAGACAGATGCATAAAATTTAAAAAAGAACACACTAATTGGTAAATGCAAGTTTAAAGTGAAAGTACATCAGGAGTAGATTTCTCAACTTTGTTTTGACACAATAATTAATTAAAACAAATCTGTTGACAACTGTGCATATTATCTCCCCTTCATTGCAAACGTAAAACCACCTTCTATAAAGTGAAAACCACCTTCTATAAAGTGGGAAGTTCTCTGTTTACTGTGACTAAATTATATTTTATTAATGAAGCAGTATGTTTAGTCAGTGTGACTATCTAAGACACAATAGTCAAGTTTTCTTCCAGTAAACAGAGCCCTATTTCTATCTCGTGAGCACAGTTCACGAAAGTAAGATTGCTCTTAAGATGTCAACATTAGGACTAGTAAGAAAAACCAAAACACAAACAGTGCGTGGTGTGGACTGTGCAATGTGGTTTAGATCAGTGGTGCCAATGTGGTGTGGAAAATCAAGCAAAGTTAGTGGTACTGTTATTGTTGCCTACCATGCACATCGTAAAATGTGACTAAGAAGGTTTTGGGTGGTTGAGTTGGCTCTCCTATTCAATAGAGGATCATGTTATCCAGAAGTCATGCTGAAGTTGAGTGTGTTAGATCGAAAGGCGCAGATATCGCAACCATAATTTAAATTATGACATACCACATTCCATTCTCCGGATTACATCATGATAACATACAGGAGCTCAAGAACGAACGCATAAAAAGAAGAAGCAGATAAAGATCAGTGGTTCTCAAAATGTAATTAGGTCCACGTTTGGGGCTATATATTTGAAGGGAGGGGGATAATTGCACCAAAAAATGAAACTATGACACAAAAATTTTTTGAATACTTCTATTCTTTTACAAAACTGCCCACTATATCACAGCACAAGGGGGAAACGATGGCTATCTGAAACAGCTCTGGCGGAAAGTTCCACTGCACTGTCTAACTACTGCACTGGAGCTGGTAACTACAGAACAGTTCTTTGATGGAATCCATATCAGCATCTGACCTGCTGGAAAACGAGGAAGAATGAGAAAAGAATTATACGACGCATAAGAAATACGATAGTAGTAATCATTGAGGAAGTATGACAAGCTTTTTTCTGGTCTATAGGAATTAATATATAGTGCTTGGAACAACACATCGGCTGGAAATACGAGGGCTGGGGCAACACAGTGCAATCTAAGGAAAAACGGATTTAGATACAAATGTTGTCAATATGTATGCACACGACATACTAGCGAATAGACGCAAAGACATACGGCGTTTTGAATAAGAAACCATCATCAGGACAAGCGATTGCTGACTAACAATGAATAGAAACACACATATGACGAAATGGGAGACAATGGAGGATGAAAATGGGAGAGAAAGAAGTGAAGCACAAGTGAATATTAAGGGAGTGATATTACGGACGATGTGATCAACCCTGGTAACAAGAGATAAAAAGGACATTGATATCTGATCAACAAGACATAGATGCTTTCCATCTTAGTTCTCACTCTGGATAATTGAGTGTTTGTTCTCAAACTCCTGCAGATTAGCAGGATGTAGTTCATAATGCGTTTTGTCATGGTTCACAACATTGATGCGAGATCTTCGCTTTTGACCTAACACATCCGACTTTGGCACTGGATCATTTTGACCTTATATAGGATGTGACAGCCAACTCCACCATATAACCTCCTTAGTCGCTTCTTAAAATATACATGGAAGGCAAACAGTATTGCTATTCTTTGTTCCCCTCTCGAGATTTAAAAAAACAACTAATGGTGTTTGACTTTTTAAAAACAATTTGTGTTGTCTAGTGCTTTTGACGGAACGAGTTGGTGGCACTTGCCTAAACACAATACGTATTTAAAAGATGGTTATTTTGTGCATCAATCATTCAGGGCAATATACTGCTAATTTCCCAAACAACTTGTATATCATATATTAATAAAAGAAAAGTGTGAAAACCAGAATACTGGTTTCATTAGTTATTATAAAGATAAAGAATGCAACAGATCGCATGTAACCCATGTCTGCTGAAAGACACAGTACAAATAGAAATGACCGGAATATACCGGTGTGGTATCAAAAATTCCCCATTACACATTGTTTACTACACTGTATAATCTTGTCTCTCAATTAGTTGTGTGGACTATTTGAAAATAATCCATCTGAAGTCACATTATTTAACCATTACAGTGATTTTCATTGGTCACTTTTGTATACATTGTGTCGACAGCCAATGACAAATCAACGTCAAGTAGTCATTTAGAAGAATGAGTTCACGTGACTGTATTTGACGAGAGACACGGTACAGTAAGTCGATATGACCTAGCAAAAGACACCCTACAAAACATTTACAAACAAAAATGTAATAGTCATGATTGAATGATTGTCCAAACAAACGTTTTGTTTTTGCGAAAACTAATTGTACTTGAATTAAACTCACAACATAAAAACATGACTCTTTTTTGCAACTTGAAGTTTTAAGAAGATAAAAACGTGATTGCAATGCAAAAATCGGATAAAAACTGAGGCTCTGTATGGAAAAATAATTTTGTGAAATATATTTTGAGGCTCTGTCTAGGATAGCAGGGTTATAGAGAGTGGACATTTCCATTATTCATTAAGGGTCATAACCCCGCAGATACTATCCGTTAAGGGGATGTAATACATGTGAAATGTATTAATATGTGCAAATATATTAATAAATCATAAGAACACAAATATTTTGATCTGATCATGTGGTAATATAATTTAAATAAACAACTCTCATTTATCTTTAGTGATTTTATGTAACTCTTCCCCGTTCTACTATTTATAAAAACGTTTTTTGAAAGCAATATGCACGACATTCTTCCCTAACTGTTGACATGGTGAACAAAAGTGTGGCACATAAACTTTTGGATGTTAAGGGATAATGTCCGTATAAGGTTCAAGTTCCCCGCGGAACTAATACAAAAGTTGGCTCTTGACTTTGTATGGGAACTAGTGTCAGTAGTCCGTTCACATGTCTTAGACTCCACCGCGGGGTCAAGGTTCAGCCAGTGTCGAGTCAGCTCGCTCGTCACAGTACCGCTTGGGATCTAGGCTCGTTCCTCCCCATATGACATGTTAATACAGGACGAAGTCACCGGGGTGAAGTTTTCGGTCGTACGGAATGTTAACAGCATAAACGTGCTCAGCTGAGTGGTGAGCTATACTCAGCGTCCGAGTGACTTTCGATGTCGGCGCCTGCTATGTCATACCGCCTCGAGAGAGGATTACGGGGGTATAGGAGAGCTGCTTAGAAAGTGCTTCACTCGACTTTTTTGTCATGAAATAACTTTGGAATTACTTAAATTTTAGTATTATTTGTTACAGACGGTTACCTCCCTTACACTTATTATTTTTGATTTAACATTTGGATACTGCTATTTATTGGAAAGAATAAATAAAGTATTTTCATAAAAAGTAGTAATGTAGTCTTACACATTTTATGGCCATAATTCTTAATTCGTAATTTAAAAGATCTTAATTATCTAATTATAATTTCGTTAACAAAAGAAAATTAATTTAGTATTCACGAGGGAAAAAATGGGATTGCAATTTGTGAGTTTTAAAACGCTTCATTTTTGAGAGAAAATTTACTTTCAACAATAACGCAATTTCACAATATAATGACATCCACCTGTGTCAACTGAGTTTTAAAAAAATGTAAACTCAAAATATTTTGACTTGATACATTGCTTACTAAAATTGCGGAAATATACATTTGTTTATGTTAATGGCACATATGTATTGTAATTGTATGTATTAAGTGCAAAGATGTGTTCAGGTCTAACCGAGATTGTCTTGGTTTTATAACACTGACTTATATCTCGCACTGTTTTGCCTATGTCCCAGTTTCTATAACAGTTTACAAATATAATGAATGAGTTACGTGTTCAAATCAACACACTTGGTCTCGCTTCGTTCAAACGAATAAACACGCTTGGTAACCCTAAATGCGGTCGAGCGTGAAGACTTTGATTTATTTATACATAGATCAGTGGCCATAAGGTATTTTCTGTAGACGTATTAATTAATTCACAGTATTATGTGATTGCCATGTGTCTTCTGTCACGGAGATCATCCAATAAATAAATTAAATTTCCAACACAGCTGTTTTAATAGCTATTTGTTTTAATTAAAAAGAAAGAATCTCTCCAAGAATCTGTTTCTAGTGAACAAAAATCTGAACGTAGTGATAGATAAACTTAATTTCCAATAGAAATGGTCCGTGGTTGGCGGGTCTGAAATGGGAGCATGGGGAGCTAAACTGTTACCTGTCAAGCATATCGTAAGCAGCAACTAAGAGGAATTTAAGGTGGAGTTTGTTGTCCCATAAAGGCCCGTAGATAAGTAGGTTCTAAGGTTGAGATATTCAACTTCCCGTCCTTTAGCAATCAGAATAGGTCTATGCCTTTTAGTATTAGAAATTTGTCCAAAATGCGGGTAAAAAGCCCTCCCCCCCCCCCCCCCCCGAGGTTTTTACAAAAGGAACATAACAATTCACATGAAGAATACACGAAAAACACGAATGACCTTTTTTAAGGGAAGTACTCCTCCCCCTACTTTATAACATTTATAACATTGGTCTCACCCCACAGTGTCAAATTGACCTAGAGGCTATGCTAAAGTTCGATTTGTCAGTTAAGCTGTCAACTATGGCACAACTTTTATCTGGACTATATCCTGCTGATCTGCAGGAGCTTGAGAATGGATACAGAAGATGAAACAAGAAATTGAAAAGATGTTTACACCAGAAGGCATTGATCTTGATGAAGAATGGATTATCTTTTCAAGACTATCTTTGCAATCACTAGAGAGTTCATTGATAAACATAGGCTATGAATGTGAATGAATGCTATGTTCATAGAGTTCATCTCCGAACATTTTCATGACACGTATGTTGTGAGACACAGATGATCAAAATAATCCAGAATCTGTGGTTCGAATGGACATTTACCACCAGATCACGTGGAAGAACAGTTCACGAAACCAGTGGAGCCTTCACTAAACAACAAGCAGCCTAACGATGTGTGTGTTTGCTGTAACGCAAGTACACTTGCCAGAAATTGAAGCCTATTTCCGCTAATATGATATAAATGTCATCATCATCAGGTGCTATGTCGGCTGGCGTAGGCGATCATGACTCTCCACAGCTCTCTGTCTCCAGTATTATGTTGTTTCCCTGCCGTGCCAGATTGTCAAACTGTCTAATATTTTCTCACATTGTCGCCCTCTGTCTCTGCTGCCTTCAATCTTGCCTGTTGTGACTATGTTCTATAAACCTCCTTGTCTCATGAAGTGGCCAAAAATATGAAGATTGTCTTTTTCTTATATTATTGATTAAAGTCCGTCTCGCATTTGACTCTGTCAACACTTGCACATTAGTTTTTCTGGCAGTCCATGATAATCAACATACCTTAACCAAAAGGTTTTAATCCCTTATCGACCAATCATCAACTAAGGAGACATTTATTCATGCACTGTAAATGTCACGTGAATGTGTCTCCTGTGTAAATCATTATTACACGTTTTTGAGTATTCCTGTATTTCTCGGTTGTTGGTTTTTTGTGTTGGGGGGGGGGGGGGGGTTTACCGTGAGGATAAAATGAGACGATTGAACAGACCTAAATCTGACCTATTTATTCAAGATTCTTAATCAGGGTTGACACATACTTTAAAAAAAAAGAAAGTGACATTTCCCCGTAAACATGACAGAAGTTTAACATTACAATAGGCTATTCATTTAAGATGAGGTACCGTCTTCGCACGAAAGGCCAGCAACAGTCCCCATTTACCTCATATTCCTTTCCCTGATATCACACCACTATAAGCTTATAACCCGCTGTTGTGGCATACGCCGGAAAGGGGGTGGTGGGGGAATTTTATTGTTTAGGGGGGACACTTCGAAAAAAAATGTATACTTGAGATTTAGTTGTCTTTTATATGTTTTGAAAATTTAACCTACTTAACTTTTTTTTCTTCTAATAATTTTATAGTGCTTTCTTCCAAAAACCTGTCTTGCGTCCTGAACAAGTTATAATTAGGTTTCATTTATGGAATAAGTCAATTTTTTAATAGACCTATAAAAAATGTAGGGCCCGTTTATGGGGGGGGGGGAGACATCAGAATTTTTGAAAGATTGAGGCGGGGAAAGGTTTAAAGAAAAGGTTGGGTAACACTGCTATAACATGTCAGGTTCAAGGAGTATAACATTGGATGAAACAACACCCAGAGTTCTCCAGCAAATTCTATCTTCAGCAACGCAGATGAGTGTGAAAATACCTTGACCTTGACATATCTTCGTCTGCTTCTTCCAACCTCGACTGTTCCCTGTAGTATAGTTTATGACAAATAATCATATCATAGAACGTCCAAAAAAAACCCATCAAGGCCGTAGACAAGTTTTCATTGAGGAGGGGGTTTAACTATAAAATAATGTGAAAAAAGACATTCGTCCATTTGTGTATGTAATTGATGCATACAATTGCATCCCTCTCATTGATGCGAAAGCTGATGACTTTTTTATGAGAAAGGTGATGACTTTTTTAATGAGAAAGATGACCTTTTTGTGAAAAATCGTTAATGTAGGGGTTTCATCCCACCTTTTGGCTAAATTCCTAGCAATAAAAAACATGTTATGATTTCCTAAAGGTGAGAGAGTGGAGATGAACACCCACCTCCCTTAACAACAGACCTATAAACCATGTAGGTAGGTATATTTGTCGTTTTACTATTGGTAGTAATGATTCTTATAGACCTGTATGAATCTATTTTATTTTCTAACGTACACATTTGTCGCTAGATGGACTACATATTTTGCTGGTCTGGACCAAGTTGTTATAAGGGGATTCCACTATAATAAACCCTACATCTTCTTAGTTTCCTCCCATAGCATACATGGCAGATTGTAGTATTATTCATCTTTGCTCCACCAATGAATCACTGTAAACAAGCAGTTAATTTTCTTAGTAAAAAAATATAGCATAACTTTCTGTAATATTTAGAATTTACTGAATGGCTTTTTGCATCTTGCAGACGATCATTAAGAAAACAAACAAAAACACGCCAATGAGCCTTTTCTCTCAGTAATGGAAGACTTTCTAAGCGATCATGTTGTTAAAGCAACAGAAGATGTTTGTTTCATCTTTCCCTTTTATCTTCCATATCTTTTATTATATTGTTCCTAAACAACATCGCCCCAGCCAGCACGCAGATTGTGCCTCCAGACAGCTCAAGTTTTGGCCATGTTTGCCAGATTTTGAAGAAATCTTTCATTGATGACTAAAAAATGTCTTTGTACCTCAGCATGGGACTACCACAGGCCTTCAGAAGCATCTCTGAATAGTACTTATTGTGGAATGCAACAATTTGGAATTCTGTGGACATGGTCCATCCCTCGCAATCTATTTTTATTAAGTGTTTCCATGGCAGATGGTAGCTGAGTGTGGCGTAAAAGTTCTATATTGGTGATTTTATCGTGCCATTTAATGTAAGATTTTGCTGAGATATCTTAGCTGAAAGGTCTCCTCTCATGTCTTGTGTAGGTTGTCCATGTTTCAGATCCATAATATAGTTTGGATTATCCTGTTTTGAAGCAGACATTAGTCATTTCAGCAATATTCTCTTGTATGGCTGTTCGATTATACTATCGATATAATCACAGACATACACTGTTCAGCAGATGTGGTAAAAACATTGAATGTATATGTTACCAAAGCCAAAGGTGTCAGGCCATTGGTGCAAATAAAACGGCAACACAACACATAACCTTTGTGTGAACTACATTCTGTTGGAAATCGTGTAGGATCACTGTGCTACTATAAGAGATATCCATGGGAGTTTGAGAATGAACAGAATAAAAAAGACCTACATAGTGTATAAACAGATGAACAGAAAACAAACATTGTATTTTTTGGTTCAAAATGTATTTAGATTTGCACACTAACATTTCTTTCCTCACAGACTAACGTTCCTTTCCTCATGTACTATAGCATTGTGGACTGAATATGGACCAATGAGTATGGACTGGATATAAATATCCAAAAAACAAAAACCATCATAATCAGCAAAGACACAGAAGAACAGGAGGTAAACATTAACATACAGGGAGAGAAACTACAACAAGTAAAACAATATCAATATCTTGGACACATAGTCACAAATGATGGCAGATGTGAAACAGAAGTTAAAAGGAGAATAGGAATGGCTAAAAGTACCTTCAATGACATGAGGAAATTATTAATATCTAAACAAATTACAAACAAGTTAAAAATGAGAATTATAAAATGCTACATCTATTCCATATTAATGCATAGCTCAGAAACATGGACACTAAATAAACAATTAGAAGACAAAATTGATGCCTTTGAGATGTGGGTATATAGAAGAATAGGGAGAACATCATGGAAAGAGAAGTAAACAAATAAAGAGGTGCTAAAGACACTTAATATGAAGAAAGAATTAATAAGAGAAATAAAGATCAGGCAAATAAAATACTTTGGACACATTAAAAGACATGACACCCTATTGAAGACCTTACTTGGGGGTAAAGTCAAAGGGAAGTGAGCAAGAGGCAGGCAGAGATACAAGTGGGAGAGTAACATCACACGATGGACAGGTTACAGTCTAGCAGAGTGCACCACCAAGACAAGATACAGGAGATGTTGGAGATACGTTGCAGCCAAACTTCGTTGTGGAGACGGCACTTAATGATGATGATAGCATTGTGAATGTTTATGTAGTTGATGCATCTGTTATTCTTATGGTGAAACCAATTCCATTCTTGATTATTCTTCACATAAAACATTCAAGTAATAACTGTTTCTCATTGATGGTACAAAGACTTGTCTAGTATCTCATTGATGGTACCAAGACTTGTCTAGTTTCTCATTGATGGTACCAAGACTTGTCTAGTTTCTCATTGATGGTACCAAGACTTGTCTAGTTTCTCATTGATGGTACCAAGACTTGTCTAGTTTCTCATTGATGGTACCAAGACTTGTCTAGTTTCTCCTTGATGGTACCAAGACTTGTCTAGTTTCACATTGATGGTACCAAGACTTGTCTAGTTTATCCTTGATGGTACCAAGACTTGTCTAGTTTCTCATTGATGGTACCAAGACTCTTGTCTAGTTTCTCCATGATGGTACTATTAATCTTGTCTTGTTTCTCCTTGATGGTACCAAGACTTTTGTGTAGTTTATCCTTGATGGTACCAAGACTCTTGTCTAGTTTATCCTTGATGGTACCAAGACTTGTCTAGTTTATCCTTGATGGTACCAAGACTTGTCTAGTTTATCCTTGATGGTACCAAGACTTGTCTAGTTTCTTCAGTAGTTTGCCATCTCTCTGAACAATATGAATATACAATTGTCTGCGGTGAGATTTGAACCCAGTACTTTGGCCATCACAGACTCAAGAGTTGGTGAGCTGGAGGACGTGGGAAGAAGCTGTGAATGGGTGGTATTTAGCAAAGATAGAAAATTATTGACAACAGCTGTGATTCAGCTGGGACGAGAGTGCAATGACTGGGCTGCCAACAGAACAGAAGGATGATCCAAGAACTCATACTGCAGCACTTGAAGCTACATATAATTTACACAGATGGCTCAGTAATACAAGAAACACACATGTGTGGTTGGGGTTTCGTGGCCTACGAAAATGGCAGGAAATTAGCTAAGAAATGAGCTGCATATACCACAATAACATCAAGTACGAGAATGGAAATAGAGGTAATGACAGCAGATCTCACTTGGCTGGCAACGCAATCACCAACAGACTCAGTGATTTTTATTGAACTCTCTATGCTGTGCAAGATAGAAAAATGTTATGACCAATTATACTGTACGCCTAAAGAAATACTACAAAGGAGGTGCATCTAATGTAGTACCGTAATGACACTGACAGATTATGGGTTTATGAATAGATGGTTCATTTGTCATGTCAGGGGTGTTAAGTCTAAGGCATATGGTTCTTGCATTCCATGTACCCAGTCTGAGTATTACTGATTGCTTGTTTTGTCTAGGTACTATTCATTCATGCATTCATTTTCCCTTTGCGCTGAAGTTAGCGCATAGGGCAGAGGTCAGATCTCTCCAATTCTGTCTGTTCAAAGCTATTCTGTGTAGTTCTTGAATAGTATGAATATTGGTTGTTTTACTTTCTCTAAGTATTGTTCTTCTGAGTGTTTCTTTTGGTCTACCCCTTGCTCTTTTTCCTGTAGGTATCCATTCAAGACATTGGTGGTGTATTCTGTTGGTGTCTGCGCGTAGGACATGCCTATGTAGGACCAACAGCGTTTTCTGATAATATCTGTGATGAAATTTTTATGTGTCTCTTCTCTGATTTTATCCTTCGATTTGAATTCACTCCAATGGGTGTTAGTTATCCTACGAAGACATTTGTTCTCGAAACTCAGTAATTTCTTCTCTGAAGATAAAGAGTTTTTCCAGCTCTCATATCCATATGATAGCATCGGAATAACGCAGGAATTAATTAAGCGCATTTTCGTGCGTGTGCTGATTGACTTTGATTTCCAGATATTAGACAGTCTGTTAAATTCACTTGATGCTAGGGCAATGAGAGTTGTAATTTCTGTCATGACATCGCCGTCGAGTGTTAATTATGAACTGACTTCTGTTACACAAATCGGTTTGGACTTTACGATGTTAGTTCATTAATCCAACGATCGACAGAATGGCCTCACTACACCTAGATTAGGTACTATACAGTACCTAGATTAGGTACTATACATTATTAAAATCAGTTTTCCAATGTTTCATCTATTTCAATGTGTCCAATGAGGCAGGCAGAAATAATGGGCAACACCTAATAGCAGTGCAGATTATGCCAGGTGTTAGCTGACCAGTACAACTAAATTGCTGCTCTCACTGAAATGAGTGACACGTATTGAGCTTCCACCAATTTTAGAGAAATTGAAACTTGTAAACTGTCCCTTTCCGTGTTGTATACATGAAGAGGCGTTCTTCAATGTATGGTGGAGGTTGAAAGAAGACTAGGAGGCCAGAAGAAGACATGGCTAGATAATATCAATGACTGGGCAGGGTGTGAAGTTTCAAAACTTATCAGGATGGTAGAGGATATAGATGTGTGAAAATCTTTCTGTACCAAATTTATCAATGTGACACTCTTATGACCCTGACGAACTATGGGTTTTATTACTTATATCAGTATCTTTTTCCCACCTCATCTTCTCCTACCACTGCCATTTAACTATGATCAAATTTTATGGCGCGACTAATGCATGCAATGACATCGCCCGTACAACGTGAACGATTGGCTTTCAAACCACAAGCTAATTCAACCAAGTTGGGTATGTGAAGTGAACCAAAAAAACCCTCTACCACCGAGCCAACATATGGAGAAAATGTGTTTTAAAAAAAAACAGTATTCCCCGCCGAAGACGGATGTGTTGGGCCATTGGCGCAAATAAAACGGCGACACAACGCATTTCTATTCTCTAGACTACATCCTGCTGGAAATATAGTAGGACCATTGTTCTGTTACAAGAGATATCCAGCGTGAGATTGAGAATGAAAGCTGAAGAAGAAGAAGAAATAGTGTTCAGAACAGAATAGACTTCTGGAGATAGTGCCCACTGCAAACGTTTGATATTCAACACTAAAACAAATTTTTTTACTTCTAAGGCAGGAAGTCTCCATCTCCTGATGTTTTTGGCAGTTGGTCAAAACTGCGACTTTATTGGCACTTCATAGAACTAAAAGGTTTAGCTTGATGTGCAATTTTAAATTTAGCTAGCTGACAAAATTAGGTTTGCCTCTTCTGCTATAGATGTAAAACTGGTTACGAAATAATGTAGCAAATGTTTGTAGTGCTTAGATGGCAGGAGTAAGTTCAGCCTACAACTTACAGCTGTATATTCCCATGTGACGAGACTAAAAAACCTCGGTGGAGATATCCACAAAACTGTAAGTCAATAAATCTTCCATTCTTACAGTGAGTTCTAAATATGACAGGTCTAAAAAAATCTTGGCGGAGACACAGAACTGTTAAGTCAATAAATCTAAATTAACATTTTCATTTTCTTGTTTTGTGTCTTACTAACTCTAACCTTGTGAAGTAATCATATATGATCAATGTACTGATATATTCATATTCTGTATCCATTCCTCTTTCCAATGATATATTACACATACACTATTTATCAATATTAGTATGTCAAGTGATACAATGGAAAACACATGTAGGGAAATTTTTCTACCCCTGAAATATTTTATTATTTTCATTGCTTCTGGTGTCAATCAGAAAAATTTACATAACTTTAACATTTATTGTTATAAATTCATCAAATAAAATGCATAATGAAGAGAATTGGATATACTTGTGTAAACATTCTTGAAAAAATGGATTTCATCAATGACAAGTATGGATACATTTGGGTAAGTCACAATATTTATATTAATTTATTATTAATACAAGAAAATGAAAATGTTAATTTATTATTTTCATTTTCTTGTTTTGTGTTTTTCTAACTCTAACCTTGTGAAATAATCAAATATCATAAATGTACTTATATACTCATATTATGTATCAATTCCCCTTTCCAGTGATATATTACACATACACTATTTATCAATATTAGTATGTCAAGTGATACAATGAAAAACACATGTAAGGAAATTTTTCTACTCCTGAAAATTAATTTGGTCCAAACCTAAAAATAATCAAGTCCTGAAAGAGTTAAGAAAGATTTCGATATTGTTCCTCTTGGCTCTTGTTCCATTTTGAGAAGTTTTACTTTAACTCCAGATTCGTGTTTCTCCCATCCTTGTTTTCAATGGTAGGTCTTCAAGAGCTCATGTAGTCAGTCATAGATAACGAGGGTGCGATGTTATCTACTTCTATTTTCCCAATGGTCCGACACGTTTTCTCTCTACAGCATTATGTATATACGCTCAATGTTTTACCAATTTCACCGAACAGTGAATAATAAACAACATACCCGTAGCCATATTGCTAGTAGTTCGTCAGGTGGTATTTTTATCAGCGTTGCTATCAAAGCACTCTAATGATGATATTGACAACATAGCAAGTGACATATCTGAACCATGGATTTCTAGAAATGAGGATGTGCTGCAGGATTTTAACCTCAAGGTAACGTTAGTAACAAAACATTTCCAGAAGTTTATTTCCAGTCATGATCTTCTACACTATAATGCCTATTGGTTAAGGGGAAATCGAGCCGTTCTAATGACCAATTTGATTAATCACTTGATTTTCATTGGTCACAATGGTTACACTTTGTGTATAAGCCAATGAACATCACGGGAATAGCCAGGTTGGTCAGTTTAAAAGGATAAATTGTATTTGCCAATACGTCCTATACTGTAGTTACGCAGGAATCAGATAATGAAGTCGTACTGAACGACGACTAACACACCATCACTTTCGGATGCTCACATGAAATAATACACAAGAAAAAAATCGACGCTTCAGCCACACTACCTTTATCAAAATAGGCACATAACATTAAAAAGACGAGGAGCAGAAATCATCATACCACACAAACGTCTCCAAGCGAAATATGGATGTGAGAAATGTGGATGTGAATATCATCCATATTTCGCTCGGACACGTTTGTGTGGTGTGGTCATTTCTACTCATCGTCTTTTTAATATAATGAGTTATCTTGATAAAGGCCTTTGGTCGAAACGTCGATTATGTCCTGTGTATTGTTATTTGTATGATTATATCATGTGTTTTGTTGTGTGCATTTTTTCACGTGAGCATCCGACAGTGATAATGTGTTAGTCGTTGTTCAATAAGACATCATTACCTGTTTCCTACATAAGTACTATTTTAATACAGTTTTACTAGCAGTATTAGCTTTTATTGATTGTCACGTTGCACTAGTCTGAGCTGTATTAATCATCATCATCAATAAGTGCCGCTCCTCAAAAAAGGTTGGTTTCAAAATACTCCCAACATCTTCTGTCTCTTGTCCTGGTGGTCCACTCTGCTGGACTATAACCTGTCCATCTCGTGATGTTATTTTCCAACCTGTATCTCTACCTACCTCTTGCTCGACTTCCCTCGACTTTACCTTCAAGTAAGGTCTCCAATAAAGTGTCATGTCTTTTAATATGCCCAAAATATGTTATTTGCTTTATTGTTATTTACTTTAATAGTTCTATCTTCATATTAAGTGTTGTTAGAATCTGTTTGTTTGTTTCTCTTTACATGATGTTCTCCCTATTCTTCTATATATTCACATCTCAAACTCCCTATTCTTCCACATCGCAAAGGCATCAATTATGTTTCTAATTGTTTGTTTATTGTCCATGTTTCTGAGCCATACATTAATATAAAATAGATGTAGTATTTCATAATTCTCATTTTTAGCTTGTTTGTAATTTTTTTGGATGTCAATATTTTCCTCATGTCATTGAAAGTACTTTTAGTCATTCCTATTCTCCTTTTTAACTTCTGTTTCACATCTGCCATCATTTGTGATTCTGTTTCCGAGATATTGATAATGTTCTACTTGTTGTTTCTCTTCATGTATTTTTATATTTAACACTTGTTCTTTTGTGAATTTGCTAATTAGTTTTTTGTGTTTTGGATATTTATATCCAGTCCATATTCCATGCTTGATTTATCAACTTGATCTATTAGTCTTTGTATTCGACCGTATCAATGGGTCAAAGGGCATGAGCCCACGAACCCCTGGTTCAGCAACCAACCAACCAACCTTATCAACAATATTGTATTAATAGAGTATAAGAGCTACTGGCTAAATGGAAACCCAGTTTTTAAAATGACTCATTTGAATGTCACATTCATTGGCTGTCACAAAAAGTACAATCACAGGGACCAATGAAATCACGTAAATACTTAATGATTCATTAAGAAGGCTGAATTTCCAATTAGTCAGTAGGTCTGAAAACTGTTGATCAGGAGTTCTCAATCTTTTCAGACAGAGAGCACCGCCAGCATGTAATACTGACTATGCGAGAATTCTAGAATATAATATGGTCTTACTTGTCCCCCTTCTAAAACTAACAGACTTGAAAAAACTACTTAGCGATATGTGGTACCAGTATAGGGTAACCATGCAGTGGATACCCTCTCACTGTGGAATACCAGGAAATGAAAAAGCAGACCACCTGGCTAAGGAAGGTGCTGCCGAAGACCAACCAGATATACCAATACCTACCATCAGAAAAAACAGATGATCAAGTCAATAAGAAAGCCACAAACACCAACACAAGATGACTATCACATTATGAACAGATCAGAACAAGTTATAATTCTACGTCTCGGAACAGGACACAACCGACTCCGCAGTCACATGTATACAAAGTTCAAGATTGGCAACACGGCCATGTGTACATGTGGACAGGCAGCACAGAGTGCCAAACATATACTTCAAGAGTGTTCTGAGCATGAAACGCTGAGGCAGACATATTGGCCAGAGAAAACAACACTGGAATCAAAGCTCTATGGGACACTGTATGAACTACAAAAGACAGTGAGTTTTATTAAGGAGACAGAATTACAGATATAGACATGTTTCAAGTGAACGAAAGAAGAAACCCCCTTCTATTCATCTCTCCCATCTATGGGCATTCATGGAGCAATTAAATCTCGTGCGAATGAGAATGCCACCTTCCGAGTCTACGAGAGTATGATGTAGAAAGGCAGAGAATAATATCGCGTAGAGGGTTGAAGCTAGGACATATTCTTGCTTGACTCCAATATTTAACACAAAAAGGGGGCGGAGTAGTGCAGTGGCTTCGCATATGAGTCATCCTAAGTTAATTCTCCAGTTAAGGAGGAAATTTTTGTCACATCGCAAAGGCTCCCGGATCGACCCAGCCTTAGTTTGGTACCGGATTAATCCGAAAAGTAACGACTGCGAGGGAGAGGAGATGGCTACCACCCTCATATAACAGAGCCACTGAAATGTGAGATCGCTTACATATCACACCCCTACGGCGTTAATAAATGCTATGGGTTAACGTTATATTACTAACATCAAAGCTATAATACGAAAAAATATATATTTATATTTGTAAAATACTCACAAGGTTAATGCGATCATGGAGGCTACTGTTACTCATAATATCAGGATTAAAAAATGATGGACCCAAAACAGAAAATGAAAGGGAAAGTGAAAACTGGTCATATAACCTTTTCTATATTACATATGCCAATGTGAACGCCCATATTCTTACTGTCCGTTAGCTGCTGTATGTTTTAATTTTGTTTTAATTTTTGTTTTGATAAAAGCCTTTTGGTCGAAACATCGATTTGTGTGTGTTATTGTGCGTGTCTTTGGTGATTAGCAAAACTTTATTACCCTATTCCTGGATTAAACTTGTCCAATGCACAGTAAACACTCCTTCCCCTTACTATTTGTTTCATGTGTACAAGACAGTTTCAATTGGAAAGATAATTCATGATCGTTAGTGCTCTCGAACCCTGTTTAATTCGTATGACGTGAGCATCACTAATGAAGACGAGAGCACTGAGGTGCTCGCTGCACTAGGTTAAGAATCGATATATAAAGACTGTCATGCTTATATCTAGAGATATGTGTTTGAACTCACCTTTCACAGTGTATATCAAATGATAAGTTATCATACGATCGTGAAACTGATTCAGATCAGATTGGTTGGCATAGGAGATATTCGTAGAGACGTTATGTATACCTGCATGAACAGCATTCAATAGGAGGTCTATCATGGTGATGAATGTTGTCAGGGATTCCACTAAAAGCTGTGAAAATAATATTGGATTTACTCATAAATTGAAATAATGTAACAATGTATGACAGAGTGATCTGGTGTTTAGATATGCACCAGTGCCACTTTAAAAGCTTACTCAGCTTACTGGGTGATCTCTGGTTAGCTAGTTATTATTAGGCCACATGTGGCAATAGTCATTTTTTCCCCATAGTTGAGCGCCTCGCTACATGTTGCTGTAGTTATTGTGTATTTGTTTATGTTCAATATTGAGCATTCGCTGTTGATTGTTCTACGTAGAGTTTCTTTTGGGCGACCTACTTTTCTTTCGCCCCTCCCTCCTTCCACGTGATGGTCTGTTTAGGAAGTCTTCTTTTCTTTAATACTAAGTATATTGCCGAGGTAATTCCAGCGCATTCTTTTTATAAAACTGGACACACATTCTTGGTTTGTTTCTTCCCTCAGTAAAATGCTTGTTCATTATTATTTAGATTCAGACAACTAACATAGAAACACTTCTGAATCAAAATGAATGATCAGTACTTACGACTAAAGATCTTCTTAAAAACAATCGACTAAAGAAAGTCCGTTCATAAGAACAAACTCTCTCAACTATTGAACACGCCCCTAAAAAAATTGTTTAAAGCAACAACAACAAACAAAAAAAAAAAAAAAAAAAAAAAAAAAAAACTCTCTCAAATACTGCAAATTTCCCGTTAAGGAGTTGCAGGGAGGGATTTTGTAGTTGTCTGATAAAGGCCGCATACTCTTGCTGTCGCCACGTCATTTACAGTGTGATTTTTAAAATTTACCCTCTGACAGAAAAAAAACCCCTGTCTTACCGGGGATCGAAATCTTTACCTCACTAGGGTGAGACCAACATTCTAACCTCTCATCCATGCGCCACGTCAGATATAAGAATCTATCTCCCAACTGAACTAGCCAACTCTTCCTTATATCTACCACTTGAGAGTTTATCACGTGAGTCTACGTGTAATAGCTGATGTGGCCAATATATATATAGAGAGCGGTTCTTAGACGCGAGACGGGTCCAGTCGTCGGAGAAACACGCTTAGATGGTCGTCACCTGAACATTCTGGACTCCTCGATGATCTGTGCCATTGAAGTGGACGACGAGAGGATAGCCCGAATGATGGTTTATGCTGTGTAGGGGTTCGCAGAAACGTTTAGCAAGTCTCCTTCCAGTCTTACTTATGTACGTCATGGTGCATCGCTTGCAGATAATGACATAGATGACGTTACGGGACGCACACGAGAAACTCTCTCGATGGAGAAGGTCGCCTTGGGGAATGTGACGGAGAGGGTCTGGGTAACATACGTACAGGTGTAGCATCTAGGGCGTTCGCAGTGGATAGTGCCTGAATTATATGGAACGTCAGACCTAAGATGACTCCGGACGAGTAGATCCCTGAGTTTTTGTCCCGTCTGTACGCAGCCAGAGGGGGTTGCAAAACACTTTACACGTCACAGGATTCGACTGGAGAAGGAGAATGTATCGGAGTAGAGCACGATGAACAGCAGCGCTATGCGGGTGGAAAGTGAGAATAAGTTTGACTCTGTCATAGGGAGAAGACCTCCGAGTGTTCGAGAGGGTATCCTGGCGGGAGATGCTGCATATCCGAGACAGGGCAGACTGAAGGACCATGTCGGGCTATAAGTTACAGCGGAAGAAGTCCATCATCTCGTGAGCTTTCTCGAGAAAGTCTACCTCATCACTGCACAGACGCCCGAGACGAAGAAGTTGAGAGATTGGAATGGAATCGCGACAGGCAAAAGTATGAGATGAGGTATATAGGAGAAAGCTGTGGGCATCAGTCGGTTAGTAGTGTACCGATGTGCTGCGACAGGAAGGGTGGACAGCGATGGATATGTCCAGGAAGTTCCCATAGGATGTGGAGATCTCGAATGTGAACTTGATGTCAGGGTGAACGTTATCATTGAAAAATACCGATCCTGTTTCTTGTACTTACCATATAGACAACGCACAGACCAACAAATACGACAGCCACTAGCAAGGTTGGGTACCTAAAACCTGTAATGTACATACAAATATGACACAATTAGCGAAACTGCATCTCTGCGAAATACACACATAGATTTGTATTAAACAAACAAGAACATTCTATAAAGGCGTAAAGCAGTGGTTCCCAAATTTTTTCGCACTCGACCCTAATGTATATAAGGAAAGTGACCCTCGACCCCATTTTATAGAAATAAAGTGACATCTGACACATTTAATCCTAACAATATTCGATTTGTGCTTGTGTCCTAAATCTAAATATTCTCGGGTCCCCGTGTTGTTGGTTCCATTCACTGTATCCACTTAGAACAAAAATCATATAATATTACTCATAGGCCTACTTTATATTTGATATTTCAACATTCCGATATTATTCAAATGTAATACATTGATTAAAGAAAAAAGTTACTTTAAATTCGATTTTTAGTTCGCTGTATCAGCAAGAAGACCTTCTCGAACCTTTTTGGGTTGCTTCCCATGAGTTGGAAGTCACTATAGTAGAGGATTGACTTCCCTATACTGAGAGTTCCTCGTGCTTTCTGCCCCTCTCGATCAGGAACATAAATACGTCATTGAAAGAGAGCGGGGTTACCTACAGAAGCTCTTGTTGCGACTTTTGTTTTGTTTTTAATTAACTCCTTCAGGAGTGGGGGTTACTTGTTTCTTTGCTTGCTTCGTAGTACTGTCATATTATATTGTCCTGCGGATAGGGGGTTTACACGCTTAACACCTCTCTCATTTTCGGGCTTGCTCTCAAGAAAGCAAAAAGAGTTTGCTGATCATAGCAAATAACGATGTAATGTTGCCAATTATAGCAAATAACGATGTAGTGTTGCCAATTATAGCAAATAACGATGTAATTAATGTTTCCAATTATAGCAAATAACGATGTATTGTTATCAGTCATAGCAAATAACGATATAGTGTTCTCAATCACAGCAAATAACGATGTAGTGTTCTCAATCACAGCAAATAACGATGTAGTGAAAATCCATAGGGATCTCCAAAAAACTAATTTATAAACAAGACATCGCCGTCTAGTATCGAACTCGCAAGTGCTTGAACAAATGCAAACGCTATGGAGTTAACTCGAAGGTAATTTTGGTTGCCACTAAAAAAATACGTAGCGAAGAATCATTCCAATTCATTCATATTTTTCCTTTTTCGCTGAAGTTAGCGCATAGTGCAGAGGTCAGATCAGATATCTCCAATTCTGTCTGTTCAAAGCTATTCTGCACAGTTCTTGAATAGTATAAATATTGGTTGTTTTACTTTCTCTAAGTATTGTTCTTCTGAGTTTTTCTTTTGGTCTACCCCTTGCTCTTTTGTCTGTAGGTATCCATTCAAGAGATTGGTGGTGTATTCTGTTGGTGTCTGCGCGTAGGACATGCCCGATGTAGGACCAACGGCGTTTTCTGATAACATCTGTGATGAAATTTTGATGTGTCTCTTCTCTGATTTTATCATTCGATTTGAATTCACTCCAATGGGTGTTAGTTATCCTACGAAGACATAGCGAAGAATAGTGGAGGCAAAATTGGTGGTGGTTGTTCAGAACTAGAGTGCGCTATTAGGAGTAGACGTTGACCAAGAAAGGTAGAAGATAATGTGTTAAGTGTTGATACCCTCAGGATGCCACACGGAGTAATCATCAGTCTGCTTTGACGCTATGACGGACAAGGAAACAAGGATAGTTGTTTGACATTCATATCGAATCTCGCTGTGTTTGTCATTAATATCGAACCTCGCTGTATTTGCCGTTTATACTGAACCTCGCTGTGTGTGCCGTTCATACCAAACCTCACTGTGTTTGACGTTCAATAACGAACCGCGGTGTGTTTTCCGTTCATACTGAATCTCGTTGTGTGCGTCGTTCCAACTGAACCTTGCTGTGTTTGTCGTATTTAGTGTATAACAATTGTTCTAATAATTATGGCCATAATGGACTGAACTGAGGTAAAAAATTTGGGGCAGACGCTCTAACCTGGAGAAGACTCGGAGCTTCGTCTCGCCACTGACCTGAAGATCTAGCAAGACCAAAAGATTCCTGAACGCAAAAGAAGTTCTAATAACTGAAGTCTCAGTGTCACTAGATAGTTGCATTATTTGCCTCAGCCATGACTTTCTACAATATGAAACCTATGACTAATGGAAAATCAAGGTTTTTAATATAACTAATTTGAGTATTCCTTTGATGTTCTTTGGCTGACACACAAAATATAATGACTAATGACAATAATGCATGGCAATAGTCAAATGTGTATAATCTATTGTAGACGGCCAGGCCGCAGGCTGCACCTTCATGCTAGAAATATAGGTCTAGTGAACAAATAAAGTGAAGTTAACCCATAGCATTTATTAACGCCGTAGGGGTGTACGTCTAATATACCCGTGACCATCGTCAACATAAGACGTGGGATGAATTGGAAATTATCTCTCTAAAATGACGCTTTTCACTTTCCCCGTAATTTTAATTGGCTGTCGACATAAAGTATACACAATGTGACCAACGAAAATAACGGAACAAGTCTAATGCGTTACGTTAAAACGATAGTCAGTATCAGCTACGAAACTTAAGCTACACGTCTGGCTGCAACGAACTGATACACTGTTGAATACAGATACATCATCATCAACGACTGCGTTTTCAGCTATTATTTGATTAACTTTCAGAACTGTTGTTTTTTTCATTGTCTGAAACTGACTCCCGTGTGGCAACCTGAACCTGAACGTCTAGTTCAGGGTGCAAAGAATAGATCCACTGTATTCTTTCCAGGTATGTCGTAGGAGGCGACTAAGGAAAGTTGTGGGATATGTTGACAAGCTGTCATCTGTGATAAAAAGATAATCATTGTCATATCTTGTCTCAAATTCTTACTTTAGTCTTCTATCAAATAATCCGTATGGATGGTGAAGGCATGTAGGCCTGTGAACATTGCACTTGTGTCCTTTTGTGGTAGATGACTATGTGACGGGGAATACTAGATTTGCCATCACTGTGGATGCATTAACACATCTGACAGATAGATAATATAATTAGCGGAGAAGTGGGTGATGTGCTTCTGGCAGGACGTGAAAATCCTGGGATACTGACGAACTGGGATGCTTTCTTTAGGAATTAAGCGTGCATCCATAAACCTCCCTTACGCAACCATACCTTTGAAACAGCCTGACATTGCTCCGAGTATCACCTCAACCACACAACTGAGAATCCGTCTGAAAGAATATGGACTGTAAAGGGATACATGATCACAGCTAAAGGCATTATTTCATCATCATCATTTTCTTTCAGGAATTATGTTGTCACCATCTCTACACTTGCTGCAAAAATCAGTGATCGTGTCTTCATCTTTTGACATTACTACGGCATGATGTTTTCATATTGCGATACCAATAAAATACATGCAATATAGCTCGTGTATAACTGTGTACAATAGGACGGTTTTTCATGAATTTTAAATCTCACACAGAAGACTTTCAACTCTCAGCCGTATACAATGCTTTGAGAAGAGGCATTATACTCAGAGCTCTTTCTCTATAAGGAGTCTATTGTCTGTTCTATTGTCTTTCTCCAGGTGGTTTTTGATTCACTCTTGCCGTTAAGCGTAGGGGTGATTGAAGCTCGAGATTGCGTTCTAAAGCCAGATGTGTGGCCTCAGCCGTGCTATGACCGTATCTGTTCAGGATGTCCCTGACGTTTTTTATCCATCTTTTCTATAAGGAGTGGGTACCAATAATTGGTCAATTTTTACCACCTCACCACATTTGTCAACAATTGTCAAGAAAACATGGACTACTCCTTTCTAGCTTAATTATGCCAACAAAAATATATTTAAAAACCCCCAAACGCAATATTTTGCGGAAATGTGTTTCACAATTTTAGAAAACTATTTCAACTTCAAACAATTTAATTGCTGTATAAAAACTGCATTAGTGACGTCTACGTTACTCATTTTCCCCTTCCGTTTGTCAACAACTGCCCTACTTTTTAAATCCCCCCCCCCCTTAATTGTTGGTGTAATTATTGGACAACATTACATGTCTGAGAAAAGCTGCAATGGTTACCAAACTAGATAAAATAAGAAATGAAGAAATTAGGACAAGAGTTGGTATAATATCATGTATCGAACATATTGAGAGATAGCAAGTAAAATGGTTCGGTCACCTTATGAGAATGAAGCCAAACCAAATAAAAATTAGAGCATATAATACAAGAATATCCGGGCGTAAAGCCAAAGGTAGACCAAGAAAACGGTGGATAGAAAACATCAAGATAGTCTTGAACAAACATGAACTAAATGCAACCTCGGCGACACATCTGGCCTTGAAACGACAGCTTACGCTACACCCCTACGCTTAACGGCAAGTGTGAATGTGATCAACAATAATTCATCTGGGGAAAGACAATAGACAATATACTATTATACATAGATGTAAACTTTTATACAGTAGGTTAGATGAAGTTCACGCCTAAGACAGATGTGTCGGGCCATTGTCGCAAATAAAACGGTGGCACAACACATTTCCATTCTCTGGACTGCATCCTGCTGGAAATCATGTAGGACTATTGTCCAGCTACAAGAGAGATCTAGCGAAAGTTTGAGAATGAACGCTGAAGAAGAAGTTGAAGTACAGCTGGATTTCCAGGAGAGTAAAGCTTCAACGTATCATCATGTCATCTACTAAATGTTCACTGCTACTTGTTAGTCTGGTGGGTCATCTACTAAATGTTCACTGCTACTTGTTAGTCTGGTGGGTCATCTACTGGAAGTTTACTGTTGCTTGTTGGTTTGGTGGGTAATATACTAGAAGTTTACTGTTGCTTGTTGGTCTGGTGGGTCACTACTAGAAGTTTACTGTTGCTTGTTGGTATGGTGGGTAATATACTAGAAGTTTACTGCTGCTTGTTGGTCTGGTGGGTAATATACTAGAAGTTTACTGTTGCTTGTTGGTCTGGTGGGTAATATACTAGAAGTTTACTGTTGCTTGTTGGTCTGGTGGGTAATATACTAGAAGTTTACTGTTGCTTGTTGGTATGGTGAGTAATATACTAGAAGTTTACTGTTGCTTGTTGGTCTGTTGGGTAATATACTAGAAGTTTACTGTTGCTTGTTGGTCTGTTGGGTAATATACTAGAAGTTTACTGTTGCTTGTTGGTCTGTTGGGTAATATACTAGAAGTTTACTGTTGCTTGTTGGTCTGGTGGACTTCTGATAAGATCCCTAGAATTGCAATATAACGGCGACAAAATGTATTGTGACATACTTACCTTTATTTTGGCGATAGATCATTTTACGCGTCATCTTTACCATGCATGTGATACCTTTTTCTTGTTTCCTGTAGAAAATAAGGTCTTCTCACTTATTTATCTAAGGTTTTAAGTAGAAGGGTTCTGAAAATAAATATTTAAAAACTTAGACTTATTGGAGTTCAGAAAAGATGGTTTGTTAGAAATGCTATAAAGTCTGAAGTCATTCAACTTTTTCGACGAAACCCTATCATTTTATTAGATTAGTCATATCTTTTTTTGCATACAATCGTTGAAGGGGGAAGGTGTAGGGTTTACCTACTTTTCAAGCAAGTTCAGAGTACTTAAAGGCATGTTCTTATATCCTAAGGGATAGATGGAGACTGAAACCCCAACTCACCCACCATTATATACGGGCTTGAGTGCAAATAATAGAAAATTAAACATAAATCTGTTTCATACATACATCTGATTTTTTTTCCTCTTGAAGATTTTCCCCACGTATATGCCCTGGAACGAGCTCCTGATTTCAGCCAGTGTTTCGCCCATTGGATGAACGGATGACGACCTGAAGAAAGTTTTCCTTCCACATGCTATTCCAAATCGCACAGGAAAAGACAAGCTCAGATACCCGAGACACACTAATGTTGGTAAGGATCTGGCAATGTTCACCTTTCTCTCATACTGAAATTTAAAACAATTATCTGCTGGATTTCATGTCATAGTTTTTATTCTGGGTTCCTTCTCAAACTCCTACCAGTTAGCAGGATGTAGTCCTGGGAATGGATTGCAATGTGACGTTATTTACAACTTGTTTGCAGTATAAGCGCTTTTTGATCTGACACATCCAACAACAGCATATAATTTTGCTGTTAACAGACTTAATATGGGATTTAAAAGCAGACCCCATGGCAAGCAAAAGGTTAAATCAGATTGGTGTTTGGTGAGTCCACATATGAACCTTGTACGTTGACCCTCTGAGACAGGCTCTGTACCTCTTCACCACCGAGCAAACAATTAACAGTACGGGAAACTAGAAAACATAACAAATGACAATCATAACTTCCATCTCGATTTTCCAGAGGTTGTGTATACAGTTCTCTATAAATATTATATTTTAGTAATATTCGTCATCATCATCAACAAACTCATAACCATTCAGAGTTGCGGCCTGATCTTAGACGGAAAAGGCGACGACTCGTTGCGAGAAGAGTTGGTACCCCATCTGCGCAAACCTGGTTCAAATCCTAATTGCGGCATTATGATTTATCTCAGTGTCGTTTGGGTGCTACTCTTGGGAACATCATCACAAAAATTCCGCCATGCCTCTCTGTTCTCAGTTCTTTGTTTAAGTGTGGAGAATCTTAATCCTCTTCAGTGTTTAATATTATCAATCCATGGCCCCTCTTTTTTTCAACCCTCAACTGTTCCCTGCAGCATGGTTTTGGACAGGAAATCATGCCTCATCACGTGTGAAAACCACACAAATCTGGGACATTTCACCAATGCCATGAGATATTTTTATTGTCCTGCGATATTATTTATTTAGTTTCTCACTTATATGTCGATTTTATGTTCTGTATAGTAAAGTAAAGTAACACATAGCATTTATTTATGCCGTAGGGGTGTGAGATGTTAGCAATCTCACATTTCAGAGGCTCTGCAAATGAAGGCGGTAGCCATCTCCTCTCCCTCCCAGTCTTTACTTCCCGGATTAATCCGGTACCCATTTAATGCTGGGTCGACCCGGGAGCCATTGCGATCTGAAAAACATGGGAATGAACCCAGCACCACTCATATGCGAAGCCAGTGATCTTCTGTATAATGGTGGAGCAATATTCGTCTGTAATATTTGTTTTCAAAAGACTAGTCTCCTTTCCATTTCCTAGTGACTCTTACACCCGTACAAAATGATAAGTATTATTATTATTATTATTATTATTATTATTATTATTATTATTATTATTATTATTATTATTATTATTATTATTATATATGCTACATCGTGTTTGCTAGTCCACAGATGGCTGTAGAGTCCAATACGTGCTCTGATACTCCTGGTGCACTTTGGACAGGAATGACGGTCTTGAGATAAGCAATTTTAAACTCTCATGAGCCAAGATGCTCGCAATCACTAGACTGAGAACGCCTGTTGTAGATGTATAAAAACACTACTTACCCAATTGAATTGTAGCCACATTGTAGATGTATATATACTTTACTTACCCAGCTGTAACAACATTCTAGATGTATAAACACACTATTTACCCAACTGTAGAAACATTCATTGAGTTGGTAGATGTACACAGCTAAGATCATCCACACATACAATGATCCAAGAGCGTAGGAAAAGGCCGTTCGTATCGTTAGGCAGATAAAGATTGGGGAGAATACCATCCCATAAATATACATGGACACCAGGACAATTATAGCTGTAATATAGATATTGAATTATTAATATGGCAATATACTGGAATATAGAGATTAATAAACACCAGGGCAATTAGAGCTGCAATATAAAGATTATATGATTAATAGGCAAGCAATACTGGAATATAGAGATTAATGAATCTTGATTCTTGATTAGAAACTGGCCTCACAGCACGTGGGGCATTCCCATAAGTGCTCCGCCCTCTGTTCCAGCAGCCATTCGACTCGATGGTGTTTTGAGTACAATGCCGCCTAAACAGACGTCGACATCAGGGCACAACTCTTGTCCTTGTGACAGTTTTCTTTGTTGTTCCGCCCACCCACGCCGTGCCCGTAACTAGTTCAAGCACAACGTCGGCCTGTTGGAACAACATGGTAACTGTTATCGAAGGTTACGACTACGGGAGAGATTAATGAACACCAGTGCAATTAGAGCTGAAATAAAGAGATTATCTGATTAATAGAGCAATCAATACTGAAATATAGAGATTACATGGGCACCAGGCAATTAGAGTTGTAATATAGAGATTGTATGCTTAATAAGGCCATCAATACCGGAATATAGAGATTACATGGACACCGGAGCAAATACAGCTTTAGTATAGAGGTTATATGTTAATAAGGTTATCAATGCTGGAATATAGAGATTAAATTAGCACCAGAGCAATTAGAGCTGCAATATAGAGAGTATATGATTAATATGGCAATCAATGCTGTGATATAGAGATTACATGGACACTAGGCCAATTAAAGCTGTAATATCTATCATGAACAACAGGACAATTAGAGCTGGATTTTAGAGATTACATGGGCATCGCGGTAATTAGTGCTGGAATATAGAGATAATATGATTAATACGGCAATCAATGCTAGAATATAAAGACAACATAGACACAAAAGGAATTAGAGACGGAGTATACAGACTACATATGCAGTAAGAGCTGGAATATGGGGATACTATGATTAATACGGAAATCAATACTGGAATATAGAGACCACATGGACGCTTAGATGCAATTAGAGCTAGAATTCGCAATGTGTGTTGTAGGGGCCCGAAAGGGGAGCAAAGAATAGCAACACTGTTTACCTTCCATGCATGTTGTACGAGGCGACTAAGGAGGTTATGAAATGGAGTTGGCTGTCCCATCCTATATAGGGTCAGTGATCCACAGCCATGATGAAGTCGGATGTGTCAGGCCGAAAGGCGTAGATATCGCAGCAATGCTGTAAACCATGACACAACGCATTCCGTTCTCTGGACTACATCCTGCTGATCTGCAGGAGTTTGAGAACGAACGCAGAAGAAGAAGAAGAGCTAGAATTGCAACTATGAATACTCAAGCTACTATGAATATGAAGTAGAAAAAGAGGACACAGAAAATCGTGGATTGATACCATCAAGGAATGGTGCAAATATTTTTCTACACTCCTCTGAAAGGCTGATGATATAATTATTTGGAGATATTTTTGCGCTGACGCCTCCAGTGTGACACCCCTACAACCCTGACGAGTTATGGGTCTTATTATTATTATTATTATTATTATTATTATTATTATTATTATTATTATTACAATTATTATTATTATTATTACAATTATTATTATTATTATTACAATTATTATTATTATTATTATTACTATTATTATTATTATTATTACAATTATTATTATTATTATTATTATTACTATTATTATTATTATTATTACAATTATTATTATTATTATTATTATTACTATTATTATTATTATTATTACAATTATTATTATTATTATTACAATTATTATTATTATTATTACAATTATTATTATTATTATTATTACTATTATTATTATTATTATTACAATTATTATTATTATTATTATTATTATTACTATTATTATTATTATTATTACAATTATTATTATTATTATTATTATTATTATTACTATTATTATTATTATTATTACAATTATTATTATTATTATTATTATTATTACAATTATTATTATTATTATTATTATTACTATTATTATTATTATTATTACAATTATTATTATTATTATTATTATTATTATTATTACTATTATTATTATTACAATTATTATTATTATTATTATTACAATTATTATTATTATTATTATTATTATTATTATTATTATTATAGACTGATCGAATAACACACACCATGCACTGACATTCTTATGTCTAGTAATTCGATACACTCATCAAATAGTGTAGGCATATTGGAAATCAATTGTCGATTGGGTGTACAAATATTCTCTATGATGAGACAACGTATAGTTTTTTTGTTCCGTGAGAAAAATTCCAGGACATAACAAAAATTAAAAGCAGATAGTCAAAAGTTATAGGATCATGTGATAACAAGAGCAAAGTTTGAACATTAGTAACCACCAGAACGATCAAGCTGAGATGAGCAGCGCCGGATTTAGACTTGATAAGGCCCTAAGCTTTCCGGACGTGCGGCATTGGGACAAATAATGCTGTAATATATTTAAGTATATATGACAATTGCTCAGGAAAGTGGGGGCCCTAAGCTATAGCGTGTGTGTAGCTTATACGTAAATCATGTACTGGAGATGAGACAGGGGAACAAACATTTTGAACAGAAAATGTATGGGGAAAAAATCATGGTTTGTTTCACACCTTGAGAAAGATTTTTTTCTGCCGAAGACGGATGAGTCGGGTCATTGGCGCAAAAAAACGGTAACACAACGCATTTCCATTCTCTGGACTGTAGTCCAGCTGGAAATCTAGTAGGACCATGGTCCTGCTAGATCCAACGAGAATTTGAGAATGAACGCTGAAGAAGAAGAAATATTTTTCATATTCAAACAATATCATTGGTGTATTAACAATAGTACTATTGACGTCAATTTTTTGTGACCCCTCCTCCCTCCAATAGTTATTGACGCAATGTATGTGCATTCCCTATGGACGTATTTGTGCTCTCAAATGGTGAGATATAACCTGACAAATTGTGAGATAAAATTAAGATAAATTGTGAGTTTGAAACTAAACAAATGTGAGATATAAACCAGACAATGGTAAGAAAATCTCATATAAATGGTGAGATAAAACCCAGATAAATGGTGAGATAAAAACCTAGACATATTGTGAGATTTAAAACTAGACAAATAGTGAGATAAAAACCTAGACAAATTGTGAGATAAAAACCTAGACATATGGTGAGATAAAAAGCTAGACAAATTGTGAGATAAAACCCTAGACAAATAGTGAGATAAAAATATATAAATGGTGAGATAAAACCCAAAAATGTTTCTGAATAATTTATTACAAAACACAAAAGTAATAAATACATAAATATAAGAATTATTTGATAGAAGTATCAACTTATCTCACTAACGCCGAATTCAGATGCGTCGGGCCATTGGCGCAAATAAAACGGCGGCACAACGCATTTTCTTCATTTCCACTACAACCTGCTGGAAATCCTGTTGAACCATTGTCTTGCTATAAGAGAGATCCGGTGGGAGTTTGAGAACGAACTAAAAAGAAGTTATCACATATGTCGTGCTAGGCTTGATAACTGAATTAAAAATAGTAACGCTGCGATCTGCTATGCATGTAGTAGGAAGCGATTAATGTTTCCGAGAAAGATATGGAAAGCCGTGGTACCAATTGTGACATCGCGAATTTCGCCGGAGTGATGTAGTTTTTCGAGTAGAAGTTGAGATTTTGTAGAAAACGTTGGTTCTGTACATAATTTTGATGAGATTGCCACACGTTATGAATACTTTAGCATCATTAGAGATTGCCACACGTTATGGATACTTTAGCATCATTGTCAACGATGAGTTTATCAATTTGCAGCCGATTGGACAAATGTGTATGTAACAACGTAAAGAACAAACAAGGAAAGAAGACACATGCTGGACATCTGTAACTGCCATTGAAATAAAACGTTTTTTAATATTTATATTATGATGGGCCTGTGTATTCTGCCTGAGTATGGCATGTGCTGGAGCACAGATGACGGGTTCAACGTTTCAGGCATATTAACCTGTTTGAGAAAAAAAGAGATTTGAGAATATATCTCAATATTTTCGTCTCAATATGACAATATTTTTTAAAACACACATTATATATATATATAATTATTTTTGATATAATTTCACACAAGACTATTCATTTTTCTGTGATCTGCCAAGTCGGAGTGTGATATAATGAATAGTTTGAAAGAAAATGCATTTTCAAAATCATCGTATAGCCTATTCATAATTTGGAGAAGCTGTGCCCCTTGTCTTAGTGATGGGGGATTGACAATAGGGAAATCTCATAGTGGCGAAAGGGTTAGAACCAGATCCTAATTAAAGTCGCTGCGCGTCGCTGCTATTGCTTGCCCCTTTCAGTTGCCACAGGGCGCTATTTTTTTACTTGTTTCGTTGCGATCGATATTACATTTTTAGTTTGCGCCGAGTTAATACCTGGTCGTAACCTTTGTATAGGTCATAGTTCATTCTTCTTTGCGTATTTACATCGTGGAGATATTATGTCGCACCGATTTTTGACGAATTTTTCAAAATCTGTGGGTTTTTTACACAATTTTGTCGCATTGGGGGATATTGTTCGGTTGTACACTGATGATGACAGCCGTAGTAACGATGGAAACATGCACGATGTAGGTAATTTGTGTATCAAATATAACGTGGAAAGTGACAGTGACTTTCCTTGTTAGATAGACTTAAGGGGATGTCTATAAATCACGTCAATAATTAGGATGGATTTGAAAAAGTTTGAGTGTCGTTAACGTCAAGCCTGTCAACAACTATCAAACCTGTAAACCCTGTAAACAATTGTCAATCGTTTTCCGACCTACTCTCCCTATTTTGCATGGACCAGTAAAATTGTTCGAATTTGAAACACTTTTCTATCAATGTAAAATCTTCTTCTTCATCGTTCATTCTCAAACTCCTGCTGGATCTCCCTTGTAGCAAGACCATTGTCCTACTAGATTTCTAGCAGGATGTAGTCCAGAGAATGGAAATGCGTTGTGTCGCCGTTTAATTTGCGCCAATGGTCCGACACATAATGTAAAATAAATCATGGGGTTTTTTTTCGCACTCTTTTTTGCCAAAAATGTGTGTAGGGAAGAGGGAAATAAAGTGTGTTAACATATTTAAGCATGAGGTGGGGAAGGTTCCTGAATTCTTGACAATTATAGAAAAGGGGTAAGAGAAGGTCAAAAATTTTAAGGAAAAAAAATACTGTCGTAATTTATGGACATCGCCTAATGGGATTGGAGATGGAATTTGGCACTATTTTTACCAGAAAAGGGATTTGCATTGCTTCTTTTATTGGTGTGAAATTATATTGCCGTTTTCAAAACATAGAATTAATAGACATGAAGCAACATACTTTCCAGAGTCATCGGACCATCGTAATCGATTGCAAACGTCTGGTCTACAAGAATCCTGTATACCAAAATAGCTGTGGCACCAAATGCGCAGCAGTATGATATCGTGCAGTAACTAGTCATAGTATCCATTGGGCTGTAGACAGAAATGTTAATAACTAAAAACAGAACAGAGAACATGCGAAGTATTAGGGATTACATCTCACAGAATAGACTAAACCACACGAAAAAGTGTACTTAATAGTACCAAAAATACACTTAATCGTGTTTCGAACAAAAGACCTTTATAAAAAGCACTATTCAGGAGGAGGGAAAAAAAACTATCGCAAATTAGCTAGATTCTACACATTTAATAACAGAAGTAATAAAAGCCCCAGAAGTAGTGCCGTATTGTGTTATAAAACAATATTATAAACTTGAGGATTGAGAACAATAAAAAAGACGACTAGTACTGGAAAGTGTGTTTGTTTGTTTGGTTTGCATTCGCTCCATTGTAACCAGCACGGATATCCGTGCGATTTCCGCCCGGAACGTGATTACGTTGTACCACCGTTATGCGCCTTGTAGGCCTAGCACATCCGATTTCGGCATGCCTTGACAATTCAGGTGGGCTACCCTAGCCTGTGACAACCTTCCTATCTGTCGCCATGCAGCGAATGTGTACTGACTCTACACCGAGATGGTTTGTCCTTCACGTCTGACTTGCACGAGGCGTTCCGTAGCCAGTGAACTTGCCTGGTGTAATTAGACGTATTGTGCCCGTGCTCATCGAGTACTGAACCTTTTCTCGTCCTCAAGCTTGGTTCTGGTTTAGGAATAACTTGACAGAAGAGTTGGGCTCGGGCTCGTTCGCCTTCTTAACAGAAGCATTGCTCACCAGCTTCGTGAGCCCCTTGTCCAAGTCTGAATCTGTACACATATCTAGGAACGTTAGGGACTTGCGTTTTGTTCTAGAGCTGAACAGTGCTTGTCACCTCGGACTGCTATGCCTGTGCCCATCGGGTACTGAACCTTTTCCGCCCTCCAATGCTTCTACCGAACTTACTAGCTTCACTGTGTGTCGACAGTGTTGCTGCATATGTTGGCACAGAGGTGTCAGAGATATTGCTTGCTTTTTACGGTCAAATCTCTTTCCTCCTGCTACCTCCACATTCACGGACACGATCCCCAAAAGGTTTAGCCAGAGTCAGCACGAGCCGCTGTATTTCTGTTACCAGGTTGCGCCACGAGAAGGCACTTTTGGGATCTTGGTTATATGTTAACCCTGGTTCCGCCAAGAGCAATGCGTTCCCTTTGCACCCCGTACTGGAAAGAAATAGAATAACATAGTAATTTATCTATACATATAAATGCATGGTATTGAGATAATTAGGCGTACAGGTAACATACTATAATATACACTGGTTCTCAATAGCATACCAAACTCTATCATCAGTGCAGCAGAGTTTTATTGTTGTGGCGTGTTTTTGCTCCCACAACTGACCTACAGTCATATCTTTTGTAATTATGTTGCCTAGAAGTCAACCTTCATACACTTCCAATGTTCGTCTTATTCGTTTCTTTTATTTTTCATGGCACTCTCAATATTAATCCACAGTACTTTGATTCGATGTAACAATTTATTTTCTGTATTCTCAAAAAGGGTTCAAATGACACAGAGGAGTGACTTTATTGTACCCAGTTTTATCATATATACTTTTCCCAAATCAACAGAACAGCAATCCACCGGTCCAGAGTAAGACTCTCACGGGCATGTTTCTCCATAACTTCTCTAATCCTGGACATGTGCACAAAACGCACAAAAATGGACATGTAAACAAAACGCCACAGCTAGTTATGGAAACAGCGATTTCATGAACACATGGCATGTGGCTTAACCACTATGCCACGCAGATCGCTATAACTGCTTTGTGAAATATTCATGTTTCAAACAGACGTAAATAACTACCTGAATTATGTTTGCTATAACCAGATTTTACGTATACCGTGGATAGCTGAAAAGACAAATCACGAAGTGTTAAGATCAATAAATGTCGAAGAGGGCTGTCTCCTTAACAACATCTTAACAAGAAAGCTTTTTTTTCCATATAAAGGGACATAACAAAATAGAAAAATTAATAGCTGAAGGCAGAGTTAACGGGAGCATAGGAAAAGAGCGCTCCAGACGACGATGGTGCAGTGATATATCATATTTCTTAAACATGTCTCTAGCTGAGGCAGGTCAACCCGTCCAGAATCGCGAAGAGTTCAGAGAATCCATATAGAAAACCACGTTCTGTAAAGAATATGTCACATGATGATGATAGCCAGATGTAATTCAGTTTAGCTGTTGCTGTTTCTTGCCAAAACGTCTTCGTGAGTACTTAAGCCAAAACGTCTTCGTGAGTACTTAAGCCAAAACGTCTTCGTGAGGGCTTACTTGGATATTTCAATTATGCAACAAATAACAAAAATAATGGGCAAGCTACAAGACTTACTAAGTCAAGCCAGGTCGGCCATTGAGAAACTGTAGAAGTAATGTCTTTCTTCGTTTGGTAAATGACACTAGTAAATTGAGGATAGTCTGTGGAGAGATTTTTGGATAATCTTGAGATGAAATTTTCATACAAAGACATCAGAAATTGTTGATGTTATTAACATTTCGGGTATCTCATAGAGTTGTTTGTTAAACTGTTCGCTTTGTGCTCAAGAGATCACGGGTTCGAATCGGGCTCGTGCCATCCTTTCTGTAAAGTGATTTTTTTCGAAAATACCTGGGATTATCGCCTGAAGCTATGGAGTTACGTGCTATGAGTAGTACTTTCGGCAGACGGTGTGCCACTTCGTTGAAAGGGACTGAGTGTATATGGGGAAATTCGAGTACAATGAAGTCAATCCTGTATTTATTGTAGTCATTTACGGGAGTTGTGGGTAACCTATTTAGGTCGGCAGTCTGGATTGAGCTGTGTTCATGTTGTGAAGGAGCAAACGGTTTTTATTTCTGTAATCATTAAGCTACACGCCCGTGTGTTGTCGGGCCCGAAAGGGGAGCAAAGAATAGCAACACTGTTTACCTTTCATGCATGTATACGAGGCGACTAAGGAGGTTATGGGATGGAGTTTGCTGTCCCATCCTATATAGGGTCAGTGACCCAAAGCAATGCTGAAGTCGGATATGTCCGGTCGAAAGGCGCAGATATCGCATCAATGCTGTAAACCATGACACAGCGAGTTCCGTTCTCTGGACTACATTCTGCTGATCTGCAGGAGTTTGAGAACGAACGCAGAAGAAGAAGAAGAATTATGCTACAACTCGCATTATTTTATTTTTGTTTTCAAACTTCTGCAAATTAGCAGGATGAGGTCCGAGAACGGAATGTGTTGTGTTATGGTTTACACATTTGCTGCGATATTTCTGAACTTGGAGGAGAAGCGTAAGTATAAAACTTTTAGATCATTCTGGCGGTGCAGAACGAATAGTTTGGTGTGATGAATTTGACACGATGAACGTATTATGTCAATCGCTGCTTTATGGAAAGTTGGTGAAAGGAGCGAGCATCAATAAAGAGCAGAGTAACTCTTCTTCTGGAGTCAGTTCTCACACTCCTGCTGGTTAGCAGAATGTAGTCCAGATAACGGAGTATGGTGTCATTATGTACATCTTCTTGTGATGTAGGTGTCTTTTGGTTTCACTGTTCCGATTTCAGCATGACGTTTATGTCACTTTTACCTATGAGATCACAACTCCACTACGAGGTTGGATTCACAACTCCACTATGAAGGGGACACACAACTCCACTATAAGGTGGGACACATAACTCCACTATAAGGTGGGACGTACAACTCCACTATGAGGTGGGACACACAACTCCACTATGAGGAGGAACACAGCTCCACTATGAGGTGGGACACATAACTCCACTATGACGTTGGCACAAAACTCCACTATCATGCGGACATATAGCTCCACAATAAGGTGGAACACATAACTCCACCTCTAAATTATATCAAATAAAACTTGTACCTCATTTCTATAGGACATATATCCGTGGCTATGCTATAACTATATCAGAGGTGGCCTACATTTTTCTTTTACATAGGCGTATCATATTCAGGTCACCCAGGAAGGATTCTGGTCTTACTAGAATTAAAAGAGCACATTATTGTCCCGTGAACTTAAGTATGGACGGGAGATCCAAGGAGTTGTTTTCTTCGCAAGTATGTGTCAATTAGGAGAAGTAGGAAAATTCTTTCTAGTCCCTTTGGAACAAGCTACCTATCAATTACGTCAACAAATTTGGAGTTTGCAGGGAATATGGAAAATTGTGACATTTGTTGACAAGTGGAAGGACACGTTTTATTTGATAGAATTTGGAGGTGGAGTTATGTTCACAAAGAGTTGACGTCAAAAATAGATTTTTACTTCAACCATTCTATTGGACTACACAGAATTTCGGATAAGTTGTTTTTTCTTTGATATTACTTTGGTTTTTTTCTTTACTTTAATAATATACTTGCTATGTTGCTTTTCCTTTTACTCTCTCTCTCTCTCTCTCTCTCTATCTATCTATCTATCTATCTATCTATCTATCTATCTATCTATATATCTATCTATCTATCTATCTGTCTGTCTGCCTGCCTGCATATCTGTCTGTCTGTCTGTCTCTCTCTATTTCTCTCTCTCTCCTGTTCGTGTCGTATTTTTTTCTCCTTTTTTTCTCTCATCTTATCTCCCTTATCATCTTCTTTTGTTCATCTATTTCATCATTATTCTCTGTTAGTATATCGTTTTCACATTTGATAACACTTTAATTTACCTATTTTTTCCACTTTGCCGGATTCTATAAAAAATGTAACTATCAAACAAACAGAATACTTACAGCCGGTATGAGACAAAACTGGAAGAACTTGCAGAAATCCACACTGGCAACACATTTTGAACTGTGTACACAAAATTTAAAAAATGTTCAAACAAATCTTATTTTGATATCGTCAACGTGAAATTGTATGTGATAATGATTTTGAGGGTTGCTCTTCTTCTTCGCTCTTTATAGAAACTCCTACTTGCTGGCATGATGTAGTGTGGAGAACGTAATATCTTTCAACGAATATTATAGCGTCACTGCAATATAAGCGCCTTTCAGTACAATTTCTTCTTTCCAGTTTTCGTGTTGAACATAAGGCTGCAATTCTTATTAAGAAATATGATACAATAATGATGATGGTCCTTTGAGGCTTTACAAACGGTCGGGAAGCAGCCAGTGTAATATTGAAAATGGACTAATGACCTTAAATTGGTTAAATTTCAGAGAGATATAGTCCTTACGTTTTACACATGATTTCTTGTACGGGAAAGGTTATGAAGCAAGTACCTTGCTTAGTTAGTTAGTCGTCGGATCATCATCACTGCAAACTGGACACACCCAAAGTTGCTCCGATCTCTCCTTGAGTGTATCCGTCATTACACTTTTGTTGGCAGTACCGGTCTTATGTTGGTGACTATCATTATTCTGCGACCTCCAAAATTTTCACCTCTAGCAACATCACATTTCAATACCTGATCATTTGAAAAGGAATCATCATCCACATTAGTCTCACTCTCGCGTGCTATATCTCTTAAGGAGTTCAAAACGTCTTGCTCAGTTGTTTACCCCACCCCCGGCTCTGTTGATTAATTCCAAGGGATATGCAATTTAACTACGCTTGGATACAGGCAGGACAACAGGAGAAGTCAGAAAATGCTTTAATACAACATCGACTGCCTGACGGCATCCCCTCTTGATTATGTAGGGGTTTACTCCCTTAGCCTAAGGCACTCCTGTGATATTATATATTATGTAACGCAGCGGTTCAATAAGTAAGAGAAGGCAAAAGTACACATATGTTAGACATTATATGCGGTAACAATATATCAAAACTGCTAATACTGCATGTTTCCAAATAGTGATTTTCAGGGGGTGGGGGGGGGGGGGTTTGTAGCTGTTTGATAAAGGCCGCAAGCTCTTGCTGTTGCCACGTCATGTACAGGGTGAGTTGTTGTTTTTTAAATTTACCCACCGACAGAAACACTTGTGCCGCAATAAACAAACATGTTTTCATAATTAATAAATAAACAGTTTTACACTAAATAAATTGTTACAGTAAAGAAACATGCTTTCATGTTTAGTAAACAAACTATGTTATACTAAACTAACTGTGCTACACAAAACAAACATGCTTTCATGTTTAGTAAACAAACTATATTAACTACTTACTTGTCTTCATCGGTGCTCTTTGACATGGCTTTCAAGACATGTGACATAACTCTCACAAACTTGGAATCCATTACAACAGCTAACTAATATCTGGTGGTGTTTCAAGTTTAATCGATGGTGGCAGAATAGATGTTAGTTAACTCGAAGTTTGTTGTCAGATTTGTCAAGTTTCCCAACATATGTTAGATGTTGTAGTGTATTCTGAAACGTTGTTTGTGTGTTTGTTGTCCAACTCGTCTAACAACAAGACTGGAATTATCTAGCGAAAGATCAACGCAGATAAGAGTAACATTTTGGTGAATATAAGTACTAAGATAGTCCCAACCAATATGAAGCTTAGCAATCGAATGCTTGAGGAGGTGTTAACGATTACGTATATGGGAGCCCAGATTAGCAGTAATGGTGAAACAACAGCTGAAGTTAAGAAAAAGACTGACAATGGGCATGGCCGACATGATAAGATTAACCACAATTTCGAAGTGTCCAATTTGGAATCATCCGTGTTAATATTAAGTTATATTAAAATTTGGTTTTGTGAATATTTCTATATGGCTGTGAGATCTGGACTCTAACGTTAGTTAGACTTAGAGAAAGAAGAATCCAGGCATTTAAAAATAAATACTATTTGATAACTGTTACCGTGAAATAAAACCAACGTGTTTGTGCATAAAAGAGTTAACCCGACATATCACGATGTTTTTTTTTAAATTTCTAACAAATCATTTCGATTCAAATATCTTGGTTATTTTTGTTCACAATTTTAAAGGTAGGTTCCCTTTAAAGCCATTTGTCTTTAGATTCATCATAGTAACGTTCAAGATGACACATAAATTGTATGATATTCTGCATGTGTGTACATTTCTAAAAACAATTATTGCCAAAAACATTTGTAAATAAATTGTCACACCTCATAGTGGATCTGTAACCTCATAAGCCAAAGTGGCCTAAATTTATTTATTTTTTTAAAGTGTGAAATCACACTATTATGCACTCTCGAACACATGTCATTGTTTAAGGTTATATCCGGGTAATGTCTGAAGCGGTTAACTTTCGTTTCTCAGTACACAATAATTATAGTATGTCGACAAAGATCAAAGAGTTTCATTCGATTATAAAAACTGGTCACGATGCACACAAAAAATATATAAATTTTGGGTTTAACCACATATAATCTCCTACGAAAGAAAATGGCATTAATACGTTAGACGATTAATCAGATAATTACATGTTTGATGGCAAAGCTAGTGAAACGTGCTATAGTATCAGAGCACAAAAAGTAGCCCATGTCGCCAGATGTCAGAACATCACCAGACCGTGTCGCGTGAAGAAAACAGGTGCCCACGTATATCCTAGTAAGAAGCCGTAGATGAATGGAGAAGATGGGTCAAGTAGGGTGGCCTCAAAACCTCCCTTTAGGAAATCAGAACATCACATTGCGCACTAGGAAGCAAGCCAAAAGCTGGCAACAAGCCCCCCCCCCCCCCATTCCACTACTGGTATTCCAATAATAAAAATGCTATTGAACATTTTACGAAAACGAGAAAATGGCTTTTCTTCGGTAACCCACCATCACCCTTTCCCTTTTACTGAAGATATATCTAAACCCTGCCTCCTACGACTATTTCGTGCTATACTCGTAAAGATACGTAGTTATTTCACTGGCCTCTTGGACACAATTCAGCCCACCACGGATTATTGCATCGAGTCGTTCAAAATATGACTAGCACATGTTTGATTTCTACATGAGTAAATTGCATGCTTTGTTAATGATTTAAATAGGACAGTGTGGTGGATTTTATCAGTAAGATGCCAGTTTTCGAAAGCCGACCCCCTTAAATGGAATTTTCTTCGAAATGCCCCCCCCCCTTCCGACAATGTATTTTGATTGGTGCCGCGATATGCGGCCGCATTTCTGCATCATACCACGACATTGCCCTGGATTTAAATAACTAAAATGTTCAAATGATCCAAATGTCGATAGAACACGTAGTTCCAAAACATGCCAAACACGATCAAAATAGTGGCAATATTCCTGTTCTTGAAATGCAGCAGTGTTCTTGAAATGCAGCAGTGTTCTTGAAACACTGCTACTGAAACAATTCATGTGTACTACTAATGAAGCATTTAGATCACGTGATAAATAACATTGAATCAACAGTGAGTGGAAACCCATTATGGATGCCGAGGAACAATTGGTTAATGCCATTTAAAAAATAATCACCAATTGCCCACGGAGCATTCTTTCAAACCAAACAGTTTTAATCAATACTGATCCAAATGACAATGTATTTTTTAAATTCTGCAACATGAAAGTTCTTTTTTAGAACTGATCTAGCAAATGTGCTTACTAACGCAATTAGGAAGTGTGATTGATGGTGCGCATCTGATACTTGTGTTGTGCTAAGTCTACAAGCACTAAACAAATTCTGTCACAGAGCATTGAAATAACAAGAAGCATTGATCTCGGTTGATGACATGTTAGCTTAGCCATTTTTCTGCTTAAATCTGATTGGTTTTCCAGGTAGTTTGTCTATAACAAAAATACGAGAAAAACCAATAGCGTATAATATATCCTATTTAGTAAATAGCCAAAGCACTCATTTTATTACAATTTCATGATTCGCTGTACTAATAGTTATGTTATTTGGGAAGTACAGTATATTTTAACCTTGATCAATAGACTAGAAGGTTTGAAATGCTAGGATAATATCTATTGAGCTGCTATTACGGCACACTCCATTAAATAGGGTGCTCAGTCTCCTCAAACAAATATCGAAGTATATGCATACTGACTGTTCCTATGGCTCGCTGGTTGAACAATTCCTCATTCTGCCCCGCAGTCATCCAGTCCTTCTCGTGCCACACTGAACACCGATTTATCCCAATCGTATCCTAGATTCATCATCTGCAGTAGTGTCTACATCAAACAGGAGCTCATCAGGCAACTCAAAAATGTCTGCATAAACATTCTTAGTTCACCGAATATTAGGCGCATTCCACCACAGATACAAGGTTCAGAAACGCATCACACTAAAGGGATATTTCCTTCGAGATTTCTCGTGCTTGCCCAATTCTCACTAGTT
Organism: Meghimatium bilineatum; assembly: GCA_034231615.1. Classification (NCBI taxonomy): domain Eukaryota; kingdom Metazoa; phylum Mollusca; class Gastropoda; order Stylommatophora; family Philomycidae; genus Meghimatium; species Meghimatium bilineatum. The sequence goes on along the minus strand of CM067304.1, from coordinate 27,270,341 downwards.
CATAAAAGAAAAGAAATACTTCTCTGAGATTTCAGGCTTTTTACACTGATCTCATGCAGCGTCACTTATCTTAATATTTCGCACTTTCTGTTCTTGTCTTTGGCGACTAAGTATACGCAATAAGTATAAGTCATTTCTTCTGCAATCACTCACGCACTTCAGTACATCTTTCCTACCACGAATTGGACTCCTGGGCGAATCTGCGAACTCACAAACCTAAACAAAAATAGACAACCACCAATATTGTTTTCTTGTCTCATATGTTTATTGTTTTTCATGCCAAGCTCGTCTTCGTCTGCGAAAGAGGAACATCAAGATCATTAAGTAAAATAATAAATGATATGTCGCATCACTCAATATGAGTTATAATGTGTCAGTTCAGAATGCGTGATTATTTTGGATAATAGCTTTGTAAGAGAAATTCCGGCTATTTTTTGTGACAACCGACTCTTTCTGTGGCGTTTTACAAGCCAGTTTCATCTCCATTTTAAATATTCTAGATGTCCATGATTCTACGCAAGCCTAACTGCTATCTCATTTTCGTGAACGCCAGCATGTCATTGGCAGTAAATCCATGTGACACCCAGAAGGTTGGAACAGGCTATAGAGACCACCCACGAAGCATGGAATGATAAGATCCCCAATGACAAACTCATGCGGATGCCAAATGAACCCCAATTAGGAAATAACAGAAGAAATTTCGTTGGAGAAATATTATTTTAACGGTAGTTCTCAAATTTCCTCTGGATCTCTCTTGTAGAAGTGTGGTCAACTTATATTTCAAGCAAGCTGCAGGCTACCTAATGGAAATTCGCTGTTTTATTTGCGACAATTGCCAAAAAAATCCGACTTCAACATTGACATAAGAACTATGGAAATGGATTACAATGCTTGTATAAGGGGGTGTATTCGTTGTTCTGTTCTTATGAAACCCCAAACCCACTCATTATAATACCGATAAGTTGTAATTGACTGAAGACAATGCTTACAAAATACGACAACTTGCCATAATAATAAGCACATATTTTTTTTCTACTACCACCACCACCCCACGCGTGTTTGAGTTATATTACTCAAATATTAATATTAAAAAGATTTATACGCTCTTAAAATGATTGTGAAATGACCACAGACTGATTGAATTGTACATTACATTTTATTACTTTATAAGGAATATGATTAAATTTCAAGCAAAACTTACACTGCTGATATGGACGCATCACCACTGTTTATCAAATCATTATCATTATACGCTCATACTACCAGATTTATTGTTTCTCAGTGAACTCGTTCAAATCTTTCTATAGAAATAGATTCTCTGGAATGGTCACACAAAATCATGACCGTTGACTGATTTGAACCATTCATTCATTTGCAAACAAGCCAATGTATACGTGGAGTGGGAAATGAAAAATCATATCATCCAAGATATGTTACGCAGTCTCCAGAACCTACAAATGGAGAAAGATTTGATTCGCTTCAGAATAACTTATTTGGAAATTGTGGTTAACTCTCACCTTCCCACAGCGAGGACAACTCCAATAAGTAGAGATGGGGGCTTAGTCCAGCCAACAGAGTCTGAAAACAAAGATTAATCGGGTCAACCAAATATCGAGCCCTGTCCAAGCAAGCACAGGTGATGAAGTCAGAGATACCAGGCCGGGAGGTGCACCAGCAACCATGGTATCATGCGTAGGCGATAATGGATCTCCAAAGCTTTCTATATCCAGCATTATTTATCAGGCTCGTTGTTGTTTCCTTGCCATGTCAGGTTGTTAAACTGTATAATATTTTCTCACGCTGTCGCCCTCTGTATCTGTTGCCTTCAACCTTGCCTGTTGTAACTATGTTTTCTAAACCTCCTTGTCTCATAACGTGGCCAAAAAATGAAGATTATCTTTTTATTATATTATCGATTACGCTCCTTCTCGCATTTGACTCTTTCAACATCTCCATATTCGTTTTCCTGGCAGTCCATGGTATTTTTCAGCATTCTTCTATGGAATCACATCTCTGCGGCCTCTACTTTCTCACTATCCTGTTTGTTCAGTATCCAAGACTCGCATCCATATGTTAGCATAGGCGTTATGTAGCACCGCAGAGCAACCTTTCTCTCCTCTAATGACAGGGTCATATTACACAATATATTTTTGATTTTTCTGAATGCTGTTTTTTTGCCTGCCCTATTTTGCTTCTTATTTATGTTGAACTTCTTTCATCTGATATTATTTTTGGTCCCTAAATACTTGAATAAAATACGTATATACAGTGATGTTTCTGTAGGCACGCGAGTTTACGCGTACCCCAAACCTTTTTATCCTGAAATTTGTTGTTACAGTATTTAAATTCATTGCCATCATAAAGAAACTCGATGTTCATGGAAAAACAAACTATTATAGTCTTCTTCTTCAACGTTCATTCTCAAACTCCCGTTGGATCGCTCTTGTAACAGCAACATGGTCCTATTAGATTTCCAGCAGGATGTAGTCCAGAGATGCGTTATGTCGCCGTTTTATTTGCGCCAATGGCCCGACACATCCGCCTTCGGTTGTAATTATTATATAAACAAATCAAAGTACATTTCATCCAATTTTTTTTAATCTGTTAGTGGCGATAATTTTAAAGGCGTGGATAATACAGCTTCATAATAAATGTAGAGTGGGAAAACAAACTGAAGAAAATTTTCCATTTCTCCATTTTCCCATCTGATCCTAGTTAGATGTGTGTGCCATTCTCTTCAGCTAACTATGCCACATACTACAGCCGAGTGTCTTCAAATTAGTCTAGAGTTCATGATTAGAGAAACATACAAATGGTTTTCTCACTCATCATTTCGCCAAGAAATGAGCTTTTTTGCATTAATAAATGATAGGCAACCCCCTCCCCCCACACAAGCTTATTCAACCAAGTCAAACACTTTGGATATCTATCGAATCTGCAATTATCAGAATATTGCTGCAGTGGATGAGCTCAGAACTCATTATAATATAGTAAGAATGTTCAATCCTGTTATATAGCAGAATGTCTATATCCTATGTTTTGTGACATGAAAAACTATATTTTTCTCATATTTCTCAAACATATTCTTGGAGAAGTTCAAAGCGTTAATAAAAGGTTTGAAGCAGAAATACAAGATCCAACAAAACTACTCAACGATCTTGTCCATCTCACTGATTCTATCTGTTCAAAGATTGTTATTCCTTGGGAAAAAACATTACACTGACTGATGCTATTGAAGACTTATTAGATTCTAATCCCTATCTGGGTTATGAGTTTTAAAAAGAAATGACAATCTACAAATTTTTCCGATGAGAAAGAAATTCGTGGAAGATGTGTACAGTTTTTAGTGGAGTTATTAACACAGCTACATTTACGTTTGCCAGATAACGTTCACATATTGCATTCCATGTCATGATTTAGTGGAAGTAAATGTCTACGGTCAATTAAGCCATGCATATTAGATCTTGCTAAAATGTTTATTGATGACGTAGATACTCTCACCCGCATAGATTTCAAGTGGAGAAAACCTCACCATATGCAGTGGCTCACTTGCAATTGTGGGCAGAAATAGCTTCATACAGGGATGCAACTGGTAAAAATCGTTTCCAAAGACTTGCAGATTTAGTTTTAACTGTGCTTACTTTACTTCATTCCAATGCTGACATGGAACGTGTTTTCAGTCAGATGGGGTTACAAGATCAAAAATTCGAAATAGACTGAGAATCACTAGTTTGAGATCTGTTCTGGCTATTAAAAATGGAATGAAAAGATATGGTAAATGCTGTTTTTATTATAAACTACCTAAGGATGTCCTGAAAAAATAAAGGATCACAAGACGCTTATAAAAGTTTGTTCAATCATCATTATCAATGATACACAAGCACAGCCAGAAAATGCAACAGAAATTGAAGAAGACTTGTCTGACTGGGATTTCTCAGATCTTGAATAAACTGTAAAAAAACAAAAAACCCACAAAAAACTGTAAAAAACTGCATGTTTCCCGTTAAGGAGTTATAGGGAGAGATTTTGTAGCTATGTGATAAAGCTGTATGTCGATATGTCATGTACAGGGTTATGTTATGTTATGTTCCTCCAGGGCCATAGGCGGCGCATAGGGCAGAAACCATAGCTTTCCATTTCTGTCTTTGTGTTGCCAGGTCTTTCAATTGTTGTGTGTTGTTTAGGTTCATTGGCATGCCTTCTCTATTAATATGTACAGGGTGAGTTTAAAAAAAAATAAATTAGAAATACACATATTTCTAATATTAACTGATAGTCAAGAATTAGAATGTGAAAACTTGAAACATATTTTTAATAATTTTTGTGTGTGTTTTCTCATTATTTTGTGTGCGCATTCTTGGCATGGGACTGGTTTGTCAAAAACATGTTGAGAACACTACATGCACCAGGAAAAGACACATATGTGAAAAGAAAATGTTGTTTGACTGTGATTATGCAATCTGGAATAATATTATGTATCAGATTAACGCATATTACTAAATTATAATGTGTTATCTTGTATTAATATTTGTAGTGCTTTCTGGTGTTTTTTTTTAAAGAGAAGTTTCTAGTGCATTTATGATGAAATGAGTTGGCAGCACTTCGGGCACGATATCTCCCTTCGAATCAAAGAGAGTGATAGTTTTTAGAGACTGGCTGACTTAGCGAGTGTGTCTGAGACGCCGTCTCGATTTGCATATATTGTACTTAGATAAATATTTTACATTTATATATCGACTTTTATACGTTATTACATCAAAGATGTCAGCAATAATAGAACTGAGAAATTCGCCCAAAGGACAACTTCAATATTCACCACATTTGAATCCTGTTAAGTTAAAGGTAGGACTACAATTTAATTCTGAAATTGAAATAATTTAAATTGTTATTAATAATAATAAATTAAATTATTAGCAAGTGTGGTAGTAGGTACTTGGACAACAGTTTCAAAATTAGGCATTAGCACTAAATTTTCAAATTGGGTTTATAGTTTATATTTATAAACACCACAGCTAGATAACCTTTGAAATTTGCATTTCAACGATACCTCGACCAAATCTGTAGTCAACCAGTGACAACAACGACAACACTACTCTGAACATAAAAATTTATGCATTTTTTCGAATTAATTTGACATCAAAATAATTTAAATGTCACATATTGGAAAATATGTATAAATAAACTTGTGACCACAAAATGTAGCCTAGCTGATAATTTCTGAATTATCTTAGTTATTTTCAATAATACAATTCAATACATCATAAAACGTAAAACTATACATTTTTGTGTGTTTCCGGAGACAAGACGTTTATGTTGATCACAATTTTCAGATGGACACAGACTAATTGGATATATTTATTCAAAATAGCGGCTAATTAGCATAGTGACAATAAATTAAATATCTATTAAACATAATAAAATATCACAAACTATATTTCTGTATTCACATAGACATGACAGATGTAGACATCACTAAATGTCACAAGAAATTTATAGCCTAAGCAAAATTGTCCAGACATGCTAATCCCAGATGTCCAAGTACCTATATTATGCCTACATGATTTTAAACGAGTCATAAACAAGCAAAATTTTATGTTCCCACAACTGCTCTGAACGCTTTCAGAGGATTTCTCTATAATTTAAGATAAGTTAGATAGTCTGTAGGGCCTAAGTGTATGTATTGTCACTAGTATGCTAAATAAATGGTATGCAAATGAATAGTATGCTAGTAAGCTAAATGTAAAATAGTATGGTTCTATACAACATCAGCAATTAGAAATACTTGACTTAGGCCCAACTAAACTCTAAGTTACTATGTCTAAGTACTAAGAAATAAGTTCTTCTTCTTCTGCGTTTGTTCTCAAACTCTTGCAGATTAGCAGGATGTAGTCCGGAGAACGGAATGTGTTGTGCCATGGTTTACAGCATTGCTGCGATATCTGCGCCTTTCAGCCTGACACATCTGACTTTAGCATGGCTTTAGGTCACTGACCCTATATGGGATGGGACAGCCAACTCCAACCCATAACCTCCTTAGTCGCCTTTTACGACATGCATGGAAGGTAAACAGTGTTTCTATTCTTTGCTCCCCTTTGAGGCCCTGGTAACACATGGGCGCTAAGAAATACGTTTTTTTTATAGTAGGCCTAGAGTGTATATTAAATTATACTTAGTGTGGGGGGGGGGCTAGTTAGATTAACATACTAATCTCTGAGTAGTAATCTTAAAGTAAGTCATAAGTTAAGTATTATATAATATTATATTTAATTATATAGTCTACTTGTGCCTTTAGTCGGTAGTAGTAGTGAAGTTAAAAGGAGAATAATGGGAATGGCTAAAAGTACTTTCATTGACCCTGATACATATTGATTTTACTACACAGTGAGCTTCCTCGTGTAAAAGAAGCAAGCTCAAGATAGGCAAACCATGGATGGGTCATGCCGAGGATACGGTTCAACAGATTTACGTCCCAGAAAGCATAACTCCTGGCGAGGAATGGATAATTATTCTTCTGGTCTTTCAAGAGGCAAGCAAGGCTGTCATTATACTCAATAGAGAGTGAAGGCTACAACCCTGTGAGCGTGGATTCTGAGGTCAAGACATTCATCAGCGAACATGCCGCTGACACATGTGATTTACATGGACGGATCGGTCATCCGTCACAACCGATGCGTATGGGTCTTTGCCAGATCACACAAAAGAACAGTACATGAAGCCAGTGGAGCCTATACTGCAACAACAAGCAGTCTCACAATAGAAGTATTTGCTGTAACGCAGGCACTTAACTGGCTGGAATTGCAAGCCTATTCCCATGCATGCATACTGAGTGACTAAATGAATATGATTCATAAAGTAAAAACAGGTTATTCTTCTTTGGTGATCGTGACTCAGTCAGGTTGGGACTCCGGATTCTATGATATAGGCTGCTGTCTGTTTTAGAGTTTCTCTGTGCTGTTCAGTTTCTCCTCGATGCTGATTGGGGTGGGCCATGTCTTGTTCCTCAGGTCTGCATACTGAGAACATTCTTGTAAGATGTGTTCTGCTGTCATCTTCACAAGGCTGTAATGGCAAAGGCCAGTTGTACCTATTTTGAATTTGGTGTATAGGTGATGTCTTTTTTTGTTGTGACCAGTTCTGAAGCGTAGCAGGATAACCTGGTCTCTTCTGGATAGTTGGTAATACCCATCATCTGCATTATATTTGGGGTGGTCTTTTTCCACTTTTTATAGTTGCCTTTGATGATAGTCTTCACTTCTTCATAACTGACCAGATAGTCTTCTTGAGGTAAATTCCCTCATTATTTGACCAGTCTATCTGCAACTTCATTCTCATCGATGTTACAGTGTGATGGTATCCACTGGATCACTACTCTTTGAAAATGATTCTGCAGCTGAATTAGAACTGCCCTCATTCATTCATTTTGGTGTTCCTGTGTAACTTCAGTGCTGTTATGACAGAGAGGGCATCTGTTAGTAGTACAATATTCCTGTGCACATGTTCTTTATGTTGTAAGACCATTTCTGCTGCTTTCGTGAGAGCTTCCATTCTGCCTTAAAATTGGTTGAGAGCTTGCCTGTAGCTATGGCTAGAGTAACATCTTTCCTGTGTTTTAGTCTGAGGGTCAATTCTCCATTCTCAATTGCATTTCTGACCGATCTATCCTGTGGGTAATTAACTGTGATGAGATGTTCTGTGATATGCTTTCTCTCCAAGTCTATCGGAGTTCCTTTTTTTCTATACCTTCTATTTGTTCCTTTAGTTCTGAGAGTATGTATGCCCAAGGAGGTATGCACTGACTGGTTGTATGGGCCTTGGTTTCGCTTGTCCTAGAGTTGATGCCTTCTGTATCAGTTTCTTTGCGTTTGCTGAGAAGTTGTTCCTCTTAAGCCTGCTTTTGCCATAACCATTAATTCTTTGTTGCATAGGAAGGTTCAATAGTCTCTTGTATTTTTGTGCTTGTTGAACTACTTTGTCTTCTTTCTTCCATTGTCTGAAGGCAGTTATCTAATGTATTTATGGGTGTTGATTTCATAGATGCAGTGATAATGTCAGGCAGTTGTGCATCCGGACCGTTCAGAAAGCACTGGCAAACTACTGAACATATTTTTATATTGCCTAGAAAAATCACTACAGCCAAATAAATGCTGGGTTGATAGCAACATCCTGAATAGGATATGCTAACATTCTTTTTTTTTTTAAAGTGATAATATGTGTATGCTTGATTATGAGTTTTGTTTATTTTGTTGAACTGTGTTTTAGATGCCGTGGCCCAGGCTGTGATGTCATACTCTAGTACTGGCCTAACTACCTGTGTATAACCTTTTCAAGATTTTGCTGTCCACTCCCCAGTTTGGGCCTGCTATCTTTTTCATTTTGCTCATTCTGTTTCTAGATCTTTTCTCTGCCTTTTCTGTCTGTTTTGCCCATGTCATTCTGGTCCAGGGTAATTCCGAGGTATTTTGGGTTCTGCTCTAGTGGGAGTAAGTGATTGTTTATTTTTAGTGTTGTTGTCTGTACCTTGTTGGATAGGATAAATATTGAGTGTATGGTTTTCTTCTCATTAAAGGTGAGGAACCATTTCTTGGTCCAGCTTTCTAGTTTGTATTCCCTTGCTTTCTATTTTTGCACCTGCTGTTGCCTCCCCTCCTGTCCACAAAGCGAGGTCATCTGCATACATTGAAGAGTGTACTCCTGTCTGTATTCCCTTCATAATATCATTTATGTAAATTAAGAAGAGTGTATGGAAATAGTGTACCTCCTTGCAGAGCACCATAGTCAAGTATTCTCTTCCTAGTACGTTTTTCCCTGTACTTGCACTTTGTCTTTTTCCCTGCCTTTCTTTGTAATATCTGGTGGTCCGGCGATATATTACCGGTACATTAAATATTTATGTAACACATTCAATATTTATTTATCACAATTCAATATTATTGATGTATCACATTCACTATAACATTTTAATTTATTGCAATATTTGTCTGCTCAGTTGGAATATTTACTTTGACTTTCAGTTGCAACTAGACCAGCTGTCCCCACCCCCACTGTCACGTCTGCATGAAGAGAAAGAGTCTTCCAAACTGAATATCAGTTTTGGCCTCAATCCTGCAGATTTTCATAATTCTCCACACACCATCATAGATTTTAATGATAACTGTTCATACAGACTGGATGATAGCCTGAACAAAACTCTGCATTTTTCTTCCAAGAAAGATTCCTCGTTCCTCAGCGGAAACAAACAGTCTGATGTCAGGTAAGTTCTCTATTTCTAGATTAGAGGTGGGCAACTGCATATGCTAAGAGGCAGACCTGAAAAATATGAGGGCCTACTACTCCCTTATTGAAGCATTTCTATGTTTATTGTGATCCCCGGAATTACAAACAATTAGCTCTTACTTTTGGAGAAACCCAAAAGGGGAGCAAAAAATAGCAACACTGTTTACCTTCCATGCATGTAAGAAGCAGCTAAGTTGGTTATGGGGTGGGGTTGGATGTCCCATCCCATATAGAGTCAAAGTGACACAAACCATGCTGAAGTTGGATGTGTCAGGCAGAAATATGGAAGGTGTGCTGTTATAGCTAAGATGTGGAAATACAGATGTTGTAAATGTGGAAACTATGCTGTTATATAAATGTTGTGGAAATACAGGTATGACTGGATGGTGTGCTGTTCACACCAAATAAGTTAGTACATGCTACACAAAATTAATTTGCAGACGATCTAAGTATGGTTAATGTATAATTCCAATCACATTCTAACAAGGAAAACTACATTTATATATTAATCACAGCAAATTTCATTTTTATTAGTCTATTTTGAAAATTTATTAATTAAAATCAGTTAATAAGTTTGATACTGTAGGAAGTAATTTAAAGTAAAGCGACTCCTAAATTAATAGTTATAAAAACAAAGATATTACCTGTATAAATGTGCATAGTAATCCACAGATAGAATGAATTTTGCAGACTTTTGTTTGAAATTCAGCACTAGCACTGAATAATTCAGTAGAAAGTTTAAGCAGAAGCTGTAAGAATTTTCAGTCTACAATTCTCAAGTAAATCCTAATATGTTGTCCGGTGCATCCACCAGGTAGGTTGGTAATTACACCGGCAGCTGAGCAATAGGTGTCAGGTTCAGTCATGCATACTAAGACAAACCAAAGTATCACATTTATAAGGGTAAGGAATTGCCATGAGGTGGGCAATAAACATTTCAGGTTTAGTCATGCCTAAAAAGAAGTCTTTTGAGGTTAAGATTGTTTAACTACAAGTTTCAACCATGGCATGTATATGTTATATATATATTTTTAATGGTTGGTATATTTCAATAATTATTCTGTGTTTGTTTCTGCAGTGAAGACAGACTTGACACTTCAGGGTCATTCCCATCCTCTAATAGCCATATTGTACATAAGAAAACACCAGTGCGGAGTCCATGTCCGGTGTCTCCAGAGTTTGGCTACACTTCATGTGCAATTGTGGATGCAGATAAAAAGTACAGTCTCCAAGCTCAGGTATTGTGCTGCTTTTTCACCAGCATACACGCTGACATTGATCTTGCCTGTGTTTTTCTAGGGCTCAAATGATAATCAAATAATACACTGTGACCTGCAATGATTGTCGTACAAGGTAACTCAGGACGGTTGGGTTAGCTACCCCATCTAGAAAATTTCCCGTTTATTTTTGTAATAGTTTTCATAAACCAGGTGCTGTGCCTATGGGTGTAGGCGATCAGGGAGTTCCATAACTCTCATTGTTGACTCTTTGCCATACCATGATTCCAGACTATCTAGTATCTTCTCTGGCCTTCTTCTTGCCTATTATAACTGTTTTCCAGACCACCCCGCCTCATAATATGTCCAAAAAATAAATTGTCTTTCAGTTGTTATTTAGTAACCTCCGTTTCACATTTACTCTTTCAGCATGTCCTCGTTATATTTTCTAGCTGTCCATGGTAGTCACAGCATTTTATAGAACCACATCTCTGCTTTCTCTAATTTTCTACTACTTTGTTTATTGTCTAAGACTTTCATCCATCTATTTGTTGGTTGGTTGCTGATCCAGCTGTGCATGGGATCATTCCCTTTGACCCAATGCCATTGTGTGATATATGCATGTGTTTGTGAGCTGTTGTTTTGTTCCATATAATGTGTTCCATTTATCTGGCCCTGTAGGGAGAAACATTTTCCTCACATCATCCAGCGGTGGGCATTCAAAAAGGTGGTGGTCAACAGAGTCATAGGGATGAGTGCACAGCCGGCACCCTGAAGTGTGTTGTGGTTGTATTCTGTTCAGGTGATTGTTAAGCTGTACATGTTGTGTGCACAGTAGGAATATGATACTCTGGTCTTTTCTTTCCAGGAGGTTGATATTGTCTTTAGGAATTTGACTGGTCATATATTTATAGATTTCCCTCCCAGTGTTTCCCATGGGGTAAGTTCCCATCTGTTCATCCAATTTTCTTTGTTAACAGATTTCAACATCATTTTAACTGTTTGCATGGTTGTTTCTGTATAAGGCTGTTCTTGTTGTGCTCCCATCTTTACTAGTTTGTCTGCCTTGTCATTGCCAGATGTATTTGAGCGGCCAGGAATCCAATGCTGACTTCATAAGATGTAACCAGCTGGTTGGCATGGTGGTAAATTTCAACCAGCTCAGGCTTACAATGTCCATCACATTCTAGTGCTTGAAGAGCGAACACAGTCTGTAAAAATAACAATGTTTTGGATTTTTGATGGGAAGGCATCAAATATGGTCTTCAGGTGATACAAGGCAACTTCTAGTGCTGTTATTTCAGCTTCATAGTTAGAACATATCTCCCCACAGGCATTAAACAACTCATCACATGTTTTGTCTGGATATTCTATATAGACACCATAGCCTGCTTTAATTCATCTATTAGAATCAGTATTATGTATCTCTGGAGAACTCTCTTCCTGTCTACTGACAGAGACATGTTTCTCTCCCACTTGTATCTCAGCATATCCACCATTCCTTGACTCTTCCTTCAAGTAAGGCTTACTACAAGGTCTTGTAATTTATCCAAAATATTGTGTTTTATTTTTATTTTCTTTAATAATTCACTTTTCGCATGTTGTCAGAACCTCTTTGTTTTATTCTCTTTTCCATAAAGTTCCATATATCCACATCTCAAAGGCAGCAATTCTGTACCTTTATTACTCTCAACTATACTGAACTGAATGAGATGGAATAATAAGAAAAAATGTAAAGAAGACGGTAAGAGAAGTCCCTTTTCTCATCGTTTAGGAGAATGGGATATATAATATTCAGCCCATGTCTTTTTATGACCAATGAGACATTAGGATTATGTAGTCAGCATCACATATGCTACTTTTGCTTTCCCAGATCTGGTTGACCTAGCTGTCATTTGTCAAAAACTGTTCTCTGAAGATGGCTTTCTTGTGTGTTGTTTGTAAACGTGTTCCCGTGGTCTCTTTGATTTCTGTGATCCATCTTTTACATGGTCTGCCTCTGGCTTTATAGCAGTGATGTCTATGTGTCATGGCCATCTGTGGCACAGCATGCCTATTTGTTGGTAGTTGCATTAAGGGAATTTTTAAACCAATGCATTAAAGACTGAAATACTTGTTTTCCCGTAGTAAGTACATCTGCCTGTTCCCAGTGTTAGCCTTTAGGCACTATAAATGAAATACTTCTTCACAACATCAGACAGCAGACCAAACATATCCAAAAATCCTTGGTTATTACCCTTCAGTGGCACCCATGTTGCAACTGGGGCCTGGACTTCTAGTTCAGGGTGCAAAGAATAGGACCACTGTGTTTTTTCCAAGCAATTTGTAGGAGACGACTAAGGACATTTAAGGAGATGACATTCTATCATCTGTGAAAATATTATCGTCACATTTTGTCTCAATTTCTTACTTTTGTCTTATATCAAATAAACACCCTGTATAACGGGATGCAGATCAGCGGACTTTGTCCTTTTGTGGCAGGCTTTTAGGTGACTGGGAACACTAGATGGGCCATCAATGTATATGTCAACACATCTGATAGAAGAATGATGAGATTGTTGGCCCAGATGCATATGTTGTGCCACTAGTAGGACATAGTAATTCTGGAATATTGACATGTATCTAAACATTAAACATGTATCTATAAACCCCACTTACACATCTGTGCCTTTGAGACCTTATAAAGCACAGGTGTTGCTTTAGTAACACAACTGAGAAGAACCTGTGCTTTTGTCAGAAAGTCTTTGGGCTGTCAAGAGCTACCTGCTCACAACTAATGGATTATTTCTTCATTCTGATAATCACCCTTCAGTGGCTACACCATAATGCCAGAGCGATCATCAGAACAAAACTTGAAAGACCACCTGAGTATGACATTTGTAAATGGAGAAGCCAAACACAAGTTTAGTTTGTGATCATAGAGGTTGTTTTGCGCATGCGGTTGTGTCTGTGGGTCTCACCAATGGCTCACTAGACAAACCAACCATGCAACAGAAATCCTTAGTAGATGACATGCCTTTATACTGAGGTTATCTTCTTATAGAAGCTTCATGGCATGTCATCTATACAATTCCGTAGTTGTAACCTTCAATAACATTTAACATGTTGTTCCGACATGCCGATGTTGTGCTTGAACTAGCTACGGGCACGGCGCGGGTGGGTGGAACAACAAAGAAAACTGTTGCTAGGGTCAGAGTTTCGGTGGCATTGGACTCGAAACACCATCGAGTCGAATGGCTGCTGGAACAGAGGGCAGAGCACTTATGGGAATGCCTCACATGCTGTGAGGACAGTTTTTCTAATCAAGAATCAAGAGGTTGTTCTAGCGGCCACACTCAAAGATACTCATCCTGATTTTTTAAAATTCTGTTGCTGCTGCATTTTCTCAAACTCCTGTCACCAGGATCTAGTCTAGAAAAAAGGAAAGTGGTGTGTCTTTACACTTGACTGCAATGTCTATTCCGTTTTACCCAAAAGAACTTCATTTTGGGTCACATCGACCATCTATGGGTTGAGACAACATCACGCCAAACCCTCCTTATGTACCTATGATGATACTGTCTTCTGATTTCTTAATAATTTGAAATTTTACATCAAAATGAATAATATAATATAATATAATATAATGTAATGTAATATAATATAATGTAATATAATATAATATAGAAACATCTAGGATTTATTAAATAAAAATGATAATGCAGCAATCAGTAATTGAACCAGGTCAACTCAGATGGCACCTACTTGCCTCGCAATTTTAGTCAACACATTTTGTCTTTTGGAATGCAGTGTGATCAAAGATGGAAAACTTGTTGATCCAAGTAGGTGCCAACTAAAAGGTCCTGGTTCAAAGCCCCGTTGCTGTATTATGATTTTTCATTTGACATAAGGTTTGTTATTGTCTTCATATTTTAACATGTCATTATTTTCTGATATCTTGATAGTTTAACTCTTTTTGTCATTTGACATCTTGGCATAGCATTGTCATCCTGACATGTGGGCGTGTATTTTGTGCATTTGTTCTCAAACTTCCACTAGATTTCTCTTGTAACAAGACAATAACCCAATTAGATTTCCAGCATGTAATAGTCCAGGTAAAAAGATGTGTTTTATTGCAGTTTCCTTTGAGCCAATAACCCACACATCTGACTTAAAAAAAAGTAGTATGTATCTACATTCACTGTTTGACCAATTCCACTGGGCATATCATTATATACTGTCAATTAGTTCATTTCTCTCCGAACAGAATTCTCTGTTTAAGAGGCAATCAGAGTTTGAGCATCATGACCGTTCACTCAATTACCTCATGGAAAACAAAGAAAAAGAGATGTCGACCAGGATTCATCAACTAGCCCATTATAGACAAACTCAGATTAACAATAAGCTGCAAGCAGGGTATGTATCTCTTGCTGATGGATGAGGTCATTCATAGTGTACTCATTTTCGTTATTTTAGTCCACAGGAATTGCAAGGAATAAAGCTCTTGTTAGTCCAAAGGGTGTTTTTTTTATTCATATATTTTTTTTCATACCCAGAAGTCATGAACTCTGTCAGCAATTTGCAGCAAACTGCACAATCAAACAAAATGAATGAAGATGATGATATAAAAGGATAAAAGGAGCTTCAAATATGATGTGACAAGAAATGAACATTATTATGGACGGCAAAGAATGTTTGTCAACTAACAGTGAACTAGAACTGTCACTTGTGGATATACTCAAGGGGAGGTTGGAGCACCTATGGAAGTGTGCAGTGATGATGATCTCTCGACTAGCTATATATGCATGTCATCTTCTAGAGGTTTACTATTACATTATGGTTGGTCTATGGAAGGGCCACTTGTCATGAACTTCAGACTTTCCAAATATGGATGTAGCTAGTAATCCAAATATAGAAGGATCTTGACTTATACTACAGTTTTGTACATGTGTACAGAATAGAAAGATCTTGACCTATACTACAGTTTTCTACATGTGTACAGAATAGAAAGATTTTGATATATACTACAGTTTTCTACATGTGTACAGAATAGAAAGATCTTGACCTATACTACAGTTTTCTACATGTGTACAGAATAGAAAGATTTTGACCTATACTACAGTTTTGTACATGTGTACAGAATAGAAAGATCTTGACCTATACTACAGTTTTCTACATGTGTACAGAATAGAAAGATCTTGACCTATACTACAGTTTTGTACATGTGTACAGAATAGAAAGATCTTGACCTATACTACAGTTTTGTACATGTGTACAGAATAGAAAGATTTTGATATATACTACAGTTTTGTACATGTGTACAGAAATCCTTTTTTTAGAAGAAGGAACGAATCAGTGTATGATGACAAGCATTTTTTTAAAATGTGGTCCATTTACTGCTGTTCTGGCTGCTTTCACTTTAGCAAGCTCCTTAATGACAATAATACATAAAACAGAACTACCACGCATTGAGAAATGAAATGCGTGAGAAAAGTTTCAGGTGTTACCAAATTAGACAAATTATGAAGTGATGACATCAGAAATAGAATAATCATTATATTATGCATCAAATATATTGAGAGACAGCTAATACAATGGTTTGGAAATCTAATGAGAGTGAAACACACCAAACTCTACAGGTGTATATAATAAAACATGGTCAGCTTACAGAGCAAGATTTTTAAAAGATAGATATATCATATCAAGGTGATTCCAAGAAAATATGGATGCAGTTCAACCAAGTCTATACATCTGGGCTTGGATTGAAATATACATCTTTCGTGCCAATGCATAATGATAAGTGTCAAACCAAGAGCATTGTCATTCACCTGTGGCAGCATTCATCATGTTCTGCTGTGGTGTTTAATTAAAATTATTTTTAATGTAATAAATGTATTTTCTAAAATGGGTCCTAGACTATGGGTCTCAACAGCCTGAAAGAACTACACACCGCAGTATCACATTTCTCAAATGTGTTCCAGACTATGGGTCTCTACAGTGTGCAAGAACTACACACCGCAGCATCACATTTGTAAACTGGAAAGCACTGGTTTCTGCCAAGTGCACCATATTTAGCACTGAAGGAACATAGATAGATTTCAATCAATCAATAAAACCCATAACCCTTCAGGGTCGTAGGGGTACCACATCGGAAGCTTCAGCACACAGAGTCCTCCAGCGAATTCTATCCTCAGCGATGCGGATGAGTGTGGAAATATCTAGCCCTGTCCATTCCTTGATGTTGTCTGTCCATGTCTTTATTTGTCCTCCTCTGCTTCTTCCACCCTCGACAGTTCCCTGCAGTATTGTTTTTGACAAGGAATCGTGCCTGCATACATGTCCGAACCATGCTAGCTTTCATCGTTTCACTATTGAAAGCAATGGCTCCTGGACACCTGCACACATCTCTACTTTATTTCTTACGGACACATTGGTCTTATGTTCCCTATAGGAAATTCATAGAATTCTTCTGTAGCATTTATACTCGAAAGCCTGTAATCTTCTCTCCATGTCCGCAGTGAGTGTCCAACTCTCACAACCATACAACACAACGGAAAGCACCAGCGACCTATACAGTTTGATTTTCACTCCAACACTGATGTTGCTTTTCCAAATCACAGTTAGCCTTGACAAGGACGCTAAAGCCATCTCCAGCCTTATTTTTAGTTCTGCTGTGCATTTACCATCGCTGCATATACTGGATCCGAGGTATTTGAAGGTATTCACCTCTTCAAGCTTGTGTCCATTCATCATGATATTAGTCTGGTTTTCTGTCTCTGCTGTTTACCAAGATTTTGCTCTTATCTGAATTGATTTCCATTCCGTACTTGCTGGTAACTTTTTCTAACTTTGATGTTAATTCTTGCAATGATTGTTCTGACCCAGCTATAAGATCAATATCATCAGCAAAACGCAAGTTGCAAATAGGGCGACCTCCAATCGATATAGACGTGTTGTAGTCATGCAATGTCTCTTGTATGATGTGCTCTAAGTATATGTTAAAAAGTACTGGGGACATTATGCATCCCTGTCGAACTCCCACAGTTAATACTGAAATACTACAATAGATAGATTTATAATAATTTGAAAACAACTAAGTAGTATAACTTAATAAAATAAGTTGTATTCATCCCAACAGGTTTGAAGAAGGATGTAAGAGAAGACAGAGGCTTAAAGAAGACCATGATGAACACTTCAAGGTAAGTAATATTAGAAATTATATTTTTTTAATATTAAACAACAAATAGTTAGAGAATTAGAAATTATATTTTTTTAATATTAAGCAACAAATAGTTCGAGAATTAGAAATTATATTTTTTTAATATTAAGCAACAAATAGTTCGAGAATTAGAAATTATATTTTTTTAATATTAAACAACAAATAGTTAGAGAATTAGAAATTATATTTTTTTAATATTAAGCAACAAATAGTTCGAGAATTAGAAATTATATTTTTTTAATATTAAACAACAAATAGTTAGAGAATTAGAAATTATATTTTTAATATTAAACAACAAATAGTTAGAGAATTAGAAATTATATTTTTTTAATATTAAACAACAAATAGTTAGAGAATTAGAAATTATATTTTTTTAATATTAAACAACAAATAGAGGACAGAATTGATGCCTTGTTGTCGATATCCAATTGCTTCTGAGTAGTTCTATTCATGGCAGTTTAATGCCATTCTTAAAAAAGTGCTGGTCTTCTGATGTTGACTTACTGATCTGTACAGTGAGTGACTGAGGAGGGTATCTGTTAAACCTTTTCATGGCAGTTGAAAGGGAAGGGCAGTATTAAGGAGGTGTTCCACTGTTTCGTTTGGATGAGAACAGTGTGTACAAATATGTAGTTGCCGGGGGTCTTCTTCTGAGTTCGTTCTCAAACTCCTGAAGATTAGCAGGATGTAGTCCGTAGAACGAAATGCGTTGTGTCATGGTTTACAGCATTGCTGCGATATCTGCGCCTGACACATCCGACTTCAGCATGGCTTTGGGTCTCTGACCCTATATGGGATGGGACAGCCAACTCCATCTCATAACCTCCTTAGTCGCCTTTTACGACATGCGTGGAAGGTAAACAGTGTTGCTATTCTTTGCTCCCCTTTCGGGCCCCGACAACACACAGGCGTGCTGGGGTCTTATGCAGCTTAAACAACTATTGACTAGAGTGTCCTGTTTGAGACTGAAATTGATGCCTTTGAGATGTGGATATATAGAATAATAATGAAAACTTAATTGACAGAGAAGGAAATGAACATAGAAGGTCTGATAACACTTGCATATAAAAAAAAACTATTGAAGAAAATAAAAATCAAATACATTCTTCTTCGGCGTTCATTCTCAAACTCCCACTGGATATCTCTTGTATCAGGACCATGGTCCTATTAGATTTCCAGAAGGATGTAGTCCAGAGAATGGAAATGCGTTGTGTATCCGTATTATTTGCGCCAATGGCCCGACACATCCGTCTTCGGCGGGAAATCAAATAAATGATGTTGGACATCTAAGACATGACACTTTGTTGAGGGAGGTGAACAATACAAGTGAGAAGGAAACATTACGAGATGAACATGATACAGTCTATCAGAGTGCTCTACCAAGGCAAGATACAGAGGATATTGGAGGTCCATTGCAGCTAACCATTGTTATGGAGACAGCACTTAATCATGATGAATGATTGGTGACTATCGATCAGTAATGGACTACCATTAATTTTATTTACAATGGAATTCCCTGTATAGCACATCTTCTGCGTTCGTTCTCAAACTCCTGCAGTTTAGCAGGATGTAGTCCGGAGAAAGGAATGCGTTGTGTCATGGTTTACAGCATTGCTGTGATATCTGCACCTTTCGGCTTGACACATCCGGCTTCCGCATGGCTTTGGGTCTCTGACCATATATGGGATGGGACAGCCAACTCCATCCCATAACCTCCTTAGTTACCTTTTACGACATGCGTGGAAGGTAAACAGTGTTGCAGTTTGTCTTCTGTGTTGTGTTTCCCTGTGGCGAAGTTGCAGTGACAGTTTCTTTATGTGTGCATCATGTGTTCACGTCTTTTCCTAAAAAGTGTTTGAAACGCTTATTTTGCATAATTCTGACCTCCATGTACCTCAGCATTCTGCCAAATTTCCCCAGATATTCTAGTCAATAGAAAAAGTCTATATCATTGAAACCTTGCAGACATCTTTTATATCTCAAAAGGGGTGAGAGTGCCAGCTCATGTCCATTTCTGAAAGTTCACCAAACAATCTATGAGATGAGGATGTTTATATTTTCCACATGACTCAACCATCTTAGTCATCTAATGCCAAGTAGTCCCATCATTGATGGTAATTATGCCTAGCGATGTTTGTCATTTTATCCTGCCACTGGATGTTCATTATGTTGTGAAGATAGAGACATATAAACATTAAGATATATTGAGTATGATGTCTATTTTCCTCGGCCGTAGAATAAAGTAGTGAGAACATTATCCTGAGAGATTTGTATCTTCATCTGCAATTTTTCACCTGTCCTTGACAATCTACCAATCGTAGTAACTTTTGGAAATACAGAGAGCATGTAAAATGGTTTGGTCACCTTATGGTATGAACCCAGAAAAAAACAACTCATACTGTATTTTTTCCCGTTAGGGAGTTACAGGGAGATTCCTGTGTGGGACCAATGCTCTAACCTCTTGGCCATGCACCACACCTATGAACCCAGACTAAATACGAATAAAAGCATGTAACAAAAGAATATCTGGAAATAACGCCAAATGTAGACCAAGAAAACAGTGGGTAGAAAACATCAAGATGACCCTGAACAAACATGGACTCAACGCAACCAAGACGACACATCTAGTCATGGAACAATAACTGAGGCTCCCATCCCTACTGTTAACGACAAGTGTGGATACTATCAACCATCATTCACCTGGGGATAGACAATAGTAGCTATGCATCTTATTCATGCGATAATTTCTTTATCTATTGATAGAGTGGTTGTGGTAGCAGAATTGTTTTACTTGGACTTGGTTGAGAAGTTATCATTGAGTTGTCAGTACCTTGACATAAAACTATAGTTTTGTAAAACTTATGCCCAGTGAGAAAATGGTCAAAGGCTGTCACAGAAAATGCCATGCTGGTGATGAGAGATTGAAGGCTATCTTTCTAATGTGAAACCATGTCAGCATCATTAGCAAAAAAGGACTTCCTTGAGATTCTATGGTTTTTGTTTTGTCTCTTAAACAAGCTCAATTGAAAAGTTACCCTTTCAAGACCGAATAAAAACATCATCAGCAGAATCATTGAAGGCGTATTCTAGGACAGCAAAGAAGGTGACGGCAACTACACAGCCTTAACATTCACCTCAAAGTCAGATGTGCTGCCATCAAATCTTATGCTGGCTTTTATGCCTTCATGGAAAGACATGACAATTTTTGTGGGCAACAATGTTCTAGTGTTTTGTAGAGTCCTGGTCAAGTAGAAAGAAACTATTAATATTTGAGACATTGCTTAGCGAGCGCCTACTGATGTGGACATTGCAACATTTGGAATACAAAAAGAGGTATTTGAGATAGGCATAAGTGCAAGTAGGATGGAAACATCATGAGATGGACAAGATACAAGAATGTTGAAGGTAAATTGCAGCCAACCTTCGATGCGGATATAGCACATGATGATGCTTCAATCATTAAAAAAAAATATTACCTATGATTATATAACATACATCTACCATGAATGTGTTCATGGCTACATTTTGTGGTCATACATGACTGAATTATTTTTATATTTTCTGTCCTTCCATAGAAAATCAGCATTAAACATGAGGAAATAGAACGAAAGAGAGAAGTTTTACAGGCAGAGGAGAGACAAAGGTAACCCCCATAGTTTGTAATGTGTTTTCAACTTCAAAGGTGGCTATTTAACCTTTAGCACGCCACTGGAGAAAAACGTCACCATTTTTTCTATTTGTAAACAACTGCTTGTCGCCTATTGCTATGCACTCGTTTAGTGACGAGGAACCACATGACATTTAATTTGTGTTGCCAGTATGATGTACTCACAATTCTACATAATCTAACCGTTGCTGGTCACTGTGTCATCATTTTCTGTCTACATAATCTCATTTTACAGCCACTGTTTTTCATCATTTTCTGTCTATATAATCTCATCTTACAGCTACTTTTGATGCAGTCTGTTATGCCCTGCACAGTCAGAAAATGATGTTCTCATCCTGCCTGAGAGCTGATGGTAGGCATCATTTTTAACTTGATCTGGGTGATCACATTCCCACTTTGATCTGAGAGTGACTTTCATTGCTGCTTTGCCTGCCTCGTTATTTATCTACATAATCTCATCTTATAGCCACTTTATCGTTATTTTCTACTGGGTGGATTTGTGGGGTCACTCTAGCTTTGAATTTCATTATTTTTCTTCAATTCCTAATCTGATTTCATTGAATATATTATATTTTGATCATGACTGTCTTGTCTATACAGAAAAGAAAAAATATCTCAACTTGAAAGTCTATGGAGGGACATTGACAATATTCGACAATCCTTCACTCAGCGACATGACAGTTTTGCACACAAGTCCAGTCTTCCAGAAGTTGTTGATAAGTACAGGACAGTGCTGGAGAAGATATGCACCAACCTTGCAGGCCAGGTAGGGGACTGTCTCAATTGATGATAATGATGAAATAATCCTTTTAGATGTGAACAGGAAGCTCTTGACAGCCTAAACTATCTGACAAAAAGACGGGTTATTCTCCCTGGTGTAGTGGTTGAAACTTTCACTTTGTGCTTAAGACGTCACTGGTTTTAATCCTATTCATGACGTCTTGTTTACAAAGTGGTTTGTTTTGGAGATTGTGGATTATCATTTCAAGTTACGTGCTGTTATTGATTATGGGCCGACGTTGTTGCACTCCAGACAAACCCATTGGTGTTGTTTCCCCTAGAAGTTTCAAAGGGTATTTATGCTGTTTGCTCCTGTGGCTTGCTTGTTACCCTATACCACTCTGCGTTAAGAAAGGGTAACTTCCGCCTGCCATTGCGTTCTCATTTGCCCTTACGTGCTATTTATGCAGGGTATTATATTTTTGAATAGGCCTAGAATTTTGTGAAAACTTCCGATACATACAATCTGGGATGTATGCCTCTTACCAGGTTTACTCCTCCGATATTTTATAATCAAACTAATTGTTCATATAGTATTCGCCTTGTAAGCAAATGAACCATGTTGATAGAACTAAAATTATCGGCTGCGCAAAAGAAATATGAATATAGAAAAAAGCCACCAAAAATGGTTGTAATTTTGGAAGATTATATCGGCAGCTGAATACAGTCACAACTGATCTGTAACACGTATTTTGTTGAACACTAGTGGAAACTGAAACTAGTTAGGTCTACTTTCATTTCCTCGGTTTCCACCGAAGACAGATGTGTCGGGCCATTGACGCAAATCAAACGACAACACAACGCATTTCCATTATCTGGACTACATCCTCTGGAAATCTCTACTAGGACCATGGTCCTGCTACAAGAGATATCCAGTGGGAGTTTGAGAATGAACGTTGAAGAAGAAGATTTCCTCGGTTAGCCAGGTGAATATCGTTTGTTTACAATCGCAATATTTTTGTTTAAAAGTGTACTCTCTACAGGCACCTATAGTCGCAGACAGCTATGGAAATTACATATTGTCAATAAATTTTAGTAACAGAGAGTGCTGTAAAGGTTAAATATTCTTCTCGTTTCTCCCTGCAAGCATCATGTCTGCTACTACCACACTTATTACCAATTTATTCAAATCTCATCTGTGATGTTTCATCATTCCCAGTGTCCACATCCAGCAGGCTCTTATGAAGTGGTTTCAGCACATCCCCTTTAGCCATTGCCAAAGCCCCATCTATGCGTGCGTACCTGGGATACAAGTCTGCTTTCTCATTACCATTAATACTGTTATGTTAGTTAGTTAGTTAGTTATTCCTCAAGGGCCAAAGACGGCACATAGGGCGGATGTCATAGATTTCCATGTCTCTCGTTTCATTGCAATTTGCTTTAGATCTTCATTGTATCTTATACCGATGGTGATACGCTCCCTTGTAATAGTTCTACGTAAAGTTTCTTTTGGTCTTCCTCGTTTTCTCTTGCCTTTTGATGGCCACATCAAAGCTTGACAGGGGAGTCTTTCAGTATCCCTTCGTAGTGCGTGTCCGATGTATTTCCAGCGACGCTTTCTAATATAGATGGATACATATTCTTGTTTTGATTCTTGTCTGACAATTGTTTGATTTGAAGTCTGGCCAACGTATGTTCAGTAGCCTAAGACATTTATTTTCAAAGGTGTTTAGTCTTTGCTCTAATTTTGATGTTGCTTTCCAACGTTCGCATCCATATGTTAATGTTGGAATTATGCAGGAGTTGAAGATTTTGTTCTTAGTGTTTTTGAATGCCAGATATAATACTGTTATGTCCTGGGTATTAAATCCATGTAATGCCCTGGAGGTTGGATTCCTGGATATTAAATCCATGTGATGCCCTGGAGGTTGGATTCCTGGATATTAAATCCATGTGATGCCCTGGAGGTTGGATTCCTGGATATTAAATCCATGTGATGCCCTGGAGGTTGGATTCCTGGATATTAAATCCATGTGATGCCCTGGAGGTTGGATTCCTAGATATTAAATCCATGTGATGCCCTGGAGGTTGGATTCCTGGATATTAAATCCATGTGATGCCCTGGAGGTTGGATGTAGCTATAAATGTTTTCCCACTCTTTGATGTCAGCCATTTTGGATCATTGGAAGCATGGGCTGGGAGTCAATAATTGCTTTTGTGATTGAGGTTCCAGAGATCCATTTAAGGGCAGCAGTAGCTCCATCCTCATACTGGATGATTGTTCCATATACTCCCATTGTTGTCCATAGCGACTTTACCACAATAGCTGACTGTGAGCCCAACCTTCTCTCCACGATGCACAGTTCCATAGGTAAACACAATGATGTAATCATATACAGAGTTAATGACCAATGAACTGATAGATTTCCAGGTGTGCTTTCCATTTTCCCAATATGTAAATCTTTCTAAGAGTAATAATTACTTTGTGAAAGCATGCTATGGTCTGATTGATTGGGCCACATTCTTCTCCTGTTGGTAAGGTCAGAACTGGGGTTACCTCTTCAATAGTCCATTCAGCTTGCACCAGATATGCCACACTTAATTCTTTCCCCCATTATATCTGTGATATTCTTGTGGAGTGAGCGTCTCTGGTCTACAGTGGCATGTATGTATACTTTAGTTTGAGCAAGAGCATGCAGAGAATGTAGTGAGTGAAGTCCAAACATATATCTCTTTTTCACAAGGGGGGTATCCCTGGTACAGCCGAGAACTATCCTAATTCTGGAAACGTTCTAGATGCTCGCATTGCAAACATGAGGGCATGAGGATTCCAAATTCACAGTCGATCACAGATATGACCAGGGCAGATCAAAAGTCTGCTTAACCCTTAGCATGCTCTGTTTACAGTTACGTAATTTCTCTCCTGCCGCTGAATTAATTTTTGGAAATGTTACGTAAACATTGGTGACTGTTTTGAAATCATGATAACTTTTTGTTGCTAGAGATATGTAAATAATATTTGCACATATAAATAAGGAATTGAATTCTGCATATATTGGTGTAAGTTTTGTTTGTGTGTGTGTGATACGAGACGTGTGAGAAAGTGATAAAGACAGACTTTCAGTAAAATCGTTATGTAAATCTAGACCTATTGTATTTTTGGTCGCTCCAAATCTGTTGAATATTATATATTTTAAATAATGAAAACCTTGTGATATATTTTATTTAATCTATTTGAAGGACGTAACTCTCAAGATTTCCACTTTAGAATCACAATCCATAACGATTTCAATAAATATACGATAAAACAAAAGTATATAAAACCCGATTCACTGTCATGTCGCTTCACCTCTATGCTGATAGCTATAGATTGTTCGGATTTCAATGTCATAATCACATGACATCTCCTATCGCCATTTTAGTAACAAACAAAATCTGGCTTTTTTTTTAAAATTCGGATTTCGGGCACAGTGTGAAGGATTTCACCTTCAGGATTCAAGAAATGACACAGTTTGGGCTAAATGTTTATCCTGGCACACTCTAAAGGTTAAGTTGCGCAGCAACCATAGCTTTAAGTACTGCAAGCGCTCTCTTACATCATTGTATCGTTTGTTCAACATGATGGATGTATGATAAACTGATAAAGGGTTACTCTTACATAACACAGTCTGTCACAACATTCAATGTTGTGCCCATCAAAAGAGATTATGGGTAGGTCAGCCTTCACTATACATTTGTTCAGTTAGCATCATAGCATTCCTTCTTTCTCAAGGTTGACCTGGCAACTTAATTCCGTAACCAGGTGTTGATATGGCATCTGATGTCTCTCAGATGTCTTGGGACATCTTCTGTTATTCTGAGTCAGTCTTGTAGGTTAGAACGCCACCAGCAAAGGTCAACTTCCATTACTGTCCAAGAATTGAATATTGGCTATCTTTGTTGTAGATGTTAAATACAGGTGGTAGGAATAGTCATGTGAGTGATATTCTAGGCAAGCTGCATGCCAGTTTGTTAAGAAAGACAGTATGTATGGGGTAACCCAAGTACAGTGAGCCCACTATACCTTTCCAGAAAGTATTAGAGATCCATCACTTGCAGTACATCATCAGTAGATAATGTCCAGATAAACATTTAAACATGTGCAAGAATTTAAACACCTTAGTGTTTTGTTCACATCAAATAGAAGACTTGATACTTTAAGCTAATGAAATTAATTATCAACTGTTACATGTTACATACTCTATATGGCAGTTACAGTGTTTGACTCTCAGACCATGTGTGTATATATTTAATATGTATGATACGCTACCAATGGTGACAACACATTTCCATTTTCTGATCTGCATCCTGTTTCTTCTTCTTCAGCGTTCATTCTCAAACTCCCGCTGGATTTCTCTTGTAACAGGACAATGGTCCTACAAGATTTCCAGTTCAATATAGTCCAGAGAATGGAAATGCGTTGTGTTGCCGTTTTATTTGCGCCAATGGCCCAACACATCCGTCTTCGGCGGGGATCTGCATCCTTCTGAAAATCTAATAGGACCATTGTCCTGCTACAAGAGAAATCCAACGAGAGTTTGAGAATGAACGCTGAAGAAGAAATATCAATATGAAATAATAATAATTGCTGCCCATCACGGGCACTGATGACAATAGTCTCAGACTGTGCTGTTGTGCTTCTTGCTGAGATGACTGGGAAATCAAATTTTGGTGTAGGACATCATGTTACCAATGTCAGACATGGACACTAATTAAAGAACATGAGAGAAATCTTGGCACATGTGAAATGAGAATACCTAAGAAAAGAATGAAATAAAATAAGAAAAGTTTGCTTAAGGAATAAAGATATCAGAAATATAAAAAAAAAATTAAATGACGTCATTTTATGAGTGTCCATTCAGCACTCCCATATTCTGTAGCTATAGGAAACACTTAATAAATCAGACAGAATTGGTGTCTTTCAGATGTGAATATGTAGAACATCGTGGAAGTGAAGAAATAAAGGTTTCTGACAATTACTTTGTATGAAACAACAACAAACTATTAAATGAAATAAATATCAAACAAATACATTATTTTGGATATATTAAAAAAGACATGGCACCTTGTTGAAGACCTAATGTGAAGATAGTTTTGATGTGAGGTGAGCAAGAGGGAGGCACAGATACAAGTGAGAAGAAAGCATGAGATGGACAGGATACAATCAGCGTGTGTCTTCAAAGCAAAAAACAGAGGATGTTGGAGGTTTGTTACATGCCTCCCTTTTAAGGCATCATTAATGCCTGGATGTCCATCACATGGCAGGCACATAACATTTTTATAGACATATTCCCAGTGCTTTGGTATGTGACATCCTGATTGCTGGGGTCTCTCGTAGCTGATTACCTCCGTCTTCAGCACTTTTACTTTCTAAGGTAGACTGGTCTTGCTTATGTTAGGATGGCCTAGCCAGACTTAGTTTTCAGCCACTGGTGGCATGCTTAAGTCTCGACAAGGAGCTGGCCCCAATGAGGAATTCATAACCAATAACTTGCATGTATTCAAAGCAGTGATTCAAAATTATGCCAAATTATTTAAAGCCAAATCTCAAAAGCTTTGTTATCGACATATGTCTTAAAAACAGATGTATACATTATTAGTATCATAACCTGATTGACTCTCAATTGTACTGTAATACTGATATGATTTCATTGCCTGTAGGTGCAAGTAGCAGAAAATCTTCCCAATATTGATGAAAGCATAAACAAATTTGAGAAAGACAAGGAGAAGAGTTATGAAGCTCTTAAATTTCTTGATAAACAGATTGGTAAGGATTATAAATTTGACATGCCGATTCAATCAAGTATCATGTCCAGTTGAGTATGTGGTCATGTTTCTTAACAACTCCCGGTCTCTTGTGTTGTTTTAAATTTAGTTAGCATGACAACATCATGCCATGATGACAACCCAATCTCTTGCTGCTTGCTGTTTCTTCTGTTCATCTTTCCCCATGATCCTTCCAGTGTTTACTAAGAGGTAAATATGAAGTTGATTATAAAGATTACTGAATACAGCCTAACTATCAATATAAATAAATCAGAAATAACAATAAAACAAAGACAATTTTCAACATGTCGGTCCTATTGGGACCTTTGTCAAGAAACAAAAACCAATTAAGCTATAACTTAATTGGTTTTTAAAATAAAACAACTATAAAAATACAACAATGTCAAGACTTGGACAATGGTTTCCCTATGAAAACCATTGCCAAAGTGGCCATTTTGTCGTGGCTTTGAGATTAGGTGTGTTCAATTGACAGACAGAACTGGGTTTGGGAAAAAATAATGAGATTGAAATGCAAAGTATCAAGGGGAGGGCAGGGGGCGGGAAATAAAAGGGAAAAGATAAAGAAATTAGTACACAGGGGGAGACTACAAATAGATACAGAGAACATACAAATGTGCAAGGAAGAATAGCATTAGATAGCATGTGGAATGGATTTACATGAAAATATATGTAACCCCCCCAGGGGGGGGGGGTTACAGACCTGACATTTTCATTACCCAGACATGACTTAAATAACCTGTGTGGAGGCTTGGATTTCGCATCTGGTTCAAGGATACCCTTTCACTATTAGACTTTTGCCTTGGAGGCATGCTCTGATTGTAACTTGTCCATCTCTTGATGTTTCCCTCCCACTTGTATATCTACCTACCTCTTGCTTGCCTGCCTGTAACTCTACCCTCAGGTAAGGTCTTCAACAAGGTGTCATGTCTTTTAATCCTTTCAGTGCCAGCCGCTTAGAAAAATACTCTGGGCTTAATTCCCAGGGTAAGGGAAATAGCTTCACAAAAATAAGACGTGATTGTGCAAGAAAGTTAATCGAAAATACAATTTGCAATCGATTAACGATTAACAGATAAATGGAATAGGTACTGATCTGTGAACATATCTTTGTGAATGTCACGTAAGAATCTGCTGGCAAGAATCTCTTCATCATCAGTGGGAATTATGTGATAGGAGACACAAGTAAGAAATAGAGACAAGACTGATGGGTGGTAGGACAGACATTCCTCATGAGGATCCTTAATCATTGTATTGTCCATTTGTTTTTACTATGGACCTCAGTTTTAACAGAAATGTCTTGATTTTTGGTTATTATATACTGAATCAATGCACATTTGGTTATTATATACTGAATCAATGCATTTTTGGTTATTATATAATGAATCAATGCATTTTTGGTTATTATATACTGAATCAATGCATTTTTGGTTTTTATATACTGAATCAATGCATTCTTGGTTATTATATACTGAATCAATGCATTCTTGGTTATTATATACTGAATCAATGCATTCTTGGTTATTATATACTGAATCAATGCATTCTTGGTTATTATATACTGAATCAATGCATTTTTGGTTATTATATAATGAATCAATGCATTTTTGGTGTTTCTAAATTGGTACAA
Source organism: Meghimatium bilineatum (assembly GCA_034231615.1). NCBI lineage: Eukaryota > Metazoa > Mollusca > Gastropoda > Stylommatophora > Philomycidae > Meghimatium > Meghimatium bilineatum. The sequence goes on along the minus strand of CM067304.1, from coordinate 27,240,813 downwards.
ATATCCTCAGAGTTGACTGAACAGAATGTGAAAGCAAATGAAGAGAAGCAGAAAGAATTAGACAAGAGGAAAGCACAGAAGGAAGAAGATGTAAGTTATCAATGTATTTCATCTTCTTGATTTGTTTAGACGTTCACATTGATGACTCTGACAAAGGTATCAGAAAAAACTTGTCTCCTAGCCGTGTTGTACATTTTTTCGTGATAGGGGATGACCAGTACTACAATTAACACTAGCCAAACACACCAACCCACTAAATAACAATCTAAAAGAAAAAAAAGGACATACATACATAAATAACAATACAGTAGTGGAATGGGTATATTCCTGAATTGATTGCTCGCACTTGTTTTTGTATTCTTAATTGGTCTCTTTTTTCCTTGGTTACACTATATTTTGTTTCGCATTACAATTTGTTTCATTATTTATGTGCACCTGTTAAACAGAAAAGTACTGTATTATTATCTACAAGTACTGTAATCTTATTACTGGCAGAGTGTTAAATAATGGTAGATGATGGTTTTGAAGCTACTAGTACTGTGGTCTTGTTACTGAGTGATTTAGAAAAATCCAATCAAGAGTTTTTTTTTTTGTTGGTATGTGTAAATAATTTCTCTGTATCTTTTATTTTTTGCAGGATAAACGACAACAAGCGGCTATAGCTGATAATATGGCAGGTATGTAGATTAGTTAGCTATTGATGGTACATGTGAGTGATGTTGATGTGTACCTGTCGGCGCAGTGGTTATGAATCATGTCTGTTATTGGATGAGTCCTGTCTGTTGTTGTATCCATCAGTTGTTTCATGTCTTCAGCTTGTATCAGGGTTGTAAGAAGGCACAGTTAAATTATCTAGGTATGATCATGATGATAAAGTAATCACTTTAGCAGGAGCAGGTGATGATGTTCCTCCTTCGCAAGCGAAGATGAACATGGCATGAAAAACATTAATTAAATGTTAGTTGGGAAAAAAAATTATTATTGGTAATTAACTAATTTGGTTTGTGTGTTCGTAGATGTCCGATTCGTGCACGGAAAGTTCTATTGCAGTGCATGCAGGTGTGCTGAAGGTTCGGGGTAGAAGAATTTTCAGATTTGTCCTTCATCTTGTGGATTGCCCGCAGTGTTCTTTCTTTTTCAAATTGCAGGAGCAGGTAGCACTTAACTGTCCATAGCCTTTCTAATAAAGGCATAGGTCCTCCTCAGTTCAGTAATAACAGGGTTTGCATAAGGTTTGCTGTCTCAAAGGCGTGGTTGTATAAAGGGGATTTATGGATATATGTTTAGTTCCCGAAGGGATTTATTCCAGTGTGGCAGTATTCTGAAATCATCATGTCCTGCCAGGAGCATACAATGTATCTCTAGTTCATTCTTCTGTCAGGTCTGTTGACCCATCTGCAGTGATGGCACGGCTAGCATTCCCTGCTACAAAAGGCCAACGTTGTGATGTCTGTTCATATGTATCTCTTCGTCATCCATGAGAATCATTTGATAGAAGACAAAATTAAGAAATCGATACGAGACAATGGTGATTTTTTTTTTTCACAGGTGGCAGGTTGTCACCCAGCTTCCCAACTATCCTTAGTCACCTCCTGCGACGTATCTGGAAAGAGAGCAGTGGCCCTATTATTTGCATCCTGAACTAGAAATCCAGGCACTGGTTCCCACAGTGTTTAGGGAACAAGACTATATCTTTTTGGATTTTAATGTTATTTAATGTACTGTTGTCTCCAGGAGAAATGCCAACAGGGAGCTGAAAGTACACACGTGGCTCCATCAAAGACATGTACATTGTTAAGATATTGAAGAAGTTGGAATTGTTCTGGAAAATAGTAATGGAGGAGATTGACAATTAAAGGATAGGATGAGGAAAATATACATATAATGGACTATGGGAACTAACAGTAAATATACTCTCCACCATCTATAGAAATGGAACTCCTATGAGAATTCCAAGAGTGTATTGCTATCTGTTCAGAAAATAACTAATCACCATCAGTGATAAGGGAGTTTAAAAAGTGCAGAGGATTGGCCTAAATTGTGCTTCAGTTTTCCCTATGTACTCCGCCCCCTTGTAATGATGTGCCATGCTGCCTGCCAAAAGTACCACTCATAGCTTTATACAAGGGATATCAGAAAAAAAATAAGACATCTGGAATTTAACTTGTGACCTCTTGAGCACAAGGCAATTGGCTCAACTACTGTGCCATGGATATCTTTGCTGCTATTGTGGAGCACATGGCCGTGTGGTTAGAACGCCATTCTCAGACCCTTGAGGTACCGGGTTCAATCCACGGTTGGGACAGGATTTTTTCTTTTGGAGATATAATCAAAATCCTTCCTGTATATATCGTGGCATCTGCTATGGCAAAGAGACCTTTATTTCCACAGCTCATAGATAACCTCCCTGCACTCCTTCACAGGAAAACATTCAGTAAAGAAAGTTTTTAAAAAAAAGTTGTTATCAAGGATCAAAGCAAACAACCTTAGTGTTATTATCTAATCCATAGACTCTAGTTCTGTCTGTGTACTCACTTCAGTTTAGATGACTACTAGTTTTCTGGAAACTATTAACATTTTGTTGTGGTGTTTACAGTGCAATCCTTGGCTTTTATCTTGAAAGAGTATGATGCTAAGTCCAAGGGACTGGCCCAAGTAGAGACAGCTATTCGCCCATTTCTTGAGAATGCTCAGGTATGTATGTTCAAGCAATAATTATTTCTGTTTGATTCTTCTATTTTGACTGGGTTCCGTAAGGAGAATAAAAGTTAGTAAAACTGCCACCTGCTATTCATGTCATAAAGAGCTTCTAAGGAGATTGGGCATGATTTTGTCTACCTCACCCCAAGATTTCCTTTGAAGATGCTTAACCATACTACTGGAAAGGAACCTCTTATATGTGTAACATGCCTTGAGATTGCAAGAAAGGTATATAAAAATTAAATCCAGAGCAGACTTCCCAGCTTATTGCATTGCACCCTAAAGCCACATTGAGTAAAATAGTCTTACTATAGACTACACTTTATTTCACTTACCATAAACTATACCATTAATTCACTTACCATAAACTATACTTTTAATTAACTTACAATAGACTACACCTTCCATTTACCACAAACTATACATTAACACCACTTACTATAAACTACATCTTCACTTATCAAATGGATAGGTCTCCTTACAGATTTCAAAACTTGTTTGAGAGTAGTAATATCACTTAGCAGAGAATGGTGTCCCACAGTTGTGGAGAAAGAAGTGCAGGCTTTGGTCAGTGAGAATGCCAAATAGGGGAATGTGATTATATACACTGATGGATATGTGATTAGACATGTTCAGTAGCATGACCATGGAGATTATAGCGGTGACCAGTGCATTAGAGTGGGTAGGAACACAGAAGGTAATGCAGGTCTGCATTTTGAGTGACTCTATGAGTATGATTAGGAAGGCACAAGTGGGTCTCGTTCGCGAACAGTGGATAGTGGCCTTGAGAATGGCAAAAGTGGTTACATGCCAGACCTGGACCCTGACAGAGAAACTAGAACAAAACCTCACTGTATGTGAAATGAAGTGCATGAGAACAGCACTGGGGGTAACCAAAAAATATAGAATAAACAATGCCACTTTAAGAAATCTGATGAAAGCAATATTGTGTCAAGAATACATGGACACACAAAAGATCAAATGGTTCGGCCACCTAATCAGATTGCATTCCATCGATAGCCGTAAAAAATAATCTGAAAAGAGAAACAGGGGAAGACCCAGATGAAGATGGATAGATGACATCAAAGAAATACTATAACTTCAGGGCTGTACTATGGCAGCAGCATCACAGATAGCTAAAGAAAGACTTCAGCTCCCCATGACGCCTAGCGGCACACATGGATAGAGCTCCCCATGACGCCTAGCGGCACACATGGATAGGACAAGACCATTTACTTCCTTACCATAACATATACCTTTATATCAATTGTCATAAACTATACCTTTACTTCACTTCCACAAAATATACCTCCACTATATTTACCAGAAAACAAATAATACTGAATTTGAGAGAAAAATATTTCTGACCAAAAAAACAGATGTTTTGACTAAATTATGGTTGACATGGAATTCCCAAAACATCTCACATTTAATCACAATGCTGTGTCACAAACAAGAGGCAGCAGTAAAAATTGATGGAACAATATTAGAATGGTTTAATGTATATAGAAAAGAGTTAGACAAGGATGCACACTATCACCGCACCTGTTCAACATCTGTGCTGAAAACATAATGAGAAATGTAAAAGACAACGTGACATTTGCTAACTTCTTACCATTGTCGGTCTGCAAATCCCAGAAGTCAGATATGCTGACACCACAGTTCTCTTAACAACAAACGAAGATGATCTAAAGCAAATGTTACTATCAACAACAAAAATACAGTGAAGCCCAAAACCTGTTCTTAAATATGAAGAAAACAAAAATTATGACAACAGATAAAGTAATTGTGCAACCAAAGATAATAATTGATAATTTGAACTAGAGGACGTGAACAAATTTCGAGTATTTTGCACAACCATAAATAGCTCAGGAGACTGCGCTGTAGAAATCAAGATAAGAATTGCAATGGTGATAGTGAAACTTGCTCAAATGAAAAATCTTTGGCAAGGTACCAGCAGCATAGCCAAACTTTATATGATCAGAACATGCATATTTCTGTGGCAATATACAGTTGTGAGGCATGGACATTAAATAAAACAGTAGCAAAGAGAGTCGCTGCTTTTTAAATGAGGTGCTACAGAATTTTACATATACCATGGACAGCTAAGAAGATAAATCAAGAAGTGTTCAGATCAATAAACATCAAGGAGAGCTTGCTCCATAACAACATCATAATAAGAAAGCTGAGTTTTTTGGTCATATCTTCATCAGCGTTCATTCTAAAACTTCCGCTGGATCTCCCTTGTAGCAGGACCATGGTCCTACTAGATTTCCAACAGGATATAGTCCAGAGAATGGAAATGCGTTGTGTCGCCGTTGTATTTGTGCACATCCGTCTTCTGCGGATTTTGGTCATATACAGAGGCATAACAGCACGGAAAGATTAATAGCTGAATGCAGAGTTATTGGCAACAGGGGAAGAGGGCCCAAGACAGTGATATATCAGATTGTTTAAACATGTCTAGCTGCGGAAGGTCACCTCACCCAGAATCACGGAGTGTTATGAGAATTCATAAGGAAGACCACTTTCTGGAAAGAATATATCACAACATGATGATGAACTGTTTTTATATTGTGTGGTTTTCTTTTTCAGAACAAAACCTTCAGGTTCAACATCCAGCGAGCTGTCAATACACCAATCAATGCTATCTCTGATTATAGTGGCCCTCATTTGATGGATAAATTGAAAAAGCTAAGAGATATACTGCATGGAAATATTGCCAATTTGTCTGGTAACAAGGCATATAGTGTTACTCCAGAAGTGCTTTTGTTTTGTCAGAATTTGATAGCAAAAATGCTAGTGGTGAGTCAGGGTTCTTATGTTGAAGTAAGAATGTGTTCATGATTGTTCAGTGGGAGTGTAAAAATAATTGAGTGTGATGTGTTTGTGGGTCCATTTCTTATGTTGAAGTGTGTGGATCCATTTCTAACGTTAATGTTGAAGTGTATATTTGTAGGTCTTTTTGTGAAGTTGAAGTGCTGTTTGTATGTGGGTCCATTTGTAATTTTGAATTGTATGTTTGTGGGTCAATTTGTGATGTGATTTTGAAATGTATTTTTTGTTAGTCCATTTGTAATGTTGATTTTCTTCTTAGCATGCATTCTCAAACTTCCGCTGGATCTCTCTTGTAGCAGGTCCATGGTCCTATTAGATTTCCAGCAGGATGTAGTCCAGAGAATGGAAATGTGTGTGTCACCGTTTTATTTGCACCAGTGGCCACATTCGTCTTCAGTGGGTAATGTTAATTTTGAAAAGTATTTTTGTGGGTCCATTTGTAATATTGATTTGGGAATGTGTTTTCGTGGGTCCATTTTTAACATTGCCTTTTAAATGGTTTTGTTTTGATCCCCAGGAAATATGAGCAATTAGCTGTTACTCCCAATTTGCAATCTGAAGTTTTTTCCAGAGCTTTATTTTGTACCCAGAAGACTAATTCCCAGTGTGCAATGCTTTGAGAAGAGATTCCTACTCAGAGGGAGTAAATTTTAGACACTTTTCTTTTATAGACAGACATGTCTACAACTGGACCTTGTGAAGATGTGTGGTGCGGCAAGCTATACATTCCCTGCCCTCCAATTATGCAGTGCTAAGATGTTTGCCTGATTCTAGGCTCTCACTGGGAATTCTCACATCCTACACATAGTTGCTTTTCATCTCGATGTACCACCTGTTCATAATTCTGGGCACCACATACACATTGGCAGCTAGGTCCATGGTCTGGGCTGGATCTCATCTGGTCATCGTGATTTGCAATGATGGGTTCTCTGAATGTTGCACCACAAAAGAAAATATAATTGTTCAGATGATATGCTGCGAATCTTAAACAAGAGGAATCAATTAACCCTTCCAGCCCCAGCCAATAATAAAAAACTCCAGGGCAGGGGGAACAACTCCGCAAAAATATGGAGTGATTGTGCAAGAAAGTGAATAAAAAAATACAATTTTCAATCAATTTTTATGATTCAAAGTTCAATCATAAGAGTGTACCATGCAATGTGCCGCTTTATTGTGAGGAATGTAGTACATATGGGGTAACCCGATTACAATGAAATAAATCTTCTACAAATTTACAACCTGTTTAATCACAGTTTTACTGCAGTCACCTGTTATAATAATTTTAGTGGCTGAATGAAATTATGTCCTGTGTCTAAAACAATCTTGCAGGGAACAATGGAAGGTGGAAGAAACATTGGGGGAGAAAGTCCTAGATTGACATAATCAAGCATAAACAGGACTTGAATTGTACACATCCTTCAACACTATGAGCCTAGAGGGTTTGGTATAACTAGCACTACTAATTATTTATAGACTATTGCCCCTTTTTAAAAATTAATATTTGAAAGTGTCCTTTGCCATGAGAGTTTTGTGTGATAGTTTTATTCATATCTTCCTATGTTTTTTGTAATTCAGAAAAAAGGTGAGGAGCAGGTTACTTCTAAGCATGAATCTGCCTTTCCAATTGGCACAGTAGTTGTTGCCCTCTGGCAAGAGTTTCCAGTCGTTGGCGAACTGTTCCTGGCACACTTACAATCTCTGTGCCCTTATGTGCTACCCATGTACCCTCTACGCCAAAAAGACCAGTCAAGCATAGAGTATCACAAGTGAGTATTTTACACTCGTCACACTTTTTTCAGCGATATCTTACCTACAGCCACATGTTTTTCAGCCAAATATTGTTCACAGTCACACCATTTTCAGCCATATATTGCCCATAGACACATGTTTTTCAGCCACATATTGTTCACAGTCACATCCTTTTCAGCCATATATTGCCCATAGCCACATGCTTTTCAACAAATCTTACAGCAATACTCTTTTCAGCCCAATTCCACACTATTTTTTTTTGCCATTATGAATTTTATGAATCAGAATGAAGCTGATAAGATTTGAACCAGGTCTGTTCAGTTGGCATCAATTCACTCCAAAACTTTCAAAAGAAGTTAACACGCTTTTTCAGAATTCAACAAAGCCACATCCCTAAAAAAAATGATACAATTTAGTCCAGACATCTAACATAAATACTCTCATGTTACCTGTCGATCAAGACACAGACAACAATAAACACACACACACTGAAGATGTAAGTAAATTCCTTGAGAACCACAAGTAGATACCATTAGGCATATCTACTAAAAAGACCTTTAGTCCATTTTACAATTATGATTATTGATTTCTTGCAAATATAAATAACACTTTTTTTACGATTGATTATTTTAAGATTTCTTTAAAAATCAACCAATAAATTTAGTGAGACTTTCAGATGCTTAAAATTAATAAGCTTTACAATAACATTTTTCTCAAAACTGTTCTAAAAAAAATGGTCAATTTTTCTGTTTGATTTTGTCTAGCACTAACAGTGTAACTCACCCATTTTTAGGTTTAAATAATAACCAAAGTCCCAGACGATATCCTAAGGATAATGTACTGTTGTTACTGTTACTAATAAATTGTAAAAAATACTAAATGTAAAATATTGTAAATGAATTATGAAAGAGAAACAATGACCTTTTTAGTGTGAACGTATGTATATGTGAATATTTTTAAATGTTTATTTATGAGTGTTTACATTTTAATACTTGTTTTATGTTTATGTAGGAACATGTTTGTATAAATGCATGTACATATTTATGTATGTCTTTGTGTGATTGTACATATGCACACATTTGTGTGTATAGTTAGCATCATTGACTTCTTCATCTGTGGTCATGCTATACCGTCAGGCCTGTCGTCAAGACGAAGTCCACTGTCTTCTCCACGTCAGAGTGGCTGCCCCATAGCTTTTGCCTCAAGTCTGTATCCTCTGGCCAGGTCTGCTGTCTTTGCTCTTTGTATGTTGGGCAGTCCTGAAGTATGTGTTCCTGGGTCTGGATTCCGGATCCACATGGACATTCATCTGTGTATTCATTATTGACATTCATCATTGAAATGAAGCATGTACTTAATTAGATTTGGGCACTCTTGATTCTTGACTCCTTTGTGTGCATATCCCCCCCCCCCCCCATAACCACTTGCCTCTGCTGATTTGTGTTTGTCAACAGTGCATGTGAGTGCACCCTTTTAACAAGCACCATCATTGCTTAACCCTTTCACCACTATGAGTTTCCATATTGTCGATTCCCCATCACTAATACAAGGGACATAACTCCAAATTGTCAATATGATAATGTTAAAAATGCATTTTCTTTCAAGCTGTTCATCATATCATACTTAGAATTGGAAGATCTACAGAAAAATCAATAGTATTGCATGAAATTATATCAAAGATAAATTAAAACTTATATATATTTTTTTAATGAATTGTCAAACTCAACATAATGTGAGGAAATTTTTCTTTACATGGAAGGGGGGGGGGGGTGGTGCCGCTGCATGGTGGAGTCATATTGAGATGAAAATAGTGAGATAAATTCTTGCCTCTTTTTCCCAAACAGAATGATAGGCCTGTAACATTGAACCCGTCATCTGTACTCCAATACATGCCATACTTAAGCAGAATACTCAGGCCCATCATAATATAAATATAAAAAAGACATTTGATTTAACTGGCAGTTACAGATGTCCAGCGCGTCTTTTTTCCTTGCTTGTTCTTTGCGTTATGTTACATACAAATATGTTTAGTCAACTGAAAATTGATAAACTCATCATCGACAATGATGGTAAAGTATTCATAACGTGTGGCAATCTCATCAAGATTATGTGCAGGCCCAACGTTTTCTACAAAATTCTCAACTTCTATTATAAAAAAACATGTCACTTCAGCAGATGTCACAATTAGTACTGTGAATTTCCTTCTCGTTGTTGGAAACATCTATTTAACAAGGAACTTTCCATGTTATATTTGGTACACAAATTACCTACATCATGCGTATGTCCATTGTAACTACGGCTGTCATCATCAGTATACATACAAACAATATTCTCCATTGGAAATTTCATATTAAATCAGTCCGACATAATTCCATGATGTAAATACACAGAGAAAATGTGAACTGTGACCTACGCAAAGGTCACTGATTAACCCTGGGCAGACTAGAAATAGTATCCCACCACATAGCAAAATAGTATTAAATGAGAAAAACTTAAAACAGGTGAATAGTTTCAAATATTTAGGATATTAATAACTTCAGATGGTAAATGCAAGACCGAAATTATAAGCAGAATAGATCAAGCAAAAGCAGCATTCCATAAAATGAAAAATATCCTATGCAACAAGTCCATACTAGAAAACGTTTCCTCAAATGCTACATTGAACCAGTGCTACTCTATGGAAGTGAAGCATGGACAATAAATAAGACATCACAAAAATCATTGGAGGCAGCGGAAATGTGGTTTATTCAAAGAATGTTACACATTCCTTGGGCGGCAAAGATTACTAATGAAGAATGTCTTCAAAGGATGGATGTTGTGAAAAGATGCATTATTGATAATATAAGAAAAAGACAGTCAACATTTATTGGGCACATAATGAGTAGAGGAGGCATTGAGAATATAGTGACAACAGGAAAGATAGAAAGGAAAAGATCAAGGGGAAGACTAGAGAAAATATATTGGACAGTTTGATTAAATGGCTTTGATTGACGATACCAACAGAGATGATGACATATATGGAAGATCAATGTACATGGAGAAATATGATCACCAACACCATACGGCACTTTATGATGATAACGAGACTAAAAATGTAATATCGATCGCAATGAAACCAAATAAAAACCTTGCCACAACTAGATTTCTACCAGTAGAAGACAGCGACTGTAAATGGGAATGCGGTAAAACTAAACACAATTATTATCACACTCTTTTATGTTTTTAATTGTCAACTATGCTGGGAGCAGTAATGAGGTTGTTACAGTTTAATTCTTGTTCATTTATTCGTTTCTTGATAAGGTTCCCATTGGACTGCAACACAGAAAAGTCATTGTTTCTTTGTTATTTTTCATTTACAATATTATGCATTTAGTTTTTATTATTATTTGTAACAGTACAGAATTCTTAATTTTATCATTTCCCATTTTTTTGTGTAGGGGTTCATCACCTATACTTCTGGATCCACAAATTTTTTTTTAAATATCAAACTATATTACTTGAATCATAGTCTTATTATTTTGAGTCTTTTTTATCACTGTTGCTTGATAGGAAACTCAAATCATAGAAAATGTGGATCTAGATATTATCAGATATCAGTTCATCTGAATCAAGTCAATCCTCTATACTTTTAATCTTCACAGTTTCCATTTTCAAAATATTTTATGTGGAAGTCTATATCCCATCAACAGAACATAAGCAGATTTTTAGAGATTGGCATGGCCTACAGAAGGATGAAAACTCACAGCTCTGGATAAAAGAAACAAGCCCAGGGCAACACACTGGCAGCATCTGCTATTGAGAACATTTCAGACACTTTGGACACATGAAATATACATTTTGAGTACATGAAATATCAGACATTTTGAATACATGAAATCCACTGAAGACAGATGTATCAGGCTATTGGCGGAAATAAAACGGTGACACAGTGCATTTCCATTTTCTGGACTGCGTCCGGCTGGAAATCTAATAGGACCATGGTCCTGCTACAAGAGAAATCCAGCGGTAATTTGAGAATGAACGCTGAAGAAGAAGAAGAAGAATACATGAAATAATGTGTTTTTATTGAGTGTTCAATGGAGACCTTGTGTTTTACTTGACATTTATTGCTTCTCTTGTAGGTCACTTGGATACAAGGTGTCCGAAGATGGTACAATCGAAGAACAGGACAAATTTTTAAGGCGTATGTCGGGTCTTATGAGAGGTTACTGCTCCTGCATGGTGGCACACCTGCCGCCTGGTGTTAATTCACCACACCCACATGGATTAGACAATGCTTGGAAGTGGCTGGCTCGGACTATGAACCTTGAGCCACACCCAGACATAACTGCTACTTTGATCTATGATATTCTGTCAGTAACTGGTCATGCACTGTTTAAGGAGTACCGAATCCAATTTGTTAAATTGCTATACTGTTTATACAAATACTACCTTCCAAAATTGGAGACTGTCTCAGTTACAAATGCAGCAGTTGAGAGGCTCAAGATTTTTCTGGACTCGGCAATGCAGAACTCAAGTATACCTCCACCAGATGGTTTGTTGTCTGCCAACTTTTTCTTCAAGCAGCCTGATCCAGTATAGTGTTTAATTTCTTGTGTATAAACCAGGTTAGATTGACTGCCATTTTCTACAGCGTTTCTATCATGGTACATAAGCAGTATAAATATAAACTGAATTAGGTCAAAATATTACCAGTATGTAAACATAGCATACTAGCAATAAAACACAAGGACATGTGATAGTAGATTTCATCAGGACGAATAAACAATGGGCAACAAATGATGTTCCCACAAAAATACTTCATCTGGTTGGATTTGATTGTAGCTGCTAAATCTAGGCTAAATTTAATTTGGAAAAGCAATATCTGTGTTAGAGTTAAAATCAAACTAGTACTTTCTATTGTGTTGTATGGATGTGAGAGTGGGACACTCACTGCAGACAGGGAGAGATGCTTACAGGCCTCTTTGATTACAAATGTTACAGGTTAATTAAATTAATCCATTATAGAGAGCATAAGACAAATGTGCATATAAGAAATAAAATAGAAACATACAGGTCCACAAGAACAATTACTTTCATTAGTGAAATGATGAAAATCGTACATGATTTGGACAATATTCTGACATAATTCCTTGTCAAAAATGATACTACAGGGAAAACTAAAGGTGGAAGAAGCAAAGGAGGACAAGGAATAGTATGGGCAGACAACATCAAGGACTGAACAGTTTCGTTGCTAGTATCTCATGTTTACTACTTGTAATAATTTAATCTATTTCTGTTTACACTCGTATTCACTTCATCTTACCAAAGCTCTCAAATGTGTTGGATTGTTCTTGACACTGGTGATTTATCTAGCAGTAAATTAAGTGTCAAGAGATGATTCCCATTTGGGCATTTTCATTGTGTTTATGGCTACATGTCCATTGGTATTTTAAAAGTAAGTTCTTTCTCAACATCCGTCAATATAAGCAATGTCATTTGCAAGTTGCATAGAGGTCGGCCACCAATTGAAATCGTTGAATGATGGTCTGCAGTTTCTATATGTTTATACCATACTTCAAGTGTAAATAAAAATCTGTATAATTATCCCTGTGTCTGTTTTTTTCCGCCTCAATATTTCCTGATTATTCATATTTTTTAGTGCTATCATGTTTGTGGGTTGCGATAGTGCAGTGAATAGAGCAGCCGTTATTGAACGCCATGGTTGAGGGTTTTAGCCCTCTCACATCTTTTTTTATTTTTATAAAGGGGATTCTTTCTGAGATCTTTTTTCATTATTGCTAAAAGCTAAGGAGTTATGTGCTATGAGTGGTTCTCTCTGCAGTAAAGAGCTCCACTTCATTGAGATGATAGGAGTGCATATGAGGTAACCTGAGTATAATGAAGTCAGTCCTCTACATATTTTCAGCATGTTTATACAATCACAGCAGATCCAATAAATTTGCATACTAAAGATGGCTTCCAATATCAACCAGGGAAAAAAAGAAAGAAATTGACCCTGCAAAAAATTTAAAATATACACTGACAAGATAAGCTGAATTGACATGCACTGGTTTGCACGATGAGATTAAAATGTTTGCTCCAAACAGAAAAGATTGAGAAATACATCACAATAAAGAAACCTAAGATACAATTTCAACATCTGTCAAGTTCATGTGAGTTGGGGACTATTTTGAGTGTCTCACGAGCCCTTCCACCATGCAGGCACATCTTCACTTGGTCCTGATCTCTGATCATACACAATGTTACTCATCTTGTCAGATCCGACTTACTAGTGGTCAGCCAATAAAAGTTGGATCATCCAAGATGAGTGATGCAAGCTGTAACCATAGTGCAGGAAATATTTGAAGAAGGATTTGATATAGGTGGGAAAATTATTATAAATCAGCATTTCAGCGATGAGAAATAAGTTCCTGATGAAAGTGGTGGACACACATCACTGCTCACGGTCAGCATCTACCATAGCTTTCATCATCAAGTGTCGTCTCTACAGCGAAGGTTCACCAGTTCTATAGCATAACAGTCATAACAAACATTAGACCTGTGCTCTAACCATTGACCATGGATATATCATTGGCTGCAACAGCGCAATTATGGGTTAACCCATAGGTCTTATTAAATCTAAAGTCAGTCACTGATAAAGTAAATTAAAGTAGGAAGCAAGAGGATAAATAAAAAATTCTGAGACCAACGGGAATTGAATCAGTCCGTTCTAACGGCACCGAATCGCCTGGCAACTAAAGTAAGCGGGTTTTTCCATACTTGACTAACCGCATCTCTAAAAAAAGATGTTATTTTGTCAAGACATTCAAACTGTGTACTCAAGTCACTGAGAACGGACCAATCGAGACAAGGACTATTACAAAAACAACTAATAAGTATTGAAATATCCTCAGTAACACAAACATAATTTTTAAAACATATAACACAAACACATACATATCCATAATACTTGTACAGGATGTTTGTTATTGTGTATTGGTCTACCTAATACAGTGGAATCCCTCATCCTTTATAAAAAAATTACCTCATTTAACACTTCAAAATCCTGTTATATTTATTCCGTATTGTGTAGCATATAATAACTTTTGTTATTACATATATAATCCATAAACCTGGATGAAGTCGTAATGAGATTTGACTATCATTTGATGGACAGTACAAGGGCAGTAGATAGGCCCTATGTCTTTGCTAAAGTTATAGTTTCCCACTTTTTAATTCTGGAAGATATTATATAATTGAGAAATTTCAATACATTCAAAGAGCATCATAATGTGCAAGCTGTCACATAATTTTTGTGGAGGCTAGTATTTTGCACCAACGTCAGAATACGTGCAATATAACAATTGAAGCATATCCTAGACAGGAGCTGCAAAAACATCCGCTTTCGAGAACCAATAGCAACCGGATTGTCTTTAAGTGAACAGCAAAACTGGGACAATTCTGTAGTAGACCTATGTGTTCTGATATTCGTGCTGCTGCTACACAGTCTGTGATGCTGAGTCGGTATAAGTGTGCTCCCAGATGGGAGTTTTCTGTTCTCAATCGAAATATTGTGATCTGTTCTTAATGCTGTCTTGCTCAGGACACTAGTTTCATTTTAGTTCTCTCCACTCAAGTCACTCAGACTGTTTTAGAAGGGATTTTATTTCCTTGAAGCTTTGAGTTAAGCGGGTCTGAGGGAGGTTGCCTTCCTTATGTGTCTTCAGTAAGGCCCGGGGAAAGATTACTTTAAAAAGTCCATTTGCCCATTTCTGTGTGCAAGTCCTTTAGTGTTCTATTTTTGGTAATCTTTTGGGGGGAAATCGCTTAGGCCTATTAAAGAAGTGGGGGGGTGTGTTTGCCCGACATTTGCTTAACTTTCAATAGACAAGATTGAAGGAAAGAAAGACTGAGAAATATGCAGTTTGTCATCATGACACGCAGTCTACAATGATCATGGTTCAAGATATTCTAGCTAAAATTAGTGAAGACCCATGAAAGCATACAACGATCAACATGGAAGTTCTGTAATCTATTAAACATCCAGTAAAGCATTGGTCATGCATAAAGCGGTTTGTTTTAGGTCATTTTGAATTCCCAACTTTTAGATAGTTAGACAGTTGTAAGCACATACATTGGGATGGGGTGGTAGAACCTTCCCCTTTAGGAAATCAAACAATGAATTAGTGCTAGGCACTATACTCGGTTCACTTTAAGAATGAAGTGGGTCAAAACACACACCCTTATTACTCCGCAACAACAGGTGATTTTTATAAACAGCTGATGTCATGTAAAAACAATATTATTTAAAACATTTTAAAACAATATTTGGTAAAAGTTGCTTGTGATTCTTCACTGTGCTGTAAATAGCACACTGTTTACAATCTTAAATATTCAGCGTCACGGACTTCCGGAAATTAATGGCTGCCATGATGTTACATCCCGACAATCACGGAGTTCAATTCTAGACAGACCAACTTATACAAATATGTTTTACAATTTACATATTTAAAAAAATTTTCCAATGATTTTTACTGAGCGCTCATTATCAGTTCAAATTTTGAGTTGAGTTCAAGATGGCCGCTGTCTATTCTAATAGGATAAAGTGCCGTGTTTATATTAAAATATTATAAGATATACAAAACTATTCACATTCTGGATTACACCTGGAGGAAGATATTTCTATATCACATCATAAGAGAAGTGTCTAAAGTGGATAAGTGCAGTAATAAGTTTACAAAGTGAATATGTAAACATCGGTGGAGAAGATAACAAGTATGGCCATGAACAGCTAGTGGCTAGCGAGGGGAAATGGGCAATCCCGAGTAAACTTACCACACAGCCCTTAACCTGTGACTGACCTAGCACGTCGACAGGGGATACACAAAGTGCTCTAAAAAAGAAACGAAAATGGAGAGGAAGGCACATGACACGCAAAAGAGATCAGCAATAACAACAAAAATAGCAACCATCAACATCTGCGGCATTAAAGACAAGGAAGAACAACTCATAGAAAGAAATGATTAAAAGGAAAATAAAAATTTTAGGAATTGCAGACACAAGAACAAAAGGTAGAGGTGTGAAGAGGGCACACAACAACTTTACAATTACACATTCAGGTGTAAACGAGAATGACAATGTGAAACATGGTGTAGGGTTTATAGTGGAAGAAAAAACTGCCAAAAACATTTTAGAAATAAGCTATACTTCAGAAAGAATAATGAGCATTACAATATTAGAAAACAACAAAAGAACAACTTACATACAAATTTACTCCCCATGCAACAACAACCAGATAGACAGTGAAGAATTCTATGAACTATTGAATTAAAACATAAACAAAATAGATAAAATAGATTACTATTACCTAATAGTAATGGGAGATTTTAACGGAAGGCCAGGGAAAAGGACGAGTGAAGACAGTAGATACCTAGGACCTTTTGGGGATACACTAACAACAAGAAATGAAAATGGAGACAGATTACTAGAGATATGCAGTCAAAACAAACTATACATCACGAATACTTTCTTTAAACACAGAGAGTCACACATCTATACTTGGCACAAATGGAACAAGCCTGAATGCAGAAGCCAGATTGACTTCATATTAACAAAAACCAAGAACAGAAGACAAATCACGGACAGTAGAGCCGTACCTAATTTATCAGATGATACAGACCACCATATGGTGATGGCTACCATCAGAAAGCCAAATGCAAGTGAACATATTGATAAAATACACAAGAAAAACAATGACAAGATCATTAGAATTAACAAGCTTCAAGATGAAAACATATTAAAACTCTTTGAAAGACAAATAGCAGAAAAATACAAGAAATTAAACCCAGAAACAAGATCAGTAGAAGAAGAGTGGACACAATTTAAAACCTCAGTAACGAACACAGCTAAAGCAATATGTGGTACTAAACAACGTGGTAAAGCAGGGAAAAAGAGCACCACGTGGTGAAGTGAAACTATAAAACAAGGCGTGAAAGAGAAAAAGAAACTATACAAAGACTGGAAACATAACAAAGAACAAGAAACATATGAAAAATATGCATTAGCACAAAAAAAAGTAAAACAACTGATTAAAGAAGCTAAAAGTAAATCATGGTCTGATTTTGGCAAGAACTTGAATAAGGATTACAAAACAGCTACAAAACACTTCTACAAAATAATCAAAGTTATGAGAACCAGAACAGAAAATCACGATCCTACAGAACTAATAAATGACAGAGAAGGTAATCCCATTTCAAATAAGCAAAGAGCATTAAAAAGATGGAAAGAATACTTTTCTGGGTTACTAAATACAACACCAAGCAATAATACAGCAAAAGAAACCATAAAGAGTTGTAATGAACAAGAGCCAAATATTCTCATAGAGGAAATTGCCGAGGTCATAAAAAAGGCAAAAAATAACAAAGCTCCAGGGATAGATAACATACCACTAGAAATTATAAGAGCAGCAGGAGAAACAGGATTATATTGGCTACACAGAATTTTTAACACTGCGTGGAGGCAACAGAAGACACCAGCAGACTGGAGAAAAGCTATCATAGTGCCAATATGGAAAAGGAAAGGCAGCAAAAGAGACTGTAACCAGTACAGGGGAATTTCCTTGTTAAGCCATGCAGGAAAACTACCGGTATATGCAAAAATAGTATAGAAAAGACTGAGACCTGTAATAGAACCTGTAATAGTTCTCCCGTTCTAATGCTGTAACGTCATGATATTCTATCCAGAGCGAGACTCTCCCAAGCGCCTACGTCAATGTTAAGATGTTCAGTGATGACTTGAGCGTGTCTTTGACGCGCTTTTTCTGTCCACCAGCTTTTCGAATTCATGCCAGGAGTGCTCCATAATATATTTGTTTTGGCAAACGAGAGTTCTCCATGCACACAAGATGACCTGACCAGAGTGCTTGCGCCTTCTATATGCTGAATATATAGGAAGGTTGGCCGGTGAGTACAATTTTACATAGAACACTGAAATATTTTGGACATAAAAAAGACACAATGGCATGGAAAGACGCACATTAGGGGGCATAATTCCGGGGAAAAGCGGTAGACATAGAAGGAGTTGAACATATGACATCAATGACTGCATGAAGATATTGTAGGAGGCAGGCAGATTGGCACAGGATAGAGTCGGGTTCGTGACATCAATTGCAAAGACAACATTCTGGAATGAATATATCACATGATGATGATTTAAGATTAATTATTCGTTCACAAACCATCTAGTTTTAGAATTCTGATTAAATGGTAATATCTCTTTATGATAATTAGTATGACCAAACTATAACTTTAGCACATAAAATATTGATTTACAAAATTGTATTTACGCAAATGATTATTCGAGAACCACTCAAAAAAATCAGTTATGATAAATCATAATAACGGTTTTTCGAAAGCACGTTGAATACAGTTTTTATCCCATCCTCTTGGTTAGACATAAGTAAAATGATCCTCTTTTATTGTGAGGCAAACCTCAGACGTTAGTACAATTTGGTTTTATCAAAGCTTTCAACCATTAAAAACTCGACGAAGACGGATGTGCCGGACCATTGGCGCACATAAAACGGCGACACAACATATTTCCATTGTCTAGACTACATCATGTTTGAAATATAGTAGGCCTTTTTCCTGCTACCATCGGTAGTGTGAGAATGAACGCCGAAGAAGATCCATACAAATAGTGGTGGTCGTGGTTATGGTAATCCAGTGCCCACAACCCCCGGAAGTAGTTCTTATCCCAATATTTTCAAAAACATTTTAAAACACACCAGGTAAGTTTTGTGTGTGTTTGTGACCAGCTATATGCCAATCAGTTGACTCATCAGAGAGTGATCAGTTGACTCATTAATGGTAAATAAATATGTTGTCTTTACTATCTACTTTCAAATATATAGGCCTATGTAAAACTGCTCTGATCCCGTTTTTAATTATCAGAGTGAACTTCGTGCCAGTGTAGCTGTATAATTCCAAGAAAGCTACCTTTTGTATAAATGTATAACGTATATTAATATCAACATACACCGATTGCACAATGACAAATTTAAACAATAAAATCCCATTATAACAACTTGGTCTGGACTGATGAAATATATAGACTTATGTAATAACAGAAATTCGCGATACCAGTACACAAACTAAAGAATAAATTTAACAGGATTTTGAAAAATTTTGTTAAAAAGAGAACTTGCTATAAAATAATGCGCTACAGAGGGATCCCACTGTACTACTGTTAGTATTAGTTATTTCAATGTTATTTCAAGTCTGAGTTTTCTCTAGACACAGAATCAATCACGTTTATACATTTTGCGCAAAGTAAAATTATATAATTAACTTTTCACTATGCAACGACTAACTTTACAGCTAAATTGTTGTGCTTACTATAATATTGTGAAGATTTGTGTAATCGCGAAAGCTTATGTTTCAATTTTGCTTAACTTTCCACTTAAACATATTGAGAAAGGGATAATCGAACACCAGTATAAAGAGGCACCCTATCTTCTATAATTTACACAAGGATAGAATGAATAGCAAGCAGGGTTCAAGATAGGAATTTAAAATGGGGTTCATTTAAATAATGCTATTTTCCTAAGATTGGTGAGGGCTTGAGCCCTACACCATCACATACACACACATCTATTGGCTTGATAAATAGTGTATTTATCCGTCTATAAAACAATAAGGGGTACTACATTGGATGCTTCAACACACAGTCCTCCAGTGATTTTCTATTTTCACGATGCGATGAGCGCCCAAAAGCCTTGTCATGTTTAATCTTTGATATTTGGCTTCCTCTGCTTCGTCCACCTTTAATTGTACAATACAAGATCGTATTTTGACAGAAATCGTGTTGGTATTAGAGTCTACATGTCCATATCATGCAAGTTTTCAACGTTTTACTATTTAACGCAGTGATTCTTGTAACCACGCTAGATTTCTTCTTCTTTCGTTCACTTGAAACATGTCTATATCTGTAACAAGCTGGATTATCTACTTTTTTTCTTGAGTCACATTTGTCTTATGCTCTCCATAGAAAATACGCAAAATTCTTCTATAATACTTGTATTCGGAGACCAGTATCCGTCTCTCCATGTCTGCAGTGAGTGTCAAACTGACATGACAATACAGCATAATAGATAACACTGGTGAGTTTAAATTTTGATCTTCACTCCAGCACCGTTGTTGCTTTTCCATAGGGTTTAGTTTTGACACAGCAAATGCCATTTCCAGCATTATCCTCTAATTCAGTTTTGGATTTTTTTTTATCCCTGTATGCGCAGGGTCAGAGGTATTTGAAAGTATCCACTTCTTCAAGTGATTAATCATGATGTTGTTCTGTGTCTCTATATTTTTGTTGTTACCCAAGATCTTGCTCTTTCATATATAGTGTGTAGGCCCTATAATTTTTTGATGTCCACAAAAGACATGACTACAAAATTCCTGTAGCTAAATTTAAACAAGAAAGTATGTGTAGGTAGATATATTTTTTCAACAGGCCAGAAATATAGTAATCAACTTAAAAATGATAAATTTCAATCATAAATTTCATGGCCAGTAGCACTAAAAAAATGGCAAAATACTGGAAATTTTGCAATAAAATGGCAACCCTGCGCTGATGTGCATTCAGGATTTAGCCTTGTGTGCGTACCCCGATATCTTTTCCCCCCGGTTCCAAAGTTTTGTAGCTGATCAAAGTTCACGATCATCTTTTCTCCAGTTTAATTAATTCATGTTAGACTTGCAGTATGTTTCCAAGGATTTGTCTAAGAAAGTCGGCAAACCTGCCTGTGAATTTTGTAAGTACGCTTAACAACTTTCTGTAGGTTTACCGAAGCAAAAGAAATAAAATGATGCTGCCACTGTCAACAAAACAGCAGACGATATTTTCAAAAATGGCAACAAAAATAAAATGATATTTTATAAATGTTTTATAAAATACTAGAATCAATACCCGGTGTGAGAATAAATTTAATTGCATAATTAGCAGTTGATTAATAGCTAACTAACATTTTTTGACGCCAATACTTGAATACTGCCCTTTTGCACAACCATGAGAGTGCATGAGACGTCTGTGTGTTAACTGTGTAACCACTGTACCGACGCCGACGGTGTAGTTACTGTAGTTAGTAGTAGTAGTTGCAAATGAAATTAGGAAATGATGGTCCTGTTAAAAATTTTTACGTCAACAAGTGCTAAATGTTGGTATAAAAAGATTTAATAGATTAATAAAAATAAAACACATTTCCCAACCGAAGGGCGTTTGATTGCCTGTCTACACCAGTGTATGATACTACTGTATGAATGCAATTAATTCGGTATTCCCACCTTTTAATTTTAGAAGTGGTCTAGGCCTAACAAAAACCCATTAGGCCTCTACATAGTGTACAGTGCAAAATATGTACATTTACAGGTAGGCCTATATGTAGGTCTATGTGATTTGATGGATACATTTATTGCCAAAAATAACACAGAAATATTTACACTTAGCCTAATAATGTATCGATGACTGTTGTTATTTTGTATACATGTTGAAAAAAAAAAGCCCCAATGTCTCTGCTATCGAACACAGAAACTTTGTAGCAAAAATATGCTTGAATACCATACACACAATAAACTGAGATAATCCAGATAGATACTAAAGGTCGTAAAGTGACCCGTTTATATAAATGATGTACTACTCTCATGACAACCGTTATTATCGATCGACCAATACGATTTTAAAAACAGAAAGGCAGAATAGATCAATTTTCTGCTATTGCTGATAGAAAAATTCATAAACAACATTAGCAGAAAGACAAGAAAGAATAATGAAATTGTTAAAATAGAGTAATCATCAAATAAATTGAGAATTAACTTATTATTTCTAAATCTACCATTTATTTTGTTTATTTGACTTTTGTACACCAGTCAGAGCTAAAAGGTTAACCAATCATTTCCAAATTTCGTTTGTAAACGTAATGCAGTTTATGAGGCTATAGTGAACATGAAAGACATAAAGTTACAGAGTTATCTTTCTGTCTATCAATATGCCATGGACTTGTTTGCTTTGCGGCGTCAGGGGTAGAAGAGTTCTCTGGAGATGGCTTTCTGTTGTGCTGTTTATAAGTTTGTTCCTGTGGCTTCATTGATTTCAGTGATCCATCTTTTATATAGTCTGCCTCTGGCTTTATAGCAGTGATGTCTGTGCCACATGGTCATCTGTGGCATGCTATATGTCGGTAGTCTGGAAGTGTGTGAAAATCACTTTATCTGTTGTCTTTTGATGTGTTCCAATACTGGTAGTGTTTTGGTTATCTGTCTGATGTTATCATTTCTAATTCTATCTCTTAATGACACTCCAAGTATTCTTCGTAGAGATGTCATTTCTGCAGTAACTATTTTTCTTCTGTCTTGTGCTGTCATTCTCCAGGTTTGGCACTGGTAGCATGGTGATGGGATAACAATAGTCTTGTATAATGCAACTTTAGTGTCTATGTTTAAATTTTTGTTCTTAAAAATATGTGTCATATGTCCTAAGATCTGGTATGGTTTGTTGCATCTATTTTGTATCTCTTTACTGTTTTTCCCTTCACTCAATATAATGCTTTCTAAGTGAACTCCTTTACCTATTTAAGGTGTTTATTATCGATGGAGTTAGTAATATTTCTTTCTTTCTTTGCTATTGCCATTTTTTCAATATTAATCTTCATGTTGTTTTTTGATGTTGTGTGGAGTCTGTTCATATGTTCTTGCAATTGTTTTTCCGATGTTGCCTTGCAATTGTTTTTCTGATGTTGCTGTTAGTACTTGGTCGCCTGCAAAGAGTAGTTCGTTCAATTTGTCTTTCACGTTATCTTTTTCATTGGTACTTGTTAGTTTACAGATGTGGTCCATATATGTTATAAAAAGTAGAGGGGATAGGATACACCCCTGGTGAACTCCTGATTGGATTTAGAACTTATTGGACACCTCTTCATTTGTTCTTACTTTACATTGGCTATTAGCATAAATGGCCTTGCATATATTGATTAAATATTCTGGTACTCCGCATATTGATAGTGTTTTCCATAGTTGTTGTCTGTCTACTCTGTCGAAGGCCTTTTCTTGGTCGATGAATGCAATGTATAATTCTTTGTTGTTTTCTGAGGCTCTTTCTGTTAGTTATCTAAGTGTAAAGATAGCATCCTTACAGCTTTTGTTCTTACAGAAACCCATTTGGGTGTTTTTAAGTTGTGATTCAATGTATGATCATAATTGTTGTTCTAATATTTTGTTAAAAAATTCCCTATGGGGCTTAGTAAGGATATCCCTCTGTAATTTTGTGCAATCTCTCTTGCTCTTATTCTTATACTCTATCTATATAAGTATGTCAAGACACGACCAGGGGCTGACTGTAATAGTGACCATGTACTGGTAATAGGTAAACTGAAAATCATCTTAAAGAAAATAAAGAAATGTACTAGACATATGAGATTGGATTTAACGAAACTCCAAGCAGACAAAGAACTAAAAGAAAAATATAACATCGCAATGCAAAATAGATATAACTCCATCGAGAAAATCCAGAGTATTGACGAACAGTAGTCTATGCTAAAGGAATCACTACAACAAACTTCTTCAGAAGCTAATACTTTTTCTGATCAAGCCAAAAGTGAAGAAAAAATGGATGACGGATGAAATACTAGAATTGATGGAAAAAAGAAGAAAACATAAACAAGACGAAGAAAAAATATACAACAATTCATAAAGAAATAGAGAACAAATGTCTAGAGGCAAAGGAAAAGTGGTTAAATCTAAGCTGTCAAGAAATAGAACATGAATACAAAAGTGACATGAAAAATATGCACAGAAGGATAAATATACTTATTGACAAAATATCAACAGCATCCATCTGTTGTCTGAAATATAAGTAAGGACGGATCAGTTTTAATGGGACAAGAACCCATAATGCAAAGAAGATAACAGAGGTAATGGTTACATCTAAAACATCTAACCTTTCTAAATGTAACATCAAGGTCAACGGGACAGTTCTTAAACAAGTAGACAAATTAAAAAATTTTGGCACAATTATTACTTCAGATGGTAGATGCTTTACCGAGATAAAAAGTCGAACAGCACAGACAAAAGCAGCATTCCAGAAAATGAGGAGCATCTTGTGTAATAATTCATTATCAATAGAAGTAAGAAAGAACATACTAAAATGTTACATAGAGCCCATACTGTTATATGGTAGTGAAGCATGGACATTTGACAATATTTCATGAAAATATCTGGAGGCCATAGAGATGTGGTTTTATAGAAGAATGTTGAAAATATCATGGACAGTTAAAAAGAGAAATGCTATAATTCTACAATTGGTCAACTCAAATAGAGAACTTATTAACTGTATTAGAAAACAACAATCACAGTTTCTGGGTCATGTCATGAGAAGAGGTTTACTGGAGAACATCATAACAACTGGAAAGATTGAGGGTAAGAGAGACAGAGAAAGACAACGTGAGAAAATGTTGGATGGCTTAAAAGCCTGGCATAATGCAGAATCATCAGAAACTATATTTAAATGTATAACAGAGGACTGTGGAGAGACATGATCACCTACGCTGGAAGGCATGGTACCAATGAATGAATATATATAAACAGAGTTATCTATTTATATATATATAGATGTAAACAGAATATATATTACATATAGTCTTGTGTGATAACTGCAGATGATTTTAAAATAGAATGATCTGATAAACCATAAAAATGTATTAACTTGCTTGTAATTGAAACATTTCAGACTGCCTCTGAGTGTGTACTATATCTTATTGTCTACTGGATAGATAGTATTATTTATGTGTAATGTTTTTTATATATATTTAAGGTGCGTCAAATAGTGCCTTATTTTAGCGAGCACTGATTTGTTAACTCTTAATGTATATCACTAAGCTTCTCATGCCACTATAGTCTTCTTTTAACAAATATTTCTGTGATGGATAGTAACATATCATGCTTTAGATTTGTCTTGTGTTTTGTTGTTCTCTTGCCACCTATTGTTTCATTATTTTCTGAAGACTCCTCACCCTACCTTCAATTGTCTCCCTTTACTATTTCTCCAAGAAACTCCTAACTTTGTCAATCTCTTAATAACAATCTCCTCTACTATGATATCTTGTTCAAATATGTATAAACAGGGAATTAAAAATGTCTTCTTGTCCATTTTCATCTACCATGACATGTTCTACCTAGTTAACTCACACATTATGCTATACTCTAGCATGACCAGAACAGAAGATTAATGTTGGTTTTTACAGGTGTGAAACCCCAATATACTCCATCTGCTCATAGAAAGTTATCAATTCTGAATCTGTATCATGCAGTGAGAGTCCAGTACAATAAATACTGTTTCAGAGAACCATTCTAGAGCCTCTGTAACTGCCTAGATCTTCATTCTCTTACTGGAAGTTGTAATACACACACCCCGCCTTTCAGCAATTACTCTACTTCTTAGAATGGCAGTGAAGACCCAACCTTATCTAGGCTCCATCTGAACATAACTACCTGTTTGATTATCCCACTAAGTAGAAACACTTTTAGGCATGAAAGCAGCTCAATAGGCTGACCCAGCTTACAAATATGGAAACTACTGTAGTTCTTCTTGGAAAGTGAAGGTGGCAGGCATCATGCCTACATGATCCTTAAGGATGTTGTTATTCAACAACAAATACAGGCCTAATGCTTTATTCCTGAATATGTCTCAGTTGTGTGAAAAAATACAATTTTTTTAGCAGGTTCATGCTGTGTATAGTTTTCATGCATTCAGTTAGAATTAATAAACAAGTAACACATATCAACAATGCACCAGTTCAACATGAAGAAAATTAATATGTTTGTATCTGTGAACAACTAAATGTTGTATGATACATACAAATGATATTCTTCTGACATTAGCAGCAATACAATACTGACACCAAACACAGAAATGATATTTTTATATTTTTATAATACAAGTATGGATGTATTGAAGCCATGTAGTCATGGAATGTATGGTCTATAGTGACCAATATTGTTACAACCAAAAGGTTGCAGGCTCTTGTAAGATTGGATGTCTGCATACAAAATGGTGGAGCATGCTTTCTACATACACACATAGACCTCCATCTGAGTAGTAGGCTTCCATAGGCATTGCATTAAGTCAAAAGTTGAAGTATTCTGGTTATGAAAGATAGCACTGAGAAATCATCCCACTGCATATAGGAAGTAGCAGCAACTTGCTCATAATTACTGGGCATTGAAATAAAACAAGCACACATGAATTCTCTCTGAGCAGGCGGTTTCTTCTCAAAGCATAGCCTGCTGCTAAGAGTTAGAGTCTGGATATGAAATAAAGCTCAGGAGCAACCACACCATTGCATGTAGGAAGTAAGTTACTCATAATTCCTGGGGATCACAATGACAAGAACAATATGAAATATATAGCGTATATTGTATATTTGGATATCGGCTATCTTAATATATGTGTGTTGTTTTTCAGAGGCAAGAGAAATTATTGCATACATCAGCTGTTTTTGGCAGGTTAGTGTGTATGAATGTTAGTGAATTGTAGAGATGTGGATAACTTGGAAACATTGGATATACTAGAAATTTTGACATCCTGGGCAAGCTCCACCTACCAATTTTTATATATACTATTAATTTTTACATAAAATATTAGCATTTATGTTGTGGTACTGCTGTGTATTGTTTTGGCATTGATCGGATGCCCATTCACTCTCGACTAGTTTTGGTGCTGCTTTGATGGGATGTGGATCCAAAATGTAAATAGTAGACTTCCGTGGTTTCTATAGATGACATGGGAATTTCACCTTCCATAGTCAGAAGGTGACATCACTGTGTAGTATAATTTAATATATCAATTATTCAATTAATTTCATCCAGTGACAGGAGCACATACAGAAATTGATAATAGGTAATAACTACAGCAAAACTGAAATCCAACAGGCAAAACTAAGAAACAGTGTGATGTTTTGCTAATCACCTGAAGCACATGATAACTTACAAAAATTGACATTTCGACCAAGAGGTTTTTAATCAGAAACACATTCACAACGTGTGTTGCCAGGGCCTGAAAGGGGAGCAAAGAATAGCAACACTGTTTACCTTCCAGGCATGTTGTAAAAGGCGACTAAGGAGGTTATGGTATGGATGGAGTTGGCTGTCCCTTTCCATATAGGGTCAGTGACCCAAAGCAATGCTGAAGTCGGATGTGTCAGGCCGAAAGGCACAGATATCGCAGCAATGCTGTAAACCATGACACAACGCATTCTGTTCTCCGGACTACATCCTGCTAATCTGCAGGAGTTTGAGAATGAACGCAGAAGAAGGAGGAGAACATTCACAACATAATATGGTGAGTAAGAATGACTCTGTAATTGATCACATAACAGAGTTTTGTATGGATGCACTCCGAAAGAGAAGCACCACTCGTCTGTCCTAAATTCTCCAAAGGGGACTTAAGATTTTCCAGTTGTGACAAGAGACTATAAAATTACAATATTTTGGCCATATCAATCAACATGACAACCTAGAAAACACCATAATGGATGGAATGATGACAGGCCAATGAAAATGAGTAGACCACAAAGAAGATGGATGCTCGATGTCAATGAAACTTGAATATGACACTCATAGAATCAGGAAGATTAACTCAAGAATGGCCAGAGTTTCGAAAAGCTGTGATGACTGCTACATCCTGTACAGTGTGTGCTACCTGATGATGATGACAAGAGACTGTGAATTAGCTGGCATTGTGCTGAGTCAGAAAGATTACAACACTCACTATGGTACATTGTTACAGTAAATGACTTAGCATCTATGGTTATGTGGATATTGACATAGATAACAAAAGAAGGGTTAACTCCTTGGCTGCGGAGGTATCCTTAAGGAAATGATTTAAAGATACCACCATTTTAGCAGACATACCTTTAAGGAGCAATGGTTCATGTATTCTATAATTTATGCATAAATGCACCTCAATGTGTTCAAATACTCTAATTAGCTAGTTCAAGCTGTCTAAATGTTTGTGTGTCAACACAGCTGTACCTTCTTTGTGTAGTCAGCCATCTTACCCAGATCTAGAAATATGGTTGTGAAGACTCATTGAATCAGAAACTTATAAACTTTTGGAAGAAAGCTTGAGTTCATAAAACTTCTGTGGCATGGAGATTAAAAAACATGCAGCGTCTGCGAGCAATCATTCGATGTGCATGCAACACACTGAGAGACACCCCCCCCCCTCCCAGTGTTAATTTGCATTGTGATACTAGTAGTGATTCGAAGGATATAGATTCAGATGATATCTGCATCTCACGTGTTTCATATGGTCAAGCACACGCGATACAGTAAGGTCACCATTTTCTTTTTCAGGAAGTTATAGTGTACAAATTCAAAACATTGATAATACAAACATTTTAAGAATACTTGAATCTGTTATATAAAGAAGCATTATGCTTGTAAATTCATGACTTAGAGTATACAGTAATAATATACTCAAATTGTTGAACGCAAGAGTGTAGTGGGCAAACGGGCAAGGGAAAAAAATTCAAGAACCTCTAAAATATTCCAGCACTACATTGCCCATTTGATCTATTCACCCACCCCCCGTAGCCAAGGGATTAAGCATGTGACAGTGGACAGCTTTGAGGTGGATACCAGCATGCAGTATGGACAATACTAATAAACAAGTTGCAATGTATGACTTTTCATGTCCACCGTTCTGTGGAAATTGTAAAATGCAGAACCTTTTAGTAACCATTGCTGAAGTAGGTTATGCCAGGTCATTGGCACAAATAAAATGGTGACACAACACATCTTCATTCTCTGAACTACCGGTAAATCCTGCTGGCGATCTAGTAGGACTCGCTTCAAAAGAGATTCAGTGGGAGTTTGAGAACGAATACAATAAAAAAAACCAGTGGATGCAGTGTGATTGGAGAAATGGTGGAAAGTTTGAGTTTTCCTAAAAATAACTGAGTACTTGATCTGGTAATACAGCATTAGAGAATGTAGAGTAGAATAAATGAAAACATTGACTCATGGCTCAAATATTGACAAATGAGAACATGGGGATCTCCCTAGCGTAGTGGTTAAGCTGTTCGCCTTGTGTTCAACAGTCATGGGTTCGAATCCGACTCGTGTCGTCTTGTGTACAAGGTGGATTTTTTCGGAGATCCCTGTGAATTATCACTTGAAGCTATGGTGTTACGTGCTATGAGTGGTACTCTTGGCAGGCAACGTGCTGCTTTGTTGAGAGTGACCGAGTACATATGGGAAACCGAGTACAGTGAAGTCAATCCTCTCCGTCTTTTGAACTCTTTTTCATTGAAATGAAAACATTCAGCAAATACCAGTAGTGTTATGACTAGCGAAGATATTGTACCATTGGTACTCTGATTCACCACTATCAAACTTTTGTCTTTCCAGTAAATACATGGGCAGGACATTAAATATGGTTCCCTTAAGGTAACACCCCCCCCCCTCCCTCCCTATTTAACATAAGTCTCCTGTTTACCTAAAAAAATAGGTCATCCATGTGTTTTGGTGTGTCAATTCTTAATTAAGATGAAATATTTGATGATGACTTTTTTGTGTCAAATTAATAAAAAAAAATTTTAAGGGAGGGGGGGGGGGTGGCGGCTTGGATTTTGGCCCACTTTTTGACGAATTTCCTAGCACTAAAAGCCATGTTCTGATTTGCTATGGGGGGGGTGGCTTTGAAGGAACCAGCCCCTCAACCTCAATTTTAGGCGTGTCCATTGATTATGACATTTGTTAGAGGTGGTAATATACTTGTCATACCTTTTGGGATGAAAACATACAAATAAAACACAATCATAAAAAACATTTTTTGAAAACAGAAAACAATACTACTGAGCAGATGATGGTGATGAAGTATTCCCTTTAGCTGTGAGCAGTTAACTCTTGACAGTCCATTGTATTTCTGGCAAAAGCATAGGTCCAGCTCAGTTGAGTAACAGAGGGAAAAAACAATCTGTTGTCTCAAAGGCATGGTTGTGTTAGGGGATTTATGAATGTATGTTTACTCCATAGTATATCTCTTATGTGTTCGTTGTCTAGCTTTATAAAGTTCAGTTGTGGTTCTCGTTTTTGTTTGTTGTTCATTGTTGATCTTTCTTTTCGTTTATGTTTTTCAGTTATTACTACCGGACGGTGATCAGTATCTATATTTATATTTGGTATAACCCTTGCGTCTGTGATGTTTATCTTCTGCCTATGTCTTACCAGTATGTAGTCAATCTGGGAAATTATTGATAAATTGTCCTATTTGTACCAGGTTGTTATGTGACTGTCTGTGTTCGTAGCATGAATTAGCTATTAATAGTCCGTGCTCTAAGCATAAATTAATGAGTTCCTCTCTGTTGCTGTTACGATTTTTAGTTTTGCGATCATTGTACCAGTACCTGAACCACAAATCAATTAAAAAAATATATGTTAAATTATTTTCATAAAGTGTCTGTGACCGTGACATTTTTTTCATGGAGTTTAATAAAATAAAAGAAGATTGGTCAATTTTTATATATTTTGTGTTGTCACTCCAGATTGGAGCAGTCAAGATAAGCGACATATGTGACAAGCATATGGGAACTATATATATAGAAGGGTTTGTTTTCGCTCTATTTTCCTGCAATTCCATGAATCTGAACATTTGTTCAATGTAATTTTTTTCTATTTTTTAGTAGTTCTTTCGATCGGGAATATCTGCACATCACTCGCATACCCACCTACCACTTTCAGCGTAGCCTTCCTAAGTTACCTCTGCCCCAACTAGACAACTCTTGCAAGCGTTACCTCAATGCACAGTTGCCATTACTGTCCCCTACTGAGCACAAGCAGCTGCAGGGCATCGTTGCAGAATTTCAGAATGGAAAAGGAAAAGGTAACTATTGGTAATGCAACAATGGTCATTCATTCATATTCCAGTAGGAGCATGTGCTAACACAGAGTTTCTCATTGGGTGATTTCATCCCTAGACACTTTCTGTGGATGCTAAAGGGTCAAGGGGTGATAGGGGAGCAATGAGGTTGTAGTAAACACTGAACCATTCACAAGCAAGTATTAAAGCTACTTGGAACTTAGTGGTTATTGGTTATGAACCGGCATTATTGCACTCTGGGCATACCCATCAGACTCCCCAAAGGTATTTATACTGATGGTTCCTGTGGTTTACAGGTTCCACACTTCTCATTTTGCAGTGCTGTACTCCATTTCTACTATTACCACATTTAGTACCAAATTACCCAAATCTCAGCCTAGATGTTTCATCATTCGGGGTGTCCACATCCAGTAAGCACTCTTAAAGCAGTTTCAGTACTTTCTACATATCCATTGTGAACTCCCCATCAGTGACGTAGATGCAAGTCTATCTGCTCTCTCATTACACCAGTATGTCCTGGGCAGTAGATCCATGTGATACTCTGGAGGTTGGATATAGCTGTTGATGACATCCACTCATGTCAGCATCTACCATTTTGGATCTTTCGTAGCATTGATATGTTAGTCTAATACAATTGCTCTATAAATGAGGTTCCAAAGAGAAATTTGAAGGCAACAGTAAGGGCCTTGATTACCATCTTCATACTTCATGTAGTTGTTCTGTATTCTCCAATGTGCTTGGAAACAACTTTTTACAGTACCACAAAAATTAATGGTAAAACTTGAGCCATATTTCTTGCTTCAATGCACAGATCCATCGATTGAAACAACATCATCATCATCTCTGGAGTTATGAGCAATCCTTTATTCATGTCCAGAATAGAAGAGCTGGGCTTGAAATGTGCCGTTGCTAGAAATGAATACTGTGGGCTTAACCTTTAGCACTCTGTGTTTACAATTACGTAATTTCTCTCATGCAGCTGAATTAATATTTGGAAATGTTACATAATAGTTGGTGCTGTTTTGAAATGATAGCGATTTTTTGTTAGAAATATTTAAATAATTTTTGCAAATATAAATAAAGAATTGAATTCTGCATATATTGGTGTAGGTTTTGTTTGTGTGTGTGTGATACGAGACATGTAAGACAGTCTCAAAGATGATTTTCCACAAAACCCCACCAAATTTGGACCTTTAAGACGATAATATAATTGTACGAAGTTTATTGCATTATTTGTAAATATTCTGGAGTGGAAACACTTTTACATAACCTAAATTGAACGTCATTCAAGGGATAATCATTATAATTTCAAGGATTACTAAGATTAAACCTACAGGTATGTCTTAAAATCTTTTTATAAACCTAGATCTTGTCCAGAAATGTATCGTTTGAACTTAGTTGATGTTTTAATATCAATTTAGATAAAGCAGCATGGTGTAACTGATTTTCGAATGTGAAATTAACTTATCTCTCCATAAATAATCATTTGAATCACAATCCATAATGATTTTAATGAAAATTCTATAAAATAAAAGTCTATAAAACCAAATTCACTGTCATGGTGTTGCTTTTGTTTGAAATTGTCAATATATTGCGAAAATATTGATATTTAAATGACATGTAACATATGGTTGCCACTAAAACTGCAGGAAAACTGTAGTCAATTGAATAAAATACCAGATTGATTAAATAAGGTACAAAAAGTATTAAAAATTAGGGACTTTTAATTTATTCAAGTGTACCTAGCAACGACGGTCTACGGCAGCAAATATACTTGCTGCTCGCTAACGAGAGAAGGGGAAATGTTGGTGAATAAAGTTGTCACACGCATCCTAAAGGTTAAAAGAATGTATGTCAGCCAACACAGAACTGTAACTGTCAGTCATTATGGGTAATGATGAATACACTCAAGTGAAGATTGGAGCACCTATGGATGCAGATGGTGCGATGACAATGATCTGATGGCTAACTAACTGTGTTTCTCAAATTATTTTGCGCCATATCTCCCTTGTATAGATTATATAGGCTGGTGCTTATATAAAATGTCAGCCTGATTAATTTTCAGATTTGCTTTTCCATTTCCTCAATCTCTACATTCAAGTGTGATTATAAAATTATGAAAGCCTGTAATGGTTTTATCGATTAGGCATAATTCTTCTCCAGTTGGCTCTTAGTAAATAGACAAGAAGACAAAAAAATAGTTAAATTCTAAAAACTGTTACTTCATGTCTTACCTCAATTTTTTACTTAAGAACTGGTAAAAATGCAACTCTCAGCAGAGCAGCTGGGACCACATAGAACAGTGAGACACACAGAACATCATGGTCATCCACTGCACCATGTACTAATTCCAGTCGTCTGAACTTTGTCGTGCCACTGGTGTTAAATAGGCCAGGGTGTGGACATTTGTGGCTATGTCAATAGCAATACCTACAGCAACATAAAGGTCAAGCATGTTTGACTGTGGTTAGCGTTTACGTTGGTGTCCAGCATGGGAGCCAGTTCTCTTGTACTACCTTGCCTACTAGCAATATGCTACAGACATACACAATTCAGTGGAAGTGGTAAAAATACTGAACATATTAGTTACCATACCGATGTCGGATGTCTCAGGCCATTGGTGCAAATAAAACAGCGACACACCACATTTCTTATTCTCTGGACTACATCCTGCCAGAAATCTAGTGAGTATTGTCCTGCTACAAGAGAGTTCCAGTGGGAGTTTAAGAATGAATGCTCCCAAAAAAAAGGTCAGAGAGACTGAGGCAGACAATGAGTGAAATTTTTCTACAGTTTCAGAAAACTACAGTTTCAGATATTTCTGCAACTAGACACCAGAGAAAAGCAGCACCACAAGTGTGCAACTGTTCTCATCATTACTTGCAAAAATGGGTACCAACATGACCCAAAATTTTACTATTTCAGAATATTTCCATTTCCATATTAACTTTCCTATTCTCTCTGTTGTATCTTCAGATCTTCATAATGAGCTTGCTGCAACAGACAAAGCAAACAAGCACACAAATTATGTCTCAGGTAATTATGTTCAGGAGAGAGTGTGGTCATGTGCTATGTGATAAGTTAGTAGCATATATCTTCTGCAGATGTGCTTGTTTACAAGCGTATTGGCATTGCCTTTCCTGTGGAACTAAACAACAAAGACAAGAAGGGGATTAGTGCACATGGACAAGACACTTTCTTCATAAAACCTGCTTGTCAAGCAATCATGTGTAACATAGAATGTTACATGTTACAATGTGTCATGAAATTTAACCAATTTGAGCACTTCATAGTAACAGTTGAAATTGTACACTGGCCTGTTTCCTGACCGCCTATAAAGATACAAAAGGCTGGGAAGGGTGTCAGTGTAGTCAAAATCATGGCATCTGCAGAGATGCAGCAGCGAACCCTTTTCCAGATGATGCAGGTAGTGGTATTATCTGTGTAGGACTATGGTTTATGTTTATTGACACTGTCGCAAACACAGGTGGATAGATTGGAGAGAGTTCAAAATGAGGCCATGAGAGCTGTCCTAGGATATACAAGAGATACACCTATCGTGGCCATGAGGTTTCTCCTAGACCTACCTAGCATCAAATCAAGACATAAAATAGTCCAAGTAAAGAATACTTCAAGGTCACCAATAATGATCAGACAGACATTTGTTAAATGGAGAAATGTGTTATAAAAGGATGCGACATAGATGGATCCCATTGTACCAGGTTCAATTTCTGGCACATGTAGGTCCATATTAAATTATAAATGGATTTGACTGTAAGAGAATGCACTATATACATCTTCACTACATTTTTAAAGCACTGTTTTATATCAACTCACAGCACAATCCAAGAAAGATCTGAAGATATGTGATATGTTTATTATATATTATTCATATAATTGATTTAGTATAGTATTCATTTAAATATAGTATTCATGGTAGTTTGAACTAAATACTGATGTTATAATATACATAGGTGTCAACTAGTGCTGATTTTCCATATTGATACAGATTTCAGACCCCCAAAAAATGTAAACATTTAAAAAAAAAGATCAGCAATATGGCATTAAATTTCAGCAAATATTACTAGAATTTAAAATAAAGAAAAAAACGTCTGTTGGTGTTAAATACTGTCATTTTTAATGAAATACAGGAATAAATTGTTAAAAATATTGATTTATAAAAAAAAAAATAAGTTGACAACTATGAATATTCATGGTAGTTTGTGAATGTTTGAACAGTACTTTTCCAGTCATTTTAAACATACTGATGTTATAATATGCAAGGTAGTTTGTTAATGTTAATTGTGTTCTTGTTTTAGAAAGGATAATAGATAATAAGTGAGACTGATGGAAAACTATAACAATAGTACTTACGTAAAACACAAGGTCAATAAGCTTTACAATGAACGCACAGACTATGGGGTATGGGTATGAGAAAATACAGATAACAGTATACAAGACAGTTTCAACCTTGAGGTCTTTTTCAATAAAATACAAGACAAACAGTAAAAATTAAGACACTATCACAAATGCATTAGATGGCAGACATGTAACATCAGAGATATTTAAGATAACAATGACATATATATATATATATACACAAGTATTACCATATAGACTCGCAACCATGATAGATCTAAATAAAGTTGCTATACATTGCAGTTTGGTAGATAAACAGCACTTCAGCTAGAAAAGTGTAGAAAAGATAGAAAAGCACTATAGAGAAAAGTGACCTGCCGACCAGACATGATGAGTAAATGCAGATGGAGTTAAGTTATATTGCTAATGCAAAAAGTTCTTGTTTTTCTGTATCTATAACAAACATTACTCTAGAAATTCTGTTTCAGATCTTTGGTTTGATATGTACTTGAAAGACCGTCGGCCAGTTCTCCTAACTCACAACCCGTTCATGTCTTTCAATGATGACCCACGGCCAGAGTACAACACCCAGGTAATAATAGAAATTATAGATTAATTCTGGTCTCACATACATGATATTCAAGGTTAAATCTCTGGTAAGGACTGGGTTTTATCTGACGAAGTGTAAATAAAAAATGCACCCTTAATATGACGTGGCGATAGCAAGGGCATACTGCCTTCATCATACAAGCCACTTGAAACCTCCCTGCAACTTCCTAATGGAGAAATTGCAGTATTGACAATTAAAATTTTTTTTGTATAGATTACTTTTCTCTAGGAGCTTGTCAAGTAAAATTTGGCAAGACACTAGCCCCATATTTATATGTATCAACTTGCTGAAAAATAAATCTGTTAGAAAAAATGAGTAGAAAATATTACAGGAAAAAACTGTAGAGTTCGACAAGCATAGATTTTTGGTTGATCTATCATTTTTTTTAAAAACTACAGATCAGAGCTTTACTTTGGCTAGTGGGTTATTCAAGTTCCAGTTATTCAACTCTCTAATTGTGGTAGCATGTCTTCATCAATCAAGTGCCATGCCGGATGGTGTAGGCGATCATGTTTCTCCACGACTCTCTGTCTCTTGTGTTGTCAATAAGCTCGGTTGGTGAGCTTCTACCGTGCCACAATACAAGTCCACCTAGTGACTTTTCTCTTTGTCGTCCCCATCTCTTCTCCCCTTGATCTTTCCAGTGGTTATTAAGTGTTCAAGCTGTGTTCTTCTCAGCACATGCCCTAGAAACCTTGACTGTCTGCTCCTAATGTTTGATATGATTGATCTTTTTACGCCCGCAGCAATGAGAACCTCTGCATTAGTTTTCTTTGCTGTCCATGGGATTTTCATCATTCTTCTCAGAAACCACATTTTTGTAGCCTCTAATTCGCTTTTAATTTTTTTGTTTACAGTCCATGCTTCACATCCATAAAAAAGAATTTGTTTGATATAACATCTCAGCACTCAAATTTGAGTCTGCATTGATAGTCTTCCATTACACAAAATGTTTCTCATTTTTTGGAATGCTGATTTGGCTTGTGCTGTTCGGCTCTTTATCTCACTTGAGCATCTACCTTCTGATGTTAACAGGGTGCCAAGATATTTCCCTTTTTCAACTTGTGCTTATTTTGAGTCAATAATTATTATGTTGCAACTTGGTGGTGTATGCCTCTTTGATACAACCATTATTTCAGTTTTCTTCTTGTTTAAACTGAGGTCTTTGTTTTCACTTTCTGTCACTACTTTATCTAATAGGGCTTGTAGTTCCTGTTCGCTTCCTGCAATCAATACTGTGTCATCAGCATATCTCAAGTTATTTATATTGTATCCTCCCACTTTTATTCCTGGCATAGCTACTATATTCCGCATAATGTATTCTGTATATAGGGAGAAACAATATTCATACAAATATAAAAACCAAAATAACTTGTTGAAGGTGACCCTTTTGTCTATTGTTAATGTATACACACTTATCAATGATGGTATTAAATAAAGTTGTGTATCTCTAAATTCTGTGTTCAGCTGATCAGAGCTGCGAACATGCTGATTTCATCGACACGGTTCATGAAAACTTTACGTGATGAGAAGCTGCAGCCAGAAGTATTTCACTTGAACCCATCCAAATCAAACACTAGCACCTTTCAAACAGTTACCAGGTAATTGTTATATGTGCCTTCATTTTATCTATTAAATTGTATGTTATATTCTTTAATTCCTTTCTGTGTTCATGTAATATAGAGGCCTAATTTGATCAGTCTAATTGGAAGTTTGTTGTGTGGTCCAGTCATTTTGTAATGTAATTTTAACATGTGTCCTGGTTTTATGTATTAGTATAATTGTAAGTTTGCTGTGTGGTACATTAAATTATTTTGTAATTGAAATGTATATGACAGTGTTTTGATCAGTCATTATATGTTCCCTAAATAGTTAAGTCATTCTTTAGATAATCTATCCCCATTGAAGCCAGCTCCTTGATCTGGAGATGGGGATCTCATCCAACCAACAGAGGCTGAAAACTAAGACTGATCAGGCTATCCCTTACATTGAGCAGGACACAGTCAGCAAGCGCAGGTGCTAAAGTCAGAAATATCAGACCAAGAGGTACAACAGCAACCATGGTACGATGCAACCAAGATAAATGTTTATACAACAAAATTTTAAATATCCCCATGGTACTCACTCTGTGAAGTTTCCCTAAGAAGGAGCAGTGCCGGATTCTAAACCTTGACAGAATTCATCCCTAGCTACTGGAGTTCTCTCTAGTCTACTTGTGGAACCAGGAGTCAGTAGAGAAAAGTGACCAGACAGAACGACTAAATGCAGATGGAGTTAACAACACCAGAAAGAGATTAGTATTTGCTGCATACAGGAAACTCGCCTCAATGAAAGAAATAACCTTCAAGATACAAGGGTACTAATGTTTTAGAGTTGATAGCAATATTTATGAAAAAAACTGGATTCACTGTTTAGACATGTTAAACTGTATGGTAGGGAGTCTTGTCTTGAGGAACTTTCGAATACAGCAACATTTAATAAGAAAACCAGACTAACTGTGTAAATATGTTAAACTGCGAATGAGAAGCAGCAGGCAGAATATAGACAGAATTTTGAGTGAAAATAACACATTTTAGGGGTATTTTGGGATGAAATACAGAATTACCTTCCTAGAAGTTGATAGCTATGAGATCCACAAAAGTTGCACAAGATATTGTGGTCCAATTTCAAGATCACGATCTCATGAACGCCAGGTAAATGACTTTACTACTTCACCACAGAGTTCATGAACTCCTCTTAACATTAAATCACTCATTTATCCTATCATATGTATCAAACCAGGTCGACCCAGCCTTAAATGGGTACCGGATTAATCCGGGAAGTAAAGACTGCGAGGGAGAGGAGATGGCTACCGCCCTCATTTGCAGAGCCTGTGAAATGTGAGATCGCTAACATCTCACACCCCTACGGCATTAATAAATGCTATGGGTTACTTTACTTTACTTTACTATGTATCAAACAGATTCACATGTTTGTAACGAATGTATTTCAGGCTATTGCCGTCATCACTGTCATGGTATGGCGCATACTTATTTAATGCCTACCCTCTTGATATGAGCCAGTATCAGCGTTTGTTCAACTCATGTCGTATTCCCAGGTATGTAGGAGCATCTTAGATGTCTTGCTTCATCTACAGATCTGATCATATCAACTTTTCAAATCAACTATCATCTACACAGCATTTGCACATCTGTTCATATCAACTGCTACCTACACATCATCTACAGAACTGTTTAGATCAACTACCATCCACACATGAACTTCACATCTGTTCAGATCAACTAGCAGCTACACATCATCTATATATCTATCCAGATCAGTTACCATTTTAACATCAACTTCACCTCTATTCAGATCCATCTACACATCAGTTTCACATTATGTCCGATCAGTTACAATTTTGACATGAACATTAACATTTAACATCTGTTCAGATTAACTACCATCTAGACATCAACTTAATGTCTATTCATATCAGTTATCATTTTCACCTGTGTTTAAGTGCCCGAAAGAAGAGCAAAGAATAGTAACACGTTATGAAACTATTTTTTGCCCTTTAAAAATATAACTGGATTAAAATATTTTCTATAAATTATAAATTTTGAAAGATTTTATGAATATACGTAATTTGCCAAATTTTTACATTATTACAAATGCCTTTCGATAGTCTCGGTTGATGAGAAATACGCCTTATTTATTTTTATTTTTTTCTCTCCAACTCTTTATTGGCTGTGAAACAAAACAAAGTATAAATATACTGGCCAATTAATAGCACAATAAAATAAGAAGATGTGATCAGTGATTGAATTATACTGCTGTGGAATGCAACTGATTTTGTTTTTCACATTTGCATCAATTTGAATTGCTGTGATACAAAAATCACATTTTCCATGAGTGTGAAGTGTGTCATTGTTTGTCAATTATTTAGATATTTTAATGTTATTGACAGACTGTAAATTTATTTGGCACGAATATCTTCATGATTTTCATTGGTCATTTTGATGTGTTGTCAAGACTATCGCCAATGAATAGCATGGAAATACTGGAGTATGCTTTAGAAGAGACATTGTTATGACATTTAATGTCATTTTGCTGTATTTTTGGTTGGATGATCTAATTTTGTGTATTACGGTAAAATGTAAAATGTGACTGCCATTTTTGCTGCTTATGCAATACTTTATAGCAAAAAACGTTTTGTGCATTGTCCAATCTACCTATAAATTTGTAAAATATGAATACCTAAGGTTATGGTGTTTATAAGACTAACTGAAACTACCTGGTGCTTTGCATCAGTTAAAATTGAGCTCAAGTGAGTATCATGAATTATGGAACAAACTTTACTTTTGTAAGTGTCATGTCCAGGTGGGTAATGTGGATAATGTGCATTGCAACTGGTAAATCTTGATAATATACCCTGCAACTGGTCAATGTAGATAATGTGCATTGCAACCAGTCAATTTGGCCATTGTTCCTTTTAACTGGTCAATGTGGCTATTGTTCTTTACCTGGTCAGTGTGGTTACTGTTCATTTTATCTGATCAATGTAGCTAGTGTTTATTGCAACTGATCAGTGTGTAGGTTGTTTATGTCAATTGGTCAATATGGGTGTTGTTAATTTCAAGTGGTCACTGTTTACATTTATTGAGGATAATTTATGTTTTTGATTATGGCAAGTTAAGTAAAGACTAATGACTTATATCTGTCACCAGACCTGAAAAAGATGAATTGTACACAAAAAAGTCAGCCAAACATATTCTTGTGATGAGGAATGGAAACATGTACATCTTTGACATGTTGGACAGAGATGGTAAGTGACTTAAATTACATTGTGATGGTGATGATAGAACCCAGATGGAGTATAAGTTATGTCACTCTTGTTCCCTGTGCCAGGCAATGGAGTTTACTTTAATTTCCAAATGGGGTTGTTTTTTGTGACAATCAATACAAGGTAACTGCGTGAAACGTAACAACAATTAGACTTACGTAAAACACAGGTTTATATATCGTCTCAATGGGACACCATAGACTATATCTAAAACTAGTGGGTAATGATGGGCAATGATGAGCACACAAGAAATCATAAAAATTACAATACACAAATCATATTCAACGTTTCAACCAAAAGGTCTTTATCAAGACACAAACAAAAAATTAAAAGACGACGAATAGAAAAATTATCACAATTATCACAACAATTATCACAACGAAATTGTTTTGTTTTTTGTGTGCATTCTTGTTAATGAGAAAGATGTTTGCAAGTCTGTGAATACAAGCAAACAAAACAAACAAATCTAAATCTTAACCCAAAACTGTATTAGTGATGACTGTATAAGTTTCCCATTGAGGCTAACTCCTTTAGTCCAGCCAACAGAAGATGGAAACTAAGATTGGTTGGGTCATCCTCTATATCAAGCAGGACCACAGTGCTGCCATAGCAAGCACAGGTTTTGAAGTCGGAGATACCAGGCAGAGAGACACAGCAGCAACCATCTTATCAATATCACTCAATAGGACTAGATAACATGTCTTCTCAACTATATAAGTTCTCTATATTCTGCATATCTGAATGTGGGTCACAGAGAAGTAGTGGTTTGTGCACTTGTCTTTGAACAGAATATTCATGTTTCAATACCCTGTAGCGGTAAATTGTTTTTATCCAACTGATATGACAAAAGTGGCCCAAGCCTAAAATGGGAACTAATATTAATCAATTCTTGGACTATAAAATGATGAGAGAAGACCTTCACAAAGCTTAGTCAAAATAAGTGAAGTCACATACACTTCATGCTCCTACAGAACTAAATACCATGGAATTCACTTTTATTTATCTGAAGACATTTGTAGAACAGGCACATATCTCTTACTCTGTACATATTTTCTTTTTCCTGTACATAAATTAACTAATATTTCATTGAATATACCCATTTAGGCCTGCATTTGATTTGGTGGTTCCATTCTGTGTTTTTTTTGGGTCCCGATCTTATCTGTTGTTTATCCCCAGATGGTGTTGTCGTAGCTTCCACACTTGTCCTGTTGAGAGTAGGGGTTTGTGAAGGAGATGTATTCTGCGTAAATCGTTCTTGATAAAGACCTGTTTTTGTCGAAATGTCGATTCCAAGTGCTGTTCTTCATAAAATTGCTATTTAACAATTTTTATATTTTTTCCTATATTCACTTACACATTTGCATTTAGTTACTTGGCTAGATATTAGATCATCATCATGGCACTCTGGACACGTCCATACGTACTCCATTCTCCCATTCAGTATATCATTAAAGGTAACTGATTGTTCCAATTCTATATTGGTTTATAGCTCTTATTTAGATTCATAAGTTCCATTTGTCTTTCACAAAGCTGCTCTTCAATCTGAGATCCTGCATTCTAGCCATATGAAGAAGAAGAAGCACACCCTG
The DNA here is from genome assembly GCA_034231615.1 of Meghimatium bilineatum. Classification (NCBI taxonomy): domain Eukaryota; kingdom Metazoa; phylum Mollusca; class Gastropoda; order Stylommatophora; family Philomycidae; genus Meghimatium; species Meghimatium bilineatum. The sequence continues at coordinate 27,198,233 of CM067304.1, read as the reverse complement.
TAACCACAGACTTTGGTCACTCTGGCAAGTCTGTCTGCTTTTTCATTTCCCTTAACACCTGTGTGCTGAACGCAAGCAAGTTAATTCTCTTCAGCACAGACTTCGCCATCAACTCCAGCCACTGATGGTGTATAATATCCTGACTGAATTTTTCGAAGCATACTCATAGAATCAGTCAAGAAAACAAACACCTGTGACACTCTGAGCATCCAGCTTTGTCATTGCACAGAGTAACTGTTATTCAGCTGAAATTAACCTCCATCACCATAGTACTAGTGTTGTATAGAAATACCTTTAGTATTTCTCTTTAGTAAAGCACTCTTTATACAGAAATGTTAGTACAAATACCGAATTTTGAGCTGAATTGCAGAATGATCCTTCAGGAAGTTGACAGGTATGTGATGTCTGACAGTCATTTTGTGTCATGTAATTCACATTCTACACAGTAGCAACAATTTTTCCAATGTTTTACAGGTAACATAATACCAGAAACAGAGGTCTTAGCTCACCTAAAATACATCTTGGATGATCCGACTCCACCACCTGAGTATCCTGTATCAACTCTGACGTCTGAATTCCGAGATGTCTGGACCCGAGCACGTGTGCAGCTGATTAATGCAGGTATGAACTGTACAAGGTGGTTTTTGCAGAAATAACTATATTTCTTGTATGATTCTGACTGGCCTAGGTGACCACGGAACTGCATAACTTCCTGCTTCAATTGCAGTTAACAGTTCTATTATTGCCATGAGGTAAATTAAAGAATATATTATTTTGTCAATTTTGGTATTTTTTCCCCATTAATTTTATTTGTTGCAATTACTTGTCCCCTGTGGAAAAATCACCATATTTACATGAACAAAAACAATAGATACAAAGGTGAAAACAGTAGGCCTACTGCTATATGGCTCAGAAACCTAGAAAATGATATAAACACTACAACATAAACTATAGATGTTTGTGAATGACTGCTTAAAAAGAATGCTAATCATTAGGTGGCAGGACAAGGTAAAAAATGAAGAGACTAATCGACAACTGGTGGACACTAAGGAGAGAGAATGGTAATGGATTGAGCACATCCTCAGAAAACCCACAAGGAAAAATGAGACCAGATAATACCTAGGAACGTAGAGAAAAGAGAGACCATAAAGAACTTGGGAATTACATGAAATGAAGCTGATAACATATTTAAGGATAGAGCAAAATGGAAAGTCCATGGCCTGTGCACCCATATATGTATAAACACTTTGATTTTTTGGGATGTTCGTTCTCAAAACTCCCACCGAGTCTCTCTTGTAGTAGAACAATGGTGCTACTAAATTTTCAGCAGGATGTAGCCCACAGAACAGAAATGCATTGTGTCACCATTTTATTTGCACAAATGACTCAACACATCCGACCTTGGTGGTTCAATTGATCTATTACTGCTGACTCATGTTCCTTTTCTTATTGTATGTTCTAGAACTGCATCTATTTGACCTATGTGATAGATTTCCTTTATTATCTTCTTTGGTCATTCATTTTTGTGACTACTGTCAGCACTGTTTGATAGACAGAGAACATGCAGTAATAACTAGTAGGACTAGGCTAGACCCCCCCTGTCATTTTAGTATTTTAGCTAAGCTGTTTTGAGTTTTAATTTCCTTTGGTGCATACAAGCATAAAATTTGGTTATATTTTTAATAAACAACAATTAGTATTATCCTTCACTCTGAGTTACAATTTGCACAACATAACCAAAGTTAGATGTTCCTGGTGATTGGTAACATAGCACATCCCCGTTCTTTGAACTACTTACTGCTGGAAATCTAGTAGAACCATTGTCCTGCTGCAAGAAAGATCCAGCAAGAGTTAGAGAATGAGCACATACAAAATATTTGTTTAGCAATGTCCTTTTATTGTTCTTACTAATGATATCACAGGAAGCTCTCAAGTGTTGTAGAAATAGGTAGAGTAGAGCTATTTTTTTTAGTGCCATAGTAGTAGAAGACTTACCAACATTGGATGTTTCATCATAAGTAAATATAATTTGTATTTGTTTCTTGAATGTGGTAGTCTTGAAATTATTAAGATTATGTAATTTTTCTTGTTGATGAACAAGATTTTGAGGAAAGTTAAAGTTTTAAATTGTCAATATAATGTGATAACATGAAGGAATGGTCTGGGCATTATTCTCTACACTACTCTGAATGGCTGAGGGAAGAAGTGTTTGGAGGGCTTTTTGTGCTGATGCCTCTCCCTACGACCCTGACAAGTTATGGGTATTATTATTATTAGTGTAATGTCACAGTGTTTCAAAGTGAGAGATATGAAAGGGGGACCAGGCTGAAAATCTTGGTCTTCACAGAAACATGGTGCATTTTATGTAAGTATGGCATGGTGTGGTGATATAACAGGTTGTCTCTTGAATTGTCACATTGTGGACTGAACATTCACTTTCATTTGGAGCCCTCAGTTTTGATAAAAGCAGTGAGCAATACTGAGAGGTAGACCAACTTTTGACCTTTGAGTTGAAACAAAATAGACTATACACATCAGTTCAAAACACATACTTCTGTAAAATAGTTTGTTACAATACAAACAAAGAAACACAGTGTGGTTTAAATATTAAGTCATTTTCCTTGTGGTATTAAGGTCATGATTTGGTACAAGGATGTCATGTATTCTTCATTTAACCAGTAAAATTTCAAATAAAAAGTATTCAATTCTTCATTTAAAAAGTAATTTTTTCCTGCCACTGTATTCTTTTTTTTTTTTTCCGTGCGCATTATTTATGGAAATATTTGGAAAATGCAATACTTTTTTTAATTTTTATATAATTTGTGTGTTTGGAAATAGAGGAATGGTTATTGAATGTAATGATGTAGGTTTTGTTGGTGTATGTGTGATATGAGATATGTGAATAAATAGCGATGATGAAAAATATTTTTAAAATGATAAAAAATATACCACTCACTTATTCTGAAATACCGGTATTCAATCCAGGATAAACTGCTGCTAAATGCATAGGCTTATTCTATCTCTGCTGTTATTAACCAAACTAACATGTTCATATAACATTAAATGTGAAAACAAATGAAGCATGTTGGTCTAGCTCGCGTTTTCGGCTAGACCTAATGTTTACGTAAATTTTGATATATTCAAATGCTGGAATGCCGCTAAATGAAAATTCCTATGCCTATTCTATTTCTGATGAAATTTAAATGCCAAACAACTTGTTCCTAATATCGACTGTGAAAGCACATGAAATATGTCAATCTCACTGATGTTATCCAGTAGGCTTAATGATCCTACAACTTCAGAAAAGTTGCGACGTCAGAGATGATTGTAACCTGAAGGAGTCCTTGTCAACTATATTCACAATACTTTTCTTTACCCACAAACCCGACAAAGAACTGCTGCTGCAATACTCAGCTATGTGAGTCTGTGAATAAAAATCATCAGAATCAAAGAAAGATTCTGAAAAAAGGCTGCCATGTTGACCAATTTTAGGGATTATATGCAGCAGAAAAGTAATTAACTTACATTCAATACACGACCTAATGTTTTGAAAACTGATGGAAGAGGAAGTTAATTATGTCTACTTTCAATTCCTCTGTTAAGCAGATGTATGATGTTAGTTTTTAGTGATTTCTGTGTTGAAAGTGGTGCATAGGAACGCGCGACACATGGCGCAGACAGCTATTCAGAATCCGTTGAGTTTTGTGCCATTTGGTGCCAACAGCATGCTGAAGGTTAAAAAAATGTTTAAAAAAAAATTGAATGCTCGTTTAGTAAGGGGCTTCTATTTGAACTTGGACAAAGCCCATTTTGGTTATATCGGAGCCATGCAAAATAAAGAATCTGTCACACAAAATGCAAAATATTTGTTATATAGTCATCTAAAACCAATATTAAAAGTAACCTGGCTCCTCTAAAGAAAAGTCACCATATGCCACTGATCATAGTCTTCTTTCATTCATTATATTCTTCATTGGTGTATTTAACAAAACATTTGTCAAAAATCGCACCCTGGCATTCATTCTTCTTCTCATAGACCCTAGGAATGAAGATAAGCTGCGACTTATAGAGGGAGCCATGTTTGCTCTCTGCCTTGATGATCAACAACCAACGAATCCCAATGACATCTCACGCTGTTTCTTATATGGGGATGGAGTTAACAGGTTAGAAGAGGTTAATATCAGCTTGCTGCACTGCCTCTCAATGTCTATTTAATTAACTTTGTTTTGTTTCTTTTTCAAATATATAATTAGTCGTAAACACATTTTTAATGGCAACCTCCAGTTTGAGAATAGAGACAGAGGTAGTTTTTGTGGCCCACAAAATAGGGTCTCTGAAACAGTGGCAGTCAAGGTTGTTATGGTGTTTGACTCTCAATCCATGATCTGCAAGAATCACAATGGATAGCTGCGCCATAAGTGGTTGAAATATATTGTGGTTTCACACCTACAAGGACTTACATGGATATTTTTCTCTGGTCATGTGGGAGTTCAGGGTACTGAGAGAGGTGACAGACTGGCATTAACAGCACAGGTGTTAGGACAGATGACAAAAGACAAATGGGACTGTTAATTCCTTATATATTTGTCTTTTAGATAAGGACAACTTGGTCATCATCATCAAGTGTCGTCTCTGCAATGAAGATTGGCTGGAACAGACCTTCAGCATCCCAACTCTTGTTTTGGTAGTGCACACTGCTAGACTGTAACCTGTCCAACATGTGATGTTACGCTCCCACTTGTATCTCTGCCTACCTCTTGCTCGCTTCCCTTTGACTTTACCCTAGAGTAAGGTCTTCAACAAGGTGTTATGTCTGTTAATATGTCCAAAATATTTTATTTGCCTGATCTTTATTTCCATTAATAATTCTTTCTTCATATTAAGTGTAGTAAGAACCTCTTTGTTTTATTCTCTTTTCATGATATTCTCCCTATTTTTCTATATATCCACATCTCAAAGACATCAATTTTGTCTTCTAATTGTTTGTTTAGTGTCTATGTTTCTGAGCCATACATTAATATGGAATAGATGTAGCATTTTTATTATATTTGTGAATGTTTCATTCCTGATGTCACAAAATATGTAGACCCTTATTTTGGTATAGTACCAATTTTTATTTCTGACCATGTGTAAATATTTAATGTTTATACTTGTTTAAAAGTGCAAATATTTCATTATTATGCATTATCTAAGGTGAAAATTCTTAATTTTTCCGCCAGGGCAGGTGGGTGTTGGGGGAAGTGAGAGAGCTGACATACTTTTTTACCAGTGTGGGGCAGCCAGATGCAAAATGCAAATATTTAATATTTATACCTGGTTACATGTGTAAATATATTATATTTATATACTAGCTCAAAAGTGTAAATATTTGATTATTATAAATATTCAGAAGTGTATATATTTTGTCTGGGTCATTATTTTTAAACTTGTTGACAAGTGTAAATTTATTTATAAATTTTTTCAGAAGTGTAAGATCGAAAATATGTACTCACTGCGCAAAACTGAAATCTAACAGGTAAATCGTGAAATGGGGTAATGAAGGTTTGCTAATAACATGAAACACACAAAAATATTTACACAAAAGTTTAAATAATTTATAGTCAAAAGTTTTAATTATTTATTTTTAAACTTTATCAAAATTGTAAATATTTTATATTTGTCATTAGATTTATCTGTTATGAAATGTATGTTCCACAGGTGGTATGATAAATGTTTTCAACTGATACTCACGAAGGATGCCAAATCTGCTGTTCACTTTGAGCACTCTTGGGGAGATGGTGTGGCTGTACTACGATACTTCAGGGAAGTTTACGCTGATTCCATAAAAAATTCATTGGTACATCCTGACTCACGACCGTCAGATAAGGCAAACTCAGACAAACGAGTACTGCGTCTAGGTAAATTAGAATAGTTTATCCTTTTTATATGATAGATCCTCTGCAGAATGTTATCCTCACTGCCACTCTGTAAGCCTCTCTGTTCTTGTGCAAGTTGTTCTATAATTGTCTTCCGCAGTGTCATATTTAAGAGATCAACAATATCCTGTACCCATCAATGTTTTGGGCAGCTTCTTGTTCTCTTTACTGGAATCAGTACTTCTAAGATTAATTATTCAAATCCACAATTTCTTTTTATGTACCCATAAACCCTCAGGGGTACTAAGGTTTTGTTGTAGGGTCATGTAGTAAAACATTGGAAATTGGAGAGGGGAGGGATGGACCCATTTAGGAAGGCTACAGAGAGACAACATTTTCAGAAATATTTAACCTTTAGGACCCCCAGATAAAAATTGCACAATTTCTCCACGGCCCTGATGCTTTTGTGGCGATGTGCATTATTTTTGGTGAGTGTTTGGTAAACGCGATAACTTTTTTGTTTGTTAAGATATCAAAATAATATTTGCATGTGTATATAAAGGAGAAAATAATGCATATAATCATGTTTTTGTTGTTGTTGTATGTGTGATGTGACAGTTGTAAGTTGTGAAGTTGAAAATTGAGGGGAAAATATAAAAATTACAATTTAAAAAATCAAAAAAATTATTTCTAGACGCATCTAGTACTTAAACAATGCGTGGAAACACTGATAAAAACCCTCCAAAATACCTGTTTCTGTTGTATAAATGTTGTTTCATATCCAAACTAATATAATATGGATTGAACAAACTCTTAAAACATGAAGAAATCACATACAATGTCCATCCGTTCAACACTAGACCTAGGCAGACATATTTTCTATGCCGACACATGGCACCCTCTGATAAATATTGTTTTTGTTATTCAATGAATAAACAAACATTATTATAATATAACAATCCACCGAAGACGGATGTGTCAGGACATTGGCGCAAATAAATCAAATACAATGCATTTCCATTCTCTAGACTATGTCTACTTGAAATCTAGTAGGGCCATTGTCCTGCTGGAAGAGAGATCCAATGGGAGTTTGAGAATGAACGCTGAAGAAGAAGACGATAATATAACAACAATTAAAACATGTAGATATTACTTTCTGTGACAATCACGAAACCATGCCACGCTGTACTACATTTGATAATAAAATATGGCGTCGAAAATCAACATAATTTGTTCTAGACTTTTGGTGAATAAATGAGCCGGCATTCTCCTTCTTACAATCGTAATGTGTAAAGGAATTTGACCTTTAGACTATGACATATTCCTAGCTTCGTGTGGCGGGAATTCTACATCATGTGAGCTTAACTTCATGTAAGGAATCGGGGCATAGCAACGGAGGTGTCTGGAGGTTATGCTGACAGGCCACTGGTAATGTAATGTCGTTGGCATTTTCAGATGCCTATGGGTCTGTAAGATTAATGAGACATGATAATATACCTTGAATAATCTTTTTTCTATTTGTTTTAGGTCCCAGATGGGCTGTGGAAGATAATTTTTCCCAAAATGCAGTTGCAGGCAGAAAAGGGGTAGAGAACCCTATTGAGATGGAATTTTGCATCATTATATAATTTTTAAATATTTATACAGACTGCAAATCTATCTCGATGGAAACCAAGAGGCAAATCATAAAATCTTCATACTAACATTGTGTTATCAATGTCAGACATGGACACCCTTGCTCAGGGTGTTATCAGCAAAATTAGGTGTCATCTCATTATTGAAGATTGGCTACAACAGACCTCCAACATCTTCTGTCTCTTGCTTTGGTAGTGCACTCTGATTGACACGTACCCTGTCCATCTCATTATGCCCCTCCCCCACTTATATCTCTTGCGCTTCACCACTCAATCCTACCTTAAAGTGAAGACCCTACCTTCAAGTGAGGTCCCTTCTTTCAAGTGAGGTCCCTTCTTTCAAGTGAGGTCCCTTCTTTCAAGTGAGGTCCCTTCTTTCAAGTAAAGTCCCTACCTTCAAGTGAGGTCCCTTCTTTCAAGTGAAGTCATAAAAAGGTCTTTTTTTTTTGTTTTATCATCATCCATCATTAAAAAAGCACTCTTGTTTCAGAGTTCACTTTGGATCCATTCCTAAAAGAGACTATTAAAAAAGCAAAGCAACGATTTGATGATGTGACTAGTTCACTTGATGTTGATTATCTGCTGTACACAAAAATGACCAGGAAGGATGTCAAGAAGGCTAAACTCAGTCCTGACTCAGTTATGCAGTTGACCATACAAGTAGGTTGTTGTGTTTGTCATTAAGTTTCATGGCCCTAGTGAAAAAAACAAGGCATATTCCTGTTTGTAAACCAGCATAACATTGGACATTATCATATGTGCGTTCCTCACTGTTCCATCAGCCATCTAAGTGTTCAAACTCAAAGATTCTTGATTAGAATCCAGCATCATGACACATAGGGCATTCCATGACCCACTCTCCGTTACATTTCAAAAGTTCCAGAACCAGTTTTCCTAAGATAAAAGTAGAAATAAAGCACACACTTTATTGAATATTAATTTCCATTTTAGATACGCAATGAATACTACTGTGTGCTCATCCTTACAAAACTGTAGAGCATCACCTTTTCAAATATTCTGCAATAGATATTAGGAAAATGTTTCTCCCTCCAAGGTCAGATACATGGAACAACCTATATGGAACAAAACAACAGCTCACAAACATATGCATATATCACACAGTGGCATTGGGTCAAAGGGCATGAGCTCATGGACAGCTGAATCAGCAACCAATGAATTTCTACTTGTCCATTTTCTCTATGTTTTAATATTTTCTATTTTAGATTATATTTCTTGTATATTTTGTGATTGAAAAATCAGTGGAAATTAATTTCAACTTATTATCAGCTTTATAGGTTTTCAAAAGGCAAAATTCTTGGAAAATAGGAACATTCTAGATGAATATGGCTCCCCAACTACATACGAGGCGTGTTCAAATGAAAACGGGACTTGTTACACCACGCGTGATAGAGCGCACTGATATTGATGACATTTTGCACTAGTAATGAGTATCCAATAATTTACATACGGTCACGTGTTCATCTTCCCAGCATGCATATGTGCTGCAGAAGACTGTTAACAATATGGCGGGTGTGATTCCGAACCCGTCCAAAGTGAATCAGCGTGCTGTGATCCAGTTTCTTTCATTTGAAGGATGTCAAGCAGTAGACATTCATCGGAGAATGAAGGCAGCATATGGTGACAAATGTTTGTCGAGGACCAGAGTGATGGAGTGGGTGCGTATGTTTAAAGACGGACGTGAGTTAACGGCAGATCTTGCACGGCCAGGTCAGGCGCATATTGTTGCAACAGAAGAAGCCATAGCCGTGCTTGATAAAGCAGTACTGACTGACCATCAAGGCTAAGCGACCAGGCAGACTTTCTCAAGGTGTGATTCTTCTCCACGACAACGCTCGTCCGCACGTCGCAAAAATTGTGCAGGAAACATTGGCAAAGAAGAATTGGGAAGTTCTTCATCACCCAGCCTATAGTCCCGATTTATCCCCGTGTGATTTCCATTTGTTCGGACCGTTGAAGAAAGCACTAAAGGGACAGCGATTCAACAGCGACGCAGACGTGAAGACAGCGGTGACCACATGGTTCAGAGAACAGCCACGCAACTTTTTCTCGGACGGCATTCGACGTCTACCTAAACAGTGGGATGCTTGCCTAAATGCATACGGAGATTTTTTCTGATGAACCCAGGTGCATTCTTATTCACAAGTGGTTGCTTTGTTCAATTCTGTTGAAAATATTAAATTGCGTATGATACTTTTTAAATAAATCCACAAGTCCCGTTTTCATTTGAACACGCCTCGTATTTAAATGTAATTATAAAGCTTACATTTATGATTACTCAAGATGTGTTAAAATAAATGATGGTAAAACTGAATGATTTTACATAGAAACAATTGTAAAATAAGGCTGTCTTATGTCACCATTGCTTTTGAGTTTGGCTATACATTGGATATGACAAATTTCACATACTCTATGGTGTGTGACAAGGATGTGTTCTATCTTTCTTGCTATTTATTACATACATTGATTGTATGTGTACAATTTCCAACACTGATGAAGAAATCAACCATAAAAAATCTTATGAATGAAGTTATTTTTGCAGACGATCAAGCAATAATGTCAACATCAGAAGAACTACAACAACATATAAATAGATTCCACACAACATGTAGAGACTTTAACATGAAGATAAACACAGAAAAAAACTGAGGTAACGTCAATCGCAAAAAACAGAAAGAACACTACTATTTTCATTGATGACCAACAACTTAAACAGTTGAAATAATTCACTTTTTTGACAGCATCATATCATCAAATGGGAAAAATAAAGAAATCTAACATAGATGCAACATAGCATACCAGATCTTAGGGCAGATGTCTCCAATATTCAAAAACAAACATGTGAACATGAACACCAAAACTGTACTATATAAAATTATCACCATACCATCACTATGCTACCAATGTCAGACGTGAACAACAAAAGCCAAAATAAAACGTTTTACAACAGAAATGACTTGTCCACATAGAATTCTTGAGTAACAATGAGACAGACTCAGAAATAAAAACATCAGAGACTAACAAATAAAATGTCAATCTTGGATTACATTAGAAGACAACAGATTAGGTTAGGTATGTTAATTATCATCTTTGCATACTGGACATGTCCATAAGTGCTCAGATCTCTGCTTTAGTAAATCTCTCTGTTACGCTTGTGGTTGTATCTGTGGGTCTCACCAATGGCCCACTAGACATACCATCCATGCAACAGAAAACCTTGGTGGATGACATGCCGTTATATTGAGGCTATCTTCTTATAGAAGCATCATGGCATGTCATCTATACAGTTATGATTTTGTTTTGTTGTTGAAATGTTTTTCATTTTTGCCTGAATATATATGTATTGTGGCAACCTCTGTGGTTGGGAGGGAGCCAGAGATGTACTGTGCATCACTGAGGAGGAGGAAACTGACATCACTGTTTTTCCTATGGCTGAGGCCCATCATAGAGGCACAGTGACTCAGGACGTGACAATCCTTTTGACTTGAACATTTGGTTGCATGCCTGGAGCAATAGAGAAGTTTGGCATAACCAGTAGTCAATTGGTGGTGGGGAATGAGCACAGTGAACCCTATCTTGGCTACAGTGACTAGGAGCAGTGCATAGGTTGAAACCTACCTTCCTGGAGGTGTGATAGTTATTCTCTGGCTCTGTCCCAGGGTGGGCCGAAAATCCACAGACTTCCCAGCAATATAATGCCATCTAATGGCATTAGGTAAAAGGGCATGAGCCCATGGACCGCTGGATCAGCAACCAACCAACCAACCAGTAAATCTCTCAGGGTATAACAGCTTAATTGTTAATTAGATTACCGGGGTAATTGTTTTTCACATGCTTACAGACTTCCTTCAGATAGTGCACCTAAAACATCATTGCTATAAAAGTATGTAGGATACAAAGCCAGGGGCAAACCATGCAAAAGATAGATTACAGAAATAAAGGGGTCCACGAAAACAAACATATATGTTATGTTTTGTTCCTCCAGGGCCATAGCGGGCTAAAAAGGGCAGAAGCAATACCTTTCCATTTCCATCTTTGTGTTGCCAGGTCTTTCAATTCTTGCGTGTTTAGGTTCATTTACATGCCTTCTCTATTAATGGTTCTTCGTAAAGTTTCTCTAGGTTTTCCTTGTCTTCTTACTCCGGGTGGCACCCAATATAGTGACTGATGGGGAATTATTAGGCTGTTCATTCTGAGAATATGGCGGAAAACTTATATCAAGCACATAAAAATGACGTTTCCAGAGAAGTTTTCTACTTCTACACTACATGGCATAAAAGGGTATAAAACGAAAAAAAAAAGATTGGGTTATAAATGGAATAATCTATATGGAAAAAATCAACAGCTATGCCAGAGGTTAACATTTTGGTATAAAATGGAAATTGATAGGACTCTTAGTGATCTTATTTTGCTGATGACTTAAAAGGTACAAGAAATATTGAATCAACATCATCTTTCAGCACAAATTGGACTTCAAGTCGATTCTTTGAAGACTAAGTCATGAACTTTACCAACTTAAATTTTAATATTGCTCTCAAAGAGAAACAATTTAGAAAGTTTAAAACTTTTCCTACTTAAACAACAAAATGGCACAAGATGGAGATACAACAAAAGAGATTTCTACTAGAATTGCTTTGGTATCTAGTGAATTCAACCATCTAACAAACAACTCGAAATACAAAACAATAAATAAATGTACTAAGCTAAACTATTTATCCCCAATGTGATATCTGTATTAACATATTGTTGCAAAAGCTGGAAAATAACAAATGCACCGAGATATTAAAAACATTTGAAAATTAAATGTCTTGAAAAATCTTAAATATTGGCTGGAGAGAATTCAAGTCAAACTAGTAAGAGAAGACACCAAACAGCAATGAGAAGAAAATGATGGACTTATATTGGACATGTACTTATAATGAATGAAAACAGATCACCACTACAAGCATTAAAATGGGTACCAGATGGTCAAAAAAAAGAAAGAGGGTGACTAAGAGACTCTTCTTAGAACAACCATTAAAAAATCTCCAGAGACTATGGGTCTCAACAACAGGCAATAGTTGCATACATTACCATCACATTGCTTGAACTAGAGAGCATTGGTTTCTACCCTATGCACTGTATTCGACATTGAAGGAACATATATAGATATTTTGTTATAAAAAAACAAATCACATGTTGTTATTTCATCCAATTTTCTATTTGAATATAGCTAGCACACTATCAGATGTATGGTAAAAATGTTGGAACATACGAGTCCTGCAGTACGTCTGCTTTCAAACACGGACGTACTGAGACAGTCAGATCATGTACGGAGGCCACCAAAACAATGTGTGAAAAGTTATATGGGAAAGCTGGCAGGGAGGGAAGTAATGAACAACTGATGGCTGGTCTGAGAGCATGTTCGGACACACATGGACGCTTGACTAAAGAAGCTGCACTAGGTAAATAACAGTCAGGACTTTTACATTAAAAGGACGTGTGTTTGAACAGGAGGTGTACTGTAGCAAAGATGGACTATTTTATTGGTTTGCATGTTGAATGGTTTATGAATATGTGTATTGGTTTGCTAGTTTAGTCAATCAATTGATTAATTACATGCTCTACATAAAAACAGGTCATTTTTTAAATTTCTTGTGGCATACTGCAGGATTTTTTTCTCCTTTTCTTTTCATGTGATACAAATATCACTGAGAACTTTCATCTCGCTTTTCCAAGTTGTTCTAGGTCTTCCCTGTCTTCCGTTTTTCTTTAGACTCCATGTCAATTTCTGTCTTGCTATAGTTTTCTCCCTTTCTCAAAGTATATCTAATCCATCTTAATTTCCTTGACATGATTTGTAGACTAACCTGATCCTAGATGATACATTAACACAAGTAAATATATGTTACCAAATACCTACCACTACTAATAAAAAGATGATTAAAATAACTGTAATAAAAAGAATAAGAATTAAAATAGCTGACACTTTGATCAAAAAATCTTTGTCAGAACAGAAATATAATATAGCAGAAAATAATACAGAAAAAATATTAAGATAATATTAATATAAAATAGGAAAGCTTGATAAAAAAATAGCCTTCTTTTGCCTGCTGTTACAGGGACTGCTTTCATTATTTTCTTAGATATGTTTTGAAATTAATGTTTTCTCTGTATTATTTCCTGTTATATTATTATTATATATCTGTTCAGACAAAGATCTTAGATCAAAATGTCAACTATTTTCAGCCTAGCATTTTTTAATAGTTCTTTTCATCTTCTTTTTATTAGTAGTGGTAGGTATTTGTAACACATATTTACTTGTTTAATATAATTACCTTATTTTGTTTGTTACTGCGACCCATACTTTATTGTTGGATCTTTTCTGATTTTTTTGTAATTATATACTGATCCTAGTTGCTTCACTATTTAGTTTGTTGTTTCGCTATTTGGTTAATTGAAAAAATAATAATTGAAGACAACAGATTAGCATAAGAAGCACATGTGTCAGGTCAGATAACGCTGGATAAGGGAGACAATATAAATTCCCTATGTATGCATCTGTTGAACAAGGATGCCATTGTGGATGAGACTGTTATTAAGAGATTGAGGGAGTATGGAATGTCTTGAGGGGATAGCAGCAGGGGGAGGGAACAATTGACTGGCAGTACTAGGGAAATGTACAAACATTCAGCGAGCATACATACCCTTCACCATCTGCTGAAAGAGACAGACCTCTATGGGTGTGTCTAGAGTGTACCGCCGTTGGTTCAAATCATCACAAATAATTGAAAGCATACCTTGTATAGGACATTGTTATTCAACTATTGTTGAAGTTTAGACATCACTAATACATCCAATCCTATTGCCAGTACAATGTGAGCAATCAGCTTTCGAACCATGAGCTACAGTGGCAAAGTTCGGTTTGTGAGGACCGCCCACTATCCACTGAGGAAACAGGCTGATTGGTTGGTTATTTATTAATTTGATTGGTTTGGTATTTGGTTGGTTTGATAGTTGGTGAGTTCATTCATTATTTAGTTGACTGATTGGTTTCTTGATTAGGTTGATGTGTTAGTTAATTTTTTTTTAACCTGTTCAATAGTAAGTCAACATAACAAATGTAATCTGAACACACCAATCGGCACATTGACACCATCATTTTTCAATAATTTTCTAAGAGCATGCATGTCACTAGTTCCTATTTTTCTCAGTGGTTATGCACAGCTTGCATTGTTCCACATGTATTGATATCACCTTTCCTTTGGAGTTAACATAGCAAGCAGAGAGAGGGATCATGCTGTATGGGCAAAACATGGTCTATATATATTTTAGCCCGAGCATTGTGCTGGAGAGGTCTCCTCCATCCCTGGCTTTAATGAGTCTCTGAATCAAATCAAGAGATGGCAGTTATGGGTTATATATAAGTCCTTGTCAATTGGCATAGACAAATGACACCATGAGGTATCTCTGACACTGGTAGACACTTTCAGTGTCATTGATCAAGTGATGCCTTCAACTCTGGCAGCCCCAAGCCAATAAGGTTCTGATCTGCCATTTTCTGTCTGTTTCAATGGGTACATGGAACTAAGTCAAAACTAAGAGAAAGTGATAACAGATATTTCAAGCATTGAACACCTAAGAAAACAAACAACACATGGGATAGTACAATAAATTCTTGATTATATTATTGTCTTGTCCTATCCATGTGTGCCGCTAGTTTTCTTTCTTTAGCTAACTGTAATGCCGCTGCCATAGAGCAGCCTTGATGTTTTAGTATTTCTCCGATGTCATCTATCCATCTTCATCTGGGTCTTTCCCTGGTTTTTTTTCAGGTGATCTTTTATTGAAGGCTATTGATGGAATGTGACCTGGTTCCATTCTGATTAAGTGGTCGAACCAATTAATCTTTTGTGTGTCTATGCATTCTTTACATGATATTGTTTTCATCAGATTTCCAAGTATGAAATTTAATGGCAATGATTATATTATTAATATACTGTAATTCATCAAATTGTGTCACCTGTATCTTTTTTTTTTCTGCATTCGCCCTCTGATAAGTCCTTGTGCTGCAAAATCAGCATCACATTGTTCACGCTTCCCAGCGGGAATGAGACAAACTCTTGTATTGATAATTAATCAATACAAGAGTTAGTCTGATTTCTGCTGGGAAGCGTGAACAATGTGATGCTGATTTTACAGCGGTGCTGCATTATTTTGTGCCCTCCAACCCAGCACAGCCGTTTTCGGCATGATGTCCCCAGTATAATGTGGATGATCAGTTTTTGAACCACAAGAAAATTTGACCGAGTTTATTTGTGGGACAGGCCACTAACTGCTCTACCACCAAGGTAACCCTTAGAAAGAAATACTTAAAGCAAGTATTTCACTCAAAGGAATCAGCAGAAGAAAGAAAGAAATTTAGCTTAAGGTTTAACCTTGACTGTCTGACACAGGATATAATAATAATCCTACACATAACCCATCAGGATTGTAGGTGGGTGTCACTTGGAGACATCAGCACAAAATACAGTCTAAACATCTCTGGCCTCAGGAGGAGCGTAAAATATTATGCCCGGATGATCCTTGATGTCAATCCAGAGTATTCTCTTGTTCTTTTACCTTCAACTATTTCTTGCAAAATAAGTTTAGAAACGATAACACCGATGATAAAGTATTATTGTCACTGATTACTAATATAACTAATAAAAAGCAAATAATGTCAGTTAGAAGTAACAATGGAACAGGAATAAGTTATGGTCTAATTTTCTAAGTTATGGTCTAATTTTCTAAGTTATGGTCCAATAGGGACCTTTATCAAGAAACAACAACAAACCAGAAATAAACACATAAAACTGTCAATACAATGAGACGTTATTACAACCTCATCTCATTGTATTTTTTAAAAATATTGTATAAAGGATGCAATCATGTTTAGTTTCAAGCAACAATAGTACTTATGTAGAACACAGGTTTTTGATGTTTCACTTGAACACAACAGATAGACTATCACTAAGACTAAGGGATTATGAGGTGTAAACATGAAAACATACAAATTACAATACACAAGACATTTTCAACATTTCGAACCGTTAGGTCTTTAACAAGAATAAATAAAACAAATAGTGAAAAAAACAATGAAAACATTGTTTTTACTGTTTTTATTGTTTTTCCACATGCAAAAATGGTAAAATAACAAATTTTGTTATAATATAAAACCTCCTTCTTCCTGAGAATGTATCTATGTCCCAGTTTTTATTATGATTGTGTCTTATCTTTTTATTTAGCAGTAGGTTTTTGTAGCACATATTTTCTTATTTACAATATTGACTTTCATATTTATGTTGCTACAGCCCACTAATTGATTGTCAGATTATCTTTGATAACTATATAAACAAGTGTTCTCTTAACACCGTTTATATTTCAGGTCAAGGCTTTGATCGACATTTATTCTGTCTAAAGAATTTAGCAGAGAAGCATAATTTATCCTTGCCAATGTACACAAATCCAGCATACCTTAACCTCAACCATATTATACTCTCAACTTCAACACTGTCCGATCCGGCTGTTGAAATTGGTGGCTTTGCTGCAGTCACACCAGATGGGTTTGGAATAGGTATGTTAATGTACTGAATCCTATTTATAATAATACTTGCAATAATGTTTGAATGCTCTGATGCTGCTCAGTACTGATGCTCAGTAACTGGTAGATCAAAGACATGCAACCATGTCTTGTCAAAAGTTGTTTTTCGAATTGGTTTTGTCTTGTAGAAAGCATCAACCCATGGACTGCTGAATCAGCAACCAACAAACCAAAGCATTAACCCATAGACCGCTGGATCAGCAACCAACCAACCAAAGCATCAACCTATAGACCGCTGGATCAGCAACCAACCAACCAAAGCATCAACCCATAGACCGCTGGATCAGCAATCAACCAACCAAAGCATCAACCCATGAACTGCTGGATCAGCAACCAACCAACCAAAGCATCAACCCATGAACTGCTGGATCAGCAACCAACCAACCAAAGCATCACCCATGAACTGCTGGATCAGCAACCAACCAACCAAAGCATCAACCCATAGACCGCTGGATCAGCAACCAACCAACCAAAGCATCAACCCATGGACTGCTGGATCAGAAACCAACCAACCAAAGCATCAACCCATGGACTGCTGGATCAGAAACCAACCAACCAAAGCATCAACCCATGGACTGCTGGATCAGAAACCAACCAACCAAAGCATCAAACCATGGACTGCTGGATCAGAAACCAACCAACCAAAGCATCAACAATACATAAATTTTACAATAAATATTGCAGCAATTTATGAAGTTCTAATTTTGAGTGAGTGACTGAAGAATTTATTGTATTGGGAATTGCACACTATCAGATGTTGACAAATCCAATTCACTGAGCTACACCTTCTTCTGAATTCATTCTCAAACTCCTGCTGGTTAACTAGATGTAGTCCAGAGAATGGAATACTGTGTGTCATGGTTTACAGCTTTGCTGTGATATCTGCATCTTGCAACCTGGCACATCCGACTTTAGCATAGCTTTTGGTCACTTTGCCTATGGGATGAAACAGCCATTTCATCCTCAAACCGCCTTAATTGTCTTTTAAAGTATGCATGGCAGGTAACAGCATAGCTATTCTTTGCTTCCCCTTTGGACCTGGCAAAACACGGATGTCTGCTAGTTTACTCAACCCAGACTTATCTCTTATTACTAGTCATGGCCAACATTACCACTGAATCTAACCCATACATACTCTAGTCAAACTGTCAACACTTCATGTAGCTATTCATTACAAAGTTGAAGGTTGGTGGCACCTGTAGCTATTTGATAAAGGCTGCATGCCCTTGCTGTCACAATGTCATCTACAGGGTGAGCATTTTAATTCAACCTATAACAGAAACAAATACCAAGTCCTTAACAGGAGTTGAATCCTGGAGCTCACGGATGTGAGAACAATTCTCTAACCTCATAGTCATATGCCACTTACTCTAGTTAAAAACATTGGTAGCATATCCTATCCAAGATCTAGCCATCTAGCAAGCAGTTTTTGGCTGTAGTGATTTTATTGGCAGTTTATGTTCAGTAGTTTGCCATTGCTTTCTGAATGTTCCAGATATATAATTGCCTGAGGTGGGTTTTGAGCTTGGTACTTTGACCATCACGGATGCACTCTCTACCTCTCCGTCACTTACTTCAGTTAACACATCCATAAATTCAGCTATAATTTCTTGACAAAATAGGTAGAAGTGTTACCAAAATAAGACATAAAACAACCTAACAATGAAATACGGAGACAAACAATGTTCCGACTAAAAATCCTTCATCAGGACAAACAAAAGACAACAGTACAAGGAATCTTACATGGAGACAAACATGGTTATGTCAGGGAGGAAAAAAGGGAGATATAGCGAATAGATGAAGCAAAGATGGAGCAGCATAGCAGGGAAGAAGATGGTATAGGGAGAAGATAGTGATGGTATAGATAGAATCAACCCATGAACTGCTGGATCAGCAACCAACCAACCAACCAAAGCATCACCCATGAACTGCTGGATCAGCAACCAACCAACCAAATTTATGTATTGTTGATGCTTTGGTTGGTTGGTTTCTGATCCAGCAGTCCATGGGTTGATGCATTGATTGGTTGGTTGCTGATAAAGCGGTCTATGGGTTGATGCTTTGGTTGGTTGGTTGCTGATCCAGATGCTTCTGAGTGAGGAGAGAAAAGTGCACAGAAGATAGGAGTGAAAATAGATAAAATGTGATAGCAGGTAAGATAAATAAAGATAAAGATACTTACCTCAAAAGTGGACAGAGGCAATGAGTATTAGCATATAATCGTAATGGGGGAGCAAAAGAGGATGGTGCAAGAAATTAGATGAGAGGGAGAGAAAGAGGCAGATATGGCAAGAACAGATGAGAAAGAAGAAGAAAATACAGAGCACATATGACAAAAGAGCAGGAGAAAGATCTGGAGCAGGGGAAAGAGAGAAGTAATAAGAGCAGACAATAATAGAAAGAAAATACAGCGATGATATATGAAGGTAAGACAGTGAATATTTGTGATAATAAGTAAGTTAAAAAACGGGTAACACATAACTCAGATACGTCTTGTTCCAGTGGATTGCTTGACACATATGGACAAAAACGGGTAGGAATACAGTTGAAATTAGACAATAGTTACTGATGAATAGGCAGGCCCATGTGACCGGCTCGCCAGGTAAGGAAAAACTCAGATATCTGGCAGTTCCCACAATTGAAAAGACACAGGAGGAAAGAAAAACAAGCAGAAGAAATGGAAACAAGACAAAAGAGGGAAAATAATTGAATATGTGGAGGGACATAAATCCAGCATAATTTAGGGATGTACATGCGAACAACATAGGGGTTTTTTAAAAATATGTATATCATGACATGAACCAAAATGGCTATAGAGACAGAAAACAGAGGATAAGAGAAACAGGGAAAAAAAAAGAAGAAAAAATTAAAGAGGCGAAAAAGTAAAAGAGAAAGTGGTAGATAGACGTGGGCACCGAAATGGAGGTACGCCACACAAGGAAGAGACGTGGAAGTAGGAGGAGCCTGAAGGACACAAAAGGAGAGGGTAAGGGGGGGCTATCACGGGAAAGTGAGTCGGGCGATGGTAGCGAACAGAAATATAGAGACATAAGAAGAAGGTGCCAAAGAAAAGGGCACCAGGGTAGGTGGGGAATAAAGCCACAGGAAAAGAAGGTCATCAAGGAAGGTGGCAGACCCGAAACTGAAATCAAAATGTGGTAGAATGATGCTACAGGAAGAGGAGAGATGGTGCGACGTAGGCAAATGAGTAGGTGTCATCTGTTAATAATGTCGTTGTATGTGGAGGTCAGTGTAGCAGGTGTCCCAAAGAAATATGACGGAAGATAGACCAAGGTCACAACCGCAATGACAAGTACCTTATAGGCCAGGCGTTGGGGAATGAGACCGGTTGCATAAACCGAAGATGATAAAAGAATGAGCTAGCCACACGTGGCAACCCCTATGTGAGTATTGCCTGCACTTTACACTAGGTCATCTATAAGAACAACGATCAAAGGACAGAACCTCGGGCACCAATACACAATCCCTTAGTGTGGGCCATGTACTGTGGGGAGGAAAATATTAGATGAAACAAGGTTTATAGCTGTATGAGACCAACTGTATGTTGCAACCCTGTGGAGGCGTTGCCCGTACTGCACGCTGGCTCCATAAACAAACATAGGGGAGACCGCTGCCTTCGAGTCATCCAAGTCAGGTGTAGTAGGAAGCCTGTTGGCACTGCAAACAAAGTGTAGTCGAAAGGAGGGGAGGAAAGGTCGTGGTCAGTAGGACAATCTCCATATGCTAGGTTAATGTGTGAGTAGCCGACCCATCAAAGCCAAAAAAGGCCTGCCAGAAAGTGACCAAAAGCCGGAAGATAGTGGGCATAATGGGGAGCCCACAGGCTACTGGGAATGGCACAGGGGAAAGAGCAAACAAGGGCCAAAAAAGTGAGAATGGAGAAAGTGGACAAAGTAGGATGAGGAATCACAAGAAGAAGAAGAGGATGTAGCATGGGTGAAACAGCCCGTAGAAGAAGAGTGAGGGAGTATGATAGCGAGGGATACAGATAAGACAACAAGCCGACGCGACCAAACCACAACACGCCTACCCCAGAAATGGCCGCGACACTCCCAGTCCCAAGGCTTAGCAGCCCACCAACACGTCAACCGCACATGGCGAGTCACCGTTGCCCAGCCCCTTGATGGGGGCCCAGGCCGAACCACCAAAATAGAGTGCAACAGTGCAAAGGAGAGGGATAAGAAGAAAGAAGGATAGGGGAAAGGGAGTAAGAAGGAATAGAGGAGCAGCAGGGAGGAAGAGCAGGTAGACAAAGAGTAAGAAGACAAAAGGAGGTAGGAGGTTATTGAAAGTATAGCTTGTCATTGGAACCACATCGCATCAATTGATCCAATGACCAACAGTTCTTTAACCTCTTCATTCATCATATGATCTCATCTTGTTATGTTTGCTGCTTTTCTTAATGTATTTTATCTATTGTCTTTTCCCGGGTGGAAGGTGGTTGATAGTATCAACACTTGCTGTTAAGTGTATGGGTTGGGAGCTGTAAATTTCTGTTCAAGACCAGATGTGATGCCTGAGTCATGCTGAATTTTTGTTTATGGAGGGTTGTCACAATGTTATCTATTCATCTCTTTCTCTGTCTTCCCTTGGCTCTGTATCTAGATCATTTGTTATAAGCTTTCAATGGTATTTGTCTTGGGTCCATTCTCACTAGGTGACCAAACCACTTTACTGCTGACGTTCTATATATTCAATACAAGGCATTCCTACTCTTTTTCTGATATCATTTCTGATCTTTTTCTATTCCTACTCTTTTTCTGATATCATTTCTGATCTTTTTCTATTCCTACTCTTTTTCTGATATCATTTCTGATCTTTTTCTATTCCTACTCTTTTTCTGATATCATTTCTGATCTTTTTCTATTCCTACTCTTTTTCTGATATCATTTCTGATCTTTTTCTATTCCTACTCTTTTTCTGATATCATTTCTGATCTTTTTCTATTCCTACTCTTTTTCTGATATCATCGTTTCTTATTCTGTCTAGTTTGTTTTTCTTAGACATCTCATTTCATACGTACTGTAGTTTTCTCTCTTGATCCTTAGTTAGTGTCCATGTCTGACATTGATAACCAATCTTTGATAGATTAAAAAAATGTTCTCACATTCTTGCACAATATCTAGAGTAGGTTTCTGTGAACACTCAAATCAGTTAGTAGGACCTGTCGTAGTGTCATCCGGACACTTATTCTTCTTCTTTCGTTCACTTGAAACATGTCTATATCTGTAATTCTGTCTCCTTAATAAAACTCACTGTCTTTTGTAGTTCATACAGTGTCCCATAGAGCTTTGATTCCAGTGTTGTTTCCTCTGGCCAATATGTCTGCCTCAGCGTTTCATGCTCAGAACACTCTTGAAGTATATGTTTGGCACTCTGTGCTGCCTGTCCACATGTACACATGGCCGTGTTGCCAATCTTGAAATTTGTATACATGTTACTGCGGAGTCGGTTGTGTCCTGTTCTGAGATGTAAAATTATAACTTGTTCTGATCTGTTCATAATGTGGTAGTCATCTTGTGTTGGTGTTTGTGGCCGGAAACTTATTATTGTCTGAACAATTAAAAAAAAAAATTATATGTAATCCATTCGTAAACCAATAATTCATCAGAGTTGTAGTGGTACCATGTTTGGATACATCAACAGTCCTGCAATGATTTCTATCTTCAGCAATGTAGATGAATGTAGAAAATTCTTGACCTGTCCAGTCCTTGATGTTGTCTGTCCATGATTTTCTTTGTTCTTCTCTGCTTTTTCCACCTTCAACTTCTCCCTGTAGTATTTCATTGTTATATCTAATTTGCAGATTATAAGCAATTCAATATAAGCGATTCTATTGAATCACACAATGTTTATATTGTGACTTAGTAAACTTTCATTGAACCACTCAGCATAAAGTTCAAAATAATCTGTACAGCAAAGAAGATGTGTTAACATAAGTGTAATGAGGACCATCAGAGAAAACACATTTATGTAATTATGTTGTAAGGATAACTGGAGAGGAGATGGGCGCCACTAGTTTAACTATTTGCCAACTGTGGATGATATGCAGAACTAGAAATTTCAACCATTCTTGATGATTTATTTCAAACAGGTTATGCAATTGAGGACAAGTCCATTGGATTCAATGTGACAAGTTACCCTGCTGCCAGTGTCAGGGACTTTATATCCAGTTGTGAGAAGAGTCTTGATGACATTCACAGTATCATTCATAAAGCTCAAGTCACTGAAAAATCATGATTGTCATTGATTGTTGTGTAACGACAGAAATCAGGGGCCATAATTATAAATATATCCTTGGTTGAATGTTTGATTAAGATTGTTTATTACAATCAAGTCATCCATTTATAACAACTTTTTCCGGACTGACAAAAGATGTATGTAATAACATAAATTAACTATATAAAATATTAAAAAATAAAGAGTAAGTATATTTGAGGAATTTGAAAAATGTTAAATAAGCAAATTTGTTATAAAAGGATGCTCTTTAGGGAGATTCCACTGTTGTTATATTTGTCATATGTGAGTAAGAATGTTGTTATATTTGTCATATGTGAGTAAGAATGTTGTTATATTTGTCATATGTGAGTAAGAATGTTATTATATTTGTCATATGTGAGTAAGAATGTTATTATATTTGTTATGTCCAAGAATGTTAAATTTATATCTGAGTTAGAATGTTATTATATTTAATGCCTTTGTTTCTGTGTCCAGAAATTATGAGTAAAGCAGCTCTTGTTTCCTATGTGAAGTGGGGGTGAGCCTCCAGAGCTCACTTTCATACCCAGAAGACTTCAACTCTCTTGGAATACAATGCTTTGAGAGGAAGCCTCTTACAGAAGGGGTCTTCTTCTTCTGCGTTCAGCTTCTGTGGTCATGCTATACCATCAGGCTTGTCGTCAAGACGAAGTCCACTGTCTTCTCCAGGTCAGAGCGGCTGTCCCATAGCTTTTGGCTCAAGTCTGTATCCTCTGGCCAGGTCTGCTGTCTCTGCTCTTTGTATGTTGGGCAGTTCTGAAGTATGTGGTCTGGGTTCTAGATCCACATGGACATTCATCTGTGTATGAGATCCTTAATCGGCAAAGGTGACCTAACAGTCTGCAGTGGCCTGTTCTAAGGCACAGAAGGGATCTACAAGTGCATGTATAGGAGGAATGTTCCACCATTATGTACACAGGCATACAATCACATGAAGCCAGCAATCATTTAGTGGTATAAGTGTTGGCCACTTTTGACTTCATGGTTTCAATAAAGTTCTTCTAGATCAGGGGTGGGTAAACTTTTTGTGCAGAGGGCCACATTGAAAATTGTAAAGCTATTGGAGGGCCACATATAATATTATGTATATATTATATATTTTGTTTTAAATTCTTGGTAAGTAATCAATTAAATATTTTTATTGTAAAGAAAGGTAGTTTTACATAATGTACGAGGCGTGTTCAAATGAAAACGGGACTTGTGGATTTATTTAAAAAGTATCATACGCAATTTAATATTTTCAACGGAATTGAACAAAGCAACCACTTGTGAATAAGAATGCACCTGGGTTCATCAGAAAAAATCTCCGTATGCATTTAGGCAAGCATCCCACTGTTTAGGTAGACGTCGAATGCCGTCCGAGAAAAAGTTGCGTGGCTGTTCTCTGAACCATGTGGTCACCGCTGTCTTCACGTCTGCGTCGCTGTTGAATCGCTGTCCCTTTAGTGCTTTCTTCAACGGTCCGAACAAATGGAAATCACACGGGAAAAAATCGGGACTATAGGCTGGGTGATGAAGAACTTCCCAATTCTTCTTTGCCAATGTTTCCTGCACAATTTTTGCGACGTGCGGACGAGCGTTGTCGTGGAGAAGAATCACACCTTGAGAAAGTCTGCCTGGTCGCTTAGCCTTGATGGTCAGTCAGTACTGCTTTATCAAGCACGGCTATGGCTTCTTCTGTTGCAACAATATGCGCCTGACCTGGCCGTGCAAGATCTGCCATTAACTCACGTCCGTCTTTAAACATACGCACCCACTCCATCACTCTGGTCCTCGACAAACATTTGTCACCATATGCTGCCTTCATTCTCCGATGAATGTCTACTGCTTGACATCCTTCAAATGAAAGAAACTGGATCACAGCACGCTGATTCACTTTGGACGGGTTCGGAATCACACCCGCCATATTATTAACAGTCTTCTGCAGCACATATGCATGCTGGGAAGATGAACACGTGACCGTATGTAAATTATTGGATACTCATTACTAGTGCAAAATGTCATCAATATCAGTGCGCTCTATCACACGTGGTGTAACAAGTCCCGTTTTCATTTGAACACGCCTCGTAGATAACCTTAAATAAATTACATTCCTAACAGACTTACACTATAACAGTATATTTTCTAATGTGGATAAAAGGTTTTGCAAATATTTTAACAATATTTGAAAAATATTATGTTGCATACAGTTACAATATGGGTTCATATCAATAGTTTTAATGAAGATTAAAAAAACACCATACACATACAGTCACAACAGTTACAACTTTTTTTGATATTATTAATTTCTAATGAGATGTATGTAATTGCTTGTAAGATTTTATAATTCATTTGAAATCTGGAACAAGTTTACTTGTAGAAATTTGCATGACTGCATTTAAGTTGCAATCAGATAATAAGGACCTATTCTTAGATTTGTTGATTTTTAAGCAAGCAAATGCCTGTTCACAAATATATGTAGATCCAAATAATGACAAAAATTTAGCTGCAAAGTTTTTTAAGTTTGGGAATGATTGTTCAGGCAAAGAACCATAGAAATCCAACAAACATTCAGACTTAAATTTTTCCTTCAGGTAATGATTGGCTTGTAATTCAAGCAACTCCAACTGTATGTGCTCTGGGGCTTTATCAGCTTCAGCACTGAGAGGAGAACTGATTACATTGAAGTGCTGCTCCAAGATCTTGGAATCTTCTTCCAAATTCTAACTTACTTGCATCTTGAAGTTGAAGGGTCAAATCTTCACTTATATTTTCAACACGTCTGACCACAGTTCTTCTGGATAATGTAATACTGTCAAATTTGTTGTTTTGTTCTGGACACAGAATGTTTGTTGCATCTAGTAAACATTCCTTAATAAATTCACCATCAGAAAATGGCTTGTTGTATTTTACAATTTTGTGTGACAACACCAAACTGGCCTCTGTTACGGCATCTTGAACTGAAGACTGTTTTGTAAACACAGTTTGTTGTTTCTCCAGACTTTTTACCAACTCCATGCATTTTCTTTTCCTTTCTTCAGATGTTAGATTGTGTTCGAAATTGGGATGTTTTGTCTGGTAATGTCTTTTTAAGTTATATTCTTTAAAAACAGCCACTGATTCATGACACAGCAAGCAAACAGATTTGTTGCCAACTTGCATAAAACAATATTTGGTAATCCATTCGTCTTTGAAAACCCGACACTTGTCTTCAATCTTACGTTTTTTAGATGCATTCATTATAATAAAAATATCTTAAAATGTTGCAAAATTAACTAAAAACAAATGTGCTTCTGGCAGCATGAATATAATTATTTAGATTTACAAAACTCGGTTGAAATATAAATACGGAAATTAATGAATGGAAACTACAAACATTAAGGTTATTAAAACACACCGGGAATTTCCCAGGCACTGTGCAGTTTAAATGATTGCAAATCGAGTATTTGTGCATTCCATTCGTAGGATATGAGGGAGGGGGGGGTTATTTCTAATGATACCTTATTGTTGTAACGATGTATTATTAATTATAACAGCTTTTAGCGATATTCTATTTTGTATGAAACATCTTTTTAATATAAACTAAACATACATACCGACATAATGCTTAAAAGCTAAAAGAAATTAATTATAATTTGAAAGGCAATTTTCAACCTTTATAAAATTATATCATTTGAGTACTTATAATCATTGAGAAACATTCAGCCAATCAAATTACGTCAATTATAGAATAGTAAATTACTCAATATTAAACACCCATATTAAACGTAGTAAAATTTCATTGATTATATATATATATCTATCAGTATTAATATTTAAATAATGTCAGATTTGGAAAAAAAGTATTGTATATTTAATATAAAAGAAAGTCGAATTAAAATTCCAATGGATTTCTGCGTAGTATTAATGGGGAAAAAATCATTTGTGACGATCGTTCGTTTATTTAAAAATGTGTTTGAGGGCCGCAAAATATCCAATGGTGGGCCGCATGCAGCCCACGGGCCGTAGTTTGCCCACCCCTGTTCTAGATATATATATGTCGTGCTACAGCTTTACAAAAAGAGTCAGTTGTCAAGAAGCATTGCCAGGATGTCCCATCTTTAAACAATTTTTCACGAGTATAGCTGTAAAATGTAGGAGGTTCGTGTTTACCATGCCCTTCTCCAGAATAGTCAGACCTACTGATCTCATGCAGTGTCATTTATCTTTGCTTATCCAACTTTTTCTGGACTTTTCATTTTCTGGTGACACACAATGCGACTAATAATGATTCGCATCACTCAAAATGAGTTACATTGGCATCAGTACACAAGACCTTTCTGGAAAAGGACTAGGTATTTACTGTAAGGTATTCCCAACTATTTTTGGTAACATCCAACTCTTTGTGATGCTGTAGCATGACCTTATAAATATTTAGAAGACAGTGACTCAATATGGCCCTATATGTATATTTATTATACTTGGAGTGAGAACATTGTGTTATTATTTATATATAGTCTGGTGACATAGTTACCAGAACAGTCTTCCTTATGGACACTGAACAATTCACAATTCTGGGTTTCCATGCTTCACAAAACTCTGAAATATTTTTTGTCCATCATCTTCATGGGCAACAATTATCAGTAACCACACCTTTCATTACTTGTTTATCCATGCTATGTTTCTTTATATGGCAAAAAATCTCTTCCACATTTAACCCTTCTTGGAACGTATGCCAACCAGCTTATTTTAGAGATAACTAATCTGGAGGTTACAATCAGAATAATCTAAGATATGCTGATGATACAGTTTATTTGATTGAAGGGAGCGAATAAGAACTTCAAGCCCTGTTAGACACGGTAGTACATGAAAGTAAAAACAAAGGCCTCGGTCTAAACAAGAAGAAAACAGAAGTAATGGCTGTTTTAAAAAAATACACAGCACCAAAAAGCAGTGTTTTATATTTTTTATACTATTAATAGTATTACTCTCAATGATGCAAAATTAAATCAAGCTGATATAGTCAGGTATCTTGACACCATTTTAACATCTGATGGCAGGTGCTCCAATGAAATCAAGAA
Source organism: Meghimatium bilineatum (assembly GCA_034231615.1). NCBI lineage: Eukaryota > Metazoa > Mollusca > Gastropoda > Stylommatophora > Philomycidae > Meghimatium > Meghimatium bilineatum. The sequence continues at coordinate 27,169,786 of CM067304.1, read as the reverse complement.
CACGATAGCACAGGCCAAATCAACATTTTAAAAAAGTGAAACATTCTTCGCAATGGTATTATATCAGAAGTCCTCAGAGATGATGGAGTAAAACATTAAATTATATTGAAAATTAGGAACAGACAATCAAGATTTTTTAGGGTATGTGATGAGAAAAGTAAAACTTGAACATTTATTAACCATTGGAAAAATCAAGGAGACAAGAGACAGAGGAAGACAATAAGAGAAATTTCTGAATGGGTTGTCAATGTGGAACAAAAAGAAATCACCAACTGAACTTATTAACAACATAAGAGAGAGTTGTGAAGAAGTGTGTTCGCCTACAGCACTCGGCATGGCACTTCATTGAACTAACCTAAATATTATAGCATTAATTAATCAATAATTAGGGTTTGGTTTTTAACCCCAGGAATTACGAGTGATTAGCTCTTGCTTCCTATGTGCAATTGGGAGGTTTCTCAGAACTTTCTTTCATACCCAGGAAACTTCAGCTTTCGGCTTGGTGCAATGCCTATTGGAGGAGCCTTCTACTCTGAGCGGGTACATGTTACAAGACGAGCTGATAGTTTGCTTGGGTCATCCATTGTTTTGTCTTTTCTCTAATGAGGCGCTTTGCAGCCAGAAAACTGTTGCTCATGTAGGAAGACCATTTCATTACCACCTTTGTGTCCCTACCATATCACCCAAAGCCGTGGGTAGATTATGCTTATCTCGGACGAGGAGCTTTGCAGTGGGCCTTTGAGTACTAAACCCAATTCTCTCTGCATGAACTGTGTTGGGCAATGGTAACAACTGAGTTAGTCTAGGTTTGCAATGTCCTCAATGACGAGGACTTGCACCCTCCCTCTATGCTACCCAGAGTCCAAGTCTCAACACTGCTTCAGTCAGAATTTTGAACTATGTGCTCCCCGACATTTGTAAAATGCTTTTCCTGTCAGTGTGTGCAATGGGGAGCAGTATTCAAATCTTTCTTTCATACCCAGGGGTATGAAATTTGAGTTTGCATATCCAATACCTGAATCAGTGACTCCTACTTTGAATGGGGTCTATTGTGGTGGGACATAGGGCTTTTGTGTGTTCTCGAGCTTGAAAAGCACTTCCACCAGTCGGTCTTGTGCTGGACAATTGTAGCTTCGCTGCAACTATATAAATTTACATACACAATGCTACCCTCTAGCATGTGTTGCCTTTTCCAGATTCAATGTGTACTCATAAGGACACTGCATCTTAGCGAAATCTACCCATATTGGACATTGACATTGGCAACTCCTCCAATGTTTCTGCATTTTCTACTGTACGAGATGCAATACTCAGATGCCTTTCGTCACTGTGTGCTGACAGTGATGCTGGGTGTGTTGGCGTAGAGGTCTTGGAGATATTGCTTGTCTTTTTTTCAGGCAAATCTCATTCCATCTACAGCCTCCATATACATGAAAACTAGCCTAAAAGTGTTGACCAGAACAACAGCATGAGAGTCTGTTTTTCTGTTTCCAGGGTGTACCACAGGAGGTACTTTTAAGATCTTGGTTATCTACTAACCCTGGGTCCGCAGAGAGAATGTGGTACCCTTTACACCCCAGGGTTTGGGTTAGAAGAATTGTTTTACATAATAAACTCTAACTCTAAATAAATTTATATTAGTAAATGATAAACATAAACTGATAAACATAGCCAAGGGAAATAATCAGGCAGGCATCTTTCCTAACAAGAACCCTCTTCTTAACCTTTAGCATATAGAATTAAAATTACACAATCTTTTCCCTGCCACAGGATTCTAAAATTTGCATTATTTTTTGTTGGTGTTTGGAAAACACAATAACTTTTTTATAGGATTTAAAACACTTTTTTGTGCACATATAAATAAAGAATTGCATACTGCAAATATGTGTATAAATTTTTTATTATTTTTGTAATGTGTGATGTGAGAGGTGCGAGAAAGTGGTAAAGACATTTGTAAAAGTAAAGATATATATATAATATATATATATAATATATATATATATATATATATATATATATATATATATAATATATAACAAAATAAAAAACACAAGCAAACATGGGTTTGGAAAGTGCAATAAAGCGATTTTATTGAAAACCTGACCAAACCAGTCTATAAAACCTGATTCATGCTGACCGCTGTGATTTGCCGATTTAGACGGTTCGGATTTTAAAATTACTTCTCCCCTATTCTTCCCTCATGTTAACACAATGGCGGAAAAGGAAGTCTAATTTAATAGCTAGTTAGAATTTGCAGATTCCGGTTACATGAACATTAAACATCATGTTGTTCCTGTCGCTAAATCTATGCATAGCAACAGGCACAAAACTGCGCCAACTGTTGTAAACAAAATCATTGTTGCAGTTTTGCGCCTGTGTCATGTGAAAGGTTAATTCATTTTTGTGTGTTATCCATGAAATTCTCAACATTCATCTGTAGCATCTCATTTCTAAGGAAGAAATTATCTTTTCTACTTATCTTAGCTACCTGTACTATGGAGCGTCATGGGGAGCCGAAATCTATGTTCTATAGCCAAATATGTTGCTGTTATTGTTGTGATCCCATGGAGTTGTAGAATGTCTACGATATTGTCGAACCAATAACTTTATTTTTCAGTATTTTATTAAATGTTCATGTTTCACAGCCATAGATTGCTACTAGTAATATGTGTACTCTGATCAGATGTCATTTAAACTTTATTGCTAGTGCCTTATCGAAGATTTTTCACTTGAGTAATTTTGATGCTGCTATTGCAATGTATTGCTATATAAGTTGACAGTTAATTGTTTTGTTCATTCTCAAACACCCACTGGTTCACACTTGTAGCAAGACAATGGTCCTCCTAGATTTCCAGCAGGATGTAGTTCAGGGAACAAGAATGCACTGTGTCACCATTTTATTTGATGGCCTGACACAACTGACTTCTTTGTGACAACTAATATGTTTAGTGTTTTACCACTTTCACTGAACAGTGAACATCTGTAGCAATATCGCTAGTAGGCCAGCTATACGAGAGATCTGGTTCCTGTACTGTACACTGAATACCAACCTGAAAACTAACCACAGTCAAGCTTGTGTAGGCATCGCTATTGACATAGCCATAGATGCCCACTAAGTTGACATTTTCAATTTCATATATTTTTATGCATTAGCTTTGTTACCGTAGTTGCATTTTTGTGAACTATCTTTAGACAAAATTATCAATGATATATAAGTGTGTATAATAAGAGTGAGAAAAGTATGGCCAGAGGGATAAATATGGCCTGCCCGACTTATTTAAAATTACTATATTCATTAGTCCCTGAGCTTAGAAAATGTCAAATCACAAGCTATCTCGGTCAAACTGTAAAATATAATTTTTAAAATTGAGGAGAAAATTACATCAAAATTTTGATGTTGCTAGTTTCCAACAGATTTCAAAACTAAAAAGACTTCTGGCAAGAGTGCCAAAGCCACCTTTTGATCTAAGGCATTAAAGGGGATGAAAGATTGTATTTGAAAAGAGACAGCATTATGTATTTTGGTGCTCAAAAAGCCATGACTTTCAATAGTACCACAAAGGACTAAATAAATACTTGTTTGTCCCAATTCTAGAAATATGATTCCAAATTTTGCTTGTTGGTTGGTTGGCTGGTTCCAGCGGGAGTAGGTATCCAGCAGTTTATTAGTCATGCCCTTCGACCCAATGCCATTTTACTGGCCTTATATAACTGGGAAGTCTGTGGATTTTGGCCCACCCTGGGCCAGAGCTGGAAAATAACTATCACACCATCAGGAAGGTAGGTTTCAACCTATGCACTGCTTCCGAGCCATTAAGCCAAGATAGGGTTCACTGTGCTCATTCCCTGGCACCAATTGACTACTGGTTATGCCGAACTTCTCTATTGCTCCAGGCATGCAACCAAATGTTAAAGTCAAAAGGATTGTCACGTCCTGAGTCAGTGTGCCTCTATGATGGGCCTCAGCCATAGGAAAAAACAGTGCTGTCAGTTTCCTCCTCCCCAGTGCTGCACAGTACATCTCTGGCTCCGTCCCAACCACAGAGGGTGCATACATTAAAAAAAAAATAAAGCATAAAACACATTGCAACAATAAAATAAAAGCATGAAAAGTATAATTGTATAGATGAGGTGCCATGAAGCTTCTATAAGAAGATAACCTCAATATAACGGAAGTCATATACTAAAGTTTTCTGTTGCATGGGTGGTTTGTCTAGTGAGCCATTGGTGAGACCCACAGATGCAAACCATGCTGGAAATTTTGCATGTCAACCAAAACAAGTTACCAACCTCTGGTACATATAAACTATATCTGTACATTAATCTATTTAGACTTCATGTGGAGGTAAATCTGTTTATAGACTAAATTTGTAAGAACATGTATTTATGGACAATATTTGTGATTACGTTTGAATCTTTACATATTGTTTTTTAAATGGCTTACATGTCGATATATAAAAATTGTTATATTTTGGATTGTTTGCATTTCATGCTATGAAGTTTCAAATACCGTTTTATATTTTTTGAGAACTATTAATGCATTCGTTATCCATTAAACCCATAACATCTGAGTGTCTTAGGAGTGCCACTCTAGAAAAATCAATACAAAAAATTCCATGCTTCACTGTTCCTTGTTTAAGTGTGGAGAATCTTAATCCTGTCCAGTCTTTAATATTATCAATCCATACTTTCTTTTTCCCTCTTCTTCTTCCAGCCTCAACTGTTCCCTGCAGGATAGTTTTGTAAAGGGAATCATAACTCATTTACATGACCAAAGTCAAAACACACACAATTTGTGATGTTTCACCACTGCCAGATTTTCCTGCAGAAGTATTTATTTTGTTTCTCACGCTCTATGTTGGTTTTAGGTTGTGTATAATGGATGTGCAATATTCATCTGTAACATTTGTTGTAAAAAGCCTGCATTATCCTCTCCATTTCCACTGTAATTGTCCATCTCTCACATCCGTACAAAAGAATAGGTATTATTAGAGATTTATATAGATTGATCTTCACTGCTGTACTTATTCTGCTCTTTCATATGTCATTTGTGTTATATCAAAGTGCTATTGCAGAGTCCTGAAAGTACCATGGATAGCAAGAAAGACCAAATAGGACGTCTTAAGAAAAATCACAAGAAGGCTGGCTTTTAAACACCATATTAAGAAGGATGTTTGATTTTTTTGGCCATGTGAAGAGACATAATGGCATGGAATGAGTGTTGTTGGAGGGAGGGGGCATAGAAGGCACTAGAGGCAGAGGCCAACAAAGAGATATTGGACAAGAGATATTCAGGAATGCATGCAATGCACATAGAGGACACAGAACAACTTGACAAAGACAGAGGTGATTTCAGGAGATCCATAAGGAAGACTACGTTCTGGAAAGAATATGTCACATGATAATAATAACAATCTGCATTTCTTTGCTAGTACTTTCATTGCTGCTCATGTAAGATATTAAGTATTTAAAGGTATCAACATCTAGTTTCAGTCCATTTATATTTCTTGAGAACTAATCACCAGCATAGCAAAAATAATATATTTATTTAAGCTACTAATTCTTAATTTCTCTTTAATTTCTTGATGTAATTTGTAGAATTATGCATAAGTTTATCTATACTATTGCAAGACCAAGGTGGCTTAAAATAAAAGTATGGAGGTCATGTAGTGATTTGTGTTTAGTAAGTAATTGTGCAATCACTTGATGCCAGTATGATAAGGATGAAATAATCCTTTTAGCTATGAGCAGGTAGCTCTTGACGCATGATGATGATGAAATAATCCCTTTAGCTATGAGCAAGTAACTCTTGACAGCCAATACAGTTATTGACAAAAGCACAGGTTCTTCTCAGTTGTATAACTGAGGCTAGACCCTGGCTCATAAGGTCTCAGGCATGGATGTGGGGGGAAGGTTATGAATGCATGAAAGGGAGGCATTCCAGTGCATTAGTATCCCAGGATTACCTTGTCTTTCTGGAAACACACAGCACAGATAACACTGGACTAACTATCTCATCATTCTTCTGCCAAATTTGTTGACCCATCAGCAGTGATGGCACATCCAGCATTCCTTGTCACCCTAGGAGTCTGCCACATAATACGGACAAAGGTGCAATGGGTTGGCTGTCTCATCCAATAGAGGGTCATAGTAACGCGGAAGCTATGGAAGCAGATATCGCAGCACATCTGTAAACCATGACACAACACTTTTTGTTCTCTGGACTACCATATATGACCCGATTCATTAATAAGTTCAGAACGTGATTTTAATGTCCGGAAAGTGTCAAAAGTCTAATATCTGATTATAGACCGAGGTACGAAAACATAATAATGCAGGTAATAATACTGTAAAGGTAAAGGTAGGTCCCATGGCAGCAACCTGCCGTCGGGGATGAAGATAACTTTTTATGTACTAAGCCACAGCAAATATTAGGTGGGTTTTTCAAATCCTATAGAGGGTCATAGTAACCCGGAAGCTATGATGAAGTAAGATATTACAGCACATCTGTAAACCATGACACAACATATTTTGTTCTCCTGACTGCCCGCTAAGTTTGTTCCTCTGTTACCGGTATTTGACATTATTTTGTATTCTTGTTTTTTATTCTATCTCTAATTTGTTTAAGAATTATCTTGTACTTGTTTATTAGTCTAGAGCCATAAATCAATTGTGGTATATGGTAAAATAATTCTTGCCTTATATACGGAAATATACAGTACATCCTGCTAATCTGCAGAAGAAATATATAAATTATTTCACACTTGTACATAAATCACGCACAAAATACAAGTGAAAACGTACAACCTCAGTCAAGTGCAATTTAATAAAAATATTTGCTCATAAAATTGCTATTAATAATTGAAATCAAATACAAGCACTAGACAAAGAATTTCTTAACTAAAAATGTACAGTAAATAACTGAATGGCACACATCATAAAAGGTATGTAAATATGCTCCAAGCTTTCAATTAATTATGTTAAACAAAAACAAGACCAGAAGAGTGTTAATATCACAAAACAATAACCTGAAATCAATATTATTTAACACGGATATGGATTGGACATAGTCTGAGAAAGGCAAAAAAGTATATTGCAAGACAAGCATTGACATTTAATCCATGGATGGAGATGGGGATTTTCTGAACTGAGGTAATACAATCTGGGATTCCCATGCGAGTTCCATCTTTTTCAGCATATGACAAAGGGTTGTATACTAATAGTTCTTGTAGATCTGTCAGCTCTCTCATCTCCAGTATGACTGGAGTAAAATATTCAGGTGTCATTCTCCACTACAGAGAGAAATTGACTTACGACCTATGCAACTTACGACCATTCAACTTTACGACCACAATCACCAGCCATACATGTGTTAGATTTCAGATTTATTTCTGCCTCAATTATCAGTCAAACGGCCTTGTCTGCAATCATCAGCGGTTGTTAACTAAGAAAAGGGAGGCATGATGCTATGATGATGCTATGCTTCATCTGATGCTATATTTTGCGATTGAGAAAATGTTTCTTATAATATTTTCCACACTTGTATTTTGTATGCTTTGCAAATAGTAAACCAGTTGTACATGTACAGTTAATGCTGTGTTTTTTTCGTAAACCTGACGATGTAAAAATAAGAAACAACATGGTGTAAAGATGATACAAATGGCACAAAATTAACATCGAAAATTATGATTTACAACAACTTAAATACTTTTATAACATCACTTTACTGTACACATGTGTACTCAACTTACGACCAAATCATGTTACGACCGGTCTATCGGAACCAATCGTGGTCATAAGTTGAGTACTAGCTGTATATAGCATCCATTCATGGTGCAGACATCTATTATAAATTTTGCTGATCATGGATTGAGAGCCTAACACAATAATGTCCCTGACTGTCTTTGTTTCAGAGACCCATTTTAAGACAGCAGTAACTACTTCAATCTAAATTATATTTCTAGATGTTGTCACTCTGTATACTCCAGACCATTCAGCAATGACTCTACCTCTTAGGATGGCAAAGAAACCCCAGTTATTAACATAAATATATATATATACTACAACAAATGAAATCAACATTTCAACAAACAGGTCTTTATCAAGTAAAGAATACAAATAAATAAAGTAAATTACAATGGCACAGCAGGAAAAAAAATGCCATCTTGAAACTAATGTGGAGTGAACATTATTGTAAAAAAGGTATATTAAAAAAAGCCAACTTCGTAAATTATGAACTTAACCAATCTTGAAACACATCTATTCCGATTAAAACCAAAAGGCAAATCATAAATTCAACCTTCATACCAACATTGTGTTTGTTATCAATGTCAGACATGGACATTAACTAAAGAACAAAAGAGAAAGCTTACTACATGTGAAATGAGATGTCTAAGAAAAGCAGCAAACAGAACAAGAAGATCATATAAGGAATGAAGAGATTACAAGAACTCTTGGAACAACGTCTGTGGTCAAATATATTAAACAACAGACTGAAATGGTTTGGCCACTGTGTGAATGAACATATACTGGCCAGCAGCAAGAGTATACAACATGTGAATGGAAACAACAAAAGTCAGAGAAAGATTAAGAAGAATGTAGGTTCAAGGAGTTACCAACATTCTGAGATATTACATTACACTGCAATCTGGCAAGACAAAATTCCGGATACCACTGTCTGACAGATGTGGTATCCCTAGCATTGACACTATCCTGATGCAGACAAAGATTTGTTAGGTAGGTAATCTAGTACGTATGCCAGATTATCGCCTTCCAAATATACTTCTCTATGGTGAATTGCAGAAGGGCATACATTTCTCAAGGTGGCTAAAAGAAGTGATACAAGGACTCGTTAAAGACCTTACTGATAGCCTTTGAAATAGACCAAGATACAGGAGAACTTGCACAGTAATAGAGTTACATGGTGCTCTATAGTCAAAAAAATGTTCAGCATCTTGTGAAAGGAGAAATGCAGCAGCTCAACAGTGGAGAGTAGAGTAGCTAGAAAGTTACGGATATGCTAAAAACCATCTTCAATAGTTATTCTATAACCAAAGTTAGGGACCTATTCCTAATAGAATAGGGATTATTAACCATTCAAGGAATAACTCTGATTTTCTGGAATAACAACTTTTGTGTGTGTGCACGTGTGTGTCTGTGTATATATATATATATATATATATCACACTCCAGTACGCTCTATAAATAGTGAATTTACGTCACAGAATTCTGTATGAAATTCAATCAAAACTATTGGTGTTGTGACTGTATTTAAAGCAGACAACATTTTTGTATATTAATGTTATTGATGAGTTAACAGGTAAACTTCTGTATCGGTTTGTAGTTAAAGTTATCTAAAATACATTATATGTGAAATATACATATAATTCGCTTTAAATAATGGATGAAGATAATCCAATCGCAAGAAAGTGTAAAAAAACAAAAGTTGAAAAGTTAGATGGTTGAGTCGTCAAGAGTCACTCTCTTGGATTCGTGCCTAAATGCTGCAAATCATAGACATAGAATTGAAAGAGAGGTCATACTCGCTTTTGTTCCCATATGGTAAGCTGGGTTGGCAAGCACATTGGCAATGTGAGGCATATCAGGGTAAGCAACCCAATAAATTTCATCATTACGGGATCCGAACAAATCTAGTATATATATATATATATATATATATATATATATATATATATATATAGGGTAGCCCGGGGAAAGATGTCACATTTCACACGTTTTTGTATATTCTGACAACTTGGCTTAACTATGAGAGACCATATATATATATATATATACATACATACATATATATATATACATATACATCAGTCTCTCCCAGCTTTAGATCGGCATCTGTAACTTCCTCATGACAGAATTTTTTTCATACATTTTGAATACGCCATCTTGCCCCAATAAACGTATGCCATCTTACCCTAAATCTCATTATTAGCAACTATCATAAATTCCAATGCAAAAACAAAGTAGTGTGACAATACAACATATATTTCAGTTTAAACATTTAAAAAATCATTATATTAATGATAACAGCAGGCAGAGTGCAAGAAGTGTTTTTAAAAAAATAGATCCCACATAGTGAAAAAATATATTACCGCATTGTTGAAAATTGACTCGTCCCTGACCTTATCAAACTTCACTGTGTTACAGATTGGAATGTTGCTGCCTGACCTAGTCACATGTGCTACCCGAAAAAAACATTTGCTTGAAAAAACCTGCTACGTCATCTTACCCCGTGCACCGTCTTGCCCTGGGCTACCCTATATATGCCTATAAGTCATGTTTCAACAGTTTGTATTAAGACGTAATCAAATGAAGGTCTGCAGTCATTTGGTGACTATATTGGTCACTTTTGACCAACAGTTCATATAACTACACATCTTTCCTATGACCACAGTGCCATAATATTTCGTTTTATTTGTATCTTCTTCTTGATAATCATCTAATTTGACAAAATAATTTTAAAATGACTGGTTTCATGTTTCCAAGTTAGTTTTACACTGTTCTTACAGCCTGTCCCATCATATATAAACAACAATTGAGTACTCACAAGTGCTCTATAAATACAATATAAATATACAAACACAAAGCCAAGGCAGACATATATAAATTATGCATATACAGAGAACTGTAAATAAAATACAATGCATAGAAAACAAAATACTCATTACACAAAGCAAGAATGAAGTTTGCCAGATGTAAATACATCTGACCACTCTAAAGAAATCCCCTCGAAATACCAACATGACAGGAAATTGCTCACAGAACATTTTGACAACCTTGTATTTGTGCAATTAGTGTGTACAACACCAATGCGCCACCACTATCTGTGTGCCATTAGTCTGTTCACTTAATTATTGCCACAACTATCTGTGTGCCAATAGTCTTCGCTTAATTATTGCCACAATTATCTGTGTGACAAGTCTGTTCGCTTAATTATTACCACAGTTATCTGTGTGCCAATAGTCTGTTCACTTAATTATGGACACAACTATCTGTGTGTAGAAATCTTGTGTTATCTGGGTCTAAAAGGGAAGAATAGTAACACTGGCTTCCTGCCATGCAGGTCATAAGTGGTAACAGAATTTTTAGCGTGTGATTGGCTACCTCATTCCATAATCTCTACCATGATGTAGCCTGCAGAAGACCCATGCCTGAAGTGCCTGGAGGGAATCAACCCATCTATCTGCAACATGCCTCAAGACATCAAGATAGTCATGGCAAAGCCTCCACCAGAGTAGTTATAAACTGTCCAGCATACTGCATCACACTGTATATCTACATTGAGCCAATTAGTGACCTGGGACTATCACAAGTTCATGTAAATCTCATAAAATTATTGCCAGAAAAACACCAACCTGGACTTGAACATATCACAGCCTGGCATAGGGAACAAGAGTAACACCTATTTGGTTCTATTATAATGTGTATGCAGAGTGTAGAACCCAATGCGTGTGATATACAGAGTGTAGAATATTCACCGTGTGTGATATGTAGAGTGTAGAACTCATTGTGTGTTTTGTATGTGACTATGGAAAGAATTCCTTGTCAAAAACAATACTGCAGGGAACTGTCGAAGGGGAAGAAGCAGAGGAGGACAAATAAAGGAATGGACAGACAACACCAAGGAATGGACAGGATCAGATATTTCCACACTCATCCGCATCGCTGATGATAGAATTCGCTGGAGGACTCTGTGTGCTGAAGCATTCAATGTGTTACTCCTACGACCCTGAAGGGTTACGGGTTTATTGATGATTGATTGATTGATGGGAAGAATAAATTTAAAATGAAATATTTATTAAGTCATCCATTTTCCATGCCATTATTGGGGTATGTGGTGTTAGGCCTGTGTTTTGACTATCGGCATTTCTAGGGAAGATGTAATCAGCATCATATTCCACCTTTACTTTCTCAGAAGATCTAATACCCATTTCCTTAGGCTGGGTCGACCTAGGAGGCTATGGTGATTTACAAATATTTCTGCTTTATCTGAAAATTGAACCAGGATCACCCAAATAGGCAACCAGTTCACCAAGGGCTGAGCTACAGAGGCTCCCTAATGGATTTCAAAGGATGGATAAACTGTGGATAGCCTAAATATGTAAATACCTGGTGCATGTTTACACAAATAAATGATATATACATATTTTTAAACAAGTCAATATTCACAACATTCTAGCATATACTGTCTAGCAGCGATGTGGTCAGCATTACAACATTTAGTTTCCCAGATTTGTTCTGGTACCAACATCCTGGGTTTATCCAGAAGCAATTCTGGTTGAAAAAAATCAGGAATCAAACCATGAACAATCAGACTAGAATACGAGTGCGCTAACTACTATTGTTGTTGGGTAATATAAATATAAGCGAATAATGCATTAAATAGTTTTACGTTAGACCAACAGTTCTGAACCTGTGGGTCGCAACCCCTTTGGGGGTTGAACGACTCTTTTATAGGGGTCGCCTAAGACCATTGGAAACACATATTATGACATAGCAACGAAAATAATTTTATGGGGTCACCACAACATTAGGAAGGTTGAGAACCACCATGTTAAACAAATACACAGGATTGACATTTCAACTAAAATGTCTTTATCAGGATAGGGACAAATACAGAAGGAAAAATATGACTAGAAGAGATATTTTTTATAAAATTATGTAGACTTCATTCATTTGTTGTTGGATTGAGAATTCAAAAATGCTCAAAATGTGTAGAGGACTGACTTAATTCACTCCCTCTTCCCACATAAACTAGTGAAATGTTTTGAGAAGAGACCTCTTTACTCAGAAAGTGGTAAATAATTTTTTATTATAGATGTAGGATTTCCACAAGATGAAAGTCTGACTATATTGACATGTTATCTACTTGAGCAGGGGATCTGAGAACATTTTCATCTATAACCCTAAATTATATTTGTTTACACTGATATTAGCCCTTCAAGTTAAAAGGGTGAAAAAGACGTGTCTACTTTCTGCTCCAATCTGACATCACCTTCAACTTTTCACTGCCCAAAGTAAACTGTTAATAAAATAAAGTATTGCACACAAAATAATATCTCAGTTGATATAAAAATATTCTATTTGTATATTCATTTTATTTTCATCTTCATTACCCCCAAATTTTATTTACCCCAGTTCCAGACACTCTACTAGAGGCTTTTACTGCTGTATGGTGGTACTGGCGAGACCTTCCACATGCACAATAAACTATAGTAACAGTTATTTAAACATTGATATACAGTGCAATCCTGTTATAACAAATTGGTCATGGACTTTACAGGATACGTATGTAATAACTAAATTTCATTATGAACAATTATTGGCATAAGTTATGCCCATTGCAATTATTAACATAAGTTATGTCCTTTGTACAATGTTTCCAATGATGTAGTTACTGGGTTTCAAGGTCTAGAGAATGGTGTATTCCTTCCTTGTCGGAAGGCGGATTTCAGGCCCAAAAAAAAGCAAGGCAAACATAGTTGGAATTATTTAAAAAAAGATCACTTGGCGTAAAATTTCCTAGTAATTATTACTAAAGCAGACTTTTTTATCTCACATGTTCATATTGGGGGGGGGGGGGGTGTGAGAAAGAAGACCCTAATAAAATTTAGTGGGTTTTTTTAAATGTTAAATAAGGACATTTTTATTCAAATACAGAAATAAATTGTTAAAAATATGGATTTATGAAAAATAAGTTGACACATGGAACAGGGGAATTGTTTTGTTATAGATATTTGGCTTTCTGAAGTTAATCAGTGACACCAACAAATATAAGACTTTATAAGACAAATAATATAATAATTAATAACATTATAATAAGTTAAAAACATAATAAGTTGCACAAATTCTGATAAATGTGCAACTTTAGAAGGATGATTCCCAATGAGACATCAGATCTTAAAAGTTGGCAGTCATGGGTATTAAATGAGTCTCCAAGTCCTATCCTACCCTCTTTACCGACAAGCATCGTCTCTTGTAGTGTACTAAATTTAGTCACTCAACAATACAGGAACGCAGATGTATCCTAAAATAGCACAATTGTACTTTTCTTGTGATTATTGTTGGTCACTGTGTATACACTTGGTATCGAAAGCCAATGAAAATCATGGGAAATGTCAAATTGCATCACTTTAGAAGAAATATTCTCCAATGAGTCTACAGGACAGTATTGTTGAAGGACTGAATGTGTTGCTAATTCTAAAGACATGCAATGAAAAACAAGGTCAACAGCCTAAAATACACACATCAAGTCCACCCCACTATTTTCACTGCTTTGGTCTGTCCCTGACTGGTGATTTATTAATTTTTCCCTTACATATCACACCAACATAAAATACAGCAAATACTGCTCATACACAGATAATAGCCTGTGAAAATGTGTGCAGGTCAAAAGTTCAGAGTTTGTATATTTTTACCTGAAGCAATTATTTAAAGTCTTCCTAGGATAACTAACACCCATTGGAGTGAATTCAAATCAAATGATAAAATCAGAGAAAAGACACATCAAAATTTCATCACAGATGTGATCAGAAAATGCTGTTGGTCCTACATCGGGCATGTCCTATGCGCAGACATCAACAGAATACACCACCAATCTCTTGAATGGATACCTACAGGCAAAAGAGCCAGAGGTAGACTAAAAGAAACACTCAGAAGAACAATACTTAGAGAAAATAAAACAATCAATATCCATACTATTCAAGAACTGCACAGAATAGCTTTGAACAGACAGAATTGGAGAGATCTGACCTATGCGCATGCGGTTGCGTCTGTGGGTCTTATCAATGGCTCACTAGACAAACCAACCATGCAACAGAAAACCTTAGTAGATGACATGCCTTTATATTGAGGTTATCTTCTTATAGAAGCTTCATGGCACGTCATCTATACAATCCAGTAGTCATAACCTTCGATAACAGTTACCATGTTGTTCCGACAGGCCGACCTTGTGCTTGAACTAGTTATGGGCATGGCGTGGGTGAGCAGAACAACAAAGAAACCTGTCACAAGGGCCAGAGTTGTGCCCTGATGTCGACGTCTGTTTCTGCAGCATTAGAATGGCTGCTAGAACAGAGGGCGGAGCACTTATGGGAATGCCCCACATGCTGTGAGGCCAGTTTCTAATCAAGAATTAAGAAGACCTATGCGCTAACTTCAGCAATAAAGGAAAATGAATGAATGAAATGAATTATTTAAATAGTTTGATATACAGGGATATGTGTTTAAATGAATACATTATAATAAGTTTTTTAAAATGAAGACAATTAAAATAATCAGGGTTTTTGGAAGGTGTTGTTCAACAGGAAAATCGTTAAAAACTGATTTGTTGTATAAAGAGATTCCACTGTATTAGCACTGTGTATCAAATCATTTCTTTTTCAATCATTATCAAACTTCTGCTGGTTAGTAAGATGTCATCCAGAGTGAAGAATGCGCTGTAACAGCTTGACTTCATCACCAGCACCTATTGTACCAACACATCTTACCTCAGCCCGGCATTTTAGGTCACTGACTGACTGGATCATTTCTTACAATATGCATAGCGCGTTAAATGTTCTCTGCTTCTTTTTGAAGCCCCACCAACACACATGAGATTTGCCAAGTCCTAATAATAGAGAGCAACTATGGGTCTAAACAATAATAAAGATTAGCGATATATAAACCTACGATATATTTCCGAGTATAAGCCGATCCGTTTATAAGCCTTAATGTACCGGTAATTTTAATGCTCCTAATGTAACCAAAGTTGAAAACCTAATCCGGATGTAGCCATCCACACAGTATTTTTTGGCTGTAATGATTTTCTAGGCAATGTAAATAAATACATTCAATAGTTTGCCATTGATTTCTGAACGGTTCAGATACACAATTGCCTGTGGCGGGGATCAAATTCGGTACCTCAGCAGTCACAGACACAATCTGTACCACTCCGTTACAGAGCTGGACAGAGTGAAATAATGATTAAAAAAAGGAAATTACCAGGAACACAAACTTTAGCAAGACACCAGGTCATTTCTTCCATTTGAAACATACTATACTCACATAAAATACAACAATGAGGACAATATACTTCCACCTTTTTTCTGAGGCATATCAAGCCTAATAAAACCCACTCCAGGCACTAGAGTGTTCCCTGATATTAGATTCATTCTCACCAAAGACGGATGAGTCGGGCTATTGGTGCAAATAAAATGGTGACACAACGCATTTCCATTCTCTGGACTATATCCTGCCAGAAATCTAGTAGAACCATGGTCCTGTTATAAGGGAGATCCAGCTGAAGTTTGAGAATGAACGCTGAAGAAGAAGAAGATTCAGTGCCCTTTCAGCAATAAATGTTTGCTAGCGGTAGCATCAGCCATTACGCTAAAATTATGCCTAGTCAATGAACCAGTCAACTTTTACATGACTGTTAGATTTGCCTGATTGTGTTCTGTCATGTATATTTAAAGTCTGCCCAGGGTTAATGTCAAACTGTGACCATACTGTCAAAGGTTAGGGTTTGTGTATACCTACAACTAATTCCTGACTGATCTCCTTGATGCAGTCACTAGAATCATTTAAGGGCAGACTTCAAGCACAATGAAATGAATCCGATGTTGCTGTGACAAAGGGCAGCAACATAAAAAGAAAGCTGACATTATTACAATCGCTAAGTGGGTCAAAAATGTGTGGGTGGATATTCAGTACAAAATGATCATACAATCTTTCAAAAAGATCTCCATCAGTAATGCAATGGTTGGAAGTGAGGGAACACTGCTATCTTTGAGGATGATGTGAACAATGTACCAAAAGATAGTGAGGTGGAGACATGATATACAAGACAAAAGATGAAATTCGTGAACTAAGTCAGAATTTAGTGTTTCCGACTTCGAAGGATTTGAATGACCTTTTTGTACTGGTAAGTCTTTTTACTGCTACCTGTAAGCATATTTGACTATTCTGTGTTACAATTTTTGTAATTTTACCGGTAACACTTTAAAAAAAATGGTGTTGTGTATATACCCGGTAAAGTCTGCCCAAGGTTAATGTCAAACTGTGACCGTTGCATAGTTCAGAATTCACACTTCCTATTCGTGTTTATCAAGACAAGAAAATTGACATTGAAGTTCCTTTGTTAGGTAGACCTACGTAGTTTTTCAAACAACGAGGAAGAAATTCATTGTAGGCCTACTAATTGTGGCATCACAAATTTCATCTAACTGATGTCATTTTGCCAGTGGAATTCTGACTTCGATTTGCATGACTGTACTGGTACAGTAAGTTTTTTTTCTCTGTTATTCCGTGTTCTCATTTTTTGTTTCTATTGCTAATTTTTTTTGAACTGGGTTGTACACGTATATAAGCCAATCGCATTACATCGTTAGCGGAAATAAATACATAAATTCTCGGCTTATACATGGAAATATACAGTAACTGGAAATCAGTTTTGTTCTATTTTTCTACTATAAGCCAAGTTTAAAGATAGTACACAAGAATAATAGAGCTATCTAGTATTAAGCATTTCACTTATCTTAATATATAAGCAGTACAAAATATATATAGATTTAGATGTAGAAATATATAGTTAATTTTGAAATTCTTAGCTTTTAAAAATACAAAGTGCCAATGAGGTGGCTATAAATAGTAGTATCTTTTAAAGAAGTGCATGACAAAAATGGTTCCAGTGTCTGTGTATACCAGGAGTTAATTGTAGTGACTGAAGAATAATTCATGGTGTAGAACTCACTGTTTTACTCACACAATTTTATTATGGATTTATATTTATTATAAGTTAAAGTAAAGTCGTCTCTTTTCCACACTATACAGACGTATTGGGGAATGTGGTGTTACACCTGTGTTTTTCATTGACCATCTGCATTCCTAGGGATGATGTAAACAGCATCACGCATAGACTTTACTGTCTGAAGATGTGATACCCATTTCCTTAGGCTGCGTTGACCTAGGAGCCATTGGCAATTAAAAAATATTTCTCCTTCAATTGGAAATTGATGTGGAATAATTCATGGACTATACTAGTTATTCTAGTGAATAACATTCGAAGAAAACAATGATGATATTTGTGCCACATTATGAGAGGCTTGGAAATCATAGTTATCAAAATTTAATTAAATCTGTCATATTGAAGGCAAGAGAGGCAGAGGATAACATCTTGAGAAAATATTAGATAGTTTTAACATTGTGGCAACACATCCTGATATGACTCAACAAGGATCCTGATACAAGATAGAGATATAGAGTTCTGGAGATCATTGATCCAGTCGGCGTTTGATGATGATATAGAAGATGGAGACAATGGAAGTTCTGAGTGATACTGACATGGCATGGAAAGATATGAACAGGAAATCTAAGGACAAGGTGAACCAGAGAAGTCAATTATAACTTGTGCTCTTGTCAGTGCCAGGGGCTTCATTGATATATATGTAGGAGTGTGACGAGATGGGAACCAATACAGACATTTGCAAAGACCTGAACATAGAAGAAGACTGGCTCCTCCAAACTATAAAAAAAGGCAAGCGAACATATTTTGGACATATAAAAAGACACAATGGTTTAGAAAGATTAATCATTGTGGGAAAGGTTCCAGGATATAGAACAAGAGCAGACCAAGACTACGAAGGACAAAGAATGTCGAATTCCTTCTGAACATGACACTGGAAGAGGTTGGATAGCTTGCACAGAATTTAGAGGCTTACAGACTGACAGGGAGGACAATATTCAGCAAAGGACAAGTCACATAGATTATGATGATAAGATGGACTGAATAATTCATTTATAACCTACGTTTTTGTGAGTGCCAGGGGGTTCATTGATATATATGCAAGAGGGTGTCATATATCTGGTGCTCATACCTTCTCAGGGTAAGGCAGCTTGAGTACTATGATAATCCCAGGAGCTATGTCAATGGGAGCTTTTACTTCTGATAGAAATAAACACGTCATAATATTTCGAATGAGAAAGGAACACTTATCTAAAAGCACATTTATACTGAATCTGCATCAGCACCTCTGCTGCCTGCATCTGTAGACCAACAACACAAATGCTAGAACATATACTACAAGACTGTCCGAGCTTCGCTGCTTACAGAGCAACACTCTGGTTCACAGGAGTGCCTCTGTAAACCTAAATGTGGGGAACCCATATTGACTTAAAACGAACTGCTCTATACGTGACCAATATTGAATTGGAGGCATAGTGATTTGTCGCAGAAAAATAAATTCTTGTAATTTCATCCAAGTTACTCAGATCTGCGTGAATATAGGTCAGACTAAAGTGGGCACTCTAGTCCTCCAGGTTGGGTTGAAACATGCCAGTGACTGGCAAGAAAGACAAAGGTAGATCAAATACCATCTAAAGTGAATTCCATGCCCAACCTGCCCAAGGGCATTTTGAGCCAGCAATGGACTTAGCTTCAAATGTGTAAACAAGAAGATACATGAAACAATTTCAAAATATGGATATAACAAACGGTCATTAACACTTCTGATGGTAAAGATAAAATTAAGCTGAATTATGAACCAATGTCACAGCACACAGTTTTCCCATAAGTGCTCAGCTGTCCAGTTAGTGGTTTACTAAAAATCACCTGACTAGCATCGCCTACTGCACTTTATCAGTAATTATTCTAGGATCGAGCCAACTCATTATTTGAGGTTTGAAATAAAAAATCACTGCCATGGCTCACTCAGTGACCAGAAAGTAGGGTACCAGGTCTCATGCTCTGGAAAGGTTGAGGATTGATGCCATCGCTATTGAGAAAATACTGTAAGCGACACTAGTCTGGTAGTTTATGGTCACTGACTAGACAACGCTGAGCACGTATGAGAAACTATGACGCGGGTTCATAACTCAGTTTACCTTTACCTTGAGAGACATGCCCTTCTGTATCTCATCATTGAGTAATATTTTTGGTAGATGGTTATCTGGCATTGTCCTCAGTATTATTTCATACACTACCTAACAATCCTCAATTAAAATCTATTAAATGTTTATAAAAGTAACCTAGTCCCTATTACATTATTGAATTGTAAAGGGTACTAGGCCAAAATATTATTTGCAACCAATGATATACATTAAGGTTGCCACAGACAGCAGAGCATAAGGCAAATTTAATTTTCCTGATGATATTGTGTCTTTTTTCTTAGTCTGGGTCAACCTATGAGTCATTGGGGATCTAAAAACTTGTCCAAGTCAACTAGAACATCATAATTAAATGTCTATAAAAACCAGAATTTTCTGATTTTTTTACATTGTTTTTCCCCGTGCATCATATTTAAATTATTTTGAAATATTTAATATAACCTCTAAATATATCATTCCTTTAGCTTGTGATCAATAGTCAGTTATCAACCTGATACATCATTCATAAAATTATGTTTAAAACTCAGAAAAGTTTAACTTGTAGACATATATAAAAACACATATTACCATAACATTCTTTTTTTTGGTAGTTTATGTGCTAAAATAGAGATGGATACAGGATGTACAAAAATCAGTACTTTCAACAATAAAGCAAAGAAAACTTGGATGATGTGGACATGTAAGTCAAGATGATTCCCTGCAAAAACAAGAAAACAGCAGCAGGGAGCAGCTGAAAGTGGAGGGAGCAGACGGAAAGACTATCACGGACAGATAACTTCAAAATATGGGCCAGTTACAATTTTTCTACACTCATCAATATCGTGGAAGATTTTTTTTGTTACGATCAACAGGAATTTTGAGCAATAGAGCTCTTGTATCCATTTGTGCAATAGTTAAGTTTGTCCAGAGATACCAAAAAGATTCTAACAGTAATGTGCAATTCTTTGTGACAAAGTCTCCTACTCTGAGTGGGTACAGATATAATTGTATAGATGAAGTGGAGCTTCCACAAGAGGAGTGTATCCATATATAAGCATATCTTCTACCAGAGTTTTACTGTTACATGCTGGTTGGTCTTATGGGCTATTGGTGAGACCTTCCGTAAACGGACTATCTTATAATAATAATAAATAATAATAATCGCCACAGGACTCTGTATGTTGATGTTGCATCTAATTTAGTACTCGTACAATCCTGACTGTTTGTGCACATCTGGCACATGGCGCTGCCCTCTAGTACTGTACTACCTTCGCTTGTACTCAATAGTCATGCTTTACTTCTTTGCATTATATTTGTCTTATGTACACAATTCTCATTCCATCTCAGTCTACACTGCCTGGACACGAAGCGTTAGTCAAATTGCTTCACAAGAGCATCAAAGCAATCTGTTTCCACAGTGCACACTGAGGATGTGCTTTTAGGATCCTGGGTATTTGCTATACCTGGTATCGCATGAGAGAAATGCCTGGTATCGCTTGGAGATCCCCTGCTCTAGATGCTTCTGTTACAGCTCTAGAAGTTCCTTCACTATGAACACCTGCATGTACATTATTAAACTCATCAACTTATACAGACACCATCAAGTTTACCCCTTTGCCCATACTGCCTAAGTTCAATGACTATCAAATTTCCATTATGTATCATTAATGATCAACTTGAAAGATTGGTAAAACCGTTATGATACTTCAGTAATATGGCAGTACCCACATAATATAGTGGATTTACATCATTTGGGAGTGAATCCTTTAACCTTATGGGCTCCATAGGTATCTATACTAGCCGATGCCATTACGCAACTAGGGCCCATAGGCATCTAGGTCAACTCTGTTACTATGCCCCGATTCATCACACGACGTTAAGCTTATATGACGTAGAATTCCCGCAATACAAAGCTAAGAATACATCACAGCCTAATGGTCAAATTCCTTGACACATTACAATTGTAAGAAGGAGAAAGCCAGCTGATTTTTGTCAGTGGTGTTTATGAATTACTATGTCCATTTTCGATGCTATATTTTACTATCAAATGTAGTACCAAATGTCATAGTAAATGATCGTTGTGAAAAGTAATATCTACATGTTTTAATTGTTGTTTTTGTGTTTCAGTTGTTGTTATATTATAAGAATGTTCGTTTATTCATTGAATAACACAAACAAAATATGTATTAGGGGTGCCACGTCTCGACATACGTTGTATGTAGTTCTAAACCTAGTGTTGGACGTGCAGACATTGTATGCATTTTCTTCATGTTTTATTAGTTTGTTCAGTCCATATTATATTATTTTGGATATGGAACCACATATATACAACAGGAACAGATATTATAGGAGGATTTTATCAGTGTTTCCACACATTGCTCATGTATTGGGGTCATCCAGAAATTATTTTGCGATTTTTTATAATGGCCTTTTGAGACTTTTTCCCCCCAATTTTCAACTTTACAACATGTTCATAACTGTCATATCACACATACAACAACAAAAAAACATTACTATATTCATTATTCACTCCATTATTTATATGTGCAAAAATTATTTTGATATCTTTACAAACAAAAAAGTTAATCATCTTTACCAAACACTCACCAAAAAATAATGTACACTGTAAAAAAGAATCTAGGCCTAGATGAGAAATTGTGTAATTTCAATCTGGGGTCCTAAAGGTTAATAATGTTGAAGAATAGTTAACAGGTGAGAGTACTCAATACATTGAAAGTATTGTAAAATTACATCTAGCAGGTGAGAGTACTCAATACATTGAAAGTATTGTAAAATTACATCTAGCATTTTAATAGATATTAGAAGTGTTATGCTACACTCAGCTACCAACTGACATGCAAATATTTAGTAGAAAAAATGTGATGGCTGGGCCACACATGCAGAATGCCAAAATGTCAATTACAAGTACTATTCGGAGAACTGTCTGAAGGTTAGCAGACAAATGCTGTAGTACAAAGACATCTGTAAATCTTCCATGAAAGATTTATCCAAAGACTGGGAAAACACAGCATAATCTACGTGTGGGAGGTGAGGTTTTTTTTTAAATATGATAAAAGGCATGGAAGATAAAAGAGGAAGACAAAAACAAACATCACCTGTTGCTGTGACATGATCACTTAGAAGTCTTCCATTCCTGAGAGAAAATACTCATTGGCTTGTTTACTTTCTTTTTGCTTAATAATTGTCTGCAAGATGCAAAAGGCCATTCATCTTGAAATAACTGGGGTTTTATAATTTCTTCATGCAAATATTTTGCAAATATTACACCCCACCCCCCCCCCCCCCCCCAAAACGCAAATATTTATTATGACATTAAAAACTTTAAAGCTTTATGTTGAGATTTTGATTTTCTACAAAATCTTAAAGTCCTTACTGTCATTGTCCCAAAAATGTGCAAACACTCTTGGTAACAGGAAATAAGTACACTCTAGTCAGCAAAGTGTTAAACCTTTCAAACCTTTCTTGGACAATATAAATATAATGCTGTGAGTGTAAACCTTGGACAACAGAAATATAGCGCTATGAGTGCAAACCTTGGACAATAGAAATAAAGCAATGTGGGTGCAAACCATGAACAACATAAACATGGCACTGTGAGTGAAAACCTTGACATCAATAATAGAATATGACAAAGGATACATTTTGTATTTATAAGCCACCATTATTTTGGCTAAAATTAAAAATCTACAGTGAAACCACCAGTAAATCAACTGAAATTTAAAATGTATAATAAAGCCATTATAATCAACTGACATTTGAAATGCACAATGACACAACCAGATGACATTTAAATGTATGATCAAGCCAACATTATCTTAGATAACATTTAAATGTATGATTCAGCCATTATTTCAGCTGATGTTTAAATGAATGATTCAGCCACCATTATTTCAGCTGATGTTTAAATGAATGATTCAGCCACCATTATTTCAGATAACATTTAAATGTATGATTCAGCCATTATTTCAGCTGATGTTTAAATGAATGATTCAGCCATCATTATTTCAGCTGATGTTTAAATGTATAATTCAGCCACCATTATTTCAGCTGATGTTTAAATGTATAATTCAGCCACCATTATTTCAGCTGATGTTTAAATGAATGATTCAGCCACCATTATTTCAGCTGATGTTTAAATGTATGATTCAGCCATCATTATGTCAGCTGATGTTTAAATGAATGATTCAGCCATCATTATTTCAGCTGATGTTTAAATGAAAGATTCAGCCACCATTATCTCAGCTGACATTTAAATATATGATTAATCTAAAATTATCTCATCTGAAAAGTAGAACACCAACACTAACAATTCCATATACGATACATCAATACGAAACATAACATTAACATAAAAACCACTTTTAACTTATTCATTATGTGATACTTGCAATTCCTGGTCATCAAGAGCAGATAACTTTTTCAAAACGATTCGCTCTGTATGCTGTCTTGACCTGTTCACGTAGATATGAAATGAAACCATCCTTCTTCAGATCGATTGTAATAACCTTCATGGAAGAACAGAGTAGACACAGAGTGAGTTATGTTTATACTAGAACATTACATCATTGCACTATATTTACTTATTTAATCTCAAACATGACACGTGGAGGTTTCAAAGTGAGAGCGTCAAATTATCTGTCATATTTCCTTTTTAAATTTGCTCCACTTTAATCCTCAGCCTCTCATACTTTCCTGGTCTCACCTGGTCTTTTCAATATTTTAACATATGAGAACTTAAGTGTCAACAATCTTTGAACATACAATAACCTCTCATCAATCTTTGAACATATGATAACCTCTCATCAATCTATGAACATATGATAACCTCTCATCAATCTTTGAACATATGATAACCTCTCATCAATCTTAAACATATGAGTAGCTCTCACCAATGATTCAATATATGAAAACTTAAGTGTCACTAATCTTCAAACATAAGAGATTCTCTAACAAATCTTTGAACATCTAAGAACATCTCACCAATCTTTGAATGTATGAGAACTTAAATGTCACCAACCGTTTAACGTATGAGAACCAATCACCAATTTTTGAACACATGAGAACCTCTAAAAAATCTTTAAACATATGAGAACTTTTCACCAATCTTTGAACATATGAGAACCTAAAACTCAACAATTTTTGAACATATGAACCTAATACTCACCATTCTTTGAACATTTAAGAATTTAATACTCACTAATCTTTGAGCACATAAGACCCTCTCACCAATCTTTGAACATATGCGAACTTTTCACCAATATTTGAACATACGGGAACCTAAGACTTACAAATCTTTAAACATATGAGGTATTCTTATCTTTACATATGTGTGAACTTAATGTGTCATCAATCTTTGAACATATGAGAACCTAATACTCATTAATCTTTGAACGTATGATAACCTCTCATCAATCTTTGAATCTTTTTTGGCCATGTTATGAGACAAGGAGGTTTGAAGAACATAGACACAACAGGCAAGATTGAAGGCAACAGAGACAGAGGGGACAACATGAGAAAATATTAGACAGTTTAACAACCTGGCACGGCAGGGAAAAAAACAACGATCTTGATACATAATACTGGAGATAGAGAGCTGTGGAGAGCCATGATCGCCTTCGTCAGCCGGCATGGGACCTAATGAATAAATGAATGAGAACCTCTCATCAATATTTGAGCATATGAGAACCAAAGACTCACCAATCTTTGAACATATGAGAATCTCTCATCAATATTTGAACATATGAGAACGTCTCATCAATATTTGAACATATGAGAACCTCTCATCAATATTTGAACATATGAGAACCAAAGACTCACCAATATTTGAACATATGAGAACCTCTCATCAATATTTGAACATATGAGAACCTCTCATCAATATTTGAACATATGAGAACCAAAGACTCACCAATATTTGAACATATGAGAACCTCTCATCAATATTTGAACATATGAGAACCTCTCATCAATATTTGAACATATGAGAACCAAAGACTCACCAATCTTTGAACATAACCAAGTGACAATCTTCTTATTCTTCCTTGGCTTTGAGACTTTCACATTGATAACTCTGATGAATGTAGCAGTCAACACTAGCCTCCGGAAATTGAAGTTAATTTTTTTATGGAAAGGGATGGACATGACCATGTTATATTCAAAATGAAGTGTGAGCATGCATGCTGAAGTTGGCAAAATTAAATTATTTCATATTTACCTGTCCTCCACGTGTCACGGCCAGAATGCCCTGAGAGTTTGTATTGAGAACTGCAGCGAATATGACATCTACTGCGACCCTGGTACAACACAGGCACATTGCAGTTTCCATATCACACATGTATAAATAACCATATTTGGTGATCACAAACAGAAGCCCATAGTCGACTGATATCTACAAATAGAAGGTTATCACATCAAATTCTTGGCAGAGAGCATGAAAATTTTGTAGTAATTCTAGGAATACTTGTATGTGGATTTAAATGTTGGAAAAATACAGATTACAAGACTCAAACTCATCACATCTATGGGGCACAGACTGCCAGTCCCATGAATCCATAAGGCAAGTAATGCCTGTTTAATAAGTCTATGAGGCACTGACAGCCAGTTTAACATATCCTATGAGGCACTGACAGCCAGTTTAACACATCCTATGAGGCACTGACAGCCAGTTTAACACATCCTATGAGGCACTGACAGCCAGTTTAACACATCCTATGAGGCACTGACAGCCAGTTTAACACATCCTATGAGGCACTGACAGCCAGTTTAACATATCCTATGAGGCACTGACAGCCAGTTTAACATATCCTATGAGGCACTGACAGCCAGTTTAACATATCCTATGAGGCACTGACAGCCAGTTTAACACATCCTATGAGGCACTGACAGCCATTTTAACACATCCTATGAGGCACTGACAGCCAGTTTAACACATCCTATGAGGCACTGACAGCCAGTTTAACACATCCTATGAGGCACTGACAGCCAGTTTAACATATCCTATGAGGCACTGACAGCCAGTTTAACACATCCTATGAGGCACTGACAGCCAGTTTAACACATCCTATGAGGCACTGACAGCCAGTTTAACACATCCTATGAGGCACTGACAGCCAGTTTAACACATCCTATGAGGCACTGACAGCCAGTTTAACACATCCTATGAGGCACTGACAGCCAGTTTAACATATCCTATGAGGCACTGACAGCCAGTTTAACATATCCTATGAGGCACTGACAGCCAGTTTAACTTATCCTATGAGGCACTGACAGCCAGTTTAACACATCCTATGAGGCACTGACAGCCAGTTTAACACATCCTATGAGGCACTGACAGCCAGTTTAACACATCCTATGAGGCACTGACAGCCAGTTTAACACATCCTATGAGGCACTGACAGCCAGTTTAACACATCCTATGAGGCACTGACAGCCAGTTTAACACATCCTATGAGGCACTGACAGCCAGTTTAACACATCCTATGAGGCACTGACAACCAGTTTAACATATCCTATGAGGCACTGACAGCCAGTTTAACATATCCTATGAGGCACTGACAGCCAGTTTAACTTATCCTATGAGGCACTGACAGTCAGTTTAACACATCCTATGAGGCACTGACAGCCAGTTTAACACATCCTATGAGGCACTGACAGCCAGTTTAACACATCCTATGAGGCACTGACAGCCAGTTTAACACATCCTATGAGGCACTGACAGCCAGTTTAACACATCCTATGAGGCACTGACAGCCAGTTTAACACATCCTATGAGGCACTGACAGCCAGTTTAACACATCCTATGAGGCACTGACAGCCAGTTTAACATATCCTATGAGGCACTGACAGCCAGTTTAACACATCCTATGAGGCACTGACAGCCAGTTTAACACATCCTATGAGGCACTGACAGCCAGTTTAACACATCCTATGAGGCACTGACAGCCAGTTTAACACATCCTATGAGGCACTGACAGCCAGTTTAACACATCCTATGAGGCACTGACAGCCAGTTTAACATATCCTATGAGGCACTGACAGCCAGTTTAACACATCCTATGAGGCACTGACAGCCAGTTTAACACATCCTATGAGGCACTGACAGCCAGTTTAACACATCCTATGAGGCACTGACAGCCAGTTTAACACATCCTATGAGGCACTGACAGCCAGTTTAACACATCCTATGAGGCACTGACAGCCAGTTTAACACATCCTATGAGGCACTGATCATCAATCAAACGTCAAACATGTTCATGAGATGTCACATGATCTAAGCCAGGTCATGTGGGAGTCAGAGGCAATGAAAGAGCTGATTCATTAGCTGTATAGCTTTAGGAAAATTAGCTGCTATGTCAAGGTTAAACTTAATTTGGAAAAGTAATATCAGTGTTAGAAAGAAAATAAAACTTGGTAACTCCTTAACTCTTTCCGCATGTAAAAACCATATATCATTTCAGATAGACATTTATTGCGGATGTATCCATGATTACTCGTTCTTGCAGGTATGCCATCTAAATTTGCTTAGTTTTAATTGTAAATGAATTAGTATCACATTATTTAGCTGTTTAAACTTTAGAAATCTGGTGGCTAATGAAACGAAACCCATGTGATACTGTGTGATTAAATGTGCATGATATATTTATTTTAAATTAAAATTTGAACAAGTTTTCAACTTTTATGAAATTAGCAAAATGACTTCATCTTCCATTAGTAAGAGAGCTCAAAGATTTAGCAAGCATCTGGCTTTATTTAAACGCAATAACTTTTTTTTTTTAGAGATTTTTAAATAATTTTTTTAAAAATTTAAATAAAAATTGAATACTGAATATAATGATATACGTTTTGCTGGTGTATGTATGCTAGGGCGTCAGATACAAGATTTTTTGGTTCCCTTTTTGAGACCAATTTACAGCCACATATTATTCTGTTTAGCATGATAATGACTGGGTTGGTGAGTTAGCCAATAAGGGAGGAGAGTATATGCAGGGGAAGACAACGAAGTCTCATATTAGAAATAGAAGAGAACTATACAAACCATCAGAAGTGTGAACATAGCATGACAAAAGACACCTGCCACTACCTAAATGTGTATGGTCGGGTCACCATACATCACCTGAGGACAGGCCACAACTGACTGAATAAACACATGCACAGGATGTGAGACAGTATGCCACACTGCTGTGCACTTGTGGAACAAATGAACAGACCTCTGAACATATTCTGCAGAACAGTCCCCAGTATGAACAATTGAGAGTGACGTACTGGACCACCGATTCAATCCTGAAAGCAAAGATATATGAAACCAAAAGAAGATAATGGTGGAGCTCATCCATAAGACTTGTTTGAAGGTGTAGACATCAAGTAGCGAACAAAAGAAAGAAAGAAACAGCCTCAATATTACATTATTTATTTTTGTGCTCTTTAATTTTGTTCATTCATTCTTCTTCTTCTTTCTGTCCTCATGTACCTTTCGGTGTTGAGGGGAGAGTGAGTGTACGGTCTTTTGCCCTTCTGTTTGCCTCCTCTGCTGTTATATTTCCGAGTGTTTTCGTTCATTTTTAGACATAATTAAAAAAAAATTAAGATTATGATAAATAGTTGTGAAGTAATTTCATTTTTAGTACACCCTAGAAATCAGCAGTATTTAGAGAAACATAATGCTTTTTTGGACTTGGTAGCCAGTGTGTTAACTCATGATGTCTATAAGGGTGTTTCTACCCTGGTGTACTGTATTTATAAGTAATTATAAAATGGAGGTTTCAGTGACTGACTGGCAGAAAGGATCTGCATAACTGGCTATTTCACTGGCTTAATGGCGGAAAAGGTCTGCTTAACTGGCTACTTCAGTGGCTTACTGGCAGAAAGGGTCTGCTTAACTGGTTATTTCAGTGGAGTACTGACAGAAAGGGTCTGCTTAACTGGCTATTTCAGTGGCTTACTGAAGATAAGACATTAAGCAGCAAGAAACAATGTAATATATTACCTGCAATGAGATGGGGAAGTCGTACCGTTCTAAGTCATCTAGGAAATGTAGATGGTCATAGCAGTTCCTTGGAGCAAAGTTGCCAAGCTTGTATGGACCCAGCTCTATGACATGAACCTGAAAGAACAGTGAATGTTCTGTTTGCAACAGTTGAATGTTATGCTTAACCTTGTGTTTATGGGGAGGGGGTGGGGGAAAGATAAATTGCTTTTTTAAAATCTGGCATGATAATGGTTAACCCTTTGAACCCTGGCCAACTTGCCCTTAAAAGTCCCTTCCCCTGGGCTCCTGAGCAAAAAATACACAAAAAACAACACCCTAACAGATCTTAGCTATTTTAACATAAATAAGACATAAAATTATGTTCTGTTATATAATATTGACTTACCTTAAGCTGACCAGTATTTTTGCTTTATGTGTGTCCTACCAGCATGTAGACCCTTCCTTTAGGCACATGTGTTGTGCAATAACAGCACCAACATTTTGTCTTTACTTTTTTGACACACTGATAAACCAATATTACATGTCGCAATTTATAGGCCTACTTACGAACATTCCAATCACTCAGGCTCAAGCAAATTAATCTCAGGCTGTTTCCGTATCATTTTCAGAATAATCACCATCTAATTTTAATTCATCGTCCTCTGAATTATCAAACACAAATTCAACAGCTTGTTCAGCTGTTTTTTTTTACACAAAAAGTTTCATGTTTTAAAACTAAGTATAATATTAGATTCTATCAACACGAGGTAGCCATCTTACAAACTTTGTGGACTGTCAATCCCACAATGCAATGCTAGCCTCGTGACGTTGGTAAATATTTTAAATCAACTTATTTATAATAATTATTAAGGGGTACTGTTTTGTGAAGTCAAAATACCAAAATATTGGCATCTCATATTAGAAATATTTAGTGTAAATCCCAGAATTTTGGGATACTGAGTTCTAGGGATTAAATAAGCTAGTCCATTCCTTTCTCAGTTTAAACAAGGGAAACAACAATTTATTGCCTAAAATAAAATTTTAAAATTATATTTACTCCTTTGTTAGTGACAATAAGAAACATGGTAAATAAATGGAGACCTACTGCCCATATCAAAAATATGTTCTGGAAATTTCTGGTGATTTCATCAGAAAGTGAGGAACATTTATGAACATTTTTATCACATTGACTTTGATTAATTTTGCAAATTCTGTGCAAATATGTCATTGTAGCTGAAAAAATTATGAAGAGATAGTGGTTTTTTCCCCTGTAAAATGTATGTGATATATATGAGAAGGATACATCTAACTTTAATGTAATTTTATTTAAATATATTAGTGGGATACATTTGATCTTATTATCTCTAATTATCCAGAATTTTTAAATATATCTCAAATCCTCAACTCAAGCTCACAAATCTAACCAGTATTTAACTACACATTGTTTCATTTGACAAATCAATATGTGGTAAAAACATTACATGTAGAAGAGGGTTGGTTAATAAAAAACATTATAAAACTTAAGTTTCGTGGCTATTTAAAGACATAACAACGTGGAAAAACTAGTAATGGAAGGCATGGTTCATGGTAAGAAGAAAATGGTCCTTGAACAAGAGATATTTCAGAGACATATCTTTGACTGCAATGGTTACTAAACTAGATCAAATAAGAAATGAAGAAATTTGGAAAACAGTAGGCATAATGTCCTGTAGTAAGTATATCGAAAGACAGCAAGTAAAATGGTTTGGTCATTTTATAAGAAACGAACCCAAACCAAACACCAATAAGAACATATAACAAAAGAATAACCTGATATAGTGCCAAAGGTAGAATAAGAAAAAGGACAATAGAAAACATCAAGATAATCTTGAACAAACATGAACTCAACCAAGACATAATCAACTTAATCTGGATGTGACATGACAATTGAGGCTCGCACTACCATGCTTGATGTCAAATGTGGGTACAATAACCACCATTCACCTAGATAAAGACACACAAAAAAACAATCTTTGACTGCCGTAGGTTAACTCACCAAGAATCATAAAGAGTTCAGCACATCCATAAAAAAAGATTATATTCTGGAAAGAATATTTCACCTAAAAAATAATTACCTTCCCATGATCCTGAGCTTCTCTTGAGCTGACACAGAACACAGTGGAAGGGTATGGATTTCCAGGGAAGTGGAAGCTAGAGAAACAGACAGCATGTGCACTTATGCATTGTGTAATGTCTTCATCTCTGTTGTATAACTGTGTGACGCCAGAGATTCTGTCATCCTGAAGAAAATAGAGAGAGATTGTACATATGTCTGCTGTATATCTCCGATTATTTGACATATTATATGAACTTTATATATATATATATTAAAGAAAACAGACTGTTACTACAAGCATTAAAATGGGTACCAGATATATGGCAAAATAAAAAGAGGAAAATCAAGAGAGACTCTTCGCAGACAACTATCAAAGAGTATGGGTCTCAAAAACATGCAAGAATTACACACAGTAGCATCACACCATTAGCAAATGCTCTGGTTGCTTTCCTATGAACCATATTCAGCACTGAAGATGTACTAAAGATATACAAATGTGAGAGGAAATATATAGATATAAGATAAAAGTTATATAAAGGATACATAAAAAAAGGTATATAAAGGATACATGCCATGGTAGGTCCCATGGCAGCAACCTGGATATAAAAAAGTTATAAAAAAGGATATATAAAGTTAGATAAAAGATATATAGATAAAATATAAATATATATTAATAAAATACATAATAAAATATTTTAATAATATTAATTAAATATCTTTATTTAATTAATTAACTCATTCCGCATATTGTGGCAGATAGAACCTCCATTCCAGACATATCCACAATTATTCACTCTTGAAGATATGCCATCTAAATTTGCTTCCTTTGTATCTTAATGACAAGTATTAACTTATTTAGCCATCTAACATTTAGAAATCTGGCTAACAAAAGGAAACCCTCGGGTTAGAGTTAGTTATATAAAACACAAATATCTTACGCCTAACCCAAACATAAATTAATATTTAAATTATTAAATGATGAACTTAAAATTTACAAATATCATCATCATCTTCAGGTGCCATGCCGGCTGGCATAGGCGGGCATGGCTCTCCACAGCTCTCTGTCCACAGTATTGTCTATCAAGGTCATTGTTGTTTCCTTGCCGTGCCAGGCTGTCAAACTGTCTAATATTTTCTCACGTTGTCGCCCTCTTCTTCTTCTTCTTCTGCGTTCGTTCTCAAACTCCTGCAGATTAGCAGGATGTAGTCCGGAGAACAGAATGCGTTGTGTCATGGTTTACAGCATTGCTGTGATATCTGCGCCTTTCGGCCTGACACATCCGACTTCAGTATGGCTTTGGGTCACTGACACTATATGGGATGGGACAGCCAACTCCATCCCATAGCCTCCTTAGTCGCCTTTTACGACATGCGTGGAAGGTAAACAGTGTTGCTATTATTGTTCCCCTTTCGGGCCCCGGCAACACATGGGCAATTATCACCCTCTGTCTCTGTTGCCTTAAATTTTGCCTGTTGTGACTATGTTCTCTAAGCCTGCCTGTCTCATGAAGTGGTCAAAATATAGACAAACATAGACAAAGGAAATAACTCAACTATGTGATGGCATCTACTTGTACTGTACCCAAAAAAGTATACTTTGCAGACTTTACTTTTAAAGCTTTTAAAGTAAATAGACTAATTGAATCTCCTTCAAAGTAGTTCCTCTTGTCATTATATACACTTATTCCGGTGGCTCTCTTGTCATTGAAGGTAGCACCTCTTTCATTTAATGTAATAATTATAAATCATAACAATAAAACCTGTAACTGTTAGGGTAATATGGGTACCACATTGGAACCATCAGCATGAAAATCTCTTGACACATCCCAATTATTGGTAGTGTACCTACAGAGAAATGAAGCATATTTTTAACTGTGTAGTTCCATGCTATGATACTGTTGTTTTTGCTTTCAATTCCCAATTTGTTGCTGAGTTAATCTACTCTTGGTAGCTCAATGCTATTCTTTAAAAAGTACAAGTCTTCTGAATTTGATTTAGCAATCCATATAGTGAGTTAGTGACTGTTCAGGGCATCTGTAAAACTTTTTTCTGACAGTTGAGAGGGAAGAGCACTCCACGAGAAAGTTGTTTCATTAGAATGAGAGCACCGTCAACACATGGGTAGTTACTGGGGGCTGACACAGTTTAAATTATAACAACTCTGGTATGTGCCACTTGAAATCAAAAGATAATTGACCAGCCTCTCCCACAAAGTCTATCCATGTTTCTGCTGTTTTTTGGTAGGGTGACCTCGCCAAACACATTTCAACCAGTCAGCTCATCTGCAAAGTATACTTTTTTGGGTACAGAATAGGTAGACACCATTTCCTTTGTCTATGTTTCTCTATATTTTGGCCACTTGTATATTTGTATATCTGCACACCCACTTAGCTAGATTATCCTTGTGTTATTTCTGACCCTGGCTCATACATCCCATGAAAGTGTAGGCCTATAGGAGAGACACACAGACAGACTTTCTAATATTAGAAGTAAAACAAACCTCTGGGGTGAGTCCTGTTAGAGCTAACCATCTTAGATGTGGTTCTGCTTTGTAGCTGACAATTTCAGTGAAGGCTAACCGGTTGTGCCTGAGAAACACTTGTTCTGGTTGAGCAGAAGCTAAGAGACAAAAGAGGTGGAGATTGCTCATTGCCAAGTCAAACAGAAACAAGATAGATTCACCAAAATAATGCTACAATGTGTATTATATACTACTTATTCTCCTTCCACCCTTAACTATTCCTTGCACAATAGTTTTATGATGTGGGTCATGTTTCCTTACATATTCAAACCAATCAAGTTTGAGTTATTTCAGTATTACCAAAATTGATTTGTGATAACCCTACAAGTTTATTTATTTGCCACAGAACAAATATATTTGTCTTATATTCTACATCACTGATTTTTAACAGACATCCATAGCACTTATATTCACAAGCAAGCCTGATTCCTTATTTCCATGTCTGCATTTAGTGTCCAGCTCTCACATCCATACAAAAGATTAGTTAGCACTAGTGGTCTGTATAGAATTGATCTTTACTGCAATACTGGTCTTATGTTTACAAATTACAGATCTTATCAGACACACCTGTCTGTGAATAAACTAACATGGTCACTTCTGGTATTAGCAGCTACCAACTAATTAAGTGCAAGTTCTGCTTCTCTACTGAACCCAATCTCTGCCAAGAGTATTTTTCACTTCTTTCTCTGCCAAGAGTATTTTTATGCACTGGCTAAAAAGATGGTAGGCAAGGGTTATGTCAGCCTGGTTATGTTCACGCATGCGGTTGTGTCTGTGGGTCTCGCCAATGGTTCACTAGAAAACTATTAATGCAACAGAAACCTTAACAGATGACATCCCTTTATACTGAGGTTATCTTCTTATAGAAGCTTCATGGCACATCATCTATACAATCCCGTAGTCGTAACCTTCGATAATAGTTACCATGTTGTTCTGACAGACCGACATTGTGTTTGAACTAGGGCGAGCATGGCATGGGTGGACGAGACAACAAAGAAACCCGTCACAAGAGCCAGAGTTATGCCCAGATGTCAACGTCTGTTTCAGCGGCATTAGACTCGAAACACCATCGAGTCAGATGGCTGCTGGAACAGAGGGCAGAGCACTTATGGGAATGCCCCACATGTTATGAGGCCAGTTTCTAATCAAGAATCAAGTATGTCAGCCTTGACTTTACCAAAAGCAGAATCATGGTTTGAAAAAAAAAGCAGAATTTCCTGCCTATGAAATAATACCACAAATTTCCATTATCTTTTTGTGAATTTCTTCATTACTTTCATTCTCTTATTTATTCACAATAATATACAACTCACACTATACTCATAATATTTGTGATCTCTGTACAACACTATACAATTCAAACTGTACTCATATTATCTTTGATCTATACACAACACTATACAATTCAAACTGTACTCATATCATCCGTGATCTATACACAACACTATACAATTCAAACTGTACTCATATTATCCGTGATCTATATACAACACTATACAACTCAAACTGTACTCATATGTGATCAATGTACAATATACAACTTTAATTGTACTCAAATTATCCGTGATCTATGTACAACAATATACAACTCTAATTGTACTCAAATTATCCGTGATCTATGTACAACAATATACAACTCTAATTGTACTCATATGTGATCTCATCATGATCAATGTACAATATACAACTCTGTACTCACATTGTCCTTGATCTATGTTCCAATGGTAGACAGCCGAGTCTGTCACCATAGCAATCACATCTGCTGTCAGCCATGTCCAGTAAATAACGGGCTCATGAAACCTAACTTTAGAAACCAGCTGCTTGGAATCAAGGTTAAATACCTCAAACCTCAGACCAGCTGTTAGAAACAGTGTAAACAAATATGTCAGTCATTATCATTATTGTATACAAGATTTCATTAGTATGTACTTTACTTGTTAATAAATGCATGAATGCTTTTATAGGCTGTGGAAATAGAGACTGCTTTGTCCTAGCAGTCGCTATATTGTGTACACATCATTACAGCATAATTTTGAGAATAACAAAAGGCAATGAAAAAAATGAATCAAGAAATGTTATGAACATTAAATGTGAAAGAAGGCTGGCTCCTAAACAAGGAAAATTAGAGGTAATTTTGACCATATAAAATACATTATTAAAAAAACACATATTCTTCTGGTAACATTCTTTACAGAGTGATGCCTTCTTTATGGATGTTCTGAACACCTCACCATTCTGAGCTAGTTGACCTGTCTCAGCCAAGTACACATTTCAACCATCTGAGATGTCTTTTGCATAGGTGTTAACTAGTACAGATTTTCTGTATTGATAAGAAACTCTGTATTGATGAACAAAATTAAAATTTTAAATTAAAAAAAAAAAAATTAAAAAAAAAACTCTTTTAGTACTAAATGCTGTCATTTTTATTAAAATATCGATATAATTTGTACAAAATACGGATTTATGAAAAAATAATTTGACTGTTACGCTTTTATTCATTTTTGGTGGCCCTTACCCATTACCAGAAACCATACCTTCCATTAATAATTTGTGCATGTTGTTAGGTTTCTTTATATGGCCTAAATACCTCAGCTCTCTTATTATAAAGTAAAGGTAGGTCCCATGGCATCTGCCGTCGGGGATGAATATAACTCTTCAAGTACTAAGTCGCAGCAACTATTAGGTGGGATGATTAATTCCCTTCCTTGCTGTTTTTACCTCTCCTAACTCATACATCAGGTACTCATTTACAGCTGAGTCGACTGGAGGAGTGGTCATGTCAAGCGAGAAATCACAACCCAGATTTTTATTTTGACCGGACGAGGTTTCGAACCTGGCACGCTGTAATCCGGCGATAGCAAGCAAGCTCACTATCAACTAGGCTACTCTTTCTTATTATAATGTTATATAATTATCCGAAATCCAGAAAAACACTTATAAGTCAGACAATTAGGTATAGGCTGCAGTAGCTCAAATATGAAAGTAAATATAGTGAATAAGGAAGTATGTGTTACAAATACCTTAAAAACACAATATGATTCTTCTGTCCATCAATAAGGACTTACACTGACTGTTTATTTAGATTTAAAAAAATATTTTTCAAAGTAATATTTATTTCTGCATTATTCTGTGTTTCTTATTATTATATGTTTGTTCAGACAAGGATCTTAGATCGAAGCATCACCTGTTTTTGTCCTTATTCATTTTATTGTATTTGTATCATCTTTTTTATAAGTAGTGGTATGTATTTGTAACCCATATTATTTATTCACTATATGTACTTGTTTTATATTATTTAGGTGCTAACCCTCTTCAACGTTTAATATTATTATCAGTTCTTGATTTGTCTTTTGTGCTGTCTGTGGTATTCTGAAAATTCTTCTATAGCATCTTAAAATGAAACATAACGCATAAAAAACTAGCATACGAAAGCATGGTTGCAGGTAAAAGGATACAATGCTGACCAAGACAATGATGGACATTGGATATCATAAACTGTTTGAATATATACCCTTAGCTGCAGCACGTCAACTCACCCCAAATTATGAGTTCAAATCATTCTTAAAGAAGACTATACTCGTGAAGAAATATGTCACTGGAGAAAATGTATATATTAATCTCACAAAATGTACTACTACATCAATCTTTCATGGGCTGTGGTAGGTCAGTGGTTAACACACTGGCTTTCTAGTCCGGAGTTCCAAGGTATCTTTCTGTGTTCTTCGGTTTAGGAAGGTTACTCCATGGTACCACTTCAATTTCGGACTTTGTGCTTTCTGTCTGAGTGCCCTTTCAATAGATAGACTGCCTTACTGGGAATGTTCTATCTACACTTGACCTTCACTACTTGAACCATCTGCTACCCAAGTATGCAGTTCTCATCCCTGTATCCATACTGTTGACCACTGGTAGGCAATACTTGCCACCTGCTGACTAGCTGTGGATAATGTGTGTATGGCAGCTGTTTAATGGACCCTGTTGCCTGCTCCAAAGTTTATTTCCAGTTTAACTGGAAATATTTTTAAAATCAACAAATGGCTTCAAAAATAACAGTCTAATGAAATATGTCTCCTAACAAAGTAAATGTGGCAGTGTGATGCTGACATCATCCCTAGGTATGCCACTAGTTAATGAAAAATACCGGTTTAGCTATTCCCCAATGCATGTGGTTGCGTCTGTGGGTCTCACCAATGGCCCACTAAACCAACCACTCATGCAACAGAAAATCTTAGTAGATGAAATGTCATTATATTGAGGTTATGTTCTTATAGAAGCTTTGTGGCACATCATCTATACAATTATGCTGTTATTTTGTTGTTGAAATGTGTTTCATGTTTACTTGAATATATGTATGCACCCTCTATGGTTGGGAGGGAGCCAGAGATGTACTGTGCAGCACTGGGGAGGAGGAAACTGACAGCACTGTTTTTTCCTATGGCTGAGACCCATCATAGAGGCATAGTGACTCAGGACGTGACAATCCTTTTGACTTGAACATTTGGTTGCATGCCTGGAGCAATAGAGAAGTTTGGCATAGCCAGTAGTCAATTGGTGGCAGGGAATGAGCTCAGTGAATCCTATCTTGGCTGCAGTGGCCTGGAGCAGTGCATAGGTTGAAACTTACCTACCTGGAGGTGTGATAGTTATTCTCTGGCTCTGGCCTGGGATGGGCTGAAAATTCAAAGACTTCCGAGCAATATAATGCCATTGGGTCAAAGGCCATGAGCCCATGGACGCTGGATTAGGAACCAACCAACCAACCAGCTATCCCCCAAAGGTGTGAACAATAAGACTTTACTATTATATATCACTCTATCAATATATTTACTGTTGTCCATCCATGACAAGTGGTGATGACCATTGGTTACGTATATTTCCAATTATAAACTGATTTGTTTATAAGCCAACAACATGATTTTAATGTCCGAAATGTGACAAAAATAAAAAATCTGTTTATAGTCAGATCCCATTATTATAAGAATGAAGGGACAAGTGAAATCATGCTAAATGGAAATTAACACAAACTTTAGCAACCGTAAGATGCAAGGTTATTTCTTTCATTTACCCTACTCACATTCACCTAGGACAGATGACACATATTTTCAAGAACAAAAATGTAAACATAAACACTAAAGTTGCATTATACAAGACTATTATTATTCAATCAATATGTTACCAGTGCCAAACCCGGACAATGACAGCACAAGACAAAAGAAAAATAGTGACAACAGAAATGACATGTCTACGAAGAATACTCAGAGTATCATTAAGAGATAGAATTACAAATGATAACATCGGACAGATAACCAAAACAATACCAGTATTGGACCACATCAAAAGACAACATATCAAGTGGTTTTCACATGCTTCCAGACTACCGACATATAGTATGCCACAAATGGCCATGACACATAGACATAACAGTTATAAAGCCAGAGGGAGACCATGTAAAAGATGGATCACAGAAATCAAAGAAGCCACAGGAACAAACTTACAAACAGCGCACAAGAAGGTCATCTCCAGAGAACTCTTCCACCCCTGACGCAGCAAGGCAAACAAGGGACACAGCATAAAGATAGATAGACATTCACTGAATGAATGAATAGGATAGCTGAAACAATAGATCAAAGATAATACAGAGCAACCTTCCCAGATGGCATCGCCAGTGGTCATTAAACTCGTAACCACCAGGTATGTTTCCCAACTATACTATTCATTCATTAAGTTAGGAAGCTTGGCCAATATGGTTGCATTACCGCATCATTTATGTCTACAAACCAGCACTAAGTTGGCACACAAAAGAGCTATAGATAGTTTATCACAGGTGCAACAATGTCAAACAATGTACTTTGCCGGGTGAATTCTTTGTGTTAGTGTCCGATGTTCTGATGTGAAACTATGCAATTCACCTACTGGGTAGTGTATAGTAGTTATTAATTATCTTATCACAGGGTTAAGACAAAATTACAGCAGACTTCAGCAGACAGTAAAGTATAAGCAGTAAATGATACAATGAGACAAACGGGCACCGTCGAATGTCAATCCTTTTTATGGGATACAGAACAATTTGAACATCATTGTTGTATGTTCTCCTTTTAGGGAGTCTACAGTAATAAACATGAGAGAGTGTTTTGAAATTGACCTCATCTGCTACTAAATGTGTGGTGGGCAGATATTTTATCCTGTTACTGGAATTTGATGTTATTCTGTGTTATCATTTTTTGTGTTTCTACAGCTATACATGTGCTCAGGCCTAGGCATTTTATCCTGGCTTGGTAAAAGAACATGCGAATAACATCAGACAAGAACATGCGAGTCACAGTTTCGTTTGGTTTATTTTTTTACTGGTGAACATTTTTCCTCCATTATTGGTATTTTGTGTGTGTTTTTAGCTCTAATTTTTTTTAAAATTGTGTTGTACTCGTTTATAAGCTGAGATCCATTAATCAATTGCGGAAAAATGTACAATAAGTCTCGGCTTATACACAGAAGCATACAGTACTTTCACTTTATGACATTCAGTTAGAGTTAGTCCTTGACTATGAGTTCGCAGATGACTAAATGTTTCATGCAACATCTTCCTGTGTATCAGGGTTTATGTTAAAGGCTATCAGTTAAGTCTTTAGCGAGCCCTTTAGAGTTTCCTTTAGCCACCTTGGGAATATATGCCCTTCTGCAACTCACCATAGAGAAGTATCTTTGGCAGGTGATGATCTGGCATACACATGACCTGCCTAATAAATCTGTGATTGCATCAGAATAGTGTCAATGTTAGAGATACCAGATGTCAAGGACAGTGATTTTCAGAACCCTGTCCTGCGATTTCATATTCATAACTCATGG
The DNA here is from genome assembly GCA_034231615.1 of Meghimatium bilineatum. Lineage (NCBI taxonomy): Eukaryota > Metazoa > Mollusca > Gastropoda > Stylommatophora > Philomycidae > Meghimatium > Meghimatium bilineatum. The sequence goes on along the minus strand of CM067304.1, from coordinate 27,128,482 downwards.
ATTCTGAGAAAAGTTGTGTGAAAGTGACTGAGTTTCCTCACAAGTCTATCTATGGTCCGTGTTTCACTAGTGTATAACAGCACTGGAAGTACCACTACTCTGTAAACTTTAAGCTTAGTCTGTAGGCTAATGCCATTTCTATGCCACACATTTCCATAAAGTCTGTTCCTGTGATTGGTTGCAACTGTTTGTATTTAGTACAAACATATTTGCTAGAGCATATGTTAAAAATATGTGGCAGTATATGTTTGACATATTTCAGTGAATACATAGTACCAGGGTGTCTGTCTACAAAGTCACTGTGCACACATTTACATTAATGGTGACATTGGTGACTATGTCACATGAATTGTGAGTATTTAGTATGTCAATGCACAGCGACTTCATAGAAACCCTATCTCACTACAAGACACACCTTTTAGAGCAATCATGGGATAAGAAGGACACATGAGCACTGAGTCAGCACTTGTGGATCCAGCATATGAAATTGTTCCCTCAATTGGACTCAGAACAGTTACCTGTAAACAAAAACAAAAAATTACATCGGGGAGAAAATGTTAGCTAAGATGACAGATGAATGTAATGTGAGTCTGAAAACAGGAGTGGTACCAGAGGACTTGCTATTTCATACCTGTGCCAAAACCAGGCAAAGATGTTGCTGATATAAAAGGTTATCACATCATCACACTGCAGAATGTGTAAGGTAAGATTCTGGAAAGAATTGCTGCTAGACGCATAACCAAGGAACTAGAGAGCAAAGGCGATCTCCCAAATAACCTAGATGCACACAGACCCAAAAGAGACACAGTCACAAATGCAGCATTTCTTGCATATGAAGGTTTTCAGAATAAAGAGGAATCTGTAGTTGCAGCGATAAACCTATAAGATGCGTACAATAGGGATAGTTACACCCATCTTGTGGACATGTTACGAGAACATGATATCCATCCCTGGATATCAAAAGCTGAAGTCTGTGTTCTATTGTGAAATGTGTTGCTGTTGCTACTGTTATAGTTTTGTTGTCCCGTGGAGTTGTACAATTTCTCTGATATTGTCAATTCATTTACATTTGGTCATCCTCTTGCCCTCATCCACATGCATTACAAATCTGGCCAAATGTAAATATTCGAGTCCAGCCAAAGCCAGCTTCTAAGACAGACCTAGCAAGCCGATAGGGAGTACCTGATTTGCTAAATTCTAACTGGAACTAAGTCTATATTTCATAGTTGCAAAAACACAAGCATTCAGATGATTTGATTCAAATAGCATATTTATTTGTGAATATCATTGACAAAGTTAGTGAGAATGCCTTTCAATTTGAGGCAGAGTTATAATTATAATATGCAAAATGGTAAAACATAATAGACAGTGGATATCATTCAGATTTATTAATGTGCAGTACAGGCAAAGCTGTTAAGGAAGTTGCAACACATGGTTGACCCATTAGCAATATGACTATGGAAAATTCATCATTCAATAGTTTATTTGTTAGTCGTCAGGTCATCATTAGAGTACTCTGAACATGCCCATTGGTGTTATAATCTATATGTCCTTCAGTATATGGTAACTGTGGAGCCGCATAGTGCAGTGGTTAGTGCACTGGCTTCGCATATGAGTAGTCCTGGGTTCATTCCCCAGTTGAGGCGGAAATTGTTTCTGAGATCGCAACGGCTCCCAGGTCGACCCAGCCTTACATGGGTACCGGATTAATCCGGGAAGTAAAGACTGCGTTGGAGAGGAGATGGCTACCGCCCTCATTTGCAGAGCCTCTGAAATGTGAGATCGCTAACATCTCACACCCCTACAGCATTAATAAATGCTATGGGTTACTTTACTTTTTTTTTGTATATGGTAACTGGCTGTTCCAGTTCTGTGTTGATTGTAACTCTTACTTTGATTCCTTTATGTGCTGGTCTTTTGCAACTAAATTAATCATTCCCAAGGCCTGTACTCAAGCAATACACTCAGAAAGAAATACAAGTTACATCCTCTGACTGGCTAAACTTCTTGATTGCATTCAAAATATCAGCACAGCATTCAAAATATCAGCATACTACCGTTTGCTCTCGCAGTAATGCTGGCAAGTCTGACTGCTCTTTCATTGTTTCTAACACCTAAATGTCCAGGCACAAAAGGTGACTCTCTTCAATAATTATTCCAGTCACTGTTAGATAGCCCAGCAACATTTTTTTAAGCATATCATAGAATCAGTCAGACAACAGAAATTTATAACACTGTGGATCTCCATCTATAACACTGTGGATCTCCAGTCATGTTATTTCCCTGGTCACCTCCATTACAATATTCACTGGTTGTACAAAAAGAACCACTTTCTTCCCTAATATACTTCTCTCTGTGCTGAGCTGTGAATGTCCATGTACAGCCCATGTGCCACATCACTGATCCGTTATTGTAAATAATACTTCATCTGAGGACTTAGTGATCTGAGCCTGGATGTCTGAATCTGTGCTGGAATATCACTGCACATGGAATGTCAGAAAGCACATCAGATCAATCATCATGCAAAAATAAACTCCTCGCAGATGATATGAATATATAGTGATGTCTTCCTCTTTTGGAAGTCCCACAGTACTTCATCTATACAAATATGTATTTACCTCCTCTGATTAAAAGGCTACAAAGCATTGCATGACAATAAGAATTGGAACCTTCTGGGTATAAAATAAAGCTCTTAAGAAACAACCTCATTGCACAACAGCATTAAAGAATCCATAATTTCTGATACTTCATATATACACTTTTGTATTTACCTCTTATCTGGTACATTTATTCTATATATATAAACCATTATCATGAAATATGCCGAAGACGCTACATGAAACTCTGTAGTAAAAAACGGTGCAGCAACATGTGAAAATGCTACAGCTTAACACTTTCACCCTTATGAGATTTCCCAATTGTCAATCCCTGATCCCTAAGGCAAGGGGCACAACTCCTCCAAAATATGGATATGATGATGACAAAATTACATTTTCTTTCAAACTATTCATCATATCACACTCAGACTTGGCAGATCAACAGAAAAATGAATAGTCTTGCATAAACCTATATCAAAGATAATTTAATACATATATGTTTTAAATAATAAACTGTCAAACTCGACATAATGTGGGGAAAATTATTTTTTTACCTTTGGGGTGTTGAGTAGAGGAGTCATATTGAGACGAAAATATTGTGATATATTCTCAAATACAGGGTGAGATGCCCAAAACGTTGAACCTGTCATATGTACTTCAGTACATGCCATACTCAAACAGAATACACAGGTCCATCATAATATAAATTTTTAAATGACATTTTATTTCAATGGCGGTTGCAGATGTTCAGCGCGTGTCTTCTTTCCTTGTTTGTTCTTTGCGTTATATTACATACAAATTTGTCAGATCGGCTGCAAATTGATAAACTCATCGTTGACAATGATGCTAAAGTATTCATAACGTGTGGCAATCTCATCAAGATTATGTACAGACCCAATGTTTTGTACACAACTCTCAACTTCTACTCGAAAAACTACATCACTACGGCGAAATTTGCGATGTCACAATTAGTGCCACGAATGTCCATCTCTTTGTTGGAAACATTAGACCTATCTAACAAGAACTTCACTGTCACTTTCCACGTTATATTTGATACGCAAATTACCCACATCGTGCATGTTTCCATGAAGCGTCTTGGAGGCGCTCTAGGAGGCAGCCAGTAGAAGTAGCGCAGAGACGCTCTAAGGTGGAAACGGTTAACAGCGGGAACTAACTAGAAAGACAGTTACAGATCAAACACCATCTGATGTGATCATACCATGCCCGGCTTGTCCAACTACCTTTGTGGCCAGCATAGAATTTGTTAGCCATCTACGAACTTATATTCAAGGACATAACTGTAACTTAATTTCATAATGTGGATGTAACAAATGGTCATTGCTTGTAATGGACAAACATTTAACAACAATTATTAAAATAATCATACCACAGCTCTCCTTGATGAGAAATCAGCACGAGTGTCATGACGTACAGAGATCCACTTGTCTGACAACATTGTGACTCGAGTCCAGGTGACCTGGTCATTAGGAATTCCAATATGAGATAGCTGAAACAACAAAAATAGTATATGTAAATGTCTTACATTTTTTATTTAAATCTAGGTAATTAAGAGCAATGAAGCTCTTGTTTCCTATGGTGTCTGGCAGTAGAGCAAATGATCATGCTGACATTTTTTAACTGCTTATGAGAAACAATACGGTCAAATGAAATTAATATGGGTGATGATTCCTCTTTCACGTCCTGAATAAAGGAAGTGGGATTAAAATGTGACGTCACAAGAAATGAGAGCTACTGTGGGCTTAGAAGAATGTTTGTCTAACAGAGAACTGGAACCGTTAGTCATTGCATAATGGTGGATATACTCAAGGGGAGATTGGAGCATATATGAACGTGTCCAGAGGGAAATGATGTTGATCTCTCACCTAACGAATATGACCAAATTTGTTACCTTGCAATACTTGTTTACACAACTTGATTTTAATGATAAAGAAATCACAAGATGACACCTATAAAGGTATATATGTGGGTGTCTGTGTTGATACTGACCTAGACAGTGGCAAAAAGGTCAAGCAACTTTCATTGCGTTAGTTTTGAGGTTGGTGACCAGTATGTAGTATGGGAACTAGTTCTCTCATTCCGCTAGCCTACTAGCAATATGGTTACAGATGTCCATCATTCAGTGTAAGTGGTAAATATACTGAAGGTATTAGTTACCACCATCACAGTCTGATGTGTTGAGCCATTGGAGCTTGGGGAAACTGAGGACATATGGGTTTGCCAGTAGTGCACATCAGCTCATAATCAACATAATAATCAGCTATTATTTCAGACATTATTTCCAAACATAGCCATCTTTACCTGTACTAATTCATTAATGGTGATAGGTGGGTCTCTGCTGGAGTCATCACCTGTGTCCCCAGAGTGTATGGGATTAGGGCTAGAACGTGCAACGTCTACAGTTCGATCATCCATGATTAAGTCATATAATCATATTATATTATCAATCCAGTACAGCGAAAAGCATAACTAACAACCAGTTTAAGTTGGAACACTAATCGTCTACTGATGTACGTCTTGACTTGTGCCAATCCCAATGGCCAGCATATTAAATTTACGGCAAGCTGATGGTTACATCCTGATGAAATAAATTATAAGTGAACCATTGTTGTCAATATTTATTGCATTGACAGCACCGGGTCTATAATTACGATAATACAATGCCTGTCACTGTATCATCAGCAGAAAGTTGCTTTACTTCTCGAAAATACCTAGTTGTAATCTAAGACATCTTTCTTGCAGACTACACAGAACGAAAACAACAGGAAGCAGTTGTTGAATTTGAAGTTTCGCCTTTAAATTACAAACAACATTCGTACAAATATAATATCCCATATAATTATTAATTGCATTAGGCTTTCGCATCATTATCATCATCATGCCGGCTGGAGTGTGCAAATATCTTGGCTCTCCACAGCTCTCTGTCTACAGTATTATGTATCAGAATTGTTGTTTCCCTGTCGTGCCAGGTAATTAAACTGTCTAATATGTTCTCACGTTTTCGCCCTCTGTCTCTGTTGCCCTCATTCGTGCCTGTTGTCACTGTTCTCCATACGTGACTATATATTTTGACGGCGCACACTCAAACCCGTTTGTAGAAACTAACAGTGTCAAACAAGGTTACGTCCTGGCTCCGACGTTCTTCAGCATGGTGTTCTCTATCATGTTAAATGATGTCTTCCGGAATAACTGCAGGAATTTGCTTTCGCTATCGAGCTGAAGGGGGGTTTTTCAATTTTAGTAGATTGAAGAACAAGACCAAAACGAAGATAGACATTGTTCGCGGACTCTTGTTAATAGTCTAAACGCTAATAGTCTGAAAGACATGCAGGACAACATGGACCTCTTTCCTTTGTCGTGTGATAATTTCGATATCACCATCAGCACCGCGAAGACATTAGTAATGTATCAACCAGCGCCAGGTGTCCCCTACACAGGACCAGTAATCACATTAAAGGGACAAAAACTAAATACTGCCAATACGTTTCTATATCTCGGCAGCACCCTATTGCAAACTGCGACATTTGGCGAGGATGTTGCCCTGCGTATTACTCGCACCAGTGCTGCATTCGGGAGCCTTCGTGCCAACGTCTGGATCGGGCGTGGTCTCAGTTAGACAACTACCGGTAAGTTGGACGTGTACCGCACAGTGATTTTACCAACACTGCTTTATGCTGCGGCATCCTGGGCTGTCTATGCGAGACACGCTTGACAGTTTAACTCTTTTCACCTTTGGTGCCTACGAAACATTATGGGAGTACGTTGGCACGATCGAGTACCAGACACGGAAATTCTTCAAAAGTCCCGTATGCAAAGCATCCATGCTGACTAGGTCCCAACTCCACTGGATTGGCCACGTCTGTATGCCACACAAGCGTCTTCGAACGACATTATTCTATGGGGAGCTGTGCGTTGGTAAACGTTCAGGCGGAGGGCAGAAAAAGCGCTTCAAGGTTGGCCTTTAAAACTTTCTTAAGCACTGCAGTATCGATCCTATCACCTGGGAGACTGCGGCCCTTGGTCGCTCAGCGTGGCACACCAGATCACTGCTAGCATCACTAAATTTGAAAAAGTACATTGCGGGAAATTTATAAGCGACGGAAGCGGTAGAAAAAATCCGAAGAAAACTCTCCTCACCAAAACCCTATACACTCCTGCATGCGCTGCAATAGAACTTTCCTGGCACGAATCGGACATCTACGAACTCACAAACCAAATCAGACAATCACAAATATTTTTTTTCTTTTCTACTTGCTCATTACAATTATTGTTTTTCATGCCATGCTCATCTTCGCTTGCCAGTAGGAACATCATCATAATGTTCTCCAAACCTCTTTGTCTCATAATGAAGATTGTCTTTTTCTTATATTATTGACTAAGCGCCGTCTCGCATTTGACCCTTTCAACACCTCCAAATTAGTTTTTATGGAAATCCATGGTATTCTCAGCATTCTTATATAGAACTACATCTCCACTGCTTCCAATTGCCTGTTTGTTTATTGTCCAAGAATCGCATCTATATGTTAATATAGGAGTTATATAGCATTGCAGAACTCTCTTCCTCACCTCTAGTGACAAGGTCATATTACACAATATATTTTTCGTTTTCTTAATGTTGTTTTTGCCTGCCCTATTCTGCTTCTAATTTCTTTGAACTTCTTCCATCTGCTGTAATCGTTGTACCTAAATATTTGAATTCTTGGACCTGTTTTAATACTATATCATTCACTATCGTGCACGCTGTGGTATTTTGTTTCTTTGAAATAACCATTACTTCTGTTTTCTTGATATTTAGGAAGAGTTCTTTCTCTTTAATTTCTGCGACTACTACATTAATTAAATCTTGAAGGTCTTCCAAACTTTTAGCAATCAGAACAGTGTGGTCCGAAAATCTTACATTATTTATGTTATGTCCTCCGACTGATATTCATAGGATATCAACTATTGCACGCATTATGTTTTCACTGTATAAAGAGAACAGGTCTGGTAAAAGTACACATCACTGTCTAACTCCTTGCTTTGGTGAAAGGGGACATATTTATTTCCTACTCTTATTGCTGCTTTTTGTTGCCAGTACATGTTCTTAATGATTCTTAATTCCTTACTGTCAATGTTCAAATTCTCTAGCAAGTGTATAACTTCACTCTGTTTAACTTTATTAAATGTCTTTGTGTAGTCTATAAAACAGAGGTATAGGTCTGTTTTTTACCTCTATAGATCTCTCTTATTATTATTCTAAAAATATATATAGAATTGTTAATACCTTTTTCGTCTATGAAGACACATTGTTCTGTACTTATTTCTGTTTTTATTTTGTTTCTCATTCTCTTCATGATGATTCTGAAAAGTATTTTTGTTATTTGTATCATGAGAATGATTGTACGGTGTTCTTCACATTTGGTAGTGTCTGGTTTCTTTGGTAAGTTTATAAATATGGATCTCATTAAGTCATCATATATGTGTCTGCTACTATATACGTTATTCAGCAATTTGGTGATTATTTCTACTCCAGTCATAAAGCTACTAATTCTTCTAATGTGATATTTAATGTGTCTTATGGCGTCCCTTACTTCTGCTGCGAGTATTGATGTACCCTCGATTATCTTGTATGTTTATTTCTGGTCTGTTATCATCATAGAGTTCTTTAATATATTCCAACCATCTTTATATTACATGCTCTTTTCCCATTAATACCTGCCCTGTCAGATTTTAGACACCCTGTAACTGTTTGCATTCTTTTCCGTTATCACATCAATTTTCTTATGTAGTAATGGTGTGTCTTGCTTGAAATGTGATTCAATTTCTGTGCACTTCTTGTTTAGCCAGCTTTCTTTTGCTACTTTGCATTTCTCTCTGATCTCTATGTATTTTCTGATATTCTTCTATCTTTTTTTTATTTTTTCTTCTGGTTCTCATCAATTCTAATTATCTTCTGTTACCCATTTTTGTTTTTTGATTATGTTTTACTTTTGGTATTATCTTTTTAGATGTTTGGTTTATCCTATGTTTAGCATGTTCCATTGATCTTCAATAATCTGAATCTTTGCAATGACATTGTATCTATTCTGTACAATTATGTTGTATTTTTCTTGAATGTCAGCATCTGATTTCAAAAATGCTACATATAATTTCATATTTCTTGGTGATTTGGTTTTCTTTAATCTGATACTAAATTTCCCCACCAGTTGTAGGTATATGATCACTGTTGCAGTCAGCACATGGTCGTGTTTTCGTAGATATAATGCTGTTTCTATGTCTTTTAGAGACTAAAATTTAATCAATTTGATTCCGTGTATTATCTCCTGGGCTAATCCATGTACACAGCCTACTTGGATGTTGCTTGAACCATGTATTCCCTATTATTAAGTTATATGCTTGTGCCCACTCTATCACTAAATGACCTCTTTCGTTCTTAACCCCTAAACCAAATCTTCCAGTCACATTCTTTGTCTCTGTACTTTTGCGTTAAAGTCCCCCATTACTATAGTTACTTCATGATTTTTACACTGCTTCATTGCAATTTCTAGTTCTCCATATAAATTTTTGATGTCCTCCTCTGAACTGCTAGATATGAGTGCATAAACTTGTACAATATTAATATCCAATGGTTTTTCTGTTAGTTTCCCTAATATTACCTGATTTGTTATTGCGATGAAACCCTTCACTGTTTTTCCTGTTTCTGTGTCTAATAATATCTATAAAATAAATCCTTACGGTCAGACAACATCACCCTTGAAGAAATTAAAGCTGTTGGTGAATTGGGTATAGAAGTGATAATAAAATTGCTGAATGACATCTACAACAGTGGATATATACCTGAAGATCTCTTAAAATCTATCTTCATAGCTCTACCAAAGCAACCTGGTGCCATAAATTGTGGAGAACATCGCACAATTAGTGAGACATGTGACACAAATTATGATTCGAATTGTAATGAAAAGAATAAGAAGTAAAATGAAACCAGAAATTGGAGATGAGCGATGTGGATTCTAGAAGGCAGAGGTACAAACAACGCCTATACATCTTGAGAACATTAATGGAAAGAATGACGGAAGTAAACAGCGATCTTTATTTGTGCTTTATTGACCAGGCCCTATACTAAGGCATTTGATAAAATGAAAATGAATAAATAATAAGAATAGTGGGGAATTTAAACATTGATGGTAAAGATCTGAGAACAATAAGGAATATATATTGGCAACAATATCGGCCGTAAGAATCATAACCAAACAGCTGTATTTGAACACATTAAACAGGGGTTCAGACAAGGTTGTGTGCTGTTATCTGAATTTTTCAATTTATAGAGTGAAATAATAATGAGATACATACCAGATATACCAGGAATATCAGTTGGAGAGCATACTATCAACAACCTATGATAATCTGATGAAGTTCTATAGCCTAAAATGAAACACAGCTACAAGGTATGATAAATATTAAAAGAAAGTCAAAACAGAGGGCTTAGTCTGAATAGCAGAAAAACTGAAGTTCATGTTAGACAGATGTGGCCAATGTTTTTTACACAATAAACAATAGTCTCATTAAAACAAATATAATCGGCATTAGTGTACAAAACTCAATAGGGGGAGATACATTGTGTTAACAAAACCATTACATTTATTATGTCCCTTTATTTGAGGTAGTTGAGAATATAGCTTGGAGAGGAGACAGCATATATTAGTGGGTGTGGGGAGGGGGGGGGGGTAAGTTAGTTGTTGGGGAAGGGGGAATTAGGATTGGTGTTAGATTTTTAGTTTTTGGGAGAATGTTTAGTTGTTAGGATGGGGTGGTTTCATGGAGGGGAGAAGCAATTCCTTCTCCAACTGTGAGCTTACTAATCTGCAACTCACAAGCACACTATTCGACAGATGTCATTTCGAAATCCCATGCATAGATGAATCAAAAAATTTCACTAGCGGAATCTTAGTGAATTGCACACATGTACCAATCTTTACATGTGTGCACTGATGGTATTGACTTCTATTGCATGTCCACTGGAGGCATCCATCATTATTGTATTATAAGGTCATTGGGTGACCATGACCAGAATCTTTCTCAATGTAGGAGTCCTCAAGTCTGTAACAAACGCAAATATTTAGCATCTTTCACTGTAGTTGGCAAGCTCAGTAAACAGAAATCTGTGATTGCATTAGCCATGTTCGTTTAGCGTTGAGTTGTCTGCTAATCACCTTAGATTTCTGTGATGACAGTGAAAGATGCGCAAACTATAACAGAAATTGTGTGCTTGTGTACATAACATTACAAAAGTTCAAAAAGTTGGACTGTTATCACATGTTGATGCCACATGTGCCTAACATGTACCAATGGTAATATCAAAGAATAAATGTCCTCAAGAATGCGACAGCACAGTAGATGGGATCAGTCTGAATCAAATTTTCCATACAAATATCTATAGTCTGCGCTGAAATATTTTAATATGTTGACTTGTTTGTTTCTGATCTACTATGGTCATCTTACAATTTCTTTATAAACACTGACCATCTGTTTATTATTTTCTCTTTGTCCATTATTATTTTATAAGTTTTTGTTTTCAAACAATTATAATTATTTGTTGACTGCTTTCTAATTCCAGTTCATTCACCTATTTTAGTATGTACATGCTGTGTCCTCTTTTTGTTCCTCAAGTTTTTTGCAGTTATCATCAGCCAGGCTTCTTTCGTTATCTTACAGTTTTGTTTAATTTCTTTATGTATTCTTCTATATACATCTTTGTTTTGTTTGCTTTTTCTTCTTATGTCCATTGACTGTAAAATTTTCTCTGTCATCTATTTCTTCTTTGCTGCCCTCTTTATTTCTGGTATTATTTCTTTTGATGTAATAAACATACAAGAGAAACATTATTTTGGAGCTGAAGTAACAATAACAGAATCTCATAGTGGTTAAGCAAAGTCTGTAGAGAAAGTGAAAGGGGAGTTTGGTATGGGGGTTTAAACGTCCCTTCCTCAGAACATGATATTTAGTACTAGGAATTTGGCAGAAAGGCAGGCATGCACTATCACCACCACCTCCACCCTCGCATTAACGATTTTAAAAAAATGTCACCATAAATCTCATAGCACACAAAAATGATCAAATTTTTTAACCACAACTCTGACTGTTAAAGCCATTTATCTTGTGTTCACAAAGTCATAGGTTTGATTCCTGATTGTGATATTTTGTTTACAAGGTCACTTTCTAGAGATCCATGGGGGACTATCGATTGAAGAGGTGGAATCACATGGTACTCTTTAGCAAGTGACTCACTAGTTTGTTGAGAGGGCATGGAATGAATATGGGGGAACCAGAAAACAATTACGTCAATCCTCCTTTGAGCATTTTTAAAAATAACAACAAAATACACAAGCTTAGTGATGAAACAATTGTTTAATTTATGAAACATTTTAAAGAACTTCTCACAAATGTTCATCTTATAAATTCACAGCCTTGTCTTTGTTATAAAAATGTAACCAAGGCAACCAAAAACATGGGCATGATATGTAACAGTAACAATATGTGAAAGATCTGCTTACCTAACTATCATGATCAATAATTAGCAAAGTTATAACTAACTATCATGATCAATAATTAGCAAAGTTATAACTATCATGATCAATAATTAGCAAAGTTATAACTATCATGATCAATAATTAGCAAAGTTATAACTATCATGATCAATAATTAGCAAAGTTATAACTATCATGATCAATAATTAGCAAAGTTATAACTATCATGATCAATAATTAGCAAAGTTATAACTAACTATCATGATCAATAATTAGCAAAGTTATATCTGGTCACAGACTAAACTCTGATCCCAAACCTGTCACATTCACATACAGTGGAATCCCTCTATAGTACAAACTTTTATTAACACATTTCCCTATATAGCAACACTTCAAAATCCCCAATTATATTTATTCTATATTGTTTGTACTGTATATAGCGAATTTCTGTTATTACATACCAGTACACATTTCTTCTTCTGCGTTCGCTCTCATATAACCACAACAAATATTTTGTGTGATTTCCGCCGGAGAGCGTGAAGTATGTTGTGCTGCAAGTTCCACAGTAGAACTGTGATTATTTGCACCCCCGGTTGGCCACTTGTGGTCAGGACGTCCGAGGTCCAGCACATCCGTTTTCGTCATTCCTTTATTTCGGGTTTGGTCCCTAAGTACACATTTCATAGCTGTCAGCTTATTTTTTCATAAATCCATATTCTTAACAATGTATTTTCGTATTTCAATAAAAATGTCAGTATTTAGTACCAAAAGACCTTCTATTTTGGTTCATCAATATATTCCAATATGTGCGTGCGAGATAAAAACGCAAGAATTAGTCATATTTACTGAAATTTAACACCAAATTACATTTTAGAACAAACAAACAAAAAGTATTTAAATTTGTTTGCCTTTTTTGGGCCCGAAATCCATATTAATACAGAAAATCCATACTCGTTGACACCTATGACACAGTCCGGGCTAAGTTGTCATAATGAGATTCCACTATACTTAGCAAAGTCCATATATAAGTAATTACAGAGTAAGCTCTGATCCCAGATCTATGGCACTCAAGAGCAAGTATTTATACAACTGTATTGAGTTGCAGAGTAAACTCTGATTACAGACATGCTTAGTAAGTTCTTGTATCTGGTCCCTTAGTATAAAAATGTGAAATCAAAGACATATCAATTGCATAAGTATAAATTTCTTCAAAGGATGGCTAAAAGATCTGCTTAGATAATGAATGATATATACAGGTGATACTTGGAGTCAAAGGTCATGAGCCTATAGGCTGTTGAATCAGCAAACCATCAGCAATCACATGATAAGATACTATGCATGTGTACATATACATTACAAACATAAACATATTACAGGGTCTGTATCAAACATGTCTGGCTCTGTGACAGTGTGGTACAGAGTTCGTCTGTGATGGCCAAGGTACTGAGTTTGAATCCATGTTCTCAGAACAGCCTAAGAATTCCCCAGCAGTCACTATATTGGGTGCCACCTGGAGTAAGAAGAAGAGGGAGACCTAGAGAAACTCTACGAAGAACCATTAATAGAGAAGGCATGTCAATGAACCTAAACAACACGCAACAATTGAAAGACCTGGCAACACAAAGACAGAAATGGAAGGCTATGGTTTCTGTCCTATGCGCCGCCTGTGGCCCTGAGGAACATAACATAACACAGGCAATTATGCACCCAGGCCGTTCAGAAAGCAATGGCAAACTACTGAATATATTTATATTTCCTAGAAAATCCCTACAGCCAAAAAATGCTGGGTTGATGGCTAAGTTCTGAATAGGATACACGCATTTCCATTCTCTGGACTACATCCTGCCCGAAATGGTCTTGCTATAAAGGAGATCCAGCGGGAGTTTGAGAATGAACACTGAAAAAGAAGAAGAATAGGATACGCGAACAAAATTATAAAACACAGAATACAAGACATTCATCATCACCAAGTGCCACCTCCATAACAAAAGTTGGCTGCAACAGACCTCCAACATCCCTGTCTCTTGTATTGGTGGTGCACTCTGCTAGAATGTAACCTGTTCATATTGTGATGTTACTCGCCCACTTGTATCTCTGCCTACCTCTTGCTCAACGGCCTTCGATTTTACCCTCAAGTAAGGTCTTCATAAAGGTGTTATGTCTTTTAATGTGTCCAAAATATTTTATTTGCTTGATCTTTGATATTTGTGACCTATAAGTGACTCGAGATTCCTCTATTGATATATTATAATTTATAAATATAGCCAAATCCCATTGCAACAACTTGATTGCAACAAAATATGTATGTTATTATAACAATTTGATCCAGACTAACAAAATATGTATGTTATTATAACAACTTGATCTGGTTCAACAAAATATGTATGTTATTATAACAAATTGATCTGGTTCAACAAAATATGTATGTTATTATAACAACTTGATCTGGTTCAACAAAATATGTATGTTATTATAACAACTTGATCCGGACTAACAAAATATGTATGTTATTATAACAACTTGATCCGGACTAACAAAATATGTATGTTATTATAACAACTTGATCTGGACCAACAAAATATGTATGTTATTATAACAACTTGATCTGGACCAACAAAATATATATTTTATTATAACAATTTGATCCGGACCAACAAAATATGTATGTTATTATAACAATTTGATCCGGACCAACAAAATATGTATATTATTATAACAACTTGATCTGGACCAACAAAATATATGTTATTATAACAACTTGATCCGGACCAACAAAATATGTATGTTATATGTTATAACAACTTGATCTGGACCAACAAAATATGTATGTTATTAAAAGTAAAGTATACCTTTTATGATAAGGTCGCTTCTTTCAACCTAGACTCTAGTCCACTTTGGTTATATCACCGTTTGTTTCTATCTGTCTATTGTCTTTTATCTACTTTTACTGTTAGACATCAAATGATTTAATGGCAATCGGTTTTCGAGCTATGGTATATTTGGTCGCTTGGTATGCAGTAACAATGTGATGTTTCAGAAATCTGTGTTAGCATCACGAGGTAGCTTGTTCAATCTTCCTTAGTCATTTCGTAAAGACAGAAATAGCAGGTGTCAGTATTTACTATATTATATTTGATTTTCAATTATGTTTTCAGTTAGTAGTGTCATATTATCATAGACAGTGCTGTCCTCTACTCGTTATTTGTGTTATTGATAAAGACATTTTGATCAAAATGATGATGTGTATACCACCCCTAGTATGTTTCCTGTGTGCCTCCAGGGATTAACATTGTTGCTGACCACATCATCCTCAGGTATGCTGTTGGTTAATGAAAAATACAGACCTAAAACTTTATTTACCAATATGCCTCATTGAGGAAAACTTTCCTTTTATTTAAACATTATCTTTACTTTCAAATTTTCACCTAGTCTGTCACAAGAAGCATGTAAAGGTGTCTTTTTTCGTTGTTTATTTATTACGATTTCTTGTATCCTTTATGGAATGGGGAAGTTTCTCCAGAGAGTTATTTAATGCCCAGAAGACCCTCAACTCTCAGCAGTGTGCACCAACTCTCAGCGGTGTGCAATGCTTTGAGAAGAAGGCTTCTACCTAGAGGGGGTAAATTCTAAGTGTTTTTGGGGCTTTTCTGCCTTTCTCCAACATGCAGATGTGGAGTCATGGGCTTTAGCTCCCCTGCCAAGCGTCCCTTCATGTCAGGTGTCCATAGCAGCACAGCCCTGGGCCAAGGTCACTGGGATGGATGGGGCCAACTATGCATTCCTTGTTATCCAAAAGGGGTTCTCATATTATGCAGGACTAACATGTTTCCTGGTTCTGGGATCCTTTCACCACACCCATGTGCTACTTGTTTACAGCTGTGGCGCCACATACATGTTGGCATCTAGGATCATGATGAGGGCTGCAGCTCAGATGTTTCTCCCAGCTTGATGTACAGTGCTGTTCTCTGAATGTTGTATAACAATGGGAAACTTCATTGAACAGATGAAAGTTTTGTGGGACTTTCACAAGAAGAAAACCTGACTACAATATACTGGCATATCATCTATTGAGAGTTTACTCTCAATGAGGGTTATATGGTTGGTCAAATAGGCTAATAGTGATACCTTCTGCATGCCCAGATTTTTTTTCTTGTGTATACTATGAGTTAAAAATGCATATCCAATGAATGGGTGACAACAAATGATAAAGGGAAGTAATCAAACATTTATTTATAATGCCTATGAGATAGAAAAAATGCGTACAGTTGAATATCATTATAACAATTTCGTCCGGACCAACAAAATATGTATGTAATAATATAAATCCTCTATATACAGCATAAACAATATAGAATAAATATAATTTAGGACTTTTAAAAGTGTTTTGCTATAAAAGTGAAAAATTTGCTATAGAAGAATGTGCTGTCGATGTATTCCACTGTATTTGTTTGCTCAATTGATTTAATATACGGTTCTATCAAGTGATTGGAAACATTGTAAGATGGACTGTGTTTCTCATAATTATAAGGCCGGTAAAATATTTGAATGTTTAAGGAACAAAGTTATGATTATGGTAATTTTATGGTAATAATGATGTATAATGGTCAAGAATGTAAAAAAAAGTGACAGGAGGCAAAAAACATTGATCTCAATTAGGGCAGTAGATATGTTTCTTTAAAAGGGGTGGTTTCTAATTTTTTTAAAGTGTCATTCATGCTTTTTTGTGTCAATTCTGCTAATTGATGGACAATTTGATGATCTTTTTGTAAAAATATTGCTGGGAGTGGGGGTTGTCTTTAGGCCATATTTTTACTAAGTTACACTAAAAGTCATGTTCTGATGGTGGGGGTGTTGCACTACTCTAGCCCCCCCCCCCCAATCTACAGACTTGATCTCAATGGATCACTATTCGTTGTCCATGCAGCAATGCCATCATTTTTTTTTAAGTAATATGTCTTGTGGTAATATGTAGAGAGAACATCATGGAAAGAGAAGAAAATAAAGAGGCTCAAACAACACTTACTATGAAGAAAGAATTATTAAAGGAAATATCTGTTCATTTATTGTCATGAATTTGTGTATGCCTATTGAAATGTTCTCAACTGATCATATTGAAGAGACATATTATCACAAACTTCACAAAATTATATCTTAAATCCTGTCTCAGAATACATTCAAAGTGCTTGGAAAGGCTTTAATGTGGAAATTATGACAAAAGTTACATCAGGTATGTAAGTATTGTCTATCCCCAGATGAATGATGGCTGATCGTATCCACACTTGCAGTTAAGTGTATGGGTGGGAGCTTGTTGTTCCAAGGTCAGATGTGTAGCCTTGGTTGCATTAAGTCCATGTTTGTTCAAGGCTATCTTGATGTTTTCTATCCACGGTTTTCTTGGTCTACCTTTTGCCGTATACCTGGATATTCTTTTGTTATATGCTCTTATTGGTTTGGGTTCATTCTCAAAAGGTGACCGAACCATTTTACTTGCTGTCTTTCAATATGTTCAGTACATGATATTATACCGACTCTTTTCCTAGCATAAAATATCCTCATATGTAAGCATTACATTATCAAATATGGCTGAAAACTGTACACCAATTTAGCCCTATGTAATAGTTTACGCTGTCAATAATGGCTGAAAAGTTAACACAGATTATGTAAGATTACATAAAAGAATGTATTGGTTAAAAAATTGGTAGCATACCTATTTTACACCAATTATGTAATGGTTTATACTGTCAATTATAGCTGAAAAGATTAAATTAGCGATGTAATGTTTCACACTGTCAATTATAGCTGGAAAGTTAACACTAATTAGTTAAGGGTTACACATTAATGATGTATTGGTTAAAAAATTGGTAGCATATCCTATTCATGATGTAGCCTTCAACCCAGCTAATTTGGCTGTATTGATTTTCTTAGCATACCGGCAAGTTCAGTAATGTGCCATTTTTGTGTGAATGGTCCAGATGCACAACTACCTGTGGTGGGATTACATCAGTAATGTAAGGGTCACACAGTCAATTATGGTTGATAAGATTACATCAGTGATATAATGGTTACACATCCAATTATGGCTGAAAAGGTTAAGAAAAAAACAAATAGGTTGACTAGTCTGGTTAGCACATCAAGCATTAAAAATAACAACATTTATACATCAAAAAAAGCAATATCAAACAATAACAATAAATAACAAGTTGCTAAGTTGTTGCTAACATACGGCAAAAGATCTCTCACAAAAAAACCGATTCTGAAAGTGAACAAACTCAGTAATGAGAAACTGAGGTGACCTTTTTCTATTCTATGGTAGGTAATTCTATGAGATCAGAAAATTCTATGAGAGCAATGTTGTTTTATCTGTGATATCTGTATCGGTTTATGATAATAAGTGAGGCTGCGGTTGTACCAGGAAGGAAAAATAGGGGTGAAGTGAAGATAGTTTCAATGGAAGGTGTTGAAAGTTGGTAATCAGCTGATTTTTCAATGAAGATAAATGTTCAAAGACATTGAAAATATATTCAAAGTTGTTTAAACTATGTTTAAAGATTTAATATGTTGAAATCTACTTTAAAAATATTCAAAGATGTTCAAAATACATCTAAAGGTATTCCTAATATGTTACATATGTTTGAAGTGTCCATCAAAAAGTCTATCTTCAAAAGCATTATGGACATGGAATGGAACTCAACTCAACCATGCAACCAAAAAGATGATGCCATCCACAAGCTTGGAAGAAAAGAACAATCATTTTTAGATTGAGAACAGACCACAACTGACTCAAATAACACCATGTATGATTTGGAATTGATGGCATTGATATGTATCCTTTAGATTACTAAGCTGAAAGTTTACATAGTTGTGGTACTTCCAGTGTTGTTATGCACTGGTTAAACATGGACTATATTAATGACACTTAAGCTAAATAACTTTCACACAATTTGTCTCATAAAAGTTATGAATACCAGATGGCAAGACAAGATTCAGGATACCACTGTCCTTGGCAGAGCTTGTATTCCTAGCATTGACACTATTCTGATGCAGTCACAGATTCGTTAGACAGGTCATGTGCCCTAATCAGGTACTTATGCCAGATCTATGAAAGATACTTTTCTATTGTAAGTTGCAGAAGGGCATATGTTCTTAAGATGGCCACAAGAAGTGCTACAAGAACTCATTGAAGTTCTTATTAAAACCCATTGAAATCAACCATAATACATGGGAAGACGTTGCACAAAATAGAGCTGAATGTCGCTCTATAGTGGGAAAAAAGGTGCAGAATCTTGTGAAAAGAGGAGAAATGAAGCAGCTAAATAGTTGAGAGTAGCTCAAAAAACCATGGGTAGATCAAGCACCATCTACAGTGGTCATCCCATGCCCGAATTTCTGGCCAATACAGGGCTCTTTGGACATCTACAAACTCTAGTCAAGAATATAACTCTAACTGAATTTAATAAAGTGGATGTAACAAATAGTCATCATCATCATGTGATGGATGAACAACAGAACATATGTCTCTGTGGACAATCTGCAGAAAACACAGAACATATTTGCAAACCTATCCACTGCACTACTCCACAAGGAGAAAACTATGAGCATCTGAAACGAATCTGATGGACAAGATCTACTGCCACATCATGGTACTGGTGACCACAGTACAGTTAATTGAAGCCATTCATATCAGTTTCTGCCCGACTGGGGAAAGAAGAAGTAGTTCAAAGATAATCAAAATATGTTTGATATATATTCAAAGATATTCATAATATTTATGAATATTTTCATCAGTCGTAAGAATTTTTTTCATTTATCCTCATGCTTCCTACTTGAATTTACTTGTATACGCTTATAATTTGAAACAACATTGTCCTGTCACTATGTTATTTATGTTTATAACTAGGCCTTTATAAATTGGTCCTTGTAGTATGAATATGGATGTTCTATGTTTTTGGTTCTGAGGATATTTCAATACTTGTACAGGATGTTCGTTGTTGTAGTAATAGTCCTTGTCCCGATTGGTCCATTCTTAGTGACTTGTGTACACAGGTTGAAAGTCTTGAGAAGACATTATTTAAGTTTTATTAAATAACAAAGTAATGGGCCATCAGTTATGATCAACCAAAAATTAGGTCACTTGATTAACAAATCTGAAGTTTAAGATTTTGACATCTCATTTTTAAAATGGTATTTAAATCAAGATATGTCTGAAAGATCCTTGAAATTGCCTGTTAATGTATCATTTAGTATTTAAACCATATTTTGGCACCTAAATTTGTTTCAATTCTGTTGTTTTTCCTCCAAGAATAGAGCAATTGTAGTTCCCTTGAAACTAATCAATACAGCCAAGAGATGAGTGTTAGTGCAAATGGGCAAAGCACTTTCACCATACAACTTGTTCCGGCAAACAATCATGTGGGAAATGTAGGGACTAAGTGTCTGCAATTTAACTAATTTGAGAACCTCATAGCCTAGTTGAAATTTTAAACTAGCCTGTTCCCGGACCATCTGTAAAGACACAAAAGTCCCAGCATTAGCAGATCAAAACAAAAAAACTGTCAATACTGCATTTTTCCCGTTAAGGAGCTGCAGGGAGGGGAATTAATAACTGTGTGATAATGGCAACATGCTCTTGCTGTCGCCACGTTATGTACAGGGTGAGTTTTTTAATTAACCCTCCGACAGAAAAAAAAACCCAGTCCTTACGGGGGATCGAACTCTAGACCTCACTAGTGTGAGACCAAAATTCTAACCTCTCGGCCATGTGCCACTGGCAGATAACCAAGATCCTAAAATGTACCTCCTCGTGGTGCACCCTGGTAGCAAATATACCATTGCTCGTGCAATGTATTTGGCCAACACTTTTAAGGATCTTGCCCGGGACAGTGGAGGCAATTCATGATCTGGAAGTTAAACTACCAGCTTTGAGTCTGCATCAAGACTCATGGTTTGGTACATATATAAAATATAATAGCCTGGCCTTAGTGTGACACAATACCTGGTAATGCCTCAATGATTTCACTGGCCTGCTTGTTGACTGCCTGTAAAGATGCACAAAGCCACCATCATCATATCATATGTGAATGCAACACAATAAAGAGGTCTCAACCAATATCAGTCTGAAATATCGATGGGGTCTTTGTTACCTCTAATATTTTATGGTAGTGTGTCCTGATATAACCTAATTGGACTTTGTCCGCTGGTTGAAAGGGGCACGCCTCTCCAAAAGAGAGGCAAACTCATTAACTACCTACCATATCAGTCTGAACAACTCATTCTGAATATAAAGATTAGCTGCACTAGTGAGATTTTGTTGAAAGCATATTCTATCCAGGATGTAGTGATCAATCCAGCATTTTTTATCCAGCATAAATACAAAACAATAAACAACCAATAAAAACAATGCTACTACCACAGAAGCACTACACTGTAAAAAAAAAAAGCTGTTTTGATTGTTCAGTTTTCTTAATGTGTATTTTCTGGAAAAAAAGATCCGGTTACATAATCGCAAAGCATACCCCCTTATATTTTGTTATTATAGGGATGTGAATGAAACAAGATTTAATGCACATGTTCATTGGTAGTGTATGATGGTTTGCACATTGTTTTCATTTTATTACACGGCCTAAGAAACTATGTCACTTCACTTGCAGAATGTTAGTACAACTGCAGTATACTGCTAAATTTTAGGACTCTGGGAGAGGGAGGGGGGGGGGGGGCGGGCAGGAAAAGTTAGGCATAGTATCTACAATAAATCTAATGCTAGTACATTTCTCTATGTTAATTTATTACTTCCCCTGACACTCAGTGGCATTTCAAAATAATAAAAACTTTTACAGGCACAAAATTCTTTAAAACTGTGAACAGGGAGTAGTAGAAGGTATGCTCTGCGATTACTGTTTAAAAAATCTTACGGTTGAAACATCAAAAATGTCTTGTATACTGTAATAAGTATGCTTCCAAGACCATATAGTCCAATAGTCTGTTTGTCATTGTTAGGTCATCATAAAACTATGACTAAACTTGTGATCTATTAGATACTATTGTTATACGGTAGTCTTGCCTATTATTAATTTCTTTGTAAGACAGTACCAATTTCTTTGTAAGACAGTACCAATTTCTTTGTAAGACAGTACTAATTTCTTTATAAGACAGCACTAATTTCTTTGTAAGACTACTAATTTCTTTGTAAGACAGTACTAATTTCTTTGTAAGACAGTACCAATTTCTTTGTAAGACAGTACTAATTTCTTTATAAGACAGCACTAATTTCTTTATAAGACAGCACTAATTTCTTTGTAAGACTACTAATTTCTTTGTAAGACAGCACTAGTTTCACAGCCAGTTTGTGGAATGTTTAAAACATTTGGCATGACAATAACACATTGTTAGTGTTTATCAAATTTTTTGCTACATCGACATATAAATGAAGATTATTGAAGCAAAAGCATTTAAAGACACATAAATAAAGATAATAGACGCAAAACATGGATCTCCCAAAATAAAAGTGCAGGTATGATATTTTTACTTATGTTAACAGTGTCGCAGAAAGCGGCAAAATGGCCAAGCAAGTTTGACCACGGTTAGTTTTGAGGTCAAGTTTGACCACGGTTAGTTTTGAGGTCGGTGAACAGTGTGTAGTACGGGAACCAGTTCTCTAGTACTGCTGGCATGCTAACAATATAATTACAGACATCCACTGTTCAGTGGAAGTGGTAAAAACACTGAATGTATTAGTTACCACAGCTGATATGTTGGGTCATTGTGTGCACACACAAAAACAGTGACATGGTGCATTTCCATTCTCTATACTACATCCTGCTGGAAATCTTGTAGGATCATTGTCGTGCTATAAAAGAGATCTAGCAAGAGTTTGTGAATGAATGGCCCAATAAAAAAGTGGAGGGGATCAAAGCAGATGTTCATCATCATCATCAAGTGCTGTACTGGTTAACATATGCAATCATAGACCTCCAAAACTCAATAATATTGTAGATCCAGATTGTTGTATTCTCACCATGTGACTATGACTGTATTCATTCTTTACAACCATAAAACCATTCACCATGTTATTATGACTGTATTCATTCTTTACAATCATAAAACCATTCACCATGTTATTATGACTGTATTCATTCTTTACAATCATAAAACCATTCACCATGTGATTATGACTGTATTCATTCTTTACAACCATAAAACCATTCACCATGTTATTATGACTGTATTCATTCTTTACAATCATAAAACCATTCACCATGTGATTATGACTGTATTCATTCTTTACAATCATAAAACCATTCACCATGTGATTATGACTGTATTCATTCTTTACAATCATAAAACCATTCACCATGTGATTATGACTGTATTCATTCTTTACAATCATAAAACCATTCACCATGTGATTATGACTGTATTCATTCTTTACAATCATAAAACCATTCACCATGTGATTATGACTGTATTCATTCTTTACAATCATAAAACCATTCACCATGTGATTATGACTGTATTCATTCTTTACAATCATAAAACCATTCACCATGTGATTATGACTGTATTCATTCTTTACAATCATAAAACCATTCACCATGTGATTATCATAGATGTCAACTAGTACGGATATTCTGTATTGAAACAGATTTCAGGCCCCAAAAAACGTGGGTTTTTTTTTAAAAAGTCACTTCGTGTTAAATTCCCCAGTAATTATTACTAATGCATATGTTTCTTAAATCTCACATGCACATATTGATGGACAATTTTTTTTTACTTTAAAATAAATATTAAGGTTTTTGAGGGGTTTTTTGGTGCTAAATATTGACATTTTATTGAAATATGAAAATAAATTGTTAAAAATACAGATTTATGAAACAAATTATTTCACAGCTATGGATTATGAGTGTGCTCATTCTTTACAATCATAAAACACTGACAATATGATCTAACCATGTGACTGCAACTGTGCTACTACGAAATATTAAATTTAATAAATAATAAATGGAAGTATATCCTGTAAAGGAAATATCTTTAACAATTGTTGAATGTTTATGCATCACTAATCCATTCAAAGATGAATACATCACAAGTACAACATTTATGCATCATTCATACATCCAATCACATCATCAGTACAACATTTATGCATCATTCATACATCCAATCACATCATCAGTACAATGTTCATGATTAGTTTTTTTAACCACAAGCAAGTTCGACAGAGTTGTGTCTGTCAGAACTGGATTAATTCTAGCATGAAACTGATGTTACATTTAATAATAGACTAATATTACATCACAACTGTAGATATGTAAAAAAACTATGTTTCCAAACATGATATGTAAAGGGCAGGTACAAATACATATTGTTAAATGATCACAGAACAGCAAATAACAATTGTAAAAACATCATAATAAATCTGAGATACAGATGAAAAAGAATACAGTAGGTGGAAAAAATAACAGCTAAAAAATGTGGATGCAGGAAAGAAGGTCACAATATTACATGTAAACTTAAAATTCTGTTCAATTAACAAAGTGAACATTATTATTATTGTTATTATTATTATTCATACTGAAATTGGATGTGCTGGGTCAAAGGCGCAAATATTGCAGTTATGCTGAAAATTAGCAGCACAATTTATTCACACTTTCAGGCTTAGTTCACACAAAAATTTGTGAGAATTATCAGCAGAACATTCATTGTAGCAACATTTTTGATGGTTGCTGCATTGAGATATTTCAATGAAAGGAATATTAATTTCATAAAGTAGATGTAACACATGGTCATTATCACTTGTCCTGGATGAACAACATTGTAGTATCCACATCTAGTAGTCGTTTTCTAAACAACTTCAGTACAGCCTCCTCTTCAATTCACCAATCATAAGTGATGGCATGCAAGTCTGAATGCCCTCGAAATACAGTACCTCGAAAACAAATTCTTTGTCAGCTGTCAACCAAATCAACTGTATCTGTAAATAGAGATGTCCAAGGTGGACATCCTAATGGCCAAGGTGATGTTCTCTTTGGTTGGTTTATGAGGTTAAGGATCCAGAATTATGTGGGCTTCTGTCCTTTGGATAAATGCTATTGTATGGTATTTGTATGTGTTTGTGAGCCTATTGTTCTCTTTATTATGGTCTTACTTATGATAGATGCTTCTCTAGATACAAACTTGTATCAGTTGAAGCTGGTGGACATGAGTAGAACATGTCCTCTTGTTGTTTGCCGTCGTAATCGACGATGATCATTTAGCAAATTGGGATGATGATGACAATGCTGATGTTCACGGAGTGTCCGACTGTGACTAATGAGTCATATGAGTGCCTGGAATTCTCTACCTCACTCTGAGTATCTGTGGGAAGAGTCTGTGGGACATTGAGCAGCTCTTGCCTTTCTTCTAGCGCATATTTTCAAACATTCTTCTAAGCCCACTGTGGAACTCATTTCAGGTGGAATTACATTTCAAGTCCAGTTCCTTCGTTCTGGATATAGAAAATGAATCTTCATCTTCATTAATTTCATTTCCCCATTCTGTTTCTTATAAAGAGTTCTGTATGTCGGCCCTGCCCATTGCTCTACCACCCAATACAGTGGCATCGGACGCGAGTCAATCTGTTCTTTCATTGCCCCGAGCACTGCATGACCAGACATGAAAATGATTGTGACTCCTTCCAACTTGGACCTCTTACTGTTCATGAACACAGCCTGCTTGTACTTTTCTGATCATTCCCATTGAGTCACTACCATAATTTCCATAGTCAAGCTGCTTGTAGTCACTGTGACTCCACTCTCCTCTCTAAAGGTACTCACACACTGAGCTGTAAAGAACCAACACTATGCTAATGTCTAACAAACAAATCATTCATGTATATAATCATATCACCTTCCCTGGGATTCTAGCTGACCAATGTGATTTAGTCAAATAAAATTGTTATTTTATATATACACTTCTGACAACTTTGACCAAAATAATATTTACACTTCTTTTTGCCCTCGTGCTGTCTCAAAGTGAACCCGTCTTCCATTAAATCATTTTCTAAACATCTGATAAATGTATCCTCGTCAGCTGTAGCCTCCCAAGGTCCGATGGCCACCTGTGCACTTTCTGTGATACATTCATGTTTAGGATTGAAAGTCGCAACCTTGGGTTTAAAGTCTTTTCGGAATGCGTGAATATACACATCCCCAACACGGGTAACTGTAGCTCTAGACATTGCAGCTTTGATCACTTCCTCCTTGACCAAAGCATAATCAGGAAATTGTGCCCTCTGGGCTTCTTTTACTGCCATCGAGGCTATCTCAGGTTTCAGCTGCAGCTTATCCACAAGAGCATGTAGACCAAAATAGTTTGCATCTCTAAAAACTAAATAGGCCATCTCATTCTGTGGAATTGTCCCATATCTAAGATATTCCAAAATGTGCCCAAAGACTGAGCCATTGCTATCGAGAAAGAAATTCCCATCTTTATCTTTATCAATTTCGTGACGGCCGCTAAACATGGCTGCCAGCATTGAGTCTGAGAATTTCAAAAGTGTGGACAGGCGAGTCATGTATAAATGACCACCAACATTTAAAGGAATGATCGCTGGGAACACTGATGTTGAAGACTGATTGTATGGCTGAGGATATAAAAAAAAGGGAATGAGTAAATTCTGTTATCACAATTGTTTTGATTTTGTTTGGTTTGGTTTGGTTGCTGATCCAGCGGTCCATGGATTCATGCCCTTTGACCTAATGCCATTAAATGGCATTATATTGCTGGGAAGTCTGTGGATTTTTGGCCCACCCCGGGACAGAGCCAGAGAATAACTATCACACCCCCAGGAAGGTAGGTGTCAACCTATGCACTGCTCATAGCCACTGTAGCCAAGGTAGGGTTTACTGTGCTCATTTCCCGCCACCAATTGACTACTGGTTATGCCAAACTTCTCTATTGCTCCAGGCATGCAACCAAATGTTCAAGTCAAAAGGATTGTCACGTCCTGAGTCACTGTTCCCCTAATGATGAGTTTCAGCCATAGTAAAAAACAGTGCTGTCAGTTTCCTCCTCCCCAGTGCTGCACAGTACATCTTTGGCTCCCTCCCAACCACAGAGGGTGCATACATATATATTCAGGTAAACATGAAACACATTTCAACAACAAAATAAAAGCAAAAATTGATGACATGCCATGAAGCTTCTATAAGAAGATAACCTCAATATAACGGCATGTCATCCACTAAGGATTTCTGTTGCATGGGTGGTATGTCTAGTGGGCCATTGGTGAGACCCACAGACGCAAACACATGCGTTTTGATTTTGTTAAGGGATACATTTTCCAATAAACCAATCCATCTACATAATAAAAGTGGTAGTTTTCTATAACTAATTTCTCCAAAATCTTTAGTCCATGCATAAGCAAAATTTAAACAATAATTTAAAATATTGACAACAATAACAGAAGGTCATGTGTTTTTAAGGTGGTCAAAAAAAGCGCTACAAAGGTTCATTAAAGACCTCACTTAAAACTTTGATATGTGCCATGACACACTTAGTTAGTTAGTCGTCGGATTATCATCACTGCAAACTGGACACGTCCATAGTTGCTCAGCTCTCTCCATGAGTGTATCTGCCATTACACTTCTGCTGACAGTACCGGTCCTATGCTGGTTGATTCTTCTGTGTCCACATGCTCTTAAGGAGTTCAAAATTTCAGCTCGGAAACCCCCCCCCCCCCACAACTTGGTCATACAAAATTTCAAAACATCCTATCTCTACCAAATTATTGTTGAATTATCATGAAATTTGGCAGGACCTAACCATATAACACAGGCTCTGAAGCAAAAACAAAACACATGATGATCATCAACATCTCAAAGGAACAGTTGCTAAACTTAAAAATACATGGAGAGATACTACAACAAGTAAAACATAACTGATATCTTGGAAACATAATCACAAAATGATGGCAGAAACAAATTAAAAGGAAAATAGGAATCACTAAAAGTACTTAATTGACATGAAGAAAATATTAACATCTAAACAAATCATCATCACGTAGAATATCCTGAACAGGATATAGCAGTCATAACAGCCTTTTAAAACTTTTGTCGATCTTGTGCCAGTCTTCCTGCTTCTGTTAATGTCATGTTCAGGTGGTTTTTTTATGTCTTGCATCCATCTTCTTCTTGGTCTGCTTCTTGTTCGTCTCCCTGGCATCGTCCCACCCATTATGGTCTTCTCTAGGCTGTCCTGGCATTTGATATGGCAAAATATTGTAGTTTTCTAGAAAGAACCATGCTGTTTAGCCAGTTTTCTTTCCCATTCATTTCTCTCAGGATGGCTACATTAGTGGTCTTTTTGGTCCATGGTATTCTGAGGATATTTCTGTAACGTTTTGTTTCAAATGTTCCTATTTTATTGTTAACTTTGTTAGTGATTGTACACGATTCACACCCATATATTGCCACTGAGAATATGCAAGCTCTTATGAATGTTAGTTCTGTTGTTTTGCAGCAGCTCAGCTATATGTTTTTCATTTGTATCATATTCTTTGATGTGATAGCCAACCTCTTTCTGACTTCTTCATAGCAATCAACGGTACTGTTGGTAAGAGAACCAATGTATTCAAAACGGATGACTCTTTCTAATTTGCTGTTATTGATACTGATTGAGAACTTGCTAGTGGTTTTGTCGCTTGTCAAAATCTTGGTCCTGTTTCCACTCAGAAATAGGTTTTGTTTTTCACTATGTTCTTTAATGGAGTTTATGAGGTGTTCGAGACCATTACATACATGTCAACTGCCCATAAATCACCGTAATTTTTACGGTTTTTTCCAAGCTGTACGGCTTTACAGGCGTACACGGCATTTACGGGTTTTTACGTGAATTTCTGCAGTTCTGTTCATTTTGGGTTTTTTTTATTAAATTTAGTGGTGACACTGATATTTTAGTGGCAACAGTGATTTGTATGGGTTTTATTCACAATGGTGTCGTTTGTGATTTTTATTTGATCTGGTCTTGGAGCGAAGTATTGTTGGAAACAATGCTTTTAACACACTACCCAGTACTTTAATTATTCTCTGTGCTGGGGACGTTGTCTTTATAACGAACTTAGGGAATTTTTGTCCACATGCATTGACAGTGTTACTCAGTGTATCTACAGTACACAAATACTAGTAACACATGTATTTTGTTTCTAGGCCTACTATATACATCGTTAATTTATATTATAAGTTTTTGTTTGCCTCCTAGACCTAGGTAGTGTAGGTAGGCCTATAGTTAAATAATGGAATATGTTATTTGTTTATGTAGGCATAAATCTGATCTTTAGACTTATCTTAAACCAATATTTTATTGTCACGTTATGTTTATTTTTAGGAATTACAAACGGAAAATGAGAAATGATGCCGCTGACTGAAAATGAAACCGTCGCTGCTATAGATGCACGATCCCTTCCGATCACAGATGCACAATCTCCACGAGTCATAGTTGTATGGTCTCTGCCGATAATAGATGCACAGTCTCCGCTATTCACAGATGCACAATCTCCGCTATTCATAGATGCATGATCCCTGCCAGTTAGAGCTGCACAATCTCCACGGGTCATAGTTGTACGACCTCCGCCAATAGCCGATGCAAAATCTCCACTATTCATAGATGCACGTTCTCCGCCGGTCATAGGTGCACATTCTTCACCGGTCATAAATGCTTGATCTCCACCAGTCATAGATGCATCATTGCTGCCGATCATAGTTGCACGATCTCTGCCCGTCATAGATGCACACTCTCCGCCGGTCATAGATGCATGATCTCCGCCATTCATAGATGCATATTCTCCGCCGTTCATAGATGCACATTCTCCGCCGTTCATAGATGCACATTCTCCGCCATTTATAGATGGACATTCTCTGCCGGTCATAGATGCACGATCAATGCCGGTCATAGTTGCACGATCTCTGCCGGTCATAGATGCATGAACTCCACCAGTCATAGATGCATGATCCGTGCCGGTCATAGTTGCGCGATCTCTGCCGGTCATATATGCATTATTACTGCAGGTCATAGATGCATGATCTCTGCCGTTCGTAGATGCACATTCTCCGTCGGTTATAGATGCACGATCGATGCCGGTCATAGTTGCACGCTCTCTGCCGGCCATATATGCATAATTACTGCCGGCCATAGATCCATGATCTCCGCCAGTCAAAGATGCACAATCTCCACCGGTCATAGATGCACTATCTCTGCCTGCCATATATGCATGATCTCCGCCGGTCATAGTTGTACGATCGCCGCTGATCATAAATGCATGATGTGTGCTATTCATGGATAGTTTAAATTATTGTTGAACGCTTTATAGAGCACTCCAACACGTTGTTATAGTTTCAAATGGATCTAAGTATCCATTCTATGTATTAATATTTTTTTTAATATTTTTTTTCATATTAAAGTTACATAAAGATACATAGGCCTAGTCTTTGTGTTTTATAATTTTCCCACACTATGACTGTCTATGTTAAACAAAGGCAAACTACCCGTAAAAAACCCCAAATAACCTTTTTTTTTTTTTTGCTGTGAGCGGATGGAGCCCCCCCCCCCCCCCCCCACCATTGTGTATGATTTTACGGTTTTTCATGCTCAATTACGGTTTTTCATAACTTTTTTTTTATGGTTTTCAGTCTCAATAGGTTGACAGGTATGCCACTAGGTGTTTGAGATCTGCTTGACTGTGTGCCAATAATGTTGTATCATCAGCATATCTTAGTTCTGGTATCTCATGACTTGAGTTGGTGGGTCTAAATTATTTCTGTGTTGGTCATTTCTTACATTCCTCATTATGTTCGCTGCATAAATGTTGAAGAGATAGTGATAGGACACATCTTTGTCTACCTCCTTTTTTCCCACACTGAACCAATCAGATGTTTCACTGTTTACTCACGGCTGTTAGCTGGTCTTGATATCATGTTAACTGTATGATCAAATCACAAACTAAAAATTATAAAATGCTACATCTTTTTAAATTGCCATATTCTAGATTAATTTGTGGCACAGAAACATGGCTAATGAACAAACAACTAGAAGACAGAATAGATGTGGATCTAAAGAAAATCTGGAGAATTTCATGGAAAGAGCTGTTCTGATAACACTTCATATGGAACAAAACAAAAGAAAAAAAAAGATAATGTATTTTGGAAAATTTAGAAAACATGACACCTTGTTGAAGGCCTTACTTGAGGGTAGAGTTGAATAGAAGCAAGCAAGAGGTAGGCAAAGATATACATGGGAGAGAAATATCATGAGCTAGACAAGTTACATTCTAGCAGAGTGCACCACCAAAACAAGAGAAAGAAGATGTTTCATTGTGATAATGATGTTCAGATTGAATTATAGCTTTTTAAACCATTTTATTTGCACACACAGGAGTAATTTTAGAAGAAATGTAGGGTCACCTATATAATAGTCTTCCTTATCCCCTGAGTTGCTGAAGACATGAGTTCATGGTATCAGCAGTATTTAAATCTGCCTTATTTGTATATATATACAGAAGAGCATGGTAACCTAGTTGATAGTGAATGGGTTACAGCGTGCCAGGATCGAATCTACATCCAGACAAACAAAACATCTGGATTGTAATTTCTCGCCTAATACAACCATTCCTCCAGTTGACCCAGCTGGTACAAATGGGTACATAGTACATGAGGTAAAGACAGCCAGGAAGAGAACTTGACATCCCAGCTAATAGATGATTGACATGACTTAGTACATGAAGAGTTATCTTCATCATTGATGGCAGGTTGCTGCCATGGAACCTACCATTAACTTTTATTTGTATATATGCTTCTGTGTTGCCTACAGTAAATTCTGATTTTTTACAGAAGCTTCAGAAAATTCCTAATTTAATCAATTCATTTCTCATGAGATGTCGGTTGGTAGAATTCTGAAAATGTTGACAATAAGTTGCCAACTGAGTAGACCTAGTTCAAATGCATCTACTGCCTTCATTATTTTTCTATAACTTCTCAATGTTTCCTAATTATATTAGCCTATTTATAATTTCCTTAATAGTAAATTTCTAGTGTCTGCATGATGATGGAGTGGTTTATGGACTCATCTCATAAAACTAACTTTAAAGATAAGAGGGAGATATGACAACATCATGATAAAATGTTTAGCGTAACAACATGGCATGGCGAAGAATCAAGAACAATCCAGATACAATATATAGGACTACTAGAGATCTTGGTATCCACGATCACTTATGCCAGCTGGCACAAAACTTGATGATCATCATGGCTATCAATTAAAATCTAAATACTATCTTAATCTATGTCAAGTTTAATTTTCTCATTATGTCTATGGAGAGGGTGGCATAATATCTTACATTTCAAATATTCAGAAGTCATTTTTATGCTTATTCATTGTCTATTGTTTTTCATTCAGTGGTGCTGTTAGATATTTGAAGAGAAAAAAAAACGTAATAAAATAGTTTTACTATTTAATTAATAATAGTAAACTAGTTAATCTTAACACAATCAAATCAGTCTAGGATTATTTCATTAGTTATGAGATTCTATCAGCAAATCTAGAGCTAGCTTAAAGTGTTGGAACACTTAAACAATAATAGTCAGTTAGGCCTAGTTGCTATCCCACAACTCAGAAAGTAAAGTAATCCAAATCTCTGTAGAGTTTCAAGAGCTCAGAGCCACAGTTATTGTTTAAGTGTTCCAACACTTTAAGCTAGCTCTAGATTTGCTGATAGAATCTCATAACTAATGAAATAATCCTAGACTGATTTGATTGTGTTAAGATTAACTAGTTTACAGTTTACTATTATTAATTAAATAGTAAGACTATTTTATTACGGTTTTTTTTCTCTTCAAATATCTAACAGCACCACTGAATGAAAAACAATAGACAATGAATAAGCATAAAAATACTTTTTTTAAGCAGGTCAGTACTGAGATTAAGTAATGGTCTTTGGCAAACTAAACAACTATAATTACGATTGTGCCTCCATAAAATTTTACCAATGTCGCGTCACGTACAGTTCCTGGAGCACTACTAATACTAAAGTTGTTTTCTTGTGGTCTTCCTGCCCAGCTACTGTGCTGGAATGTTAGCAATCTAGGAGTCGGAAGCTGGCGAATTGTGATAATTTCTTCTACTGAATCAGATTCCTCGTCACTGACAGCTTTTCCATCCATTGTGCGATGAAGTAAACGATTAAGAACCAGAAAGTCAAATAATGATAGACACTCAATCTGCTGCAACTTGAGGTTTATTTTAGCAGATTCCTTGGTTTTTGTTTATTGAAAGTTGATAGTGATGTCCCCTGATTCTAGAAAGCAACCAATGGTTGTAGTCCCACATTAAGAATCATGGTTGCCATACTGGTCATTTTAATTACATTTCTCAATTTGGAGGTTTTAAAAGAACAAATATAGACCATGCATAGATTCAAGAAATAGGCATAGATGGAAAAGACATCAAACTGATTAAAAATATTGGGAACAGACTGAAATATATATATTTATGTGAGCGCTTGTTTATGTTAATGCACGTATCTCCATTCTGTGTCAATATGTATGCCTATTCTGGTGTGAGCCCCTTCCTATGTGTGGATACATTTACATGCCTTTGCATTTTGTGTGGGTATCCTTCACACATCTGTGTCCATTTTGTTATATATTTATTTCTTAACTCTTGGTGTGTGTATACATTTCTATGTATGTTTAGGTTTGGTTTTATATATATGTTTATGTCTATATTTGGTTTCACATTCATTCTATGCGTTTTCAAATGATTATTCTTCTTGTATCCTTCCTTCCCCAAACCCACTCACCCAACCACCACACAACCTCATCAGTACTCATCTATCATATGCCATTCTGGTTGGCGTAAGGTGACCATGGTTCTCTGTTCACAGTATTGTTATCAGGATCGTTGTTTCCAAGCCTTGCTAGGTTGTCAAACGAATATTTTCTCACGTCCCCATCTGTCTCTGTTCCCTTCAGTCTTGCCTGTTGTGACTATGTTCTTAAAACCTGCCTGTCTGATAAAGTGACAAAAGGGGTATTTTTCTTATCTTTTTCTTTTATTATTCTTGCACTCATTATAAACATCCCAACTACATATATAGTGCCTCTAATTTCCCACTTTCGGTTTGTTTATAATGAATGCACGCATTTTCTCTTTTACTAGATGCGTTGCCATCCCTGCGTTATGGAGATGGGGATTGATGAAATCTAGTCATCTATTTTGTTTTTATTGTATTGTTTTCTGTTGTTTGTCTCTTGAAAAAGGTTCAATTTGAGCCGATACGTGGAGAGTTGTCCTGTTTAGTTTTATTGTATGTTTTTTAAATATTTTTATTAATAGGCAAGGTAAGTGTTTTAGTAACCTGTTTAATTCCTTTTGCTTGACTATTTGTTCATTAGGTTACTGCAGCACCATCCACTTTGTCGGACACCCTCTGACCATTTGGTTATTTATATTTGTAAAACTACGGTCTTCGCTGTGCTATAAATAGCACAAAATGTTTACATTTTTAACTAGCGGACGTCACGGATTTCCGTGTAACACCAATGAAGTTAATGGATGCCATGACGTCACATCTCCCGACACAAACGACATCAATCACATTTATAATTATAACTTTTATAACTATTTTTAAAAAATTTATAACTGATTCTAACCCTTATTCCTAACCTAATCTAAATACTAATGCCAAATTAAATTGCATTTTCAATTAATATACCTTAATTTTAAATACAATACTAATCACACTGCAAAGGTTAGGTAATTCCTCGAAACTAGAACAAAGGTCACAGTGAGGACTTAAACCATAGTTGTGCAGAAGCAAGAATATATATATTTTTTCCCAATTGTATTTCACTTAATTGTAGCCGATGTTCAGCATAAATATACAGTATTTGTCGTAGTTCATAGATAATTTTGAAATTATGCTTTTGTTATCAACAATTTGTCGAAATTTCAACCGCCATGGGAACACTGTTAGTATTATAAAGAAACACAAAATGGCGACAAAAATATCTGAAAATGTCATTCCTGTGCCAAAAATAGAGAGTATTCCAAATTTACGCTTGTTGTGCAAGAGATCAAATTCATCAGTTGATAAATCACCTCTTGTAAATTCTGCTGCACTTTATAGATCTTCAAAACCAGACCGTGTTACTGTAGCCGATTTGGACGAATTTCGTAAGCTAGGCATTAAGACCATCATAGACTTCAGATCCAAAGAGGAGTACATGCTTACAGATGGGCAACGTCTCTTAGATAAAGAGTATGCTCTTTATACGGTAATACTTCCAAAAAATAATTATATACCAGGACAACCTGTTGAATATGAGTTAATCTCAGATAAGGATAATATACATACCTCAAAGCAAAGTGAGAAGATGATGAAGTCAGACACTGCTGCTACAGTCAGAAGTACTACCACATTTAGCAATAATGTTTACAATCAAAAGGAAGATCAGTTAACTAAACGACATTTTTTTATTAACTTCTTTTCTTTCAAGTATGTCAAAGTTGTGTTTAACAGACTCCCATGGCACCTTTGGTGTCTAGGACTTCTCCACTTTGTATGGGACATTATTGTGTGGAACAATTTCAAAACAGCCAAAAAATTTGTGGCTTCAAAAGCGATCAGCGCTGGTGGTATATTTGGACAGTATACAGACATCATTAATGTGAGTCAGCCAGCAATATGTGCAGGTATGACGTTTCTATAAGATGTAATAGTTGTGTTATGTAGGCTACTGGTATGTTCAGGTCAGTGGTCATTCTAGATTAAACAATAGGGCCTATTATTCATTCCAGGAGGTAGCTGATTTTTCCCATATGATGCCATGATAGTTAAAATAAGATTGCTGCATATGCTTATTAATGCACTAACTTATTTTTTTTAAAATTTTCCTTCTTCTGCTAGTGTAACAGTATCCTCAAAAAAGGATACTGATATAAAAAGGATATTGATGAGACAATAATAAAGTGAATGAACAAGAATAAGGGTTTCTGTATTTCCTGTACTCTACTGTACTGCTTCAGGTGTACCCGGGTACGAGGCACAAAAGATGTACAAGGATCTGAAATAACTGGTATAGGGATCCTAAGGAAGAGGGTTTCTGAATATATTTAGAGTTCTCCAAAAGTGATGTGCCTATTTAAGGAATAAACTATTAAACTACCCAACAATCTCCCGGTCTTCCGGTAGTGACGTCCGTTGATGGGGGGTGTTTCTCTAATCAAGTCTGGGTCACTCCGTCGATCGTTGGATTAATCAACTAACATCGTAATGTCCAGACCGATTTGTGTAACAGAAGTCAGTTCATTCCAATTCTTTTTCATTCAATAAGGGGTAGACCAAAAGAAACACTTAGAAGAACAATACTTAGAGAAAGTAAAACAACCAATATTTTAGTAGTCGTAACCTTCTTTAACAGTTACCATGTTGTGCCGACAGGCCAACGTTGTGCTTGAACTAGTTATGGGCACGAAAGTGGGTGGGCGGAACAACAAAGAAACCTGTCGCAAGAGCCAGAGTTGTGCCCTGATGTCGACATCTGTTTCGGTGGCATTGGACTTGAAACACCATCGAGTCGGATGGCTACTAGAACAGAGGGCGGAGCACTTATAGGAATGCCCCACGTGCCGTGAGGCCAGTTTCTAATTAAGAAAACAACCAATATTCATACTATTCAAGAACTGCACAGAATAGCTTTGAACAGACAGAATTGGAGAGATCTGACCTCTGCCCTATGCACTAACTTCATCGCAAAAGGAAAATGAATGAATGAACAATCTCTCCCATTCCTACATACAATTTTAACTCAATAAAATAACTAAAGCTGAATTCAAAACAAATAACGCTGGATTCAATTATCACATTAATGATATAAACACTCCATGACTTTTAATCACCTATTCAGATACATGTGACAATTATATAACCATACTACACAGTTCTAGTATCTTGTCACAACAGAATCTATCTTAATGTATCTTTAACTAGCAATCACATTGTTTCCTAACCCAATTACACTGCTTGTCCAACAAGAATACAGCCTATCTGATCCGATCTCGTGTGTTCAGGGCAATGATTCTAGTGAGTTCATTGATGCATTCACTGTTTATAAAGATGTTACAACTTCCAGGAAAATCCCTCTCCATGGTGACTTGCATTCAGCTAGCTTCTCACTGACTTCTTCTAGAGGCCGGATGCTGTGTCTCCAGGAAAATACAATTCAGTTGCTAGAAAACTGCACAGGAAAGAAATAAGGAAAATACTTGTCTGTCTCTCCGGATAATCAAAACGGATCAGTTGTAAAACTCTGCATAGGAGCCTATATCAGTGGTGAATATACATTACTGTGTCTCAAAATAATATGACTTCTACTCTAGGATTCTGCGCATGTCGATACAATGCATCTTCCAAGCTAATATAGTTCAATTATGGAATTCTGCATATGTCAGTTGGAAAATATTATATTCTGTATCAACAAGGAAAACATATTCAACTTGTAGAACTGCATAGTTAAAGCAATATATAAGATTCTGCACCTCTGGATAATAATATAGTTAACCTGTCAAATTCTGCATTTTGA
The DNA here is from genome assembly GCA_034231615.1 of Meghimatium bilineatum. Lineage (NCBI taxonomy): Eukaryota > Metazoa > Mollusca > Gastropoda > Stylommatophora > Philomycidae > Meghimatium > Meghimatium bilineatum. The sequence goes on along the minus strand of CM067304.1, from coordinate 27,090,757 downwards.
CAAGTAAAATTCTTGAGTTTTCACACCAAGTAGTTCTGTGCGTCGAACTCTGTGTATGACGTGTGGAAAGCATTGGCTAATACTCTAGATTCAAGACACTCTAGTTCTGTGTGTCGACCTGTTCACAATAAGTTACAAGTAAGGTACTTTACATTGTAGACAATAGAGTTCAGTACGTCGAACTCTTTCCATAAGTTGCAGGTAAGGTACTCTAGATTATAGACAATGTAATTCAGTGTGTCAAACTCTTAACATCACACACTGAAAGTAAGCTAATATAGATTTTATACAATATAGTTCAGTGCGTCGGACTCTTCATAGGACTAGTTGAGCATATATATATACTCTACGTTTCAACCCAATCATAAGCCAGGGTGTCAAACTTATCTAGTCCTCACAGTGGTTAACAAAACACTATGATAGTACAATTCATACACTTTGTATTCTGTCTACACTAATATATTTACATGGAAGATCATTCCCCTTCTTTCATTCAGGAAATATATAAAACTCCATGATTCTGGACTAAGAGAGCTAGCCAGTTCGGCTCTGTCTGATTTGGCCACTAATCACAACAACTTTATTCTACTTTATTGTACGTCTTTCTTGCCTTATGCTTTTTACTATCCCAGAATTTTAGTTCACCCCTGATCACTATTTCAGGTGTCCTCTCATGCTTTTCCTCTTGGAGTTCACCCCTGGCTTTACTCATGCACCTTCGAGATACTCGTTTTAAAATCTATTACAACTATTCTTCACAATAATCTGAACCTGACGAGTTCGGGGATTCTAAAATTAAAGTAAGGGCAACCATGCTCCCCATCCCCTGGACATCAAACCCCAGCATTCCCTAACAACATTATTATAGGTTATGCTCCCATTATTTTTGTATTTACAGTGATCATGATGTCCGCAATTATTTGCTCTAATAAACTATAGATTAAGCAGCATCTGTATAATATTGTGTCTTGTTTAGCTCTTAAGTCAACTTCCGCTTCTACCGAGTCTGTGGTACTATTGTCAGTTTCCTATTGATTGTATAATTACGTTGTATATAGACATGCTATTTCACCCGTGTGTTGCCGGGGCCCGAAAGGGGAAAAAAGAATAGCAACACTGTTTACCTTCCACGCATGTCGTAAAAGGTGACTAAGGAGGTTATGGGATGGAGTTGGCTGTCCCATCCCATATAGGGTCAGCCACCCAAAGCTATGCTGAAGTCGGATGTGTCAGGTCGAAAGGCGCAGATATCGCAGCAATGCTGTAAACCATGACACAACGCATACCATTCTCTGGACTACATTCTGCTAATCTGCAGGAGTTTGAGAACGAACGCAGAAGAAGAAGAAGAAGACATGCTATTTGAGATTATAACAGCATGGAAAGATTAATAGCTGAAGGCAAAGTTAATGGCAACAGGGGAAGAGAGCACCCAAGATGGCAATAGTGAAGTGATATATCAGATTGCTTAAACATGTCTCTAGCTGCAGCACGTCAACTTGCCCAGAATCGTGGAGTGTTCAGAGAATGCATAAGGAAGTCCATGTTCTAGAAAGAATATGTCACATGATGATGATTTGAGATTAAATTGTACTTACAATACAGATAATGAAATAAATTGTTTAAAAAGCATTGCTAAAAAACTAAGCAGGAAGTCTTTAGAGATTTCTTGAGAGCATCAATTGGTTGATATTTTTAGTTGGAAACTAGAAAACAGAATCTCAGTATCACTGAATTTGAGGCCAACCAGCTTGTACATAGTTTTAGCTTGCTTTCATCACACTGTTTTCAGCTTGCTGAATATTTGTTCACCCATTTAAAAAAAATGCCAATAGGTCAATGTCCCTCACTTTCCCTAAGGTTCCTCCCGTCAATATTAAAATAAGATTGTTACATATGCATATGCTTACTTAACTTACTAGCTTAGTTTTTTCCTTCTACTGCGAGGTGTAGGAGTATACCCATCATCATTAGGTGCCGACTGACTAGCACAGGTGATCATGTTATCTCCACAATTTTCTATTTCTAGTTAAATGTCTTGTGTTAGGATCGATGATGATTCTTCGGCATGCCACAATGTTAAACTATCTAATATTTTCTCACATTGTTTTCTTCGATCACTTTTGCCTTCTATTATACATGTTCAAGTCTTTTCAGACATCTGCATTGATTCGACTTTCTGTCTATATCATAAGATTCTGAAGACTTTATTTTCCATTGTGGATGTCAATGGTCATGTCTCGCAACAATATGTTGCCACTGGAAAAATATGTCTGCATAATAGATGTAACTTTATTCTATTTGTGGTCATTATAAGTTTCTTGGCATTGTATACATCAGTAGTTTGCCATTTCTTTTTAAGCTGGTTATGGTATCTTATTAGCTACCGTCATTGATGCACCCTCAGTCCAATATGGGGCCTTTCCAACTTCCACTTTCAAAGCCGTTATCTGTAAATCAATCTTCCACCTCTTCACTAGAATTTGTGTATACAGTAGGGGAGATCATTCTCTTGCTGAGTAGCTGTACATAGTTCAATCGACTAGACAAAGTCGGTGCCGTGAGGGTAGTACTGCTATACACAAGCAGATATACGTATCCGTCTGTACTTGAGCTAGACAGGAGTCGGGAACCAAATAGGATCCTGTTCTTCCCAAGGCAAGTGACAAATCATCAAGTGCCATCTCCCAACAAAGATTGGCTGCAACGGACCTCCAAACATCTTGTCTCTTGCTTTCATGGTGCACTCTGCTAGACTGTAACCTGACCATCTCATGATATTTCTCTCTAGTGATAAATACTCATAGTCATTAAAAAACTCGCAGTTGATCTCAATGCTGTATATGATGTACCCAGTCTGATTAGCACCACAACCCAAACATCATAACATGTTGTCTTCATTACTGATGGTAAGTTTATCATATAATGCTTAATTTTACCTAGAGATCAACATAAAAAGAGACATATTAAATATGCTTTGCATCCTCTAAAAAAATGAAAATTGTGATCAATTTCACATCATCATATTGACATTGTTGATAGTTGATATGCTTGCAAAGTCACGTGGCGAATAAATTCAATGTAAACACCCTACTTTGTATAATTAAGCAATATCTGGTAGCAGACAAGTTCAATGTAAACATTCTACTTTGTATAATGAAGTTAAATGTAACAGCAGCTTAACCAACATAACTCACACCATAATGACCAGATGTTACATACTTTGCATCACAGCAAGACACTATTTTTAGATTTTCAAACAGGACACTGTCACTTCAAGCACAAATGTTTTGACTTAGTCACATGCTCCAGTTTTTATACTTGGGACAAGCTTTCAGACCCCACAGCATGCCCATCAAAGCTGCCCACTCTTTCATGAGACCCAACACAGACTCTGGTCATGAGGAGTCACACTAGAATTCTGAACCACAAAATAAGATCTCTGATTGACAAGTTTTATACAAGAAATAAATATTGATCTCTGAGACAGAAGGTCATGGTACAAAGAAGAAATTCAAGAATTAGAATTTGTGTGTTGTGTTTTATCTCACAGTTTTGTCTAACTAGATATAAGGCCTACTAAGCTGTGTGAAGGTTGGGTTTTTTTTGTGTGTGCATAGGTTGTTTTATGTAACTGGAGAAAATATTTTGCTTAATGTTCACATTGTAATTTCTTTCAATTTATTATAAGGTCATAAACTAATGTAGATTTCTTTAATGAGCTATTCTGTAGTCATCAGTCCTGAAATAGCACCATAGAGCTTGTCTTTCAACACAGTGACTGAGGCTGGATTTACACCATGGTTGTCATATTATATATTTCAAGGCTGTAGAGCTTGTCTATCAACTCAGTAGTTGAGGCTGGATTTATATGAGTCATTTTGTTGTTTGTTCATCACCAGTGATGATGACCATTTGTTACATTCAATTTTGAAATTCAATTAAGAACTAAGTCCTTGACTACAAGTTTGTAGATGGCTAATACTGGCCGCAAATGTCCTTAGACTGTTCGGGCATGGGATGACCACTGTAGATGGTTTTTGATTTACCTATGATTTTTTAGCCACTCTCCGCTGTTGAACTGCTACATTTCTCTTTTCACAAAATGCTGCACCTTTTTTGAATGTAGAACACCATTTTGTGTATGTTCTTCCCATGTATCATGGTCTATTTCAGAGGCTTTCAGTGAGGTCTTTAGTGAGTTCATGTTTGTCACCCTGAGAATATATGCCATTCTGTAACTCACCATCTGTGGCAGATGATCTGGCATACGTACCAGATGATCTGCCCAACGAATCTGTGTCTGCATCAGAATAGTGTCAATGCTAGAAATAAAAGATGTCAAGGACAGTTGTATCCTGAATCTGATGTTCATAACTATTCTGAGACAAGTTGTGTGAAAGTGTTAGAGCATTCTCACGTTATCTGTACACAGTCCATGTTTCACCAGCGTATAGCAGCACTAGAAGTACCACTGCTCTGTAAACTTTCAGCTTAGTCTGTAGGTTAACGCCATTTCTACACCACACATTTGCGTACAAGCTGCCGAAAGGGATGCTTACCGTGGCGATCCTGGTATACACTTCATCATCAGCGGTAGCATTTTGTGATAGTGTACTACCTAGGTATGTAAATCTATTCACAACTTTCAGTACTATGCCATTTACCATTAAATGAGTTGTCATATTGGTAATTTAAAAGCCATGTTTGACACTTTTGATATGTAACTGGTCATAACTATTGGTCATTTGTTATATTTTGGTCAGTTCAAAAATGTAACCATTTGTACATTTTTTGGGGGTTTTAATTTGATGAAAATGTGAAGTCTAATTGCAGCAAGTACTGGAGTGCAGTAACATTGGTTCTTCTGTTAAACTAATATATTAAAAGTTTTCTTATTTTTGTGTGTTTCAGCTCTGAAACTGATTTCGGATTCAGAAAACCTACCAGCCATGATCAATTGTGCTTTTGGTAAAGACAGAACAGGGATAATGAGTGCTTTAATTTTAACATGCTTAGGAATGCCTAAAGATTTTGTGGTTGAGGAATATGCAATGTCCACGGTAAGCAAATATTCGCATAATTATAGTCTATTTATCTATCTATACGCTGTGGCTCTTGTTTGCCTTGTAGCGTCAGGGGTAGAAGAGTTCTCTGAAGATGGCCTTCCTGCGTGCTGTTTGTAAGCTTGTTCCTGTGGCTTCTTTGATTTCTGTGATCCATCTTTTACATGGTCTGTCTCTGGCTTTATAGCCATTATGTCTATGTGTCATGGCCATCTTTGGCATGCTGTCTGTTGGTAGTCTGGAAGTGTGTGAAAACCACTTGATCTGGTTTTTTTTAATGTGTTCCAATACTGGTATTGTTTTGGTTATCTGTCTGATGTTGTCGTTTCTAATTCTATATCTTAATGACACTCTGAGTATTCTTCGTAGACGTGTCATTTCTGCTGTCACTATTTTTCTTTTGTCTTGTGCTGTCATTGTTCATGTTTGGCTTCCTATGTAATTGAATTCCTTTACCTATTTAAGGTGTTTGTTATTAATGGAGATAGTGATATTTATTTCTTTGCTATTGCCATTATTTCGGTCTTTTAGATATGAACCTTTAGCGCGCAGCCGTAGAGTGCGTTTTACAACAGTTTACACTAAAATATCTGCGGTAGAGTGTACAAGCCCCACAAAGGTCCCCTGTAATCAATAAAAGAAGCCACATTTTTTAAATTTTAGTTACCAGGTTATTTGAAATCTGGCAAGTTATTGTGGAAACGTGACAGAATCTCAGTGAAATATCAAAATTTTTGCAATATCTTGACAATTTCAAACCAGAGCAGCGTCATGATGTGAATCAGGTTTTATAGACTTTTGTTTTATCGTATTTTTATTAAAATCATCATGGATTATTCTTCTGAAAATGGATTCCTGAGAGGTAAGTTGATAATCACACTCGAAAATACGTTAAACCACGCGGTTTCATATATTTTGACTATAAATCAACTGTCTTATATCGATCAGTTTTGGAGTAGATCTAGATTTAGAGAAGGATTTTATGATTAACCTGTATATTTGTTCATTTTTTCCAGTAAAATTATGACAATTTGACTATAATTACTGCTGAATTATGTCTGTTAATAGCGTTGCCAATCCAAAATATTTCCAAAAAAGTCAGAATATATTTACTATTCTTTTTTTAAATTTTGTATTATAATGTTAGTTTTTTTATGAAAAAACGACTTTATGATTTTTTCACATGGCTCGTACCACACACACACACAAACAAAACTTACACCATTATATGCAGAATTCAATTCTTTATTCATATGTAAAAATATTATTTAAATATCTCTAACAACAAAAAAGTTATAGCGTTTTCAAAACAGTCACCAACTATTACGTAACATTACCAAAAAATAATCCACCGGCAGGGGGAAAGTTTTTTTTTTTTTTACAGCGTGCTAAAGGTTAATATTCATGTTGAATTTTTGACATGTTGTGTGGAGTCTGTTCATATGTTCTTGCAATTGTTCTTCTGATGTCGTTATTTGCTTGGTCGTCTGCAAAGAGTAGTTCGAATTTGTCTTTCATGTTATCTTCTTCATTAGTAATTGTCAGTTTACAGATGTGGTTGATATATGTTATAAAAAGGACACACCTCTGGCCTACTCTTGATTGGATTTGGAACTTATTGGAAATTTCTGAATTTGCTCTTACTTCACATTGGCTATTAGTATAAATGCCCTTGCATATATTGATTAAATTTTCTGGTACTCTGTATATTGATATTGTTTTCCATACTTGTTGTCTGTCTACTCTGTTGAAGGCTTTTTCTTGGTTGATGAATGTGATGTATAATTCTTTGTTGTTTTGTGTGGCTCTTTCTGTTAGTTGTCTAAGTGTAAAGATAGCATCTGTACAGCTTTTGTTGTTACAGAAGTCCACTTGGATGTTAAGTTGTGGTTCAATGTATCATCATAATCGTTATTCTAATATTTTGTTTAAAATTTCCCATGTGGCTTAGTATCCCTCTGTATTTTGTGTAATCTCTCTTACTGCCTTTTTTCTTCATTATAGGAAAGATTGCCACATTTCTCCAGTCTTCTGGTGTTTCTTGTTTCTTCAATATTACATTGAAAAGTCTGTGTGGCCATTTTTTCCTGCTCCCTGCTGCTGCTTTGATAATATTATCAGAGCCTGCTGCTTTTTTTATTGGTGCTTTGTATATTGCATTTTATATTTCTGATAGTAGTATATTTGTTTCTAGGTTTGCTGATGTACTGATGTAGTGTTTATTGTAGTGTCTTCTTCTTTTTTTAGGTTCTGTAGTTCTTTAAAATATTGTTGCCATCTTTCCATTATTTGCTTCGGTTCTTTTAGTGCATTAATGTTTTCGTCATTTATTATTTCTGTTAATCTACAGTGAGCACTTTTATGATTTTCTTGGCATTTGTTTTTGCTGTCTTGTATTCTTTGTAATCTACTTGGTTTTTACTTTTGACCCATTTCTTATATTTCTGTTTCTTTTCTATTGTGAATTTTTTGACTTCTTCATTCCACCATGCTGTTATTTTTGGTTTCTTTACACTGTTGTTCTTGTAATTGCACGATTCCCCTGCTGCTTGTGTGATAGTGTCTTTGAATAATTTCCATTCTTCTTCTGTTGTTGTAGTATCTACTGGTAGTTTATCGAATTTTTCTGTGATTTTTGTGTGTGTAATGCTCCAGTACTATGTTGTCCTTAAGTTTGTGTATTTTAATTTGTGTTGGTTTTTTATCTTTGTTGTTGTCTTTCTTCTTTCTCTTTCTGTTTGTTTTTACAGCTACTATTGCTGTTTTATGGTTGGTGCCTACACACATTTGGTATTTCTCTTGCATCTGTTATTTTCCTGCTGTTGGTTCTTCTTGTTACTATAAAGTCTATCTAGCTTTTGCAGTTTAAATTGTTCCACTTGTACCAGGTGTACATTCTCTGTGCTTGAAGAATGTGTTAGTTATAAATTGGTTGTTCTAAATGCACATTTCAATTAATCAGTAGCCATTGTCATTTGTCTTGTTTATTTTGTCTCCAAACGGTCCAATGTATTCTTCTATTCTATATCTTTCTGGTACCAAGTGTGCTTTTAAATCTCCTAGTACGAATAGGTTTTATTTTTGTTGTTGTTGTTTATCATATCATTTAAGTTATAAAAAAATTCTTTCCATTTCATTTTTGTGTGCATTACAGGGTGCGTAAGTTTAGATGAATGATATGTTTTGTTGTTTATTGTAACAGTTATCGTGATCAACCTTTTGCTCACAAAGGTTCTGTTTATGATATTTTTATATACCGCTGGGTAAAGGATGAAAGCTGCACCCTACTTTTCTTTCGTATCCAGGTTTACATACAGGTCACAGTAGATTAATGTGTAATCTTTCTATAATTTTTTGTTGCAGTGACCCTTAATTCTGCAGTCCTAAAATTTTTATATTTCACTTTCTCATTTCTTCTATAAAATCTTCTTTATTTTGTAGGTCATAGATGTTTATTGTGTCAAATTTGGTGGTTTGTTTATGTTTGATATTTACAGTCTTCTTCAGAGAACTCCATTGTTTTTTTCGAGTGGTATTACTTAGTACTAGTTTTTACACTGTCGGGTTACTAAGTCAATCACAGTGTTGTTTCAGTGACTCCAAATGGCTAAAATCATGTTCTAATCTATCCCATTCAGAAAATAAATCACATAGTCCATCAAGAAAATACTGAATCACAGAAACTTTACCTCCTTTTTGCAAGCAGAGATAGAAAACAGCCATTGATCGAAAGTGAGATAGAAAACAGCCATTGATCGAAAGTGAGATAGAAAACAGCCATTGATCGAAAGTGAGATAGAAAACAGCCATTGATCGAAAGTGAGATAGAAAACAGCCATTGATCGAAAGTGAGATAGAAAACAGCCATTGATCGAAAGTGAGATAGAAAACAGCCATTGATCGAAAGTGAGATAGAAAACAGCCATTGATCGAAAGTGAGATAGAAAACAGCCATTGATCGAAAGTGAGATAGAAAACAGCCATTGATCGAAAGTTATAATATATATAATTATATTAAACATAATTATAGTATTGCGTTTAAATTTAGAGTATAATTTTTTAATCAAGTTAAATTTGTGTCTATCTGCTATAACTTATCTGGTGACACATCTATGTTGCCACAATTTGAAAGAAAAGAATAACAACACTGAAATCTGCTGTGTTATGTATGCTGTAAGAAGCAACTAAGGATATTATGGGTGGGGTTTACTGTCCCATCTCATAGTCAAAGTGACCCTGAAAGTCATGCTCACGTTGGATGTGTCTGGCTGAAATATGCAGATATCACAGCGAAACTGTAAATCATGACAGCACATGCTATTCTATAGACTAAATCCTGCTAATCTGCAATTGTTTGAGATTGAATGAAAAAGAAGGAGATTTGGCTCATTCTTTTTTGTTTTGTGGGTTGTATTTTTGTGAATGTCTACACAAAGAATCTCTTTTTATTAAAATATGTCACTTGTGTAGGAAGCTTGTCTATATCTTATCTCGCAACAGGCAATTACCCATTTGGACCATTTAGGAAGCAGCGACAAACTACTGAACATATTTATATTGTCTAGAAAATCGATACCGGCAGAAAATTCTTGGTTAATGCCTATGTCCTGAATAGGATATGCTGCTAATATTCTCATAGTTTTGAGCAAGTTTCTGTAACCAGGGGCGAATACTAAATCCTTGACAAAGGACTTGACACTCGTGCAGTGTATGTTCAGCTGACTACGTTGATTTTCCACGTGGGTGATGGGGCAAGTTCCATTTTAGGTGGTTGTTAATTTTCTTGTGTCCTGTTCTCTAACAGAACGAATTCACCAGTTATGCTCTATAAAAATAGCTATTTTTCATATCACTATGTCCAACAGTGATGATCTTAATATGCAAACAAACTTCTGACTGAATGATCGATGTATATCTCTCAACTGTGCCCAGCTTAAGTGTTTCTTCGGCTAGCGCAAGCTTCATCAATTTATTAAAGAAAGAAGCCCTTGCCAGAATTATGTCGGTGTGTTACAGAAGTCAAAAATGGGATCAAAGAATATCAATACTGTGATCTGCCATGCCTGCTGTAAGAGACAACTAAGGAAGTTTTGGGTGTAGAATTGGTTGCCCCATCCAATGAAATATCATAGTGACCAAAAAGCCATACTGAAGTCAGATGTGTTTGGCTGAAAAGCCCATGTATCGCAGACAAGCTGAGAACATTCTGAGTTCTGAAAATTAGTGACATAATTTCCTGGTCTCCTGACTACCTTTGGCTAATCTGCAGAAGTTTGAGAATGAATTCAGAAGTTCCCATTGTATAGCCTGTTCCACATTACTCTTTCCACATTTGGGACAGAAGGAGAAGTTCTCATCATGTCAGCCTGTTCCACATTACTTTTTCCACATGTGAGACAGAATATAACAATTGGTAAATGATAAGACTTATTTTATATTTTTTCTTTGGACCGGTGGGTCTAACAATGGCCATATGGCCTATCCACTCACCTGGGAGGATCACAGTGTTGTGTTTGTGGAGGAGGGGGGCACTAAGAAATACCTGACCATCGGGGAGGGCCACGTTCTTGTCTAGGGGTTACATAAAATTATCTTAAATTATTTGGAGATACATCTTCTTTTGGTATTCATTCTCAAACTCCTACAGATTAGCAGGGTGGAGTCAGAGAACGGAATGGGCTGTGCTATGGTTGACAGCTCGTTTACATTTTTTTATGCATGTGCTCATCTTACTTGTCATAGGTCACTTTGACACTCTATGATACGATCCCAAGCTGCCCCCCCCCCCCATACTTCCTTGGTCATCTCTTATGACATGCATGACAGTGTCTCCATTTTTGAAACCCCTTTCAAGCTTAGTCAACACATGGGAAGAACAATATATAATAAGAATAAATCATACACCCAAACCCTGAGGAAAGTTAAAAAGTTTTTTTTTAAATGTTGTTAGGTTGGGGTGGAACAAATATAGGTGTAGCGGTACTTCTCATGCTTGTATTTTGTGTATCTCTTATTTATAATATGATAATCAATAGAAGGTGGTACTGCTAGTAGAACATAAAGGAAAATAATACACACGTGTAAAACAGGTAATGAAGTCCTACTGAATGATGACTAAAACACTACACACTATCACTAACGGATGTAAATATGGTACATATAACAAAACAAAACGCTGTGGTAAGCAATATATCGGTGAGACTGGCCTTAGACTGAGCGACCGCTTCTGTAACCACCTGCATGCTATAAAACACAGAACACACACTCCTGTGGCCAATCACTTCAACGGCGATGGCCACCGTGGTGTCCTTGACATTCAGGTCACTGCCATCAGATCCTGCACCACCGATGATAGATCTAGGTATGCCCTCGAAAATCGTCTCATTTTCGAGTTGGGTACCATCAAGCCATTTGGACTCAATTCCGACCACTCTTTCGCTTAGTTCTCGGTCGTATTGGTCTTTGTTACGTCATCGTTTTGTTCCTCTCGTTCCACCTGTATTATCGTCTTTGTGTACTTCCTGTTCGTATGCTTCCGGTATCTATCTTAGTACCACATTTCACTCGGATACGCATTCATTTTTACTTGTGGTTTTTTTATGTTTGTATGTTATGTCCGTATCTTGAAAAAGGCCTATTGGTCCGAAACGTCGACTTTGTCCTGTGCATTGTCGTCTGTTGATTATATTCTGTGTTTTGTTTTGTTATATGTACCATATTTATATCCGTTAGTGATAGTGTGTAGTGTTTTAGTCATCATTCAGTAGGACTTCATTACCTGTTTTACACGTGAGTATTATTTATAATACTCATTTTTCCATTTATCTTAGGTTATAGGAGATTACATAATTCTATGTAGTCCCCTTCTATAATTCTTTGTTTGTCCCTATCTTAATGAAGACCTTTTGGTTGAAACATCAATTTGTTCTGTTGTAAGCCCTCTGTAAAATCGATTTAACTGATTTTATTTTTTAATATTTCCCTACTGGTTGGGGTGGGGCTGAGGAAACTAGTTTGACTAAAAGGAGTCATGGATGAAAATTGGTTGACTAGCACTTGTCTGCTGTTGCCAATAATGTTCATGTGAAGAAACAGCACAGATAGCAGAACTTCTCTATAGGAATGTCATCCAATGAGGATTGCCCATTATCTCAGTAACTGCCCTAATTAACTGTCTTTTCTTATGCCATCCATTATAGCATTGCCCATCGGTGCATAAGCTCTACTGTTGCCTCTGACTCCTGCATGACCTGACGGTAGGTCAATGTGATACTTTGGATATTTCTGAGAAGATAAAATATTCCTTTCTTATCATGAATTTTACTATTTTGTGAAACTACTCTGAGAGTAATAGAATCACTATGAATATGGACCAGAAATCAGACCATATACACCAACAACAGATTGCCATATTAAAACTTTAGACTGTGGAGGTTAACAATATCAAGACTCTTCTTTTTACTTCTCTGCCATAGAACCATACTTTCTTTATAAACATTTATAAATGCAACAATCATACAAGAAGAAGGTGTTTCTAATGGAATATTTGTTTTTTAATTATAACATAGGAAGGGCTGCAGCCAATCAAGCACCTAATGTGCAAAGAAATTGTTGAGAAACACTACTTGACAGAAGAATTTTGTACATCTAATGCTGTGACTATGAGAAGTCTGCTTACATACATTGAAGACAGGTTTGTCGGGTTTTTTCATACTGTAATTTAAAGACTTCATTCAATTTTTACTGCAAAATGTTGCTGGGGAAATTAAGGTTTACAGCTCTTAGTCAAGCATATTACATTGGTTGCTGACAGCATATTACATTGGTTGCTAGCAGCATATTACATTGGTTGCTGACATTATGTTAATTTGTTGCTGACAGCATATTACACTGGTTGTGAGCAGCATGTTACATTGGTTGCTGACAGCATATTACACTGGTTGTATGCAGCATATTACATTAGTTGCTGACAGCATGTTACATTGGTTGCGAGCAGCATATTACATTGGTTGCCGACAGCATGTTACACTGGTTGTGAGCAGCATGTTACATTGGTTGCTGACAGGATATTACACTGGTTGCGAGCGGCATGTTACATTGGTTGCTGACAGCATATTACACTGGTTGCGAACAGCATGTTACATTGGTTGCTGACAGCATATTACACTGGTTGCGAACAGCATGTTACATTGGTTGCTGACAGCATGTGCCAAATGTGCCAATGCTATCTAGCTATCTGTTTTAGTTTTCTGAATTGCCTAAAGTCATGTTGTAGCTATCTGCAAATAAATGCTATGACTTGACACTGATCTAGTACTAATGAACAAGATCAGACTGAAATGACTGAATCAAGTATCTAACTCAAATCTTGCTACCTTGAATGCAGAGAAACCCCTTAGCTGCGAAGGTATCCTTAAGATCTCTGCCATTTTGCTGAGATATTCTTCTTAATTTCCCCTGGGAAGCTAAGAAGAGGATGATCTCATCAAAATGATGCTGGCTTTTCATTATATCCTTAAAAATACCTTTGCAGCTAAGGGGTTAATATTTTTGATTTTCCAACTGCTCATTCCTGTAAGTCCTGTTATGGCATCTCATGTGTCCATGTGATGAAAGTGATATCTAATAATAAAGTTTCCATCTGGACAATAGATCATGTGAGTTGACATGTGGTCAAGCTTTGCATTGTCACTATTAATGTAACCTCATGGACATGTCACATGTTTGTTTATATAAGTGATTCATTTTTAGACTAGTGACGTGTTGCTCCAGCCTCTTCTTTGTTTGCTTTACTACTTGTTGACACATGAAATGAACATTTCTTAACCCTGTTAACCTTGTATAGAGAAATCACATATGGTCAATAGTTGTAGTGCTTAAATTTCTCTCTCTCTTATGTTCGCTTAAATTAATAAAAATATCATAACAAATGTTTTCGCATCTTTGAGATACAACTTCCTACTGACATACCCTGTCACAGCCAGAAGCCGACCATGCAAAAGATGGGTTGATGAAATACGAGATGCTACAAAAGCAAATGTGAAGCACACAAAGAGTCTGTCTCCAGAGAATTCTTTGCCCCTGATACTGCTTAGCACGAGCCGCATTAGCGCAGTGGTTAGTGCACGGGCTTCGCATATGAGTGGTCCTGGGTTCATTCCTCAGTTGAGGCGGAAAAGTTTTTCAGATCGCAATGACTCCCAGGTCGACCCAGCCTTAAATAGGTACCGGATTAATCCGGAAAGTAAAGACTGTGAGGGAGAGGAGATGGCTACCGCCCTCATTTGCAGAGCCTCTGAAATGTGAGGTCGCTAACATCTCACACCTCTACAGCATTAATAAATGCTATGAGTTACTTTACTTTTTTTTACTTACTGCTTATCACAAAGTTATAAAGTGGAAAGAAACAGAAAGAAAGATCGTCACACACCAGACATGCCCATAGATGTTCAGATCTCCTCTTCAGTAAATCTCTCAGGTTATAGTGACCGATCGTTCAGGTTGTGTGGTGGTTTGAGTGTTCTTATTTTAAAACGTGTGTGAACATCTAACAATATTGCTTCTTACACAACTCCAGCTTTATAAACTATGGCTCAGTATTGTGGTGTCTGTTAGGCCTCACTCTGCTCATCACTACATCATCACTCTGCACATCACTCTGCACATCACCACTCTGCACATCACTAAATCATCACTCTGTACATCACTACATCATCACTCTGCACATCACTACATCATCACTCTGCACATCACTACATCACCACTCTGTACATCATCACTCTGCACATCACTCTGCACATCACTACATCATCACTCTGCACATCACTACATCACCACTCTGTACATCATCACTCTGCACATCACTACATCACTCTGCACATCACTACATCACCACTCTGTACATCATCACTCTGCACATCACTACATCATCACTCTGTACATCACTCTGCACATCACATCATCACTCTGCACATCACTACATCATCACTCTGTGCATCACTCTGTACATCACTACATCATCACTCTACATCACTACATCATCACTCTGTACATCACTCTGCACATCACTACATCATCACTCTGCACATCACTCTGCACATCACTACATCATCACTCTATACATCACTCTGCACATCACTACATCATCACTCTGTACATCACTCTGCACATCACTACATCATCACTCTGCACATCACTACATCATCACTCTGCACATCACTACATCACCACTCTGTACATCATCACTCTGAACATCACTCTGCACATCACTACATCACCACTCTGCACATCACTACATCACCACTCTGCACATCACTACATCATCACTCTGCACATCACTACATCATCACTCTGCACATAACTCTGCACATCACTACATCATCACTCTGCACATCACTACATCATCACTCTGCACATCACTACATCATCACTCTGTACATAACTCTGCACATCACTACATCATCACTCTGCACATCACTACATCATCACTCTGCACATCACTACATCAGTATGATATGGGCTTTCTATCTCATCACATATTTGGATGAGACTCAGTGAAATTTATGTTTCTGTCTTTTCTCTCCAGATATCAATCTGTGGAAGAGTATATGATCTCTATTGGCTTTACAAAGCAGGACCAGATGAGACTGAAGGACAGCCTTGAAGCCTTTGATCACAAGTTTCATAAGTGAACTTGATCTTCGTATAACTAGCACCTTCATGAGAATGACAATCAGAGAAGAGGCTGAATAATTTAACCATGGCAAGCAAGACAATGAAGAACAGAATCAATGGACATTATTTAGAACATGTAATTTTGTTGGGGGGGGGGGGAGAAAGGAATTTTTAAACCTGCACCATCTGGCATGGTACAGAATTACCAGAAAGAAGTGGTTAATTTTAAGCTTTTTCATATCTTCTGTATTCATTTAAAGTTCATTCTGTGCACGGATTAGCTATTGTTTCAGGGTACTCTGTTGAAGTGTGCACAGATTAGCTATTGTTTCAGGGTACTCTGTTGAAGTGTGCATGGATTAGCTATTGTTTCAGGGTACTCTGTTGAAGTGTGCACAGATTAGCTATTGTTTCAGGGTACTCTGTTGAAGTGTGCACAGATTAGCTATTGTTTCAGGGTACTCTGTTGAAGTGTGCACAGATTAGCTATTGTTTCAGGGTACTCTATTGAAGTGTACACTGATTAGCTATTGTTTCAGGGTACTCTGTTGAAGTGTCACTGATTAGCTATTGTTTCAGGGTACTCTGTTGAAGTGTGCACAGATTAGCTATTGTTTCAGGGTACTCTGTTGAAGTGTACACTGATTAGCTATTGTTTCAGGGTACTCTGTTGAAGTGTACACTGATTAGCTATTGTTTCGGGGTACTCTGTTGAAGTGTACACTGATTAGCTATTGTTTCAGGGTACTCTATTGAAGTGTACACTGATTAGCTATTGTTTCAGGGTACTCTATTGAAGTGTACACTGATTAGCTATTGTTTCAGGGTACTCTGTTGAAGTCTGCACTGATTAGCTATTGTTTCAGGGTACTCTGTTGAAGTGTGCACTGATTAGCTATTGTTTCAGGGTACTCTGTTGAAGTGTACACTGATTAGCTATTGTTTCAGGGTACTCTGTTAAAGTGTACACTGATTAACTATTGTTTCAGGGTACTCTGTTAAAGTGTACACTGATTAGCTATTGTTTCAGGATACTCTGTTAAAGTGTACACTCATTAGCTATTGTTTCAGGGTACACTGTTGAAGTCTGCACTGATTAGCTATTGTTTCAGGGCACTCCTAAGCTCAGACTCTTCACAGTTGATCTGCCAAGCACAAATAATTGTTGTTTCACTACATTATTTGCTTTATGTTCAGTTTGTAGTTTATGTATTATTTAAAGCTTCTGTAAACCTTGTGTTATCTGTTTAGTTTGTGGTTTATGCCTAGTGGTTTCTGTATAGTTTGTGGTTTCTGTTCAGTTCTTGCATAGTTTGTTTCCTGATTCATATATAGTGGTTTCTCAGTAGTGGGTGACAATACTCCTGGGAAGGGGGGAGTGGGGGAAGGAGGTGATATAGTATCAAAGGAGATGGTAGAGCTTTGGAGAAACACTGAACCAATTAAATTGTACAAATAAATTAAGCCATTCTGGTAATTTTAATTGAACTATATCTGAAATCTAGTCCCAACTAGCACTATTTGAATCACTGGCAAACTTTTCTTCTGGGAATGGAAAGTTTTTTTTAACTCTGTTAAAATGAACAGAATACTAAAACACTTCAGTAACAGTAAATGTCTTACAGGGCTATATTTTATTTTTGATTCCTGTTTGTTCTCAAACTGCAACACTGGATCTTTTTTTTTTTAGCAGAACAATGGTCCTGCAGGATTTTCATCATGTTGTAGTCAAGAGAACAGAAAGGTATGAGTCGCCGTTTTATTTGAGCCATTGGCCCCACACATCTGCTCTCTGCATGATGTAGGACTTAACTTCTGGCAATTCACTTTGTAAAGGAAATATGGCAACAACATGATAGATTCCTTGCTTTCAACATTTGTTTTTAATTGAATAATGTATAATATGTGAGTACTTTGTTTTTTAATGAATCTGACAATCCGACTGGTAGTTTTCATAAACTGCACAATCGTTTGCATGATATGATGTCTGTCCTCAATCATGACAAATGCAACTGCTAAAAAGAATTACTTCTCATAATAAACAATTGCCATTTTGCCCAATGTATGAAAAATCATTTCCAATAACGTTTTCAAGCTATTAAGATTAAGTAATCATTTTAACTCGTAGTGGACCAAGTGACAGCCTATTTGTCATTTTTCCCTATATATCCCTATTGTAAAACATTATATCAAGATAAGCTTGTAGCAATACGAGTAAATAGTGAAACATCTGTTTGGTTCAGTGTGGAAAAAAGGAGTCAGACAAGGATGTGTCCTATCACATACCTCTTCAATATTTATGCAGAGAACATAATGAGGAATGTAAGAAACGACCAACAGAAGAATAATTTCTACCCACTCAACATCGGAGGTCACGAGATATCAGAACTAAGGTATGCTAATGATATAAAATTATTGGCACACAGTCAAACAGGTCTAGAACACCTCATAAACTCCATTAAAGAACATAGTGAAAAACTAAACCTATTCCTGAAGGAAAACAAGAACAAGATTATGACAAGCGATGAAACCACTATCAAGTTTTCAATCAGTATCAACAACAGCGAATTAGAAAGAGTCACCAGTTTTGAATACCTTGGTTCTCTTACCAACAGTAACAGTGATTGCTATGAAGAAGTCAGAAGGAGGTTGGCTATCATGTCAAAGAAGCTGATACAAATAAAAAACACGGCTGAGTCGCTACAAAACAACAAAACTAACATTTCTAAGAGCTTGTATATTCCTAGTGGCGATATATGGGTGTGAATCCTGGACATTCACCAATAGAGTTAAAAAATAAAATTGCAGCATTTGAAACAAAGTGTTACAGAAAAATCCTCAGAATACCATCGACCAAAAAAGATTACTACTGTAGCCATCCTGAGAGAAATGAATGTAAAAGAACACTGGCTAAATAGCATAGTTCTTTCCAGAAAACTAAAATTATTTGGCCATATCAAACACCATGGCAGCCTAGAGAAACCATAATGAAGGAGATGGTGCCATGGCGACGAACAAGAGGCAGACCAAGAAGAAGATGGATGCAAGATATCAAAGGCCACTTTGAACATGACAATAACAGAAGCTGGAAGACTGGCTCAGGATAGACATAAGTTTCAAAAGGATGTGATGACTGCTACATCCTGTTCAGGATATGCTACCTGATGATGATGATCCCTATTGTCCCTGGTCCACTAAGAGTTAAGAAAGTCCTCTCAGTAATAGCGCAGTTCAGAGGTGTATTGATGAGATGGCGAACAATGTGGAAATCAAATTTTATTGAAATCAAAATACAGAATGTAGCTTGCAACTGCATGATTCTACCTCCCTGAAAATGGATCCTTCTTTCTTGCATATGTTTGCTTTGTTGAAGATTGTACAATTTATGAAAAAAATGCTTTTTGTAAGAGCAATGGAAACATACAAAAGGAACTTCAGTATTTTGTAAGGTGTACGAATTCTTTCATCTCAATGACATATCTATGACAAACATACTTGCTTATTCAACATATGGAGCACTGTCCATGATTGGTAACCACAGAAGCTTTACTTCATATCTAAAACAGGCTGTGTCCAATTTATGATAATTCACTGACGTGTTCATCGACAACATCATCATCAAGTGCTGTCTCCGCAACAAAGTTTGGCTGCAACGGATCTCCAACATCCCCTATCTCTTGTCTTGGTGGTGCACTCTGCTAGACTGTAACCTGTCCATCGTGTGATGTTACTCTTCTACTTGTATCTCTGCCGACCTCTTGCTCGCTTCCCTTTGACTTTACCCTCAAGTAGGGTCTTCAACAAGATGTCATGTCTTTTAATGTGTCCAAAATATTTTATTTGCCTGATCTTTATTTCTCATAGTAGCTCTTTCTTAATATTAAGTGTTTTTAGCACCTCTTTATTTGTTATCTTCTCTTTAAATGATTTTCTCCCTAACATTGACAACATCTTGTAGCAAAGAATATCAGTAATCATTTGCACCTCTCTCAATATAATTATCTGTGCCATTAACGTTTAGCACTTGATTGTCTTGTCAGGCAGACAATAAATTAGCATATATTGAACACGATTATCTGGTAAATCAGACAATCAACAAAGGGACATTTGTCACAAAACCTGATTGGTTAAGTAACCAGATTTTGACCAATCCTGGTTAGTCACTCTATCTGACTTCCTTTCCCGAACTGTTTATGAACGAGTAGACGTGTATGGCTTTGAAATAATGAAATATATTACATCTCTCTACATCGGCAAGTCCGAACAGAGACATGAAAGTGAACTGGCTTTTATAGACTTTTGTTTTATCGCATTTTCAGTAAAATCATTATGGATTGTGATGTGGATTACTAAATTCTTGAGAGATAAGTTGGTTTTTACATTAGAATATAGTGTTGGTCACGTTGCTTTCGTGAGGTAGAGAATAAAAAGTGACTTTTTTGGATCGATCACAAATATGAGTAGGTCTAGTGTTTCAGAGAACAATTTACGGCACTTATATAAGATTCCGCCCATGTGTTGCCCGGGACCGAAAGGGGAGCAAAGAATAGAAACACTGTTTACTTTTGCATGTCATAAAAGGCGACTAAGGAGGTTATGGGATGGAGTTGGCTGTCCCATCCCATATAGGGTCAGTGACCCAAAGCCATGCTGAAGTCGGATGTGTCCTGCCAAAAGGCGCAGATATCGCAGAAATGCTGTAAACCATGACACAGCGCATTCCGTTCTCCGGACTACATCCTGTTAACTGCAGGAGTTTGAGAATGAACGCAGAAGAAGAAGAATAAGGTTCATTCGTTCTCACCAGTGATATTATGATGATTTGACAATGAAACCACATAAATTATGTAGAATTTAGCTCTTTTTACAGGGTTGAGCAATAGAACAGTAAGAGACATGATTAGATAACTCATATTATTCTTCATGTTCCTGCTAACTTACCTGTTCATGGTAGTCTACCCTTGTTACTTCTATTGCTGTTTTTTTACAATTTTATAAATGTGATTATTTTATATTATTTTTAGCTCTTTTTACACTTCAGAAAATTTAAAAACCAAAGATAAGTAATTTTTAAATATTTTTTTTCATGTTTTGTTTGTTATAATTCATTAGCTTTTTGTGAATAAAACGTCTTTACCACTGTCTTATACATCTGGTATCACACACACACATACAAAAATTACTCCCACCAATATATGCAGTATTCAATTCTTTATTTATATGTGCAAATATTATTTAAATATCTCTAACAACAAAAAAGATATTGCCTTTTCAGAAAAGGGTACCATCAATAACGCCAATTCTCAAAAAAGAATCCAGCTGCAGGAGGAAAATTTTTTGTTTACAGTGTGCTAAAGGTTAATAAAATCAAAACCCATTCAATTAACTCACATCTTTTCCATCAGCTGTGTCTTGATAATGACAAATACTATATAAAACTTTTGATGTACACGGACGTAGGTGACTTTCATAATGTAATTGTCTGCAGTGTTTCTTCTCTCTTTTAGAAAGTACAGTTTCTGCCAAAGATGGATTTGTCAAGCCATTGGTGCAAATAAAACGGTGACACAATGCATTTCCATTCTCTGGACTGCATCCTGCTGGAGATCTAGTAGTACTGCTACAGGAGAGATTCAGCAGGAGTTTAAGAATGAACGAAGAAGAAGAAGAAAGTACAGTTGAGTCGTTGGACTTAGTGAATTCTCCTATTGGTCAATAACTTGCAGCTGTTAAGCATGGTGTTGGTTACCTAGCTGACATTTTCTCAAAATTAAATGAGCTCATCTTGCAGCTGCAAGTCATTAAACACTGCTATATCTGATAACATATAAAAAAAATGTTCTTGCATAAGTAAGGAGCTGACAGAAACACTGACATATACATACATACATACATACATACATACATACATACATACATACATACATACATACATACATACATACATACATACATACATACATACATACATACATACATACATACATACATACATACACACGTGCCCTAAATCTAAGAAAGATGTAAAGATTTCAATTTTTTTAACTAATTTTTCAGAGCAATAGAACAGTAAGAGACATGATTAGATAACTCATATTATTCTTCATGTTCCTGCTAACTTACCTGTTCATGGTAGTCTACCCTTGTTACTTCTATTGCTGTTTTTTTACAATTTTATAAATGTGATTATTTTATATTATTATTTTTCATAGGGTGTAGCACGTTAGAGCTTTGATCTCACACTTGTGAGGTCCATAGTATTATCCCCGGCAAGGAATAGGTTTTTCTCTCTCAGATTGTAAATTTAAAAAACCCACCCTGAATATGACACAACAGAAAAGGCATGTGTTCTTTATCACACAAGCCAGTCTGAAAACTCCCTACAGCTCCCTAACAGAAAAATAGCCGCATTGGTAGTTTTTTTTTAATTGTTATTTTTGTATGTAAAAGATTCTACATTTATAAGAGAAAAAAAACCTAAGATACCTTATATGCAGAGATTTATTTTATGTCAGAGCGAGCATGTTACCTGTAGCAATATTCTTGCTGTGAAACACAGACATTTAATCAATCCGTGGTAATGTCAATTTCTGCCACCGGCATGAAAGGCTACAGAAAGATTTTTTATAATAGAATTGATGGCGAGAAATAGGAGTCAAGAAGTGATGAGAAAATTTACCTACATCAAAGAGTTTAATATCCTAAACAAAGTTATAACAAGAATGGAAGTTGGTAACAGAAGGGCCGCCAAGGCAACAATGTATAAGATACATCTCAGATTGTTTGAACATACTTTTAGTTGTGACAGATCAACTTATCCAGAATTGTGAGGAGTTGAGAACTTCCATAAAGAACACTATATTCTGGAAATAATATGTTGTCTGAATGCATTCTTTATTAGAGGTCACATGGTTTGCTCTATTTTTTAATTAGGGGTCACATGGTTTGCTCTATTTTTTAATTAGGGGTCACATGGTTTGCTCTATTTTTTAATTAGGGGTCACATGGTTTGCTCTATTTTTTTAATTAGGGGTCACATGGTTTGCTCTATTTTTTAAATTAGGGGTCACATGTTTGCTCTATTTTTTATTAGAGGTCAGATGTTTGTTCTATTTTTTTGAATATTCTCAATGACCAGAAATAAAAATACTTGAAAATGATAGAGGTTTGCTTTGAGATTTTATAAAATATATGAATGTGTGGTCTTCTACGGTTGTTCTCAAACTCCTGTTAGTTACAGGATGTAGTCTGGAAAACAAGAGAGTGTGTACTGTCATGGTTTACAGCTGAGCTGAGATATCTGCTCCTTTCAGCCTATGTATATCATGTGACTTATTCTTTAGAGAATATAGTCTTTCTTATGAATCTCTTGAATCTCTGTGGTCTGGCAAGTTATCTAGCTACATGTGCATGAATTGCTGAATATTTCTTCAAGTATGTTTTAGTTTACCTTTGCCTCAACTGCCTTCTATTGGGCCCCCCAAACACTTTCCATGCCATCATGTCTCTTCACATGGTCGAAAAAACCCAACTTTATATTTAATATGGTATTTAAAAACCTGCCTTCTTGCTTTTCCGTTGCATGTCTTGGTTGATCTTCCAAGCTGTCCAAAGTATTTTCAGAACTCTTCTATAGCACTTCATTTCAAAAGCCTATATTCTCTTAGCTGTAGTTTTATTTATTATGCATGTTTCATAGCCATAGGTTGCCACTGGGAACACACCTTTCTTTATTAGAAACTAGCCTCACAGCACATGAGGCATTCCCATAAGTGCTCCGCATTCTGTTCCAGCAGCCATCCAACTTGGTGTTTTGAGTCTAATGCCGCCGAAACAGACGTCGACATCAGGGCACAACTCTGACCCTTACGACAGGTTTCTTTGTTGTTCAGACTACCCACTCCATGCCCATAACTAGTTCAAGCACAACGTCGACCTGTCGGAACAACATGGTAACTGTTACCGAAGGTTACAACTATGGGATTGTATAGATGACACGTCATGAAGCTTCTGTAAGAAGATAACCTCAATATAAAGGCATGTCATCTAAGGTTTTCTGTTGCATGGTTGGTTTGTCTAGTGAGCCATTTGTGAGACCTACAAATGCAACACACATCTTTTCCGCCTGACAACAAGAAAGGGAAAACAGATTCACAAATTATAGGTCTATAGTAATTTGTTTGTTTAATTTTGTATCATGAGATTCACAACATCGGAGGTCATACATGTTGGAAACAAAAACAGGAATTCACAGAGAACAATTCTAGTATCACTATAAGAAATGATCATTGAACTGAAAATAATTTTAGCATCACAATGAGAAGTGAGTCCCTCGACCGTACAGTCCTTTGGACTGATTGGAAATCATCCTTCTAAAGTGACACACTTTTTTCCTGTTATTTTCATTGGCTCTAGACACAAATTAAACAATGGGAAACATGAAAAAGTCAAATTGCACCACATTAGAATAAATTACTCCAACTGGATTTTCAAGGACTATATGAAAAGTGATCGTTAAAGTTGAAATAAATAGGATAATGTTAGTATCATTGTATGGAAAGTGATCATTAGACTTGATATGTGGCGTTCACGTGCATACCTCAGAATGAGTTTTAACATATACCACCCACTACACAGCGAGCTCCCTCGTGTGAAGGGAAATCGGCTCAAGAGAGACAAATCGTTAAACATAAGAAGACTGTATATGCGCCACAGAAGACATAATTCCTGGCAAGGAATGGATACCTATTCCTATGGCAGTCAAATCCGTCATTACACTCAATATAGAGTGCAAGGAACACAACCCCGTGAGCGTGGGTGCTGAGGTCAAGAATACCGAGAATACCGATGACACAGATGTGATTTACACGGATGGGTCGGTCATCCGTCACCACCGATGCACATGGGCCTTTACTGCCAGATCAAAAGGAAGAACAGCACGCGAAGCCAGTGGTGCCTTTACCGCAGCAACAAGCAGTCTAACAGTGGAAGTGTTCGCCGTAACGCAGACACCTAACGGGCTGGAATCGCAAGCCGATTCCCATGCGTGCATACTAAGTGACTCACTAGATATAATTCAAAAAGTGATGTACATAGGGAATGGGTTGAGTAATTAGAGAGACCATCACTACGAAAACTCGTGCTTATTTTTGTCCCCGGATATGCGGGCTTGGAGGGAAACGAAGGGGCCGACCAAGTAGATAGATTTGCCACCATAACAGACGATCAGCATATGAATACCATGGACTGCCAGAAAAGCTAATGTAGAGGTGTTGAAAGAGTCAAATGCGAAACGGACCTTAATCAACAATATAAGAAAAATGCAATCTTCTTTTTTTTTGGCCACTTCATGAGACAGGCAGGTTTAGAGAACATAGTCACAACAGGCTAAATTGAAGGCGACAACGTGAGAAAATATTAGACATTTTGATAACCTGGCACGGCAAGGAAACAACAATGACCTTGATACATAGTAATGTGGACAGAGAGCTGTGGAGAGCCATAACCGCCTACTCTAGCCGGCATGGCACCTGATGATGATGACTCCATCTTGTGCATGGTCAGTCCCTAGCTTTGTATCCATCACGTATGTGCAGCAATGCTATTTGAGGGGCATTATCTGATGGTAGCCTGGAAGCTTGTGAAAACCACTTTATTTGCTGTCTTCTGATGTGATCCAGAATTGACATTGTGCGTTAGTCGTCTGATGTTTTCATTTCTGATTCTGTCTCGTATTATAAAATAGGAGACACCTTCCCTAAGATCTAGCATGATATCTTGCATCTATATTGAATTTATTTGCTGTTTTTCTTATTTGATGATATGATGTTTCCAAGATAACGGAATTCTTTCATCCGTTTACGTTGTTGGTCATCGATGAAAATAGTGTTTCTTTCTGTTTTTGCGATTGACATTACCTCAGTTTTTTGTTCTGTGTTTATCTTCATGTTATATTCCCTACATTTTGTATGTAGTATATATGTTATAGTCCCTACATTTTGTATGTAGTATATATGTTATAGTCCCTACATTTTGTATGTAGTATATATGTTATAGTTGTTCTTCTGATCTTGATATTATTGCTTGATAGTCTGCCAAAAAAATTTGCTCAGGAGGTTGTTTAGTTTGCCGTCTTCATTAGTGTTGACAATTTTACATCAATATATATGATGAATAACAAGAGAGATAGAACACATCCTTGTTGCACTCCAGAGTGTATGTGTAGTTTGTCTGAAAGTCGTTCTAACTGCACATTGACTACCTGTGTAACCACTTCTGCACAAGTTGATAAAGTGTTGTGAAACCACATATTTAGATAGTATTTGCCATGATTGTTGTCTGCGTTGACTTTTTCTTGGTCGACAAACATGATATACAATTCTTGGTTGTTTTCAGTTGTTTTTTTTTCTGCCAATTGTCTGAATGTAAAAATGGCATCTGTAGATCTCTTATTCCCATTTGAATGTTAAGCTGTGGTTTGATGAATGTTCATAATCTTCTTTCAAGAATTCTGCTTAAAATTTTCCAGCGTTGCTTAGAAGTGATCATTGGACCTTAAAAATGAGCAGCTCAGTGTAAAAAAATGTAGTGGTTGGAAATTATGACTTTAGCTGGTGGACACGCCACTTGATAGTAACGATGATAAGAAGTTCCTATGTCCATACGCTTATCTCTAGATACAAAGATATAATAGTTATCCACCGTTATAATGATGATGATAACAGTTTCAGACTTGTGTTGTTGCATCTGGTGTGTGGAGATATGACTTAAAAGTCTAATCCTGGTATAAGATCTAAACCCTGCCACATTTGGGGGACACTTATGATCAGAACTGGATAGATGTGTATCTTTTAGGGCAGCACGTTTTCGGTGTGTCTCTGAGATTTGAGCAGTGTACATATATGCGAAAGTTGAACAACTTTGACCAGTGGCGTAGCGAGGGTGGGGGCGGAGGTGCGGACCGACCCGGGCGGCATCATCGGGAGGGCGGCAAATTTATTTTCGTCCAGTCTTTCACAATCACTGGCATATTTTTTTAATATCACAAGGGCGTAAAATTATGATTCCGCCCCGGGCGCCATTGACCCACGCTACGATACTGACTTTGACTATATTTTAATTTTTGCTGCGTTGTATCTGATTGTAGAAGCGCCCCAACTGTAGCAGACGCTCAAACCCATAGATAGGGGGAGGTTTCAACATCCCCAACCCCCTTAGGAAATCACTTAGCCTAAAGTCCCTAGTACTAAACTACCATTGTGATAAATAGTTAGTTAGTCATTGGACCAAGAAAACGGTGGATAGAAAACATCAAGAGAGCCTTGAACAAACATGGACTAAATGCAACATCGGCGACACATCTGGCCTTGGAACCGACAGCTTAAGCCCCCACCCCTACGCTTAACGGCAAGTGTGAATGCGATCAACAATCATTCACCTGGGGAAAGACAATAGACAATAAACAACAGTCATTGAATCCTCACTACTGCACTCCGGACAAGTCCATAGGTGCCCAGATCTCTTCTTGAGTGTATCCGCCATTACACGTTAACTGACGGTCCCAGTATGCCTTTGACTGACCATCGTTCTTTCTCGCCCACGAAACCGCTCCTTACTAACGACATCACATTTCAAACCAAGCTCTCTTATTCTAGTCATGGAACAAGAGTCATCGTCACATTATGATTAACTTTTGTGGATAACCATAATCTTCCACAGAACCTCTCTACTTACTGTGTCAAATGCTTTTGTTAAGTCTATGAATGTTGTGAACAGGTCTTTACATTTTCTTCATGTTATCTTTCAGCAAAGTTGTTCCACGTTCTTTTATGTAACCTCATTGGCTTTCGGGTAATAATCCATCATTAAGATGAGATGTTAGATGGTTCAAAAGGATTCTTGCAATGATCTTTCTTGCAATGATCTTTCTTGCAATGGACAATTCTTAAGACTAACGGGAATTGAATCAGTCCGTTTAACGGCACTGAATCGCCTAGCAACTCTGGTACTTTGGCGTACTGGTTCAATTCCCGTTAGTCTCGATAATTTTTAATTTATCCTCTTGCTTCCTACTTGAATTTACCTGCAATGGACAGTAGATAAATGCCGCGTTTGTTATTACATGTTCCCTTTGCGTTTATCAATCAATCAATAAACCAGTAACCCTTCAGGGTCGTAGGGATACCACATTGGATGCCTCAGCACAGAGTCCTCCAATACGTTTATACAAGTGTATAATTGTTGCATCCCTGAATGTTTGTGGAACAGTTTCATTTCTATTACTGTTGGAAAATCATGAAATATATCAATTAATTTATTACCACCATACTTATATATTTCGATTGGCATTGAGTCGGAGCCAAGTGCTTTTACACTGGTACGCTGGTGAATTGCTTTTTGAGCTTCCTTCAAGGTAGAGTTGTCACTTAGCACTTCACTGAGAGGAACCTGTGGTAGTCGGCTGATAGCTTCTTCATTTATTCTTCATTTATTCACACTGTTCTCAAAGTGATCTACTCAGTGATTAAGATTTTTTATCTTTTTCTACAATTAATTGTGTTTCATTTGTATTCAGAAGGGTAATACTGATGAAGATGTGCCATATAATGCTTTAATATACTCGTAAGTTTCTCAGATTGTTGGTGCCTGCAAATCATTATATCTCGTCTGCTTTCTTACTCAACCATTAATCACTCATCTGTCATTGTTTATTTTTATCTGGCGTAGAATAACTGTTGTGTTTTTATGCTTGCCGAAAAGCCATGTTTTGTAGAGGATTTGGGCGCTACCGAGTAAAATTCTGCCTATAGAAATGCCACACTGGGTGGTACAGACGTTTATTAAGAATTAGCTATTTAGAAAACAAGTCAAATACCTATATGTCTGGCAGCAAATAAACAAATTTTCAGGTTATCAAGAACCACTTTTATCAGTGTGAAATGTCGTAAACTTGTTAGGTTTGGTCATGTACCGAGACACGAATTGCTTTCTAAAATTATTTTACAAGGAACAGTCGAGGGTAAAATTAGAAAAGGAGGCCTGAGAAAATCCTGGATCGATAACATCAAGGAAAGGTCTGGGCATGATTTTTCTACACTCATCAGAATGGCTGAGTTTAGAGTTTTGGAGAACATTATGTGCTGATGATAGTAAGTAGTGTGTCCTGGCGGATTATGGGTCTTATTATTGTTATTACAGTTTATTTTGAACTATTTTCCGTTTGCAGTTGAATAACTCTTTTTAGATGTTGATTTTGAATCATTTAGGTATGTTCTGTGAAGGTAGTGTTTGTCAGCAATATTTCTTTTATTTCATTATCATTATTATTATCATCAAACTAATTATTTTGTTTCTCGGTAGAATGTCCTCGTTTCTTTGTAACAGAATCGTACATTTTACTGGCTGTGAAAATGTCTTGCACTAGAGATTTGAATTTAAGTGAGGATAGTTGTACAAAGCATCGACCGTACTCTCTTGTCGGTCCTCATTTGAAATCAAAGGCACCACAAATCGAGACGACTGGAAATGAAGTTCTGTGCAGTGGATGACCATAGTTGTTTTTTTTATACGTGTCTCACCAAAGCAATAGACCATCGCTGCTGAAACGGCACTTTATGATGATGATAAGTAGTCGTTAACTTTTTCGGACATGATGATTTCGTGTACTTGAATATTAAACTTTAGTTCTCCATCTTCTTTGTTGATTTCCGTAATTTATATATAACAACGAAACCATAAAACAAAGAAATTGAATCTATATACAAGATTCACATACAAATAAACAGTGCTTCATCAATACACTTGTTGCCAATTTAATTATCCTTTTCGTTTATTTACTAACACAGTCTCTCTGTGTGAACAGACGCAGGCGACTGGTAAATTCTCGTAGGTTGATCTGTATCTATAGGTGCCATTCTCGCATACCCTTCTTATAACGTGAATTGATTGATGAAGGGGACGGCATATGTGGTGAACACCGTTTGATACTGCGCACCTTCCACAATTACAGCGTGCGTAGACCATCTGGTGAGGGAATCTGAAATATAATATTGTTATTATATGATCGAAATTGTAATCTGAAATCGTGTGCTAATCTATGACTAGACTGTAGTCTGAAATAGTGTACAGATCTGTGGCTAGACTGTAATATGAAATAGTGTACAGATCTGTGGCTAGACTGTAATCAGAAATAGTGTACAGATCTGTGATTAGACTGAAATCTGAAATAGTGTACAGATCTGTGACTAGAATGTAATCTGAAATATTGTACAGATCTGTGACTAGACTTTAATCTGAAATAGTGTATAGATATGTGACTAGACTTTAACCTGAAATAGTGTATCCATCTGTGACTAGACTGTAATCTGAAATAGTGTATAGATCTGTGACTAGACTTTAATCTGAAAAAGTGTATAGATATGTGACTAGACTTTAACCTGAAATAGTGTATCCATCTGTGACTAGACTGTAATCTGAAATAGTGTATAGATCTGTGACTAGACTTTAATCTGAAATAGTGTACAGATCTGTGACTAGACTGTAATCTGAAATTGTGTGCAGATCCGTAACTAGAATGTAATCTAAAATTGCGTGCAGATTAAATTGTGAATTCAGGTAAGAAGCATGATAATAAATTAAACATTCTTAACGGGAATTGAACCAGGTCCGTTCTAGAGACACCAAATACCTTGCAATTTGAGTAAACGGGGTTTTCCGTACTTGAATAACCACATCCTGCACAAAAAGATGTAGTTTTGTCACGACATTCAAACTGTGTACTTAAGTCGCTGAGAACAGACCGATCAAGACAAGGAATATTACATCAGCAACGAACATCTAAACTTGATGTACAAGTCTGTACTTGATGTTCAATACTTGACTGTACAAGTATTGAAGAATCCACAGTAACACAAACATAGAATATCCGTATTCATACTACAAGGGCCGATAGGTAAACATAAAATATAGACAGTACAACGTTGCTTCAAAATGTGATCTTAGACTGTGTGCAGATCTGTGACTAGACTGTAATCTTAAATAGTGTGCAGATCTGTGACTAGACTGTAATCTTAAATAGTGTGCTGATCTGTGACTAGACTGTAATCTTAAATAGTGTGCAGATCTGTGACTAGACTGTAATCTTAAATAGTGTGCAGATCTGTGACTAGACTGTAATCTTAAATAGTGTGCAGATCTGTGACTAGACTGTAATCTTAAATAGTGTGCAGATCTGTGACTAGACTGTAATCTTAAATAGTGTGCAGATCTGTGACTAGACTGTAATCTTAAATAGTGTGCAGATCTGTGACTAGACTGTAATCTTAAATAGTGTGCAGATCTGTGACTAGGCTGTAATCTTAAATAGTGTGCAGATCTGTGACTAGACTGTAATCTTAAATAGTGTGCAGATCTGTGACTAGACTGTAATCTTAAATAGTGTGCAGATCTGTGACTAGACTGTAATCTTAAATAGTGTGCAGATCTGTGACTAGACTGTAATCTTAAATAGTGTGCAGATCTGTGACTAGACTGTAATCTTAAATAGTGTGCAGATCTGTGACTAGACAATAATCTGAAATAGTGTGCAGATCTGTGACTAGACAATAATCTGAAATAGTGTGCAGATCTGTGACTAGACTGTAATCTGAAATTGTGTGCTTAGATTAATTGATCTGGCGTAGATCGACATTGGAGTTTTTATTCTTACCGATAAGCCACGTTTCGGAGCGAATTTTAGCATGTGGGCGAGAAATGCTACATTGGATGCTACAGACGTTTGTTAAGAATTAGCTATATAGAACACAAGTCAAATATCGTATATGTCTGGCAACAAATAAATACATTTTCAGGTTATCAAGAACCACTTTTATCTGTGCGAAATGGGATAAACTTGTTTGGTTTGGACATGTAACGAGACTCGAATAGCGTTCTAAAATTATTTTACATGAAACATTCGATGATCGAAGGAGAAGAGGAGATTAGAGACAATCCTGAGAAATGGTTTGGGCATGTTTTTTCTACACTCATCAGAATGGCTGAAGATAGAGTTGTTTGCAGAGCATTTTCTGCTGATGTATTCAGTGTAAATTCCCCCCCCCCCCCTCCCCCCATTATGACTCTGACCGGCTATGGGTCTTATTATAGTTTATTATGAATTAATGTCCGTTTTAGAGAGCATTATGTGCTGATGATAGTAAGTAGTGTGCCCTGGCAGGTTATGGGACTTATTACTGTTATTACAGTTTAATTTGACTTATTTTCCGTTTGCAGTTGAATAACTCTTTTTTTAGATGTTTATATTTGGATCATTTAGCTATTCTCTGTGAAGGCAGTGTTTATCAGCTTATATTTCTTTTATTTCATTATTATTCTCATCAAACTAATTATTTTGTTTCTCGGCAGAATGTCCTCGTTTCTTTATAGTAGAGTCGTAAATTTTACTGGATGTAAAAATGACTTGCACCGGAGATTTGAATAGTGAGGAATAGTTGTGTAAAACGTCGACCGTCGGACCTCGTCTTACCGGTAACTTTAAAAAAGGATATGGTTATACGTTAAGTTCTATTAGGCTATATATTAAATTGTGTACATCCGCGAATACATTTAATGTTTGTGAATGTTTGCAAGTTACTTTGTCCAAATATTAGATTCTACTATACTGCAGCTCAACTTCGTGTCACGTAGATTCAAATGTGTATTGCTAGTGGAGGAAATGGTTAAATTATTGTTTAGAAGTAGGCCTATACATGTACTCCATCTGTCATAGGAAAGTGAACACAGTCAAATACCATTATAACAAATTGATCCTGATCAATGCATGTAATACCATAACTACGCTATATACAGTGTAAGCAATCAAGAATAGAATAACTATATTATTGTGGATTTTTAAAAAATGTATATTAAATATGGGAGTTTGGAGAGTTTCCATTCCTAGGAGAGGGGCCTACAATTTTAGCTGAATGTCTGACGAAAAATGAAAAAAAGGGAGAATACAATTGTGTTCTTCGTGTTTATATTGATTGTTTCCCTGGCGCTAAATACCAAACACCAACCAGAAGTTATTACACCTCCTGCTCATTCTGTTGAATTGTGCTGTTTAACATCGCAGTTCCAGGTAATCTTACCCGCAGCTATAGAGAGATTTGATTGTATTAGGAGGCCCTGAAGAAATGTAGAGAAAAGTATAATGTGCAGACGAGATTTGAACCAGGTATTTTATCTGTCACATCCCATCCCATATGCTGTCGAAGCGACCTGAATCCATGCTGAAGTCAGATGTGTCAGACCGAATGTGCATATATCGCAGCAATGATGTAAGCTATAACACAACGCATTCTGTTATTCGGACTCATCATCATCATCATCATCAAATGCCGTGCCGAATGGCGTTAGCGATCATATTTCTCCATGTACATTGATCTCTCATATATGTCATCATCTCTGTTGGTGTCGTCAATCGAAGCCATTTAGTCAAACTGTCCAATATCTTTTCTCTAGGTCTTCCCCTTGATCTTTTCCCTTCTATCTTTCCTGTTGTCACTATATTCTCAATGCCTCCTCTTCTCATGTGCCCAATAAATGTTAACTTTCTTTTACTAATATTATCAATAATGTATCTTTTGACATCCATCCTTCCAAGACATTCTTCATTAAATATTTGCTGTCCAAGGAATGCGTAAATTCTGTGAATAAACCACAGTTCCGCTGCCTCCAATGATTTTTGTGATGTCTTATTTATTGTCCATGCTTCACTTCCATAGAGTAGCACTGGTTCAATGTAGCATTTGAGGACACGTTTTCTAGTATCCATCTATATTCGGACTACATCCGGCTAATTTGCAAGAGTTTGTGAACGTACGAAGAGCAAAGTATAGCTTACTCAGTTGACACCAATTTTCTTAGCGAGGAATTGACATACACTTTTTGTGTGTATTGGCATGCATCATTTTGCCTTTGATCAGGCTGCTCGTGTTCACACTTTGACTTCATTAGCTAATAGTTGATTAGGCTACCTTATATGTAGTAGTTCCTATGTCACGTTTTTGCAATGCACCACCTTTTTGGCGAGTTTATCCGTAGCTTCATTTTCCTGGATATTGCAAAGTGCTAATATCTATTCAAAGATAGTGTTTGTGGTGAAGTATCCGCTTGTTTCCGTTATTGCATTATCTCCATGTGGCAATTGATAGTGAGAGATCGTCATACTTCAGTTTTATCAGTATGCCTTCCCATTTTCCAAATCGTTTCTATTGAATTATCAAAATTAATAAATGCCATTGACATGTCTGGACTCAATTTCAAAATCGTTAGTTTAGGCATATGCGTTAACGGGCTCAATGACATGTATTCTAACTGCGCAAAATATTATCATAATAAACAAATGCAAACTAGTAAAATGGCAATAATTTCTCCCGTTTTCCAAATAGAACTATCCCTAGTATGAACAAATACTGGCTCAACTGCGCAACCCTGCAAGCAAAGATATATGAAACCAAAGAAGAGATTCAGGCAACGAGCTCACCCATAAGACTTGTGTGACTGTGTAGACATCAGGAAGCGAACAAAAGAAAGAAAGAACGGACTTCAGTATTTTTATTTTGTGTGCGCTAAATACTTTTTTTTCAGCATTCCTATGGTTCGGGTAGGTTTTCCATAGCTTTTAACAGGCTTTCAAATTTTTACCAAGCACTAAAAGTGTATCAACTTTGTACTATGACTGTTAATCATCCGTTGTGGCCTTCGGTTTTACTTAACAGTATTTCCTTGGGTTTTAGG
This sequence comes from Meghimatium bilineatum, assembly GCA_034231615.1. Lineage (NCBI taxonomy): Eukaryota > Metazoa > Mollusca > Gastropoda > Stylommatophora > Philomycidae > Meghimatium > Meghimatium bilineatum. The sequence goes on along the minus strand of CM067304.1, from coordinate 27,056,240 downwards.
TTCGCTATCGAAAACGGTTCTCAGTGAAGTTGAAATTTGATCGATTACGTCTATCTCGGACGACATGTTCAACCGTCAGTGAGGATCAGATGATATATTGACCACTGTGCCCCCATATACCCATTATCATCCGAGAGCCAAACAAAGTTCAAGTAATGTAAATGCTCAATTGTAGATTTGGCCTGGGTAGTTTAGCCCTCTTAGATGATGATGCTTCCATTGAGCATCGCATTCTTTAAGCGCAAGAATGTAAAAGTATGACCTCATACCACTATTCCTCTTCATTGTTGTGTTATGTGACATTGTAAGATGACCAAAATTATATTATCGGCTGCTTTAGTCATGGCTTCATATTTCATTGTCACGAGTGTACTACCACCTGCGCTAAACGCCGCTATCCTAAGATGTACCATTTACTCTGCAATCATTCTCAAATTATAAACAATGTAGTCCCCGTGATCTGTCTCGTGCCATATATTATGATGAAGACTTTGTGTGCTTGTTTTTGAGGAAACTTCACACTTTACCGTGTATCAGTTTTCTGCGATGATATAGACATAAATATCCCTATCAGAGATATTTTCTGTCTGTGTACAATCAACTGTAATGAGAGCCACACTAGTCATGTGCCTTTTTTTTATAAACGCGGTTTCCCTCTATGCATTTATGGCTAACACTTATAGGTAAAGCTGACCACTGTGAAGCTAATTCATTGTACACCGTTGAATACGGATGTGTCGGGCTATTAGCGCTAACAAAAACGGTGACACAACGCAATTCTATTCTTTAGATTACATCCTCTTGGAAATCTAGCAGAACCTTTGTCCTGCTACAAGGAAGATCCATCATAAGTTTAGTTTGAGAAGTAACGCTAAAGAAGAAGATTCATAACACACTTCACTTTTAATTTTACTACTGATACATGTCCATTTTTCCAGACGACAGTATATTATTGTGATTTAGTTCTTGATTCTCGATAAGGGACCAGCATCACGGGCATCGTTAGTTTTCCCATTAGTGATCACCTTGATCAGTTATTTAAGAATCTCTGTGTACCAGTCAGTTGTTGATTCCACAAATCTTTCAAAAGATAGGGCACTTTCTTCCATCTTTCCTGGTTATTCCCTGATACATAACTCTATTAACATATACATTGCCTCTTTCAGCTTCCTCTTCGTCATTGTGTAGTGTAAACGCGACTGCTATAATGAACTCAACCATGTCTCTTCTCATCTCTATGCCATTCACTCACCAAAGGGGCTATTGTACATTAGGAAGGGATATAAGCTTAGTGGATGTTCACAACGACCAATATAAGTCACAAAGTTATTGCACTTTAGAAAGGGACATAAGCATGGTGTTGATGTACACAACGAGCGATACAAGTCACAAAGTTATAGCACTTTAGGAAGGGACATTGTTTGTTTGTTAGTTGGTGGATTTGTGTGTCTAGAGTCAGACACGCCACTTTCAACAGTGGAATGGTTTTCCTTTGGTTATATCGGCGTATATTGTGGTCCAATGGCCTGGGTTGTCCTGTTAGGGACTGGTGATTTGACCTGGGGTCTGGTCTGCGTGTCCTTATAAGGACAAAACATATTGGGGGATTGGGATGTAGTCCTAAGAAGGACTCCATAGAAAGGGACATAAACTTGGTGGATCAATCCAAGTCACAAAGTTGTTGTAACTTAAGAAGGAACATATGCTTGGTAGATGTGCACAACGATCAATCCAAGTAACAAAGTTGTTGTAACTTAGGAAGGAATGTATGCTTGGTGGATGTACATAACGATCAATCCAAGTGAGCAAGTTGTACTTTAGGAAGGGATATAAGCATGGTGTGAATGCGCACAGCGATCAAGCCAAGTCACAAAAAGACGTCTACAAATTGTATGAATCTCACCTGTCATAATCTAGGTCAGTGACGTAAGTCCATGGGCAAAGAGAAGTCCGATGAAGGCCAGACATACTGGGTCTCGTTCCAGAGTTGACCGGACATCGAGCAGTTAGATTATGACGGAATCTTCTTGTGTCTGCAGAAATACAAGCATGCACAATTCAAAAAATCGATCCCGATAGAAACCGAAAGGCAAATCATAAATTTAATATTCATACCAACATTATGTTACCAATGTTAGACATGAACACTAATTAAAGAAAACGAGAGAAAACTTACAACATGAAAAATTAGATGTCTAAGAAAAGCAGCAAATAAAACAAGAAGAGATCACGTGAGGATAGAAGAGATTACAAGAACTGTTGGAACAACATCTGTGGTCAAATATATTAAGAGGCAGATGCTGAAATGGTTAGGCCACTTAATAAGAATGAACAATTATAGGCCAGTGGCAAGAGCATACAACATGAAAATGGAGACAGCAAGTTGCAGAGGAAGACCAAAAAGAAAGTGGATTGAAGGAGTTACCAACATTCTACGACATCATGCTATTACTGCATATCAAGCGAACAAACGTGTCATAGTCAGAAAACTGATCGTTATTTAATCCTGCGATGCCTTACAACAAAAGCAAAGACAATAGATAGACTATCCAAATATAAAAACAGACCTGAATTCGTGCTTCAAGAAATACACATATTTAAAAAAATAAAAACATTGGTAGTATATCTTATTCAGGACGTAGCCACCAACCCAGTTTTTTTGTGACTGTAATGATTTGATTTTGTAGGCAATATAAATACGTTCAGTAGTTTGTCATTGTTTTCTGAATGATCCGGATGCACAATTGTTTGCGTTGAGATTTGAATCCAGTACCTTGGCCGTCGCAGACGTGATCTATACCTGGAATAAATACAAGCATAAACTATCCAATTGTAAAAACACACAAAATAGGTTTGTGTCTGCAGGAGTATAGGCATGTACTATCAAAAATGAAAAAAAAAGACACGGGTTTGTGTCTGCTGGAATACAGACAATCGTGAACACATGGAAAAACAAAACGTGTGCCTGAGTTTGCACGAATAGGGGTCTGCACAATTAATTAACAATATATGTCTTCCACAGATGATGATGATGACCAGTCTCAGACATGTGGTGTTCATCTCTTTGGTGTGTCCAGAGATGACTAATAAAGACCGATTCTAACATAGAATCCCAATTCACATTTGGAGAACGTACGGTCAGAACTGGTCATCTGCGCCTATTGTTATGTCTATTCGATTAACATGTTTTCTCTTTTTCTATGAAATTGGATGCTTCTCAGCGGTACGAATACTTTTGATGGTGATGCTGCGTCACATTGGATGACGGATTCCCAGAAGGTGAAGCTTGTGATGAAGCTCTTCAGATACTGACCAGTAATAAACGATTAACATGCACAAGCAGAGTATATACTTGTGTCTGCAGGAAACCAGACATTAACTATTAACACGTGGAAAAACTGACATAGACTTGTCTGGAGGAAAACAGACATTAACTATTAATACGTGGAAACACAAACATATGGGCTTGTGTCTGCAGGAAAACAGACATTAACTATTAACACGTGGAAACACAAACATATGGGCTTGTGTCTGCAGGAAAACAGACATTAACTATTAATACGTGGAAACACAAACATATGGGCTTGTGTCTGCAGGAAAACAGACATTAACTATTAACACGTGGAAACACAAACATATGGGCTTGTGTCTGCAGGAAAACAGACATTAACTATTAACACGTGGAAACAGACATTGACTTGCACATTGCGGAAAACAGATATATACGCATCAACATCAGCCAGCACATACAAACATACAGGCGTGATTGTCTGCAGAAATACTTTTAAAAAAAATTTTTTGTTGGTTATGAGCTGACATCAATGCACTCTGGCCAGTAGAACTTCATTACCTGTCTCCCACGTGAGTATTACTATTATCTGGTAAACCCATAGGTGATCAGTCTCGCCCAGGAGGTGTTGAGCGGTATGCGTAAAATATCGGGAGGCGACTAAATGTATTGAGGAAAAACACAAAGTTGACAAAAAACACAAAGTTGGCAACAACAAAAAAACAACAACAAAAAAACACATAAAAAACAAAACACAAAGTTGACGAAAAATACAAATTTGACAAAGCGGATGTTTACATTCACTTGTTTGTTTAATTTGTAGATGGGCCAGATCTATCACAACGATCAATGTTGCTGTTTAACAAAGGTGATCAAGATTAGGTCAGCTTTCATTTCGCCATTATTCGAAAAGCATTATTCAATAAGCCTGCCTTGATCAGGGTTGACCTGAGAGATTACCGACAACCCGGACGATGTAGGATGTATACATTTATGTATGGCACGCTCATGTCTGGGCATCTGAAGGACAAAATGAGGAATGCGTTTAACCAGCGAGCCACTGTCACCGTCAGCATGCACATACTACGGCAAATGATATTGAGGTAAAGGTAAATGTAATATGAGTTATGAACCGATGTCATAACACACGGTTTCCCATAAGTGCTCAGCCGCCTAGCCAGTTGTTGATCATAAACAGTGACTATCGTCGCCTACCACACTTGTTCAGTAGCAATGATGTCATGCTTCGACCTCTCTAGAGCATAAGCCCTGGCATCCTACTTCCTGATGGCTGGGTGAACTAATTTGTGAAGTAATTTGTGAAATAATTTGTTTTTCAAACCATGAATAAAAAGTAGATTCGAAACCCAGATTTAGTTGTCACCGGGCGAAAGAAGAAACATTATACTACCACCACTCTTACCAACTGTTGATGGAAACTATAATCGAAAATATGTACTAAGTGCGCAAAACTGAAGTCCAATAGGTAACGCTTGAAACAAGGTAATAAAGTTTTGCTAATTGTACGAAACACACATAGGCACACACACATAAATCGACGTTTCGACCGAAAGGTCTTTATTAAGAATCACAAACACATATAAATCAAAAACAACAAGTAGGGACGACACAAAGCTGAATGCATGATACTTCCTATTTCTGTTTATTTTCTGTTTGTGTCACTTTTGACCTCATTTCTATCACTTCGACCAACTTACTACATGTGAACACAAGTTATGTCATCCCTACTTGTTGTTTTTGATTTATATGTGTTTGTGATTCTTGATAAAGGCCTTTCGGTCGAAACGTCGATTTGTGTGTGTGCCTATGTGTGTTTCGTACAACTAGCAAAACTTTATTACCTTGATTAACTTTATTAACTATACATCTCTGGGTTTGCTCCAAGTGCAATGACATCAATTTATAACGAATAACCAATGTGTCTTGCATATATTAACAATTTAAAAATAAATGTCTTACCAGATGCAGTGTATATATTCGTGTAAGAAATGTTTCCAATTTGCTGGACCCATGCTGACAAGTTATCGATTACGTCTCTACAGATGGAATCCGTGGCATTTGTGAGGGTACTGGTCAAACACATGACCAGAATTATTGCAACGTCCGCCATTACTGACATCTAGAGAAGGAAAGAGAGAGAGTAGAAATCAAACGTATTTATCTAACGTATTCATTCAACTGTGCTAGAACAACTTGCACAATGTACTAGGACAACCTGCCCAGTATGGGCACTTCCTCACAGAAAGAAATTGCAACCTACTGTGAGTATTAATGCAAAGCAAATATCATGTCCACACACAATAATTCTATTATTGTAAACAATGTCAAGGGGAATTCAAGAACTGCCTCGTTCAGTAGGGTGTAGCATGTGCCATAGGTGTTGTTCGTCCATCACAAGTGATGATGACCATTTGTTACATCCACTTTTGAAAATTCAATTTTAGTTATGTCCTTGATTATGAGTTCGTAGATGGCTAATGAGCCCTATTCGAGCTGTACATGTCCTTGGACAGTTTGGACATGGAATAACGACTGTAGACGGATCTTGGTCTATCCGTGACTTTCTAGCTGCTCTCCGCTGTTGAGCTGCTGCATTTCTCTTCTTTTCAAATTTTCATTTTCTATGTGCCATAGGATATCCAGACCGTCATCAGACTACTGTAGATAACACACAAAAATAAATCTAAAGTTATTGAAACGTGAAATATTACAACACTAATGGAAGTTGGCAAAATGGAAAATATCAAGAATGAAACGAAGAGAACGGTAGTCAATATTTTAGGATTACGTGAAGCAATACAGATTGGTGCAGGTGAAATATACTCAGGCAAATATATCATAATTTACTCAGGAGGAAAGAAACTTGAGAAAGGTGAGTGTTTAATCTTGTATAAAGAAAGAGCAAAAACAGTGAAAGGATACATGGTAATATCATATAAAGTTTTGATAGTCAGACTAGATGGTAAAATAAAGGAGAGAAACTTATTGAATGGGCAAGGGTGCACAACATGATCATTGGAAACATTTTCTGCCAGCAACACTCTAGACGTCTTCGGGCATGGAAAATAAAGTCCACGAAATATCTATTGCAATCAAATTGACTACTTACTAATATACACGCGATTTCGAAACAGCTTGCGGTCTGTTAAAACAAAACCAAGAGCTGTTTTTAGTTTTTGTTTTTTGTCAACTGTGTGTTGTTCCACAATTTTGGATTTTCATTAATACATGTAGTCGCCACTAGACATTTTGCACTTATCGTTCAACATCAGCTAGGAGAGACTGATCACCCTAGGGTTTGCCCAGAGTTCAGTAATGTCAGCTCATAACCACTACAATTTGTATTAAACCATACATTTCTGCAGAGGCTCATATTTGTATATTTGTATGTACTAATGGTGTATGTGCATATGTCTGTTTTCCGCCAGGAGCAAGCCTTTGTCTGTGTTTCCACTTGTCAGACCATCGTCTGCCAAAGATACTTCTCTATGGTGAGCTGAAGAAGGGTACACAATCTCAAGGTGACCAAAAGAAGCGCTACAAGGACTCGTTAAAGACCTCACTGAAAACCTTTGAAATAGACCAAGATATGCTGGAAGAACTTGCACAAAGTAGATCTACATGGCGTTCTACAATCAAAAAGTGCGCATCATCTTGTGAAAAGAGGAGAAATGCAGCAGTTCAACAGCGGAGAGTAGCTAGAAAGTCACGGATAGACCAAGACCGTCTACAGTGGTCATTAAACCATCTACGAACTCATAATCAAGGACATAACTAATTGAATTCTCAAAAAAAGGATGTAACATATGGTCATCATCACTTGTGATGGACGAACAACACACACACTTGTAAAAAGTTAATGTCTTTTTCCCCCAGACACAAGCCTATATTTGTGTTTTCACGTGTTAATAGTTAATGTTTATTTACAATAGGAGCACATTGCAATAGTGACAATATAACAGGAATAGCCAAATTAAGAATAAAATTAAAGAAATTAAAGAGAGCCCTAGATATACCAAGCTAGACCTAACAATGCTTGAATCAAATAAAGAAATTAATGAAATATATATTAGGCCTATTGCTATTTGCTATACAGAATAGATACAAAGCTGAAGAAAAATAAGCAACATCGATGAACAATGGCAAATACTAAAAGAATCAATTCAATAAACATGTAAAGAAAAAATCCCAAAAATAAAAGGATGTTTTATCTAGTAATTTTGTTTGGATAGTTGGTTTTTGCAAGTTCTCCGAAGAGGGTGGTCCGGGGTATTTGTTTTCTAGCTCTCTCTTCCTTATGGTGGATGCAGTTTGTCATCTTCCTCTCCGGATATATCCAGAAGAGACAGTTTTTAGTGTTTTTGTTTGTTTCTAAGTGTCAATAAGTATTTTAATTGAATGGTCATTCTTTTGTCTTTTGTACCTTTCTACCACTTCCGTCAGTGCTCTTTTCCGTATGATATCCAGCGGCTCTACATTTACATTTATCTCACATACTACTGTAGGTGCTGATCGCATTCCTCCACAGATTTTAACTTCAGAACTTGGTTAAAATCCAGAACTATTCAGGGATGAGATAGTAGTATTGCTCACAATGATTTGGAGAGGAAGATTTGGAGATCCATTACTGATCTCACATAGCTAAGATACAGTTGGCGGAGAGTCTGTTTGTCTGCCACCACAGCCTCGCCCCCTCCCCCCCCCCCCCCAACATTTATACTAGCTAGTCTCTTAATGAGGTTTAGGCGTTTACTTGCTTTTCCTCTGATATTTTCCATGTGATCTTTTAGTGTTAGTTGTCTGTCTATAGTTTTACCCTAAGATATACAGGGGTTTCTTCCTTTTGTTAATATTTTCCCACTCATTTTTACGTTGAAAGATCTCTTGACGGTTTTGTGACTTCGTGAGAAAATGGTGTAAGCAGTTTTCTTTGTATTGATGTTTAGTTTCCACAATTCACAGTGATACTCTTTGTATGTGATACTGAGATTTGAGGAGATCCTCTTTTGATCTTCGCTTTTGCCAGGATGGGATATTTATCAGTGGTCCAGATGGCAAGATCGTCAGAAAACAATGCTTACGACACATTGAGATGTTTCGCTAGATCATCAATGAAAATAAGGGTGAATGTGCAGCTTAGAGGGGAGTCTTGAGGCAATCCTTCCTCCATTGTTCTTTTCCGTGATAGTGTACCGGCATAGCTGGTGAACATGGTTCTCTTTGTCAGGAAGGCCTGTAGCCATTTAAACATCTTCCCATCTATTCACATTCTGTTCATCTTCAGATAGAGAGTCTAAGTGGCACAGGAAGCCATGCTGAAATTGAATGTGTCAAGCAGAACGACACAGATATCACAACAGATCTGTTTATCATGACACAACACATTCCGTTCTCCGGACTGCATTCTGAAAATCTGCAGGAGTTTGAGAACAAAATAAAAAAAATTATAATGAAACCTATTGAAGGTGCACACTAACCTGGCAGGCAGTCCTGTACTGGACATAAATCAACATGTTCGGTCCACGAGCAGTAGAACAGCAAACGTAGAAATAGTACCTGGCACTTGTTCCTATGAGCAGCCAGATGTGTAATAAATTACTTAATACAGCTTTCAAATGAATAACACGGGTTGATATGAAATTTTAAAAAAGATATTACGAGACAATGTACACACATAACACAACATTGTCTTTATTTCGACCCCCATTAATTATTAGAAACATTATATAGTTTGTTCCTTGCGTGCCGCAAGCGACACATAGGGCAGAGGTTTTGGTTCTCCATATGATGCGGTCCGCTGCTTGCAGCTTTAGTTCCTGGATGGTCTTACAGTCTATTAATTCCCCTTCTTTAAGAATGGTGTTTTTAATGGTTGTTTTATGATGTTCCTCTTATGATGTTTGAAACATACTCTTGGTGTGTTTTTCTCTTAGATCACTATTTGTGACGAAGTCGCTCCATTTTATGTGCATCAGTTTGCGAAGACATGTGTTTTCGAAGCTGTTTAGTTTGCATTTTGGGAATCTTATAAATTATTCAGAACTGTTTCATAAGAAGACTCCAGCTTACATCAGTGCACAGTGCTTTGAGAAGCGTTCGCTTACTCACATGTGGTAGAAAAATAATTGCCTAACTATACAGGCATGCCATCAACTATGAATTTGATGTTGCATGGTTGTTGGTTTTGTGAGCCATTAATGAAACGGTGTGTCACTGTGCTGCATACAGACATGAACTCACATCAATTAAACTAGTACCAACATGAAACAATTGACAAGCGAGGTTACCTAAACATGACATTCAGGGTTACCTAAAATGATAAACAGGGTCACCTAAACAGGACAAGTAGGGCTACCCAAACATGACAAGTAGATGTACCTAATCATGATAAGTAGGGGTAACTAAACAAACCAAGCAGGGGTACCTAAACAAGGCAAGACCAGATACCAAAACAAGATAAGCAGGGGTACCTAAACAAGACAAACATGGGTGCCTAAACAAGACAAGGAGGGTTATCTCAACAAGACAAGCAGAGGTATCTAAACAAGACCAGTAGGGGTATCTAAACAAGACAAATACGGTTAATTAAACAAGACACGTCGAGGCAACTACACAAAGCAAGTAGGGGTAAGTAAACAAAGCAAGTATGGGTAACTAAACAGGACCAGAAGGGGTAACTAAACAAGACAATAAAGGGTAAATAAACAAGAAAAGTAAAGGTAACCAACCAAGACAAGTATTGGTAAACTAAACAAGGAAAGCAGAGGTATCTAAACAAAACCAGTAGGGGTAATTAAAAAGGACAAGTAGGAATAACTAAATAGGACAAGTAGGAATAGTTAAACAAAACAAGTATAAGTAACAAAACAAGACAAGAAGTGGTAACTAAACAAGACAAGCACGGGTACCTAAACAAAACAAGTAAGGGATCTAAACAAGGCAAGAAGTGGTAACTAAACAAGACAAACAAGGGTAAATAAACACGAAAAGTAAAGGTAACCAACCAAGACAAGTATTGGTAACTAAACAAGACAAACAGGGGTACCTAAACAAAACAAGTAAGGGATCTAAACAAGACATGCACGGATACCTAAACAAAACAAGTAAGGTATCTAAACAGGACAAGAAGGGGTAACTAAACAAGACAAACAAGGGTAAATAAACACGAAAAGTAAGGGTAACCAACCAAGACAAGTATTGGTAACTAAACAAGACAAACAAGGGTACCTAAACAAAACAAGTAAGGGATCTAAACAAGACAAGCACGGATACCTAAACAAAACAAGTAAGGTATCTAAACAGGACAAGAAGGGGTAACTAAACAAGACAAACAAGGGTAAATAAACACGAAAAGTAAAGGTAACCAACCAAGACAAGTATTGGTAACTAAACAAGGAAAGCAGAGGTATCTAAACAAGACAAGTATGGGTAACTAAACAAAACAAGAAAGGGATCTAATCAAGACAAACACGGGTACAAAAACAGGACAATAAGGGTATCTAAACAAGACAAGCAGGGCTATCTCAACAAGACAAGTAGAAATAACTACACAAGAAAAGTAGGAGTAACTAATCAAGAAAATTAGAGGTATCTAAACAAGACAAGTAGGAGTAAATAAACTAGACAAATAACAAGTTTACGCCGTTTCACAACTGCCAAAAGTTGTTCCATATAATCTAAAAGTTTGTTTATATCCTGCCGTACGAATATATTTGTCTTGTGTTCTATATTACTAATTCTTGTCAAACATTTGTATCACTTATTTTAAAAAGCCTAAATCCCTCTTTCTGTGTCTGCATTGAGTGTCCAACTTTCACATCCGTATAAAAGTATACTTGGCACTAGCGATCTGAATAGATTGATCTTTACTGTAATTCATTCATTACAAAATGATCTTATTTTTCCTTATCATATTCAACATTGCCAAGGCAGCCATCTCCATCTCGAGTCTTATCTCATTTCTCAAGTTGTCTTCATAAAATATTTGGGAACCGAGATATTTGAAGGTGGTAGCTTCAAGATTGAGACCGTTTTATCGGATGTTCATGGAATCTTGCTGGTATCACTAGTCGCCAATATCTTGCTTCTATCAATGGTAATTTCCATGCCATATTTCCAACTAGTGTCTTCCAACTTTGAGGTGAGATCTTGGAGTTCAGATTCGGAACCAGCCAAGATATTTAAATTTGTTTACATCTTTTTTTAAATTTTAGCCATGTTTTTCAACACAGTTTCTTCATTTTAACTACCGTCATTATTTCATTGCTCCACCCTGCAGTTTTTTTTAAAGGATTTTGTGTGTGTTTCCTTTCGCCGCATATATTTTGTAAGTTACTCAACACTCCATCTTTAGATTTGTTCCTTTTTTTGAGATTTTTTCAGTCTCTTTTGGTAATGCTATAAATTATTGTGTCAGTTTTTGATTTAGCTCGTTGCTTTTTGTAGCATCTTCTAGTATTTTAAAATATAGAACATTTTATTTCCGATGTCTTTTTTCTTTCGTTTGCGTTGTTTCCATGGTTTTGGGTCTTTTTTACGTTAGTATATTAGGTATATGACCTGTGTCTATGCAACTGTTTGGGAATGATCTTGCGTCAGTTTAATATCTCTTTCCTGTTTCTGACAAGTATGTAATCAATTTGAAATACTTGCTGTAAACAGTCCCATTTATACCAAGACTTTATGTGGCTCTTTTTATGCTGGAAGAAAGTATTCATCGCAATAAGTCCATGTTCTAAACATAAGTTAATAATTTCTTCTCTGTTACTATTTCTTTCTGTTGTTATGTTCCCATAGTTACCTAAACAGTGTTCACGGTCAGATCTTTTCTTCCTTATTCTGTAATTGAAATCATGAAATCATCCATGATGTATAATCCTTTGTTGTTAATCCTGTTTAGGACATCAGATAGTGTATTTGATGTCAAGTAATTATGCTATGTTGAAATTAATTAATACAAGTAATTATGCGATGTTGAAATTAATTAATACGAGTAATTATGCGATGTTGAAATTAATTAATACAAGTAATTATGCAATGTTGAAATTAATTAATACAAGTAATTATGTGATGTTGAAATTAGTTCATACAAGTAATTATGTAACATTGAAATTAATTAATACAAGTAATTATGTGATGTTGAAATTAGTTCATACAAGTAATTATGTAACATTGAAATTAATTAATACAAGTAATTATGTGATGTTGAAATTAGTTCATACGAGTAATTATGTAACATTGAAATTAATTAATACAAGTAATTATGTGATGTTGAAATTAGTTCATACAAGTAATTATGTAACATTGAAATTAATTAATACAAGTAATTATGTGATGTTGAAATTAGTTCATACAAGTAATTATGTGATGTTGAAATTAATTAATACAAGAATTATGTGATGTTGAAATTAGTTCATACAAGAAATTATGTAACATTGAAATTAATTAATACAAGAATTATGTGATGTTGAAATTAGTTAATACAAGTAATTATGTAACATTGAAATTAATTAATACAAGTAATTATGTGATGGTGAAATTAATTAATACAAGTGATTATGTGATGTTGAAATTAATTAATACAAGTAATTATGTAACATTGAAATTAATTAATACAAGTAATTATGTAACATTTAAATTAATTAATTCAAGTAATTATGTGATGTTGAAATTAATTAATACAAGTAATTATGTAACATTGAAATTAATTAATACAAGTAATTATGTAACATTGAAATTAATTAATACAAGTAATTATGCGATGTTGAAATTAGTTAATACAAGTAATTATGTAACATTGAAATTAATTAATACAAGTAATTATGTAACATTGAAATTAATTAATACAAGTATTTATGTGATGTTGAAATTAGTTAATACAAGTAATTATGTAACATTGAAATTAATTAATACAAGTAATTATGTGATGTTGAAATTAGTTAATACAAGTAATTATGTGATGTTGAAATTAATTAATACAAGTAATTATGTTTTGTTGAAATTAGTTCATACAAGTAATTATGTAACATTGAAATTAATTAATACAAGTAATTATGTGATGTTGAAATTAGTTCATACAAGTAATTATGTGATGTTGAAATTAGTTCATACAAGTAATTATATAACATTGAAATTAATTAATACAAGTAATTATGTGATGTTGAAATTAGTTCATACAAGTAATTATGTGATGTTGAAATTAGTTAATACAAGTAATTATGTGATGTTGAAATTAGTTCATACAAGTAATTATGTAACATTGAAATTAATTAATACAAGTAATTATGTGATGTTGAAATTAGTTCATACAAGTAATTATGTAACATTGAAATTAGTTGATACAAGTAATTATGTAACATTGAAATTAGTTCATACAAGTAATTATGTAACATTGAAATTAATTAATACAAGTAATTATGTGATGTTGAAATTAGTTCATACAAGTAATTATGTGATGTTGAAATTAATTAATACAAGAATTATGTGATGTTGAAATTAGTTCATACAAGTAATTATGTAACATTGAAATTAATTAATACAAGAATTATGTGATGTTGAAATTAGTTAATACAAGTAATTATGTAACATTGAAATTAATTAATACAAGTAATTATGTGATGGTGAAATTAATTAATACAAGTGATTATGTGATGTTGAAATTAGTTAATACAAGTAATTATGTGATGGTGAAATTAGTTGATACAAGTAATTATGTAACATTTAAATTAATTAATTCAAGTAATTATGTGATGTTGAAATTAATTAATACAAGTAATATGTGATGTTGAAATTAGTTCATACAAGTAATTATGTAACATTTAAATTAATTAATTCAAGTAATTATGTGATGTTGAAATTAATTAATACAAGTAATATGTGATGTTGAAATTAGTTCATACAAGTAATTATGTAACATTTAAATTAATTAATTCAAGTAATTATGTGATGTTGAAATTAATTAATACAAGTAATATGTGATGTTGAAATTAGTTCATACAAGTAATTATGTAACATTGAAATTAATTAATACAAGTAATTATGCGATGTTGAAATTAGTTAATACAAGTAATTATGTAACATTGAAATTAGTTGATACAAGTAATTATGTAACATTGAAATTAATTAATACAAGTAATTATGTGATGTTGAAATTAGTTAATACAAGTAATTATGTAACATTGAAATTAATTAATACAAGTAATTATGTGATGGTGAAATTAATTAATACAAGTAATTATGTGACGTTTTATTAGTTAATACAAATAATTAGATCCTATTTAACGTTGAAATTAGTTAATGCATGTAATTAATTATGTGATGTTGAAATGTGTTAATTCGAGTAATTATGTGTGAAAAAAGTTAATACACATAATAATGTGAGAAATTATTATGTTATGAAATTAATTTAAAATTATGTTAGAAAGCAATACATGAAAAATTGTTTTATGATTAAATTGGTGTATAATTTCCACAATGGAGTGTAAATATCATAAATTGTAAACAATAAATATTAGAAATGTATAAATATTTGTAAAATACGAAAATAATGTGTAAATATAACTACTTTTGTGCAGAATTCTTTCTTTTTTAACAGACAAAAACACAGGCTTAATAATAAGAAAATATTGTTCATTAAATCACTGATTATAATCATCTCATCAATTCTGATTTCTCATGTTTTCACATCATCAGAAGTTAGATGGAATGGGATACTGCAATAAAACTGATAAGACCTTCTGGTCGAAACGTCAGTATGTTCCAACTCGTATTTGCTTTACGTAAACTGTTATTTAATGATTTGTATATGTATTTGTTTTAAAAGTATTTAACCTCCCGAAAGAAGAATTCTTTATATCAGCCCAACATAAAGAAAAGTATGTATTTTGTCCCCAAATTCTGAATTAAGAGTACTAAACTAAAGGTAAACTGATACAGGTGTACTCCTAAAGGTAAACTGACACAATGGTAATTAACTCCTAATGGTATACTGATACAGGTGTGGGCCTACTCGTTAAAGGTAAGCTTATACAGGTGCATTCCTAAAGGTAAGCTAACACAGATGTGCTCATTAAAGGTAAACTGACACAGGTGTACTCAATATAGGTGAAATAAAACAAGTGTACTCATTAAAGCGCGGAGGAGCGCGGTAGCCTAGTGGATAGTGAGCTTGCTTGCTATCATCTGGTTACAGCGTGCCAGGTTCGAAACCACGTCCGGACATTTAAAAAAAAAAAATCCGGGTTGTGATTTCTCACTTGACACGACCACTCCTCCAGTCGACTCAGCTGTAAATGAGTACCTGACGCATGAGTTAGGGAAGGTAAAAAACAGCAAGGAAGGGAACTGGCCACCCCACCTAATAGTTGCTGCGGCTTAGTACATGAAGAGTTATCTTCATCCCCGACGGCAGATGCCATGGGACCTACCAGAACCAGACTCATTAAAGGTAAACTGAGATAAGCTGATACAGGTGAAGCCTACTCCGAGAAACGTGAGTATGATAAAGAACATTACTATTCAACTATTGCGCAGCTGAATTATTAGTTTGGGGCAAAATAACATGGACAGTACTATTTAAATAATCGGACTTCAAACAAAGAGCAAGTTAGAGGGAGTGTTATTTGTGAGACAAGCCATTAAATACTCGCACACCAAGGCAACAGTACAAACAAGACAACTAAACAATTAGTATATAATGTACAAAATATACAAAATCTGTACAAGTTGGCAGGTGTACATTTGTTGTATTGTGTATTTGTTGTATTGCGTATTTGTTGAATTGTTTATTTGTTGTATTGCGCGTTTTTGTATTATGTATTTCTTGTATTATGTATTACTTGTGTTGTGTATTTCTTGTATTGCTTGTCCGGCTCCGTGGCGGGGTGGTACAGCCCGTCTTGGCCTGTCTGTGACCGAGTTCGATCCTCGGCACAGGCAGTTGTGCATCCGGACCATTCAGAAAACACTGGCAAACTACTGAACGTATTTATATTGCCTAGAAAATCACTACAGCCAAAAAATGCTGGGTTGATAACCACGTGTTGAATAGGATATGATACCATATCATATATTGCTTGTTTGTAATGTAGCATTTTCTTCACTAAGACGAAAATTCAGTCTCCTAGATACTGTCCAGACGAAGTTTCATACAGTTATTGATACACGGGACACCAGTTCAATTTGAATTCTGTTGACATATATTCCGAACCTTTCCGTTTGCTGATTTTTTCACACGAGTATTTTCATAAACTTGTTTTTCATAAGAATTTTGATCTTATAAGGCTGTTTACATTGATAGGTTCTTCTTGTTCTGAGATCACTTATTAAGCAGCGATGTTGGTCTTGTATAGAGCAATTTGTTTTAGATTGATATTTCAAGGTTCCTTATTGATTCTACACTGGCATTATGAAACACGGGACATTTCCATAAGTGCTCCACTCTCCGTTCCAACAATCATACAAGGGTATGGAAATTCAAGTTCACAGTCAGATGTTGATTAAGTGATCTTCTAATCTTTCCAGAGAGGATGCAATTTCTCGCTTCACCGCCGGTCATCACAATTTTGATCATTCTTTGTATGTGCACATTATTCCCTCTAGCACAGTCCTCTTCACTCATTAGTAAATCAATGCTTATCCTTATTAGGTTGACCCTAACTATTCTCAGTACTGTGCCATCAACCACAGCGGTGATAACATAATACTTAACATAGCACAGTACTACGACAATTCGTCGCAAAAGTGGTTTAAAGAGTCTGTATCCAGATGCCGATGTCCGTTTCGTCAGATTCCTGCTACACACAACTATACTTCTAACACACAACATTTAATGACGTATCTATGCTGCTACCACACAAGTATTGATGACGTATCTAACTGCTATCACACAACAAATTATGATGTATATATACTGCTGCAGCAAAACTTCCGTAACTATACAGTTCCCTTACTATACAGCTAGGTGATCGCCAGCTAGTGTGATATTGGTCATGTATGGAGTTGTTTTCTTTAGGTCACAGGTTCCCAAAGTGTTCTATATGGACCTTCAAGAACCGATTTTGGCTAGCAGTGGGTCCATGTCAGCGAGAATAAAAATTGGGGGTGTATGAGTTGTACTAATTCTAATAAAGATATAAATAAAAACTGTACATGTCTTCTTTTTTGTTTTACACTGTACAAAAAAAAACCTCGATAAAAGTGAACAGCACAATGGAAGCTGTCAAAAACGCATTTGAAGGTAATATGTTTAGGAAAATTATGTATTGCGCAGACTATGAAAAATAAAAACAATTGTCAAGGGGTCTACGGGGCACAAATGTTTGGGACTCACTGCTGTAAGTAGATTTTTGTTAATTATCCACATTCTAATTTTCAGAGATATTCCTATGCCACAGGTTGTCGTTCTGGGAATTACGAATTGGGGACACTGATGCAGTTCATAATACCTTTACTTTTTTTAATGCCATTTTACCAAGCACGCCATTAGTTTTGTATTTGGTTAAAGTAAGGTACCACATTACCAAAAATTATTGACATTACCTACGATGTTACCTCGTTACTGCATCCTTATATTTTCTTCTGTGCTTGATAATTTCTGTTATTTCTGATATTCTGATCGTCCTGGTGTGAAGGACTCGTGTGTAGAACTAACTCACTGCAGAACTATCTTAGTCGTTATTTAAAAGTTTTCCATAGCTAAAAAAAATCAAGGAAAGTTTACGAAAAAATGTTATTTTCCTTGCCATAGTGTCGCATCTGAGTTCAGATCAGCTGGAAATATTCACCTCAAATAACACCTATATCATTTGTGTTTTGATACAACCGAATTAAAACAACATCATACAGTACCGAAAAGTTTGTTTTGAAATACAGAACTAACACAACAGCATGCAGTACCGAAACGGTTGCTTGGAAAAAACCGAACTAAAACAACAGCATGCGATACCAAAATGTTTGTTTTGAAACTCTCGTCTTTGATCTGTCGACCAACAGTGCTTTGTGATGTGGTCAAATTTTATATTTACAGGTGAACATCTCAGCAGCCAGAGCACGAAAACTGCAGAACATACAGCGCGTGCAAAAATATTCTTCTTTTATTCGCCTAGAATGTACAGTACCTATATCTGAAGTTTTGTCTTTTCTAAACTTGACTGGGCATTGTAACTCGTACAGAAGTCCGTAGACCTTTTCTTCCGGTGATGCGTCTTTGGCACAATGTATTTGACTCAGCACTTCATTTATGTAGATTTTAATATCTTCAGTATGTGTAATGCCTAGTGATAAAATAATCTACAAATGTTCCTTAGTGTTTTTAAAAAATATCGCTTTAAGTGGAATTTGTGACCACCTCATAAGCGTTCTTGATATTTAAAACTGTAAATGTAAATATGTATCGCTAAACTCACAATATGCAACCAGATTTCTGTTTTCTTCCTGTATTTTGCTAGCTGCACATTGTTCACACCTAAAACGAAGATTTTCGATGTCGATTTAGTTAAAGAATTCTAGATGTAAACAAAACACAAGACATCAACAATATTTAACTAAATGAATACTCTGCCCGCATGCTCTTAAATACTTTTCCAACTCTTAATGTTGAGTTGTTATTGGAAGATAGGGTAACGTCTGCTGTAAGTGCAACAGACAATCGATCCTAGGCTATGTTTGTACCTAATTTGCCAGTTAAGAGTTTTTGTGCCACTAAATTATCTACGCATTGGATATTTGGCTGGATGAGAGTGAATATGAGTCAGTTTTTTTTAATGTCTGATTCAAAGTGGGAGACCGTGTATATGAGGTTGATATGAGAGGTTCAAACCCATTCCTTAGGTAAAGAGAACATTATACTTATCACTACGAAGCAAAATTTAAATGGTCAACATGAAACTTATATTTAATCATTTTTTTTCCAATATTTACTCACACACCATCATCAAGTGCGGTTTCCGCAGCGATGGTTGGCTGCAACAGACCTCCAACTTTCCCTGTCTCTTGTTTTAGTGATGCACTCTGCTAGACTGCAACTGTCCATCTTTAGATGTTGCTCTTCCACTTGTATCTCTTGCTCGCCTTCCTTTGACTTTACCCTCAAGTACAACAAGGTGTCATGTCCTTTAATGTGTCCAAAATATTTAATTTGCTTGATCTTTATTTTCTTTAATAATTATTTCTTCGTATTCAGTGTTGTTAGAATCTCTTTGTTTGTTTTTGTCTCTTTCCATGATGTTCTCCCCATTCTTCTGTATATCAATATCTAAAAGCATCAATTCTGTCTTCTAATTATTTTTATTGTCCATGTTTGTGAGCTACACATGAATATAGAATAGATGTAGCATTTTATAATTCTCATTTTTAACTTGAAGACATTTGATTAATTGTTCATGTTGGACTATGTCAAGGGCCTTGCTGTTGTCTATGTAAAATATATATATACTTTTTAGACTGATATATAATTATCCATCAACAGTTGGATACTAAGTATAATAGTATTTTATTTACTCACTAAGAAACAAGTAAATCAGAGGGTAAAATATCCACTCTTCCCATAAACCTTTATCTGTTTTGCCCCCAAAACAAATTCAGGTGATATTCAGGTCACCGCGATCAGATCTTGCCCCACCGATGATAGATAACTTCCACATACGTCGGAGTTACTTTTGATGATATGCTAACATGGAAGAAATACATAAACAAAGCAACAACAAAAGCCAGGAGGAAGTTAGCTATCCTAAGAAAACTAAGTGGAACTACATGGGGAGCCAGTGGAAATATACTCCGTAAAGTTTATCAGAAAGACATAAGACCACACCTGGAATATGGTTCAGTTGTGTGGTGTCCTGCATCAAACACCTCATTACAGGATCTAGATAGTGCAATATACCTGCATGATACCTTGTACAGATTACATAGAAAGACAGCAGATCAAGTGGTTTGGCCACAATATGCGAATGCATCATGACAAGTTACCCGTACAGACATATAACCAAATGAGATCAGGGTACAAAGTCAGAGGAAGACCACGGAAATGATGGATAGAAAACGTCAGGGACATCCTGAACAGACACGGTCATAGAACAGCCGAGGCCACACATCTGGCTTTAGAACGCAAGCTCGAGCTCCAATTACCCCTACGCTTAACGGCAAGAGTGGATAACAAACCACCTGGGGAAAGACAATAGGCAATAAAGTGCAAAAATAGGCGCTTAGGATGATGTTGGGAAAAAGGAAATCAACACCCATAGTAGAGATGCAGCAAACGGGAGAATGCAAAACCATTGGTGAGCACAGAGACACAAATGCATGAATACAAGCAGAAACGTTTCAGTGTATGCCAAGTCATCCAATGAAGGAAAGATTTTAAAATCTAGCAATGGGGCGACTGAAAAGAAGCAGCTTTATCCATCAAGCTAAACGACTCCGTAGACAACTTACAGACCTACCTGAAGTTGACAGCCCCTTAAGGTATATACCGGAACAAACCCCTTGTTGTAAAAGGTATGGAATACCAATATACAAACAAACCCATGTGAAAGGAATACTAAGCGAGGACGAACAGAACAGTGTGCAGCGAAGGACAGTCACACTCAGTTTACTGGACGAGGAATATCCACAACACATATGGGTCAGAATATGCACAAATCAGTCAATACAGAATGCCGTGAGAAATGGAGGTGCAGGTGTATATATAGAATATGCACACAAGCCTAGAGATACGATCACAACACCAACAGCGAAATTCTGCAATAATTATGATGCAGAAATCCAGGCAATTAGGGCGGCGACTGAAAAATTGCTGAACTCCAACCCATATAGACAACCCGTTTCATGTTTATATCAACTAAGCGCTGATTAATTAATTTAAAATTAGATTCCTTATGGTTTTTCGTTTACAACGTTTCTTCATCGACCTTCTACTAGGGGAATTATTTGTAACCCTGTCATCTGTTATTTAATCCCATGGAGACACCCAATATATGATTTAACTAACGCTCGTATAACGTAAATAAATAAATGTTACAAAACGCAGACAATTTACCTCACGAGTCATCAAAGCAGGTGTGGACGACCGCCAGTAGGCGGTCTGGAAGATGATCACCAGCAATCGTGACCGAATCTCTAGGTTTAATATTAACCATCTAATCTCGTGTACATAGATGGCGTGCGGATCGGTAGTTCAGTGTGTCAGTGATAGAATAAAACACTGACAATCTTCTAGTTTACAGTTTAACATTTTTACACTCTACACAGAAGGTCACGTTTTCTTGATAAATGCTGCTGTATTTGAAAAGACTCCCATACCGTTTTCTGTAAAAATTCTTGAGACTAACGGGAATTGAACCAGTTAGTCTCAAGAATTTTTAAAAATTGTCCTCTGGCTTCCTACTTAAATTTACCGTTTTCTGTGGGTATTTGTCTCTATAGGTCAGTGCTCCATCCGCAATTGGTTTAGTGTACTGAAATCTTGCAGAATGTTTTGCTGCCTCAGGTGATGGAGCCAGCCTTAGTTTACGTGGCTGTTGTGTTCTGTCCCAGTGTGGATATAACTTTTTCTGATCTGCCCTAATAATAATAATTATGATGACGTAATCCCGTTAGCTGTGAAGAAGTTGATAAACGCATGGCCTTACTGAGAAAAGCACGGGTCCTTTTCACTTGAGAAACCGAGTGACACCCATATTCGCATCCTAAAGGCATGGTTATGCAAAAAGGAAGAGGGAGTATAATGAGAGAGACATCCCAGTTCGACAAAACCCCATGATATTCACGCCTTGCCAGGAATGTGACAAGTACTTCTGGACAAAACTAGTTCACAATTCAACTTTCAGATATGCTAACCCATCTGCAGTGATGTCACCTCTATCATTTCCGACTACCTTTGAGTCTATCATTTCCCGCCACCTTGGAGTCTATCATTTCCCGCCACCTTGGAGTCTATAATTTCCCGCCACCTTGGAGTCTATCATTTCCTGCCACCTAGGAGTCTATCATTTTCCGCCACCTAGGAGTCTATCATTTCCCGCCACATTGGAGTCTATCATTTCCCGCCACCTAGGATTATATCATTTCCCGCCACATTGGAGTATCATTTCCCGCCACCTTAGAGTATATCATTTCCCGCCACCTAGGAGTCTATCATTTCCCGCCACCTAGGATTATATCATTTCCCGACACATAGGAGTCTATCATTTCCCGCCACCTAGGAGTCTATCATTTCCCGCCACCTAATAACCTAACACAAAAGAACGAAATGCAATGTCCGCTGACCTGTATCTTTTCATCCACCATGTGACAGAAGACAAAAATAAGTAATCTAGACGAGACTTGCTGTGACAAGATGCTTTTTGGCGGATGACAGTTTGTCAATCTATCCGCCAACTTTACTTAGTCCTACGACATGTCTGGAAAGAAGACAGTGACTTTATTATTTGGACCCTGAACTAGACGTCCAGGTCCCGGTTGCCATATGTTGTCCAGATAATTTTATTTTTTGGTTAGCTTTTCTAATAACATTCATGAAGTTTCCTAGTAGAAAACTTCTTGTTATTGTTTCTCACATATTGCTCTATCTTTTGATAAATACATCTGACTCTGCAATTCCTGGTATACCTCAGTGTGACGTCACATACCTCAGTACGATGGTATCCACTGAATCACCACCCCTCTTTGGATGCTCACTTCTCGTATGTTTACTTTTTATCCCGACAATGTATTGCTGTCGATGGCTTGTATGAGGGATATTGCATATTTAAAAACAATTACAATTCTTCTTCTTCTTCTTCTTTCGTTCACTTGAAACATGTCTATATCTGTAATTCTGTCTCCTTAATAAAACTCACTGTCCTCTGTAGTTCATACAGTGTCCCATAGAGCTTTGATTCCAGTGTTGTTTCCTCTGGCCAATATGTCTGCCTCAGCGTTTCATGCTCAGAACACTCTTGAAGTATATGTTTGGCACTCTGTGCTGCCTGTCCACATATATACATGGCCGTGTTGCCAATCTTGAACTTTGTATACATGTGATTGAGGAGTCGGTTGTGTCCTGTTCTGAGACGTAGAATTATAACTTGTTCTGATCTGTTCATAATGTGATAGTCATCTTGTGTTGGTGTTTGTGGCTTTCTTATTGACTTGATCGTCTGTTTTTTCTAATGGTAGATGATTGGTATATCAACAATTACAATAAAAACCAGTTTCTTTCAAGAAGATTACAAAATCTTGGCTCTCTATATTCATTTTTTTGCAGACTTGTCCTTTGCAGAACATTGACTTAACTGCCACTCTGTAAGCCTATCGGTTATGTGCAAGTTTGTGTTTTGTCCAGTCTCTTCCAATGTTATGTTCAGAAGGCCTTCGATACTCTGTGTCCATTGTAGCCTTGGTTTGCCATTTATTTCCTTTCCTGGAACTTATCCCTCCATGATTAATCTTTCTAAACTCGTGTGGGTTTTTTTTATATGCCCAAAATATCAAAACTTACGTTTTTAATAGTTTTGAGGAGCCAGTCTTCTTCTATATTGAGGCCTCTGTGAACGTCTACACTGGTTCGTATTTCTGTCCATTATATTCTTAGAACCTTTCTTCTTCTTCTGCGATCAGTTTCCTATGCTCATAAGTCTATACAGGAAGGTGTGTCACCTCTATGAATTCAGTAGTCAGAAAATTCAGTAGTCAGAAAATTCAGTAGTCAGAAAATTCAGTAAAATCACGATTGTCCCACAGCTTTATCTTCAAATCTGTCTCTTGTAGCCATATTTTAGTTCTCATGTCATCGAAGAGTTGACATGTCTGCAGAATGTGTTCTGGAATCTGGGGACCCTTTTGACATGGGTATTGGTCAGTTTAGTCAGCCTTCATTTTGTGGAGATGTGCTTGTAGTCTACAGTGTCCTGCGCGAAGCCTAAAAATTGTGGGTTGCCGTGATCTGCTTAGCTTTAGAATGGTGTTCTGTGGAAAATTTATGTCTGTTCTCTTACTCCATCTATATTTGTATTTTATTTTACGCGAGTTTTTGCTTCAGTTAGTGATATTCTAAGCTGAATTTTTTTTTTTAATTTTTTGCACCTGCTTTTGCCAGTCTGTCAACTGCCTCATATAACATGTCATTTCAAATGCCGATATTTTGTTTTTTATTGCGTGTGTCATTGGTCCTATCTGATAACCATATATTGCCACTGAAAAATATAGCTTCTTAACAGATGTAACTTTATTGTACTGTTTGCTACTTGCCATATATATTTTTAATTTGTGATGTTTTGCGTAGGGTCATTGCTAATCTCCTCTGCTCTCTGCTGAGAAATCTCCTGTGGTGTTTATAGTTGATCAGAGATATTCAAAATGGCTGACATTTTCTACATGTTCTTTGTCAGTGACTATTGTAGATGTTCATCCATTAAATATCGGTGGGTACAAGATTCCAGAAATAAGATGAAGACGGCACTGCCCCCATTAATATAATCGTGATGTACTGAAACAGCTAATCACAACAACAAATAAATACAGCGAGATCCAAGATCTATATCTAAACGCACCGAAAACAAAAATGTAACTTAACGAACTGCTTTTTTTTGCGGATGATCAATGTTTAATATACGAATCTGAAAACGAATTACAGCGGCACACACACTTGCTTCATACAACACGCGAACAACACAACATGAAACTAAACACATCTAAAACAGATATTATGAAGATAAACAGAACACCAGGGCAGTTAAATGTATCTGTCAATGGTACAAAACTAAAGCAAGTCCCAGAGTTTAAATACCTAGGAAGCATATTTACGGAGGATGGCAAACAAGACAGAGAGATTGAAACAAGGTGCCAAAAAGCCAATGCTGTGATTTATCAGCTGTCACTAATATTTAAACACCAAAAAAGCTGAATGAGTTTATCTATCTATCTTTACGCTGTGTCCCTTGTTTGCCTTGCGACGTCAGGGGTGGAAGAGTTCTCTGGAGATGGCCTTCTTGTGTGCTGTTTATAAACTTGTTCCTGTGGCATCTTTGATTTCTGTGATCCATCTTTTACATGGTCTACTTCTGGCTTTATAACCGTTATGTCTATGTACGTAAGCCATTTGTGGCATGCTATCTGTCGGTACTCTGGAAGCGTGTGAAAACCACTTGATCTGTTGTCTTTTGATGTGTTCCAATACTAGTATTGTTTTGGTTATCTGTCTGATGTTATCGTTTCTAATTCTATCTATTAATGACACTCCGAGTATTCTTCGTAGACATGTCATTTCTGCTGTCACTATTTTTCTCTTGTTGTGCTGTCATTGTCCAGGTTTGGCACTGGTAGCATAGTGATGGAATAAAAATAGTCTTGTATAGTGCAACTTTAGTGTCTATGTTTACATTTTTGTTCTTGAAAATACGTGTCATCTGTCTTAGTTGTCCGTAACGCCTGGTTTGTTTTCCTTCTTGTCTATGGTATTCTCAAAACTCTTCTTTAGAACTTTAATTCAAATGATATTCTCCATAGAAAATTTCTTGGCAATATACTCCTGTAGTTTGCCAATATATGGTTATTTGAGAAAGATAAATGCTTTGTTTTAAAACTATCACAATTCTAATAAATGTCCTACAGAAGAGTCCTTTTATCATATCTAATGATTATTTTGATGTTCAGTTTAATTTATTTATTTTTTTGGAACTCTGTAGAGCACTGTTAGTCATGTGTAGTACATTTAATAATAACTTGGCCTGGATGTTTAGTACAGTCAAATGTAATAATAACTTGGTCTGGACTGACAAAATATATACGTAATAACAAAATTTTTCTATATGCACAAAGAGCAAATATAACTGGATTTTGAAAATAGTTAAATGGGAAAGTTTTGTATTAAAGGATACACTATAGGATTCCATTGTAACTTAATTGCCAGTCCGCCTTCTGTATTCAATCATATATTTTTTTTAGCGATGGACATAGTTAACGGCCACATTGTTCCCTTGTACGAGATATCGCTACACAAAAAGGAAATTATTTTTAAAACTGATTTTTTTTTATAGTTAATGTGTCAACACATCTAAGAATACATCGTAAAAACCCCAACATATCCGCCTGTGTGTTCCCGGGGCCCGAATGGGAGCAAAGAATAGCAACACTGTTACCTTCCACGCATGTCGTAAAAGGCGACTAAGGAGGTTATGGGATGGAGTTGGCTGTCCCATCCCATATAGGGTCAGTGACCCAAAGCCATGCTGAAGTCGGATGTGTCAGGCCGAAAGGCGCAGATATCGCAGCAATGCTGTAAACCATGACACACCGCATTCCTTTCTCTGGACTACATCCTGCTAATCTGCAGGAGTTTGAGAATGAACGCAGAAGAAGAAGAAGAAACTAGATGGTTTGGTCACGTCATGAGAATGGAACCAGCGCAACCAGCCTTTCGTGCATCAACAGAAGACCGGGCTACAAAACAGAGAAAGACCAAATACGAGATGGACAAAGACAATCAAAGAAACAGTAAACGGACACGGGCTTACTATAGCCAATACGGCTCAAAGGGCCAAAGACAAGACTTCGAATCCCCCCCCCACCACAAGGAAGTTTAACGGAACAAGTGGAAATGACAATAAATAGTTAGATAGATAGATAGATAGATAGATAGATAGATAGATAGATAGATAGATAGATAGATAGATAGATAGATAGATAGATAGATAGATAGATAGATAGATAGATAGATAGATAGATAGATAGATAGATAGATAGATAGATAGATAGATAGATAGATAGATAGATAGATAGATAGATAGATAGATAGATAGATAGATAGATAGATAGATAGATAGATAGATAGATAGATAGATAGATAGATAGATAGATAGATAGATAGATAGATAGATAGATAGATAGATAGATAGATAGATAGATAGATAGATAGATAGATAGATAGATAGATAGATAGATAGATAGATAGATAGATAGATAGATAGATAGATAGATAGATAGATAGATAGATAGATAGATAGATAGATAGATAGATAGATAGATAGATAGATAGATAGATAGATAGATAGATAGATAGATAGATAGATAGATAGATAGATAGATAGATAGATAGATAGATAGATAGATAGATAGATAGATAGATAGATAGATAGATAGATAGATAGATAGATAGATAGATAGATAGATAGATAGATAGATAGATAGATAGATAGATAGATAGATAGATAGATAGATAGATAGATAGATAGATAGATAGATAGATAGATAGATAGATAGATAGATAGATAGATAGATAGATAGATAGATAGATAGATAGATAGATAGATAGATAGATAGATAGATAGATAGATAGATAGATAGATAGATAGATAGATAGATAGATAGATAGATAGATAGATAGATAGATAGATAGATAGATAGATAGATAGATAGATAGATAGATAGATAGATAGATAGATAGATAGATAGATAGATAGATAGATAGATAGATAGATAGATAGATAGATAGATAGATAGATAGATAGATAGATAGATAGATAGATAGATAGATAGATAGATAGATAGATAGATAGATAGATAGATAGATAGATAGATAGATAGATAGATAGATAGATAGATAGATAGATAGATAGATAGATAGATAGATAGATAGATAGATAGATAGATAGATAGATAGATAGATAGATAGATAGATAGATAGATAGATAGATAGATAGATAGATAGATAGATAGATAGATAGATAGATAGATAGATAGATAGATAGATAGATAGATAGATAGATAGATAGATAGATAGATAGATAGATAGATAGATAGATAGATAGATAGATAGATAGATAGATAGATAGATAGATAGATAGATAGATAGATAGATAGATAGATAGATAGATAGATAGATAGATAGTGACACAGCAGTCATGGATTGAATTGCAACTTCTTTGTTTGGTGACACAGTAGTCATGGAAGAGTTGAAAAAAATCGTAGAGGATTTACATAATTGTACACGGGTTTTCCGTATGTATCCCGCTCTTTTCAGTAGAGCAGTACATCCCATGCCGAGATATATATGCTGCGCACAGCAAGTAGCTACGCAGCACGAAGCTATAATATACACTTGTAAAGAGAACACAAGCTTGTAGATACTGAGAGAAGGGGGTGGGGGTTATACGGAATTTCTTATGTGTTAAATTTTGCGGTCGTGCTAGAATTTAAATCTTGTCGCCAAGTTCACGTGGTGCTCTTTCAAGGCAAAGTCAACTTTCTTCTCCAGGCGGAGCTGCTGTGTGGTCATACTAGATTGTCAATATTTTCGCAAAGATCACGTGGCGTTCTTTCAAGGTAAAGTCAACTTTCTTCTCCAGGTCTGAACGGCTGCCTCATAATTTTTGCTTAACATCTGTATCCTTTAACCAGATCCTAAGTCTTGACTTTTTATATATTGGGCAGTCCGGAAGTATGTATTCAGTGATTTCGACTTCGGATACACAGGCAAATTAACTTTGATCTTTTATCGGTAGATATTGACCAGCAGTCTGAGTGTCCTGTTCTAAGACGAAATAATCTGGTCTGTTGATGTCCGGTCTGTTTTGGAGCCTATATATTTCATTGGTTATTCTTCTACGTCCTTTTGTTTCTTCCAATTTGACGTGTATGTATTGTGGATTATGATTTTTGCTTCTCTGTAAGACAGTGGGTATCTGAGTTGTTCTCTGTAAGACAGTGGGTATCTGAGTTGTTCTCTGTAAGACAGTGGGTATCTGAGTTGTTCTCTGTAAGACAGTGGGTATCTGAGTTGTTCTCTGTAAGACAGTGGGTATCTGAGTTGTTCTCTGTAAGACAGTGAGTATCTGAGTTGTTCTCTGTAAGACAGTGAGTATCTGAGTTGTTCTCTGTAAGACAGTGGGTATCTGAGTTGTTCTCTGTAAGACAGTGAGTATCTGAGTTGTTCTCTGTAAGACAGTGGGTATCTGAGTTGTTCTCTGTAAGACAGTGAGTATCTGAGTTGTTCTCTGTAAGACAGTGAGTATCTGAGTTGTTCTCTGTAAGACAGTGGGTATCTGAGTTGTTCTCTGTAAGACAGTGAGTATCTGAGTTGTTCTCTGTAAGACAGTGAGTATCTGAGTTGTTCTCTGTAAGACAGTGGGTATCTGAGTTGTTCTCTGTAAGACAGTGAGTATCTGAGTTGTTCTCTGTAAGACAGTGAGTATCTGAGTTGTTCTCTGTAAGACAGTGAGTAACTGAGTTGTTCTCTGTAAGACAGTATCTGAGTTGTTCTCTGTAAGACAGTGAGTATCTGAGTTGTTCTCTGTAAGACAGTAGTTGAGTTGTTCTCTGTAATACAGTGAGTATCTGAGTTGTTCTCTGTAAGACAGTGGGTATCTGAGTTGTTCTCTGTAAGACAGTGGGTATCTGAGTTGTTCTCTGTAAGACAGTATCTGAGTTGTTCTCTGTAATACAGTGAGTATCTGAGTTGTTCTCTGTAAGACAGTAGTTGAGTTGTTCTCTGTAATACAGTGAGTACCTGAGTTGTTCTCTGTAAGACAGTAGTTGAGTTGCTCTCTGTAATACAGTGAGTATCTGAGTTGTTCTCTGTAAGACAGTATTTGAGATGTTCTCTGGAAGACAGTGGGTATCTGAGTTGTTCTCTGTAAGACAGTGAGTATCTGAGTTGTTCTCTGTAAGACAGTGAGTATCTGAGTTGTTCTCTGTAAGACAGTGGGTATCTGAGTTGTTCTCTGTAAGACAGTATTTGAGATGTTATCTGGAAGACACTGGGTATATGAGTTGTTCTCTGTAAGACAGTGAGTATCTGAGTTGTTCTCTGTAAGACAGTGGGTATCTGGGTTGATCTCTGTAAGACCGTATTTGACATGTTCTCTGGAAGACAGTGGGTATATGAGTTGTTCTCTGTAAGACACTGAGTATCTGAGTTGTTTCATTTTATGACCCGTTCTGGATAATGCATCAGCTTTGTCTTTCAGCGGTGGACTTTTTATATACTACACCACAGAAATCCCCTAATTGTTTTTAAATAATAATGATTGAAAAATGAAATAGAAATCAAACAAATACAATATTTCGGACATAAAAAGAACATGATACCTTATGGAACACCCTGCTTGAAAGTAGATTTGACGATGTAAGCAGAGATACAAGTGGGATGATAACATGAGATAGACAAAATAGATTCTATCAGAGACTTATTGTCTATCCCCAAATCAAGAGACAGAGGATGATTGCTATCAACTTTCGAAGCAGAGACGGCAATTGCTGATGATATTTAATAACTCCCCAATCGTTCTACATTGCCCAAGCCTTCCTCATATTTCTGTATGTCGATTCCCATAAAAACACGTAACTATATTTCATTATTAAAAAATTATTAAACGATTATCTTGAATAATGATGTTCTGACCTGTAACATATCGTTTGAAAAAAAATATTAAAAATGAAAAAAATAATGAAACATACAAACTATTTTTGACACATTAAAAGACATGACGACACGTCGTTAAAGACGTTATTTGATGGTAGAATTAAAGGAAGGCGAGCAAGAGATAGGCAGAGATATAAATGGGAAAGAAACATCAATAGATGGGCAGGTTACAGTCTAGCAGAGTGGACCACCAAAATAAGATACAGAGGATGTTGGAGATCTGTTGCGGCAAACCTTTGTTGCTGAGACAGCACTTGATGATGATGATTATAATAAAACAATCAAACACAAAATTTAAAAAAAATTAAGAAATGTGAGTTCATGAGATTGGAAGATGAAAACAATACATGTAACAGCCAAGATTGGAGATACAAACGTGGGCGCTTGAAAATAAGTGCTAAATACATTACCTTGTATAGCTCGGAGAGAGGGTACAGACATCTTTATTTTGACTTCCAATTGCAGAAAAATCTGGTGGGAGAATGTGAGAACTGGTAGTTAGAAATAGAATTAAGTGAACTCCGTGAAGACGATCAATTTGTCTCCCGCCAACTGGCCACCTTACTCGTATTTATATATCTCTAAACGTTTCTGTTTTATCTTAGGTCAAGGTTGCTCAAAGTTGGTGAAATTGTATCCGAGGGGGGGGGGGCGCTATGAGACACTTCAGAAGGCGCTAGGGGATGTTTTGAATTACAGCAACAAATTAGAGGGGGTGATCTGGAAAAGTGTGGCAGCTGATGACAAAGTGATTTGGGGGGGGGGGGGGGGTGTGATTCGAGAAATGTTGACGCCAACAATTATATATTTTATATAACATTTAGACCACCTCTATATAAGCGACTTCTCGAAACTGTGCGCACTATTGAGACTTGGCGTATTCTGGGTAGGAATGAAATGTCTCGAGAAACACACCCCCAACCTTTCACCTCAAGTTGCATATAGAGCGTCACTGCTCGTAATACGTCAGTCAGTTAGTGAATCAATCAGTAAGTCAGTCAGTCAGTCAGAAAATCCGTCATTCAGTAAGTCAGTCCGTCCATCGTTCAATTAGTCAGTTAATCCGTCAGTCAATCAGTCAGTCCTCACCTCTCGCCACTCAGTCAGTCAGTCTGTTCCCCCACCCCCGCCCGCTTTCGAGTCAACCAGACAGTCTGACCCTTCCCCCACCCCCGTCCGCCATCCAGTCAGTTAATTAATAAATTCGTCAATGAATCAGTCCATTAATCAGTTAGTTTATTAGTTGGTCAGTTAGTCAGTCAGTCTGCCTTCCGCCAGCCAATCAGTTCCTTAGTTTTGCAGCCAGATAGTTAGTTAATTAGACAGTCAGTCAGTTAGCCAATGAATCAGTCAGTTAGTGAAATAGCTAGTTAGTCAGTCAATCAGTTATTAAGTAAGTCAGTTAGTTGGTTAGTTAATCAGTCAGTGAGTTAGTTCGTCAGTCAGTTAGTTAGTCTTCTTCTTCATCGTTCTTCAGTCAGATATCAGATTACAGCACCAATAGCTTCAATAAATTGTGTTATTCGCTTCAGGTCATCAATGGAACCTCTCAGGTCTGGAAGCAGTGCCTTCTCAGTAGGCCATATTTTCTCCCTCTCTTCTTGGTAGAGTTGACAGGCATGAAGAATGTGTTCTGCAGTTTCTGAGCTCAGTTCACAGTTGCACAGGTCTGTCTCGCCAATTTTCAGCTTTCGGAATATGTGACTTAGTTAGTTAGTTATCTAGTTAGTTATTTAGACAGTTAGTTAGTGAGCGTGATAGTTAGTTAGCCAGTAGTTAGTTAGTCAGCTCTAGTTATTTAGTTAGCCAGCTAGTTAGTTAGTTAGCCAGTTAATTAGTTAGCTAGCTATTTAGTTAGTGAGACAGCTAGTTAATTAGTTAGCCAGCTGGTTAGTTAGTTAGCCTGCTAGTTAGTTAGCCAGCTATTTAGTTAGTTATTCAGCTAGTTAGCTAGCAAGCCAGCTAGTTTGTTAGTCAGCGAGTAGTTAGCCAACTAGTTAGTTAGTTAGCCATCTAGTTAGTTAGCCAGCTAGTTAGTTAGTCAGCTAGTTAGTTAGCCAACTAGTTATTGAGACAGCTAATTAGTTAGTTAGCCAACTAGTTAGTTAGCCATCTAGTTAGTTAGTTAGCCAGCTTGTTAGTGAGACAGCTAGTTAGTTAGTCAGCCAGCTAGTTAGTCAGCCAGCTAGTTAGTTAGCCAGTTAGTTAGTTAGCTAGCCAGCTAGTTAGTTAGCCAGCTAGTTAGTTAGACCACTAGTTAGTTAGTTCGTATACATAACATAAAAGAAATGTATACTAAGAAATAAAATAGTGATGTAGTTGGTTTTTGGTCAAAGATGGCAGTGGTCATTTCTGTTCATGTTGAGAGCCTCGTTACAAACTGCTGTAGTTCTTGTGTATTGCTTATATCCAATATTGAGCTTTTCCTGTTGATTGTTCTGCGCAGTTTATTTTAAGCGAGCTATTTGTATTTTGGTCTTTATCTTCCACATTAGATTTTGTTTAGTGTCTGTTTTCAACGATTCTAAGTACATGGCCGATGTAATTCCAGAATCTTCTTCTCACAAAACTTCATAACACATTCTTGGTTGGTCAATCAATCAATCAATCAAGTGCCATGCCGAATGGCGTAGGCGATCATGTTTCTCCGTGACTCTCTGTCTCTTGTGTTGTCAATAAGCCTCAGTTGGTGAGCTTCTACCATGCCACAATACAAGTCCATTTAGTAACTTTTCTCTTTGTCGTCCCCTATCTTTTCTCCCCTTGATCTTTCCAGTGGTTGTTAAGTGTTCAAGCTGTGTTCTTCTCAGCACATGCCATAGAGACATTGACTCTCTGCCCCTAATGTTTGATATGATTGATCTTTTTACGCCAGCATCAATGAGAACCTCTGCATTATTTTCTTGGCAGTCCATGGCATTTTCATCATTCTTCTCAGAAACCACATTTCTGTAGCCTCTAATTCACTTTGAATTTGTTTGTTTATAGTCCATGCTTCACATCCATAAAAAAAGAATTGATTCGATATAACATCTCAGCACTCGAATTCGGATATACATTGATAGTCTTCCATTACACAAAATTATTCTCATTTTTTTTTAAATGCTGATTTGGCTTGTGCTGTTCGTCTCTTTATCTCACTTGAGCATCTAGCTTCTGATGTTAACAGGGTGCCAAGATATTTCACTTTTTCAACTTGCGCTAATTTTGACTCATTAATTATTATGTTGCATCTTGGTGGTGTATGTCTCTTCGATACAACCATTATTTCTGTTTTCTTCTTGTTTAAATTGAGGCCTTTGTTTTCATTTTCTTTCTCTACTTTATCTAATAGGGCTTGTAGTTCCTGTTCACTTCCTGCAATCAGTACGTGTCATCAGCATATCTCAAGTTATTTATATTGTATCCTCCCACTTTTATTCCTGGCATATCTTCTATATTTCACATAATGTATTCTGTATACAGGGAGAAAAGGTCCGGTGACATTACACAACCTTGCCTGACACCCATTTCTATTTTTTTTTCAAATATACCTATAATGTTATTAATCTCATTGCAGCCGTTTGTTTCCAATACATATTTCTTACTATTCTTAGGTCTTTCCCATCAACGTTAAATTTTCTAGCAGTTTTATAATCTCTGAATGCTTTACCTTGTCAAATGCTTTGCTGTAATCTATGAAGCACAGATAAAGGTCTTGTTGTACTTCTATGGCCCTCTCCATTAATGTTCTTACTATATATAGGGCATTTCTTGTGCCTTTTCCTTCTACGAATCCGCATTGTACGTCTGCTATCTCTGGTTTTAATCTGAGATAGTGTGTAATCTGCACACTATCTTGATTGGTATATTCTCTTTTTGAATGGCTTGCTTTAAAATGTGTCCAGTGTATGTTCACTATTCTTCGAAGTCACTTGTTTTTAAAAATATTTAATATAGTGTCTATTTTTTGTGTCGATTTCCAGCTTTCACATCAGTATGTCAATACCTTGGTCAATACAGGCATTGACCTATATTACACGATGTTTGTTTGTTTTTACAATGTGTGTGCGTTCGTCCATCACAAGTGATTATGACCAATTGTAAGATTCACTTCAGAAAATATAATAGAATCCATGCCTAATAGTTTGTAGATGGCTAATAAGCAATTATCACCAGATTTCCAAGACCTAAAAATAGGACATTTCGGCTTTTTTCCAGCCTTAAAAAAGGGGACAAGCAGCATAAAAATTCATTGGTGTGCAATTAGTATATAACATATTTTTAAAAGTTATTTTTCACTTATAATATATAACTGAGGTGTATTATATAGTTGTCGCGTTATCTTTAGCATTTTAAAAGTATTTCATACAATTATTTCTTGCAAAATATGACACTTGTGTATTATAGACTATAAACATAGACATAACAGTATTATGACAGAATAACTTACAGAAACAAGACTTGTCCACGTGAATAAGAACTGCATTACAATGTATCGATATCGTTATAATTCACATATTTATATGAAGAAATTTTTTTTTTCAAGAGTTCCTCATCTCTAGAGATACACTCGTGAAATTATATGCATGAAACAGACTTAGGTGTCGGATCATCATCACTGCAAACTGGACACGTGCTTAGTTGTTCTGATCTCTTCCTGAGTGTATCCGCCATTACACTTCTGCTGAGAGTACCGGTCCTCTGCTGGTTGACCATTATATACCAAGCATTATTTCGAAAACAGAAACTACTATACAAGTACTAAAGGAGACAACTAAGAATCACATACAGAAAGCATACCCAAAGGATATATGGACACATGTATATACAGATGGATCAGCGAAAGAGGCAGTATTAGATGGAGGATCAGGAATATATATATATATAGTAACACCAGATGGAAAAGAAATAGAGAAATCCATACCCACAGGCAAACATTCCACAAATTTCAAAGCAGAAATGGAAGCCATAATAGAGGCAGCCAAAATGCTCATGAATTGCTTGCCGAGTCACAACAGACATGTAGTATTTCTAACGGATGCAAAAGTATTGCAGGCATTGAAAGATCCAAAGAACACGAGCATGAATGAACTTACGGCCTGCTTACTACACCTCAGCAGTACCACCAAAGAAACAGTACTGCAGTGGATCCCAGGTCACTGTGGCATACCTGGAAATGAAAAAGCTGATCTCCTGGCAAGGAAAGGGGGATCACTGGAACAAATAGAAAATGATAATACGTACTATGAAAGTAAGACCATGTTAAAGCTGAATATAAGAAAAAGTGAAAGCAGATGCACCCAACTGCAGAACCAAATGACCCCTACCACCAAATGTCACGCAAGGAACAAAGCATCATTTTCAGACTACAAACTGGTCACAACAGACTGAGAAGTCACATGTTCCGAAAGCTGAAGATTGGTGAGACAGACCTGTGCAACTGTGGACTGAGCCCAGAGACTGCAGAACACATTCTTCATGCCTGTCAACTCTACCAAGAAGAGAGGGAGAAAATATGGCCTACTGAGACGGCACTGCTTCCAGACTTGAGGGGTTCCATGGATGACCTGAAGCGAATCACACAATTCATTGAAGCTATTGGTGCTGTAACCTGATGTCTGACTGAAGCTATTGGTGCTGTAACCTGATGTCTGACTGAAGCTATTTGTGCTGTAACCTGATATCTGACTGAAGCTATTGGTGCTGTAACCTGATGTCTGACTGAAGCTATTGGTGCTGTAACCTGATGTCTGACTGAAGCTATTGGTGCTGTAACCTGATATCTGACTGAAGCTATTGGTGCTGTAACCTGATATCTGACTGAAGCTATTGGCGCTGTAACCTGATATCTGACTGAAGCTATTGGCGCTGTAACCTGATGTCTGACTGACGAACGATGAATATCTCTTATGAAGTTCAAAACATCAGCTCGATCCATTGCCCCATCGCCCTGTGCCACAATCGCTCATAGCGTCAGTTGATCTGTTCTTTCATTATCTCGAACACCCACATGTCCCAGCACGAAAATAAAAGTAACTACTTTCAACATTGCCCTTCTCAATGCCTCAATCCACTGTTCGCGAATAAGACCCACTTGTACCACCCTAAACATACTCATAGAGGCATTCAATATGCAGAACTGTCATATGTGCCATAATGTCCATGGTCATGTTACTCGTAGTCACAGAAAAGACCTTTGTCTCCTTCCTGGTCGTGAAGTCACTGAGCTGTGAAGGACCAAGCACTGCGAACATGTCTAATTACAGATCCATCAGTGTATATAATCACATCCCCTTCTTTAGCATTCTCACTTACTAAAACCTACACCACTTGCTCCACAACTGTGGAACATCATTCTGTACATGCCCTGTTAAGTGTTATTACTACTCTCAAACAAGTTTCAAAATCTGTGGGTAGACCTATCCATTCCACACCATCTGCCAAATCTTGCAATCTGCACACGCTTTGTATGACATCTCCAACACGTCCCATCCATGATTACCCTCTCTTAAATCTGCTGCCTTTAGCTTTTTGTATTTAGGAAAGTAATGGATGTTTTTTATCTGCATGTATTTGAAGGTATGCCCATGCACGGCAATACTCTGCCCTTGGACAGTCGAATAGGTACCACATAACTCTTGTAAATGTGTGTCTTTTGTGCACCCAAAAATGCTACGCATTGCTGCATTCCGATTTCTATCCAGTCTTTCGATATGAGTTTGGCTAAGAGTCAGAATTGCCAGTGTATATTCCACCACCAAACTCTGGTACAAAAGAAATAACAACCTCTGCTCACACTGAGCGGCAGCCATAACCATCATTGCTGCTAAGTATTTGCCTGCCCTTATGTTAACATGGTCAACATATTCTCTGAAACTCAAACTTCTGTCAAAAAACACACCCATGTATCTTATTATGTTGGTTCTTTCTAACCTGTTCCAGACCAACGAAACATGTGGTATGTGTGTCTTTATCACTATCATTACCTTCACCATCTTAGTGATTAAACAGTTCTTTTCATCCGTCCACAAAGAACTTATCAGTGAAAAAATTATTTCAACTGCTGCGTTGGTTCCTGGAATTGCCATAACAAATCCAACAACTAGCACTAAGTTTTTGTACTGGAGATCTTTTTCCTGTAGTACTTTAAAAACGATACACCACTTTGTCTCCACTTCAGCTTTCTGTCCTTCAATTCTTCCATCTTACTGTTCATATTATTTATGTGATTGATTTCGTCGAGTAGTTCATCTTCATCAATAATATTCAGGATATTGCTATCAACGTCACTGGTGGAGCGCATGGCCGTGTGGTTATAGCGCCGTTCTCACGACTCTTGAGGTTCTGGGTTCAATCCCCGTTTAGAACAGGATTTTTTTCTTCCCTGCACTGCTTCACAGGAAAACATGAAGTAATGCTAGACGCTTACTTTTATCAGTTAACTGCCCTGTCTCATCTCTTGTAAAAAAATGATGTAAAACCTTCCTTGCTTGAACTGCTAGCAGCGACTACCATTGTGTGTTTCTGCATCTTCAAACGCATAAAACTGGACAATGGACAAAATAACCGCTATGTCCCTTATTTATTTTTTCCGTACATTTACAAACCCTATGGTGCAGGGTTTCACTGCAATCTTCCGCTCATTCAACTCTTGTTTCTGTTAGGAAGGCACACATTTATTCAATTAGGTTATTCTGGTACTGAAATTGAGAAAATATGTAGTAATGTACCAATCTGAAGATGTAACCTATATGCAAGGATATGTAAGCAATCCGACCAATACAGCATTCATCATAGTAGACCCCTGCGGTTCTATGAAAGATTGCTTGAATTGAGTTTGGCATTGTCCCAGCAGATAAATGCTATACGTTGGTGAAATATATATACTTGAGAGCCCCTACCCCAGTGTCATCCAGGTGGAAGGGGACCTATCAGTGCGTTGCGCGCAGAACAATGGATGCGGTGGTTTATGCGTCTTTAGCGAAATTACGTTTCGTTAAATAATATATGATATGTTCCGCTAAAAATGTAGCCACTGATTCCCGTAATGAACCTATACTTAATTTCTTTATGGATTGTGAAGCAGATGAAAATCTGATGTATCAAATAGTTATTGATGTGTCTAATGGGCGTGCTTTAAGTTTTAGAAAAGGTAGATTTGTTCCTCTATAACATGAACTGCCAGATTTTTTATTTTTTTTTCAAAATTTCTAAAGCCACTTTTACACATATTGTCAACAAACTTTATGAAGAGTTCGAGGAAAATTTCAAATACTCTAGAAAATATATTTTCAGAGCTGTGGTCACACGTAAATATAGATAGAATTCTGGAGTAGGCCTATATTACGCCGGAACTTTCAGCAAAAAATTTGCACACAAAAAAGTTACACTAACTTACAATATTAAGATGCCTCTCTAGTAGCACTGAATCTCCTTGCAACTCAAGTAAACAGGATTTCCGTACTTGACCAACCACATCCCCCAAAAAATATGATCATGTTAAGACATTCAACCTGTGTACTCAAGTCTCAGTGACAGTCGCAGCCAATCATCGATGCGAAGACAGTTATCTGATAATGATGAGTTTAACGTATTGTTTATACATATAAAATTTAATTATATATTTTTGCCACTATATTCTCCACTCCCTCTATTCTCAGTATATAATTTGGTATACCATACACAAAAGTGCTCCCCAGAAATGGGTATTTTTCGCTATTTGTAACTGTAGATGTCTGGCCATTTCGGTGAGACATTTGTGAAACCCTGAATTTTGGCATTTTTTTGGATGTAAATATAATAACCAGGTTTGCGTGAAAACATGGCTAGCGATGTAAAAATGTGTTGGTCGTTAGATTCTACGCTTTGACTATCGTCTGAAGTATGTACGTCAATGTGACAACAGACTTAGATTTGTGTGGGAGGGATATGTGTGTGTGTGTGTGTGTGTGTGAATGACGTCTCGATGTAAGGCATGTATTTTTGTCTCCTTTGTTTCTCGGTCATCTCTTTCGACGTCTCTTCTTCCCTCACCCATCACATTGTTGACGTTAGCTGTTCTCTCCCTGTGACACAGTTCATTCCCCATGGTACATTATTCTCTCTCTCGAGTTCTCAATCCAATTCACAACGTTCTCCACGCCTCATTGTTTTCTCTCCAACAGTTCTCAACGTTCTCCTCGTCTCATTGCTTTCTCTCCAACAGTTCTCAATTCAATTCACAACGTTCTCCGCGTCACACTATTCTCTCCCAACATCACCCTGTTCTCTCCCTCATGTCACACTGTTTTTCTGGCAGTCCATGGTATTCTCAGCATTCTTCTGGTGAACCACATCTCTACTAGGGGTGTACCGGATTTCGGCTCCGGCTCCGGTAAATCCAGAATCCGGCCATTCTTACAAATCTGGCTCCGGTCCAATTTTGCCGAATTTGTGTAACCTAGTCAGGTGAATTTTCTGTACATGTTTCATGAGGTCAATCACAGTAGCACTTCCAGTTTACTATTTCTCGTTGATGTAAATAAGCATTTTAAGAGGAAAAAAACGTTAATTTTGAATTTTAATGGTACATTAACTTCATGAGTTTGTGGGACTTGAATTTTCCGAATTTTCGTAAATTTCTTTGGTCTTGCCGATAAAATAAAATGGGATCAAAATCTAAGTCATACAGCGCCGTTTGGGATTACTTCAAGGTTAAAGACGATGATTCAGCGAAGGTAATATGTAAGTTTTGTGTCAAACAGTTCTCGCGTGGACGATCAGATCGCCCCAAAGACTTCTCAACATCATCAATGCAGACCCATTTGCGATCGATGCACAGGAAAAGCTATGACGAAATGATGGAAAAGAAAGCATCACTCGAGGCCAGTGTATTGGCAACCACAGCTATGATGAATCTGGGATCGTGTTTGCACAAAGCAAGCAGCAGTACCCAGCAGTCAATTATGCAGGCATGGGACAGTGTCAAAATTGGGAACATCACAGTCCCAATACTAAACGCATTGATGCTGCCGTAGCCCGAATGATAGCCATATATATGGAGCCTTTTGAAGTAGTTGAACGACCAGGTTTCAGAGAGCTGATGCATACAATAGAAAAAAATTATGAATTGCCTTCAAGAAAGTACATTGCTGAACATGTCATTCCTGATATGTGTAAACGTCTGAAGTTAAAAATTGCAGCAATGTTATCTGACACTGATTACATATCAATCACAACAGATACGTGGACAGCTGAACACACCACTCAGTCATTTATGAGCCTCACTGGCCATTGGTTAACAGACTCGTTCGTTCACCGCAGTGTAGTCTTCCATTGTATTGCATGTGATGTATATACTTGTATAAGCAATTATTTGAAGCAAAATTGTACTGTATATATTTTATTTATGTTTACAAGAAAACATATCGGCCCTTGTAGTACGAATACTGATGTTATATGCTTGTTTTACTGGGGATACTTCAATACTTGTACGAGATGTTCGTTGTTGTTGTAATAGTCCGTGTCTTGATTGGTCCGTTCTCAGTGACTCTTGAGTACACAGTTTGAATCTCTTGACAAAATCGCATCTTTGTTGGAGATGTAGTTAGTCAAGTACGGAAAAACCCGTTTATGCGAATTGCCAGGCGATTCGGTGCCGTTAGAACGGAGTGGTTCAATTTCCGCTAGTCTCAAGAATGTATAATTTATCCTCTTGCTTCCTACTTGAATTTACGTGATATTTTCCACACTCGTCTAAATGACAGCAGATATGGATATTTCGCGGACATTTTT
The DNA here is from genome assembly GCA_034231615.1 of Meghimatium bilineatum. Taxonomy (NCBI): domain Eukaryota; kingdom Metazoa; phylum Mollusca; class Gastropoda; order Stylommatophora; family Philomycidae; genus Meghimatium; species Meghimatium bilineatum. The sequence continues at coordinate 27,014,781 of CM067304.1, read as the reverse complement.
TGATATTCAGTTGAAGCGGAAATATTAAACCACTAAGGGTTCTTATGCTGACAGTCAGAGTACCATAACAAAATGAGTACCATATCCTCAGGGAAAATATTAGCTGTGGGCGTGATGCTGATCACATCATCCCTATGTATGTCGTTGGTCAGAGAAAAATACGCACCAATGGAGAGGTAATGAGATTGAGAACCCCAGGAATTGCGAGCGATTAGCAATTGGACTATGTGCAGTGGGGTGGTTTTTCTGAGCTTTCTTTCATACCCAGAAGACTTTAGCTTTCGACTTAGTGCAATGCCTATTGAAGGAGCCTTCTACGCAGAGAGGCGTCTATAATTGTATAGATGACATGCTACAAAGCTCTCATAAGAGAGCCTCAATATAACAGCATTTCATTGGTAGGTGGTAATAAAATCACAGGAAATAATGTCACAATTTTGGTTATGAAAAAATTCAAAGGTTAAAAAAAATGTCACAATTTTTTATAGGAAAAACATCACTGGACTTATAGCTGACATCGCCCGCTCTTCTTTGGTAGTAAAATTGATAATAAAACAAGTCTACCGCTAAAACTATTTAGAAATATCTGATTTCGCATTTGACAAGACGCTACAATAACACTAACATTGTAGTATCTTTTTTTCTAAATCCTCGATGGCTTTTTCTCATATTTTTGTGTGGGTTTTTTTTTGGTCACCTGTGATTTTTCTGGATATAACTTTATTACATTTCTTCACAACACAATAGGTTATGTTTATCTAATTCTTTCCTCCGAGTATATTTTTGAGCTTACTCTTTGCCTGGCTTGGTCTCCAAATCAATCTACAGCAGTGTATCAAATTTGTTGTGTGTTTGTCAAGACCAACAGATAACGTGTCAGTAATCTTTGATTCCTATGTTCTATTTACCATTTCAATCAATCAATCAATAAACCCGTAACCCTTCAGGGTCGTAGGGGTACCACATTGAATGCCTCAGCACACAGAGTCCTACAACGAATTCTATTTCAGCGATGCGGATCAGTGTAGAAATATCTTGCCCTGTCCATTCCTTGTCTGTCCGTGCCTTTATTTGTCATCTGCTTCTTCTACACTAGAGAGTTCCCTGCAGTATTGTTTTTGACAAGGAATCGTGCCTGCATACATGTCCGAACCATGCTAGTTTTCGTCGTTTCACTATTGAAAGCAATGGCTCCTGAACACATCTCTACTTTATTTCTTACGTACATATTGGTCTTATGTTCCCTATAGGAAATTCGTCTGTAGCATTATACTCGAAAGCCTGTACTCTTTTCTCCATGTCCGCAGTGAGTGTCCAACTCTCACAACGATACAACACAACAGAAAGCACCAGCGACTTATACAGTTTGATTTTCAGTCCATTTACCATTTACAAGTCTCCAAAGATAGGTCCACCTTACACACTCTAGAGCTGCACTATTTAAAGTGGCATTTGGACAAGAGAGACAAATGTCACTTTGCAACCTACAACAGATCAATACATAAAGCTTTCTTCTGTGTTCATTCTCAAACTCCTGCAGATTAGAAGAACCTGAAGAATTTACTGAGTTGTGTCATAGTTTACAGCTTTGCTGCGATATGTGAGCGAGAATTCAGTTCGAGTCATCTGATTTCAATATGGCTTTTGGATCACTTTTACCGTATACGGGATGGGACTGTCAACTTCATCCTATAACTTCCTTGGTCGCCTCTTACGACATGCATGGATGGTAAAGTGTTGTTACTTTTTCTCCGCTTTCTGGATCACGAAAAATAAGATATAGCTGCTGACTCATCAGAATAAGGTAGTACACATCATGAGAATAGGAATGGAGAACATTGTGACTTCAGACAAATTACACAAGACAATGGTCAGACATGAACCCAGTGTCACTTGGCGTGAGCTATAAGGAATAATTTACTACATGAGACACAAGACTATGTCATGTGACGTATTCTCTCCAGAACGTTATCTTCCCAATGAACTCCTTGAACCCTTCTGTCTTGGGCCATACGCTTGCATTTTCCGAGGACGTATTTATGTTATCTTTAATGTTATCAGTCCATCGTCTTATTTGTCCTTTCTCCTTGGTGTTCTTCCCTCCATTATTTGTCTTTCTAAACAGTTGTGTCTCTTTATATTACTAAACAAGTGTAGTTTTCTTTTTGCTATGTTGTTTAGTAACCAACAGTCTGGCATCTTCAATGTGTTTATAATATATTCATTTCTCTTTTTCATGATCTAAGCATCTTTCTATAGCATTTCATTTTACAGACATTGATCTTGTTTTATTTTGGGTCCATGTTTCCTAGTTGTAAGTTGCAACCGGAAAAAATAAAAGTTCTTAGCATTAGCAGTTTCGTTTCTATATTGTTTTTCAAACTTATTATCTTACTATACGCCGTTGCCAAACTCTTCCTTACAGTCGCCTGCACATATGTGATGTTTGATCCTAAGTACTCGAACACACACCCTATCTTGGTATTGCCTATTCTGATTTCTGGTGTTGTTATATCTGTTTACATTATTTTTTTTTGCACGTTTAAATATAAGTTATGTGATTCATTGTATTTCTTTGTGTCCATGATTAGTTGTTCCAATCCCTATAAATCATTAGACTATACAGACATAAAAGCCAACACCATACAGCAAAGACTAGAAGAAATGATTATCAGTACATGAGATAGAAGGCTGTTGACAGACATGAACTAATATCACACATGGATTATAGAAATTAATTGAGAGTACAAGAACCTTAACTGGAATCTGACTTAAGGAACTATTGTCCTACATTCCCACACCACCTGCTCTTATTCTTCTTCTTTCGTTCACTTGACACATGTCTCTATCTGTAATTCTGTCTCCTTAATAAAACTCACTGTCTTTTGTAGTTCATAGTGTCCCATAGAGTTTTCATTTCAGTGTTGTTTCCTCTGGCCAATATGTCTGCCTCAGCGTTTCATGCTCAGAACACTCATGAAGTATATGTTTGGCACTCTGTGCTGCCTGTCCACATGTACACATGGCCCCGTGTTGCTAATCTTGAACTTTGTATACATGTGACTGCGGAGTCGGTTGTGTCCTGTTCTGAGACGTAGAATTATAACTTGTTCTGGTCTGTTCATAATATGATAGTCATCTTGTGTTGGTGTTTGTGGCTTTCTTATTGACTTGATCATCTGTTTTTTCTGATGGTAGGTGATTGGTATTTTGGTTGGTCTTCGGCAGCACCTTCCTTAGCCAGTTGGTCTGCTTTTTCATTTCCTGGTATTCCACAGTGAGAGGGTATCCACTGCATGGTTACCCTATACTGGTAAGACAATTCATTAAGTCGTTTTTGCAAGTCTGTTAGTTTTCCAGACTGGAGAGCTTGAAGCACTGACCTTGCATCTGTCAGGAATACCACAGGCTGTAGGCCAGAGTTGGAGTTCAGCAGTTTTTTAGCTACCACACTAATTGCCTGGATTTCTGCATCATAATTATTGCAGAATTTTCCTGGTGGTGTTCTCATGGTATCTCTAGGCTTGTGTGGATATTCTATATATACACCTGCACCTCCATTCCTCACGGCATTCTGTACTGACCCATATATCTTGTGGATATTCCTCATCCAGGAAACTGAGGGTGACTGTCCTTTGCTGCACACTGTTCTGTTCGTCCTCGCTTAGTATTCCTTTCACATGGATCTGAATGTATATTGGCATTCCATGCCTTTCACTCCACGGGGTTTGTTCTGGTACAGGCCTTAAGGGGCTGTCAACTTCAGGTAGGTCTGTAAGTTGTCTGCGGAGTCGTTTAACTTGATGGATAAAGCTGCTTCTTTTCAGTCGCCCCATTGCTAGATTTTGGAATCTTTCCTTCATTGGATGACTTGGCTTACACTGAAACTTTTCTGCCTGAATTAGTACTTTTGTGTATCTGCGTTCGCCAAATATTGCATTCTTCCCATTTTCTGCATCTCTGCTATGGGTGTTGATTTCATTGCTCCAAACATTATTCTAAGTGCCTGGTTTTGCACTTTATCTAGATCTTGTAATGTGGTGTTTTTAATGCAGAACACCATGCAGCTGAACCATATTCCAGGTGTGGTCTTATGCCTTGCTGGTAAACTTTACTGAGTATATTCCCACTGGCTCCCCATGTGGTTCCACTTATAGTTTTCCCAGGATAGCTAACTTCCTCCTGGCTTTTGTTGTTGCTTTGTTTATGTGCTGCTTCCACATCAGTTTGTCATCAAAAGTAACTCCGAGGTATGTGGGTTGTTTGTCTTCTTTCAAGAGTTCTCCATCTATTTTGATATTACCGGCTTTTTTTTTTGGTGAGAGGGTAAAAAGTGTAGTGCTGCACTTATCTGTTAATGCTGACGCACCATCTATTAGCCCATAAGGTTAGGGCATCAATAGCTCTTTATATTTGTTTAGTGGCCACTGTCGCATGTTCTTCCGTGCACCATATCACCAGGTCGTCAGCATACATTGCCACTTTGATCCCGTGTGGTAGTTCAGCAACTAGGTCATTGATGTAAACCAAGAAAAGTGTGGGTGACAGGACTCCTCCCTGGGGGACTCCGTGACGCAGTAGAACTTTCTTGCTCTTGCGACAATCTAATTGTACCCTGGCTCTTCTATTATGTAGGTATGCTTTTACCCATTTGTACATTCTTGAGCTAACCCTGCAATTTCTTTAGGAGCCCTTCTTTCCAGACCTTATCAAATGCTTTTCTGAGGTCTATCCATGCTGCTAGTACCAGTTTCTTATCTTGGAAGGCATCCTCAATCTCTTGGGATAGGTAAGTTGCCTGATCTTCAGTAGAGTAGCACTGTCTGAAACCTGCTTGCTGTGATACCAGAAGGTTTTAACTTTCAAGGTACCACTGCATCCTAAGATTGATAATGCGTTCCATTATTTTGCATAGACAGCTTGTGAGGCTGATGGGCCTGTAGTTGGAGACTGTGTTGCCATCTTTTCCTGATTTGAGGAGTGGTATCATTATTGCTTCTCTCCACGCCTGTGGTACATTACCAGTGGACCAGCTTGTGTTAAAGATCTGCAGCAGCTTTGCTCTTGCTGCAATTCCCAGGTTTCTAATCATTTCATTGGACACTCCATCAGCTCCAGGGGACTTTTTCATTTTCAATTTGGATATTGCATGCTCCAGTTCTCTCATTGTGATTGGTGCCTCCATGACTTCATGTATAGGTTCTCCTTGTCCAATGTTTTGCTGGTTCTCTCGAACCTCCTGTTGTTTGTCTGGGCTGACTTTGATGTCTTCTGCAAAGGAATCTGCAAAATAATCAGCTGCATGTTTACCTGTTATAATGTCTCTATTTTTATAAAGTGTGATCCTGGTATTTCTCCCTGTACCTTCATCATTTAGTTGTTTTACAAGTTTCCATAATTTCCTAGTATCTCTTTTTAGGTTCAGCGACTCTGTTTTTTCTTTCCAGCTGCTCCGTCTGGCTTGTAACTTGGCTCTTTGAAATTTAGCATTTGTTTGCTGATATTTGTTGTGATGTTCTTGGCTAGGTCTGTTCTCGGCCTGCTGTCTAGATGTTTCCATCTCATTTTGCAGCTTTTCCAGTTCATTATTCCAGTAGGGTTTGTAGTTCTTGCGTGCCCCCCTGGGTATGGTTTTACTAGCAGCATGTAGTATACATCTATTAAATTCACTCACTGCTCTATTGATGTCTTTGTCCAAGTTCATGTCCTTAGCCAGAACACTAGTTAAATGCTGGTACATTTTCCAGTCTGCCCTCTTATAGTTCCACCTAGTGAGCTTGCTGCTGTCCTTGGTAAATTCATTGTGGATTTCCAGAAATACTGGTCTGTGGTCACTACCCCCAAGCTGCTTTCCAACGACACGTGTGATGTTCCATTCCAGGCCTGGTGAGTGGAATGCCAGATCTGGTGTGCCATGCTCTCGAGTAGAAGGTTGGTGAGTCAGCTGGCTAGTTAATAAGGATGAGATTATTTTCATCCTGTCAGCTCTCAAGTTCCTCACCTCTCTTGTCGATATGATCGTAGCCCCAGCTCTTGGAGTCACCACACACACACCATAAGTCTCTCTTTATCTGGAATTGTGTCTAGTGCCAATGGTTTATCATTTGGGCAGTAGTAGTTCAGAAGATGGAATTCTGCACTGTCTGTTTTTAGGTGGAGCATCTGGTATTCTGCCCCTTCCATATATACTTCCAGCTGACATGCGCTAATATTGTTTTTAACAAGTGTCAGAATTCCACCCTTTCGCCTGTCCTTTCGGTCAGATCGGTAGCACTGGTAGCCTCTGATTTTGAAGGCTATGTCGCTGCTGATGTGTTTCTTGGATACAGCATATATTAACTTGTTCTTCACTGAGGACATTTTCAAGTTCCAATTTTTTGCTGTATCCATCTCTTTTACTGTTTGACACCCTCAGCATTCCAGTGCATTATTTTTATTGGTCGTTTGTTTGTTTGGCCAGTAGCTCTATTCCCTTTCCTCCTGGCTTCTCGAGGCAATTGAGAAGGACTTTCAGTAACTGAGGTTGGGCCCTTTCGAGGTATAGGGCCCGGCACCGTCCCTGCCTGAACGTCCGCCACAGGGCAGGCACCATAACTGTTATTAGATGCAGACATGTTTTGTGCGTGGCATCCTGATTATCTGTGCGCCTTTTGGCTGGATGCCTCCGTCTTCAGCACTCTGCTTACTTGGGCAGAACTATGGTCCTGCTCGAATGGGACTGCCCGACCAGTCTTATTCCAGCCCCTGATGGCTGAACTACGCCCCATCACCACTGCAAGGTGCTGGCCTTGATGGGGACACCACCTGCTCAAAAACGAAATTCCTATGGGATGCTCAGAGTGTACTGACGTGGTTCAAATAAATCACTAATCCTTGAATGGAATCTAAACAAATGCAATTTCTGATTGTCTTTGAGCCAGATAAATGAAATGCTTGTCGGGCACAAAAACATGATTGCAATGTTAATTAAGCACAACTGTAGCTTGTTCAAACGATTAAAAATTATGGGGGTAAAAAATAATTAGTCGTTGGATCATCGTCACTGCACTCCGGACATGTCCATAGGTGCTCAGATCTCTCCTTGAATGTATCCACCATTATGCAGTTCATTGACCATGATTCTTTCTCACCCACGACACCGCTCCTTTCTAGCGACACCATATTTCAAACCAAACTCCCTTATTCTAGTCATAGAACAAGAGCCATCATCACTTATACTGTAATTTGTTCGTGTTTTTTGGTGGGGTATTCAAAATGTCTGCCCGATCCATCGCTCCGCCAAGCCGTAGAAGTGTGCGCTGCCAACCTATCTGCTCTCTCATTATCCCTGACTCCCGGTACAAAAATAAAAGTCACTTTATGCACACAGGAATTCTTCACTGCAACAAGCTCCTGAATTTACCCCCCCCCCCCCCCCCCCGAACTTTCACAATCATGCTCATCAAGTCACTGTGTATAGGAATGCTCGCATCCCGTCTGCAAGCACACCCATTTCAAAGTTTTGGTTACTGTCAAAAAATAAACAAGCAAATTAGCTGAATGTGTTGTGAATGAATTAGCTGAATATGAAAGGGGGAGTAACGAATAGCACCACTATTTACCTTCCATATTGTGAATGAGGTTTTGGCGTGGAGTTAGCTATCCCATCCAATAAAGAGTCATAGTGACACAGAGAAGCCATGCTATATTCGGATGTGTCAGGTCGAAAGACCCAGAATCACAGCAGATCTGTAAACCATGATACAACGTATTCAGTTCTCTGGACTACATCCTGCTAACATGCAGGAGTTTGTGAGAATGAATAAAGAAGGACTTCAAGAACATCCGTGCTAGCAAGCACTTCTTTTCTGCATGACGAGAGCACCAAATTTCATTAAAAATCACCTTGGTGCAGAGGTGAGGAGTTCCTGGATAGAAGATCAAAAGTGCGAACAACATGCTGAGATAATGATAATGTACAAAGAGAATTGATCAAAACTCAACAAGACATATTTTATTTCATGATAGCTTCACTAAGCTGCCAGGACAAATCATTAAAGTTAATCAACTTTGGAACATTCGCACTTGCACCCACATAAGAATAAATAATGTTTATTAATTGACACAGTCAGTATCATTCATCGCGGAACATTCCGTCACAATATAATGACAGATCACTATCATTCTTCTTCTTCTTCAGCGTTCATTCACAAACTCCCGCTGGATCTCCCTTACAGCAGGATCACGGCCCTACTAGATTTCAAGCAGGATGTATTCCAGAGAATGGAAATGCGTTGCGCTACCGTTTTATTTGCGCCAATGGCCCAACACATCTGTCTTCTGCTAGACTATCATTCATCGCTGAACATTCTGTCCCAATATAATGACAGGTTACTGTCATTAATCGCTGAACATTCCGTCACAATACACTGGCTGACAGAACTGCCTAAACCAAAACATATATACACAAATTACAAGTATGTCTTTTGATCATTGAATACATTACACAGGGAAACATGACAATTTCTATAGCGATCTTCATTTATAAGTTTCTCTATACACAGATCTCTAACTCTATGCTATTACACATCTCTAGACCTATACTATGACAACAAAGCCTCTTATGTACATCACTAATCACTACACATAACAGCACAAATCTCTAGATCACTACACAATGTAAGTTACTATCCCATATCTAGTGCCTATCATATATATTGCCTGTATACGGAATGTGAACGAACTTGCATATTATGCACAGGTTCATTTCAAGTGTGTAATAGTGCGCACATTTGCTGCGTGATCAATATCATTTGAGACCTTGTAGCTAGAAACACAAAATGGCAAATTTTAGCAGAAATTACATTATGCCACAAATGTGCATCAGAGAAGGGAGTATTCTAGTGTTTAGGAGAGGGGGTAGGTTTAGAACTACTTCTAACCATAGCACAGCACTCATACCCCCCCCCCTTCCTAAATGCTATACATCTGTGCCTAAAAGGGAGACTGAAACTGATTATGCAACAATTTAATGCTGTGGATGAGCAGAGAAAGGGATTATCCCAGAGTAGGGAACTAATTCTAACCTTAACACACACACCCCTAAACGCTATACATCTGTGTCTCAAGGGAGATAGAAGTTGTGTTGCTTCCTTATCAGTCGAAAGCATCAATATGGCAGCCATTTAGTCTAATGAAAAATGAAATGGCTGAGTGATGTCACAAACTACTAACAAAATTATGATCTGACAATTATATAAAAACTGTGAGCACTGGTAGGCACTTGGTATGGGATAGAACCCATTACAACAGCACAAATCTCTAGATCGCCATTTACTATGAGAGCGTAAGACCACTCTACAACTGCTGTGTTTGTTCTCAATTTTGTAGTCCAGAGAATATAATTAGTTGCCTTTTACAACATGCATGAAAGGTAAACAGCATTGCTACTGTTTGCCACTTTTTGGGCCCCATCATACTCTACAACTGATCTACTATACACACACAATAACTCTACACACACAGGACAACTATATTACTGATATATTTTTTTTTTTTCGTCCATCACAAGTGATGATGACCATTTTTCTATATCCACTTTTGAAAATTCAGTTACAATTATGATCATGCATACTAGTTTGTAGACGGCTAATGAGTCTTATTCGAGCTGTAAATGTTCTTGGACAGTTCGGACATGGAATGACCATTCAATCAACTGATCTACTCTACACACACAAGACAACTGATCTATTCTCCACACAAGACAACTACAGCGGAATCCCTCTATAGCATATTCTATTATAATACATTTCCCTATATAACATTTTTCAAAATCCTCAATCATATTTCTGCTATATTATTTGTACTGTATATAGCAAATTTCTGTTATAGTCCGTTCAGATTCGTTTGCCGAGATGTTAAATTATTTTTATCAAAAACGTATTGTTCATTTGGATTGATCATTTGAAGTTAGGTTTAGAATAATAATGTCGCTATAGAAATATTTTTTTATCAAAGAAATGTGATCCAGTATCAAAGATACTTTATTTAACCTATATTAAAAAAAAGTTAATCTAAATTATAAACAACCGCTGGATTATGTAGATGCTTACATCTCACAGCTGATTATTAAATATAAAGGCATGACCCTCACGGTAGAATGTGCACCGTTCTAAAAGTAGTTGTTTCCACTGTACATTTGTATAAAGCAATGTTACATATGGAAATTCCCGTTTAGCACCAAATATTATTTTTCCTGAACTTAGAATTATGTGAAATCAAAAACGGCTATTTACTCGATTTCAAGTCACAAGTCAGAGGCACGTCTCAATATTTACAGAAAGTTGGCGGCACTAAGCATATTACCTTCTGCAAGTCTATGTGAGAATGAATCTGAAAGCGAAATATTTTACTGAGCATAACATTGCTATAAAGATTTATCAATACTTCTGCAGAGAGCGTAAAAAGGGACATCTTTATTGTTCTTTATCAAATCCTGAGAAGAGAACAATGCATATTTTAGGTTTGTGTAAACGTTCATTTGATCGAATAGTGGAAGCAAGCGGATATTTATTGCCAACAAATTCACGAAAGCAAGGAAGGAAAGAAAAGATAGACAGTTTCGATAAGGACCTAGTAAAAAGAGAAATATGTAGAATGTTTGATAAAAACGAAGAAGTGACACTTAGAAAGTTGAAGATTTGGCTGAAAACTAATAACGACATTGAAATATCAAAAACTTTATTATGGAAAACTGTAAGAAATGCAGGCTTCACCTTTAGAAAGTATGCTGGTGGAAAAAACATTATTTGTGAAAAGCCACATCTGGTAGCTCTTAGAAGCAAGTATTTACGTGAAGTGAAGGGAATGCGCGAGAATGGTTATGATATTGTGTATTTAGATGAAACTTGGATCAACGCTCATCATACAAATGAAAAGGAATGGCAGTTAGCAGATGGAAGTATTAAAATATCAGTACCAAGTAGTAAAGGGCAACGTTTGATAGTTGCACATGCAGGTAGCAGACATAATGGGTTGTTGCAGAATGCTCATCTAATTTTCATTTCAAAATCCATTGACAATAGAGACTACCACTCCGAAATGAATGGGCACATATTCGAAGACTGGATCGAAAAAAGTATTCTTCCAATATTAGATAGACCTTCTTGTCTGATAATGGACAATGCTTCATACCATAACGTAGAAGATAGAATCCCAACATCATCAAGTACAAAAGATGCAATCAAAACGTGGCTCATAAAAGAACACATACCAGTTACCGACAGGTACTTGAAACCCGAATTGCTTAACCTTGTAAAACAGACACAACGAACAAAGATATTTAAAATAGACAAGTTAATTGAAGAACATGGTCATAGATGTTTGAGACTACCTCCATATCATGCACACTTAAATCCTATAGAGCTGATTTGGGCAAAAGTTAAAGGACACATAGCATCTACAAATACAACTTTCAAATTATGTGATATTGAGACACTTACAAATCAGGCTCTATCAAATATACATAAAGACTACTGGGTGAAATGTGAGGATCATGTGTTACGCCAAGAAGAGGAATATTGGAAAAAGGAAGGTTTGTTGTTTGTTCAGCCGAAAACAGTAATCGACCTATTTGACTCGTCTGATTATGAATGATCATTACTCTGATTAAGTCTACACTAAAAAAAGTTTGATTTGCAAAATTTACAAGTTGATTTGTAAAACATTTCATTGCTCAATACCACCCAAGCAATTCAAAAAAATGTTATAAGCAAACCATCAACCATTACTTATAAAAATTAGCCCGCTTGATTCAATACAGAAGTTCAGATATCTTGGATCAACTATTACAGACAAAATTTCCTTACATGAAGAAGTATATGTACTTATTTCAAAGGCAGCGACAACATTTGTGAAACTCACACCAAGAGCATGGAACAATATCAAATTGACTCTACGAACAAAAGATATATTTTAAATTTTTTTTACACCAGCCACCATGTAAAATTTTGTGGACACGCCTATGGGTCATCATTGCACTAGATTACTGTAAAATATTTTGTTTATGGTCGAAATAATATTTACATGGGCAAACATCAAAAGAATTCGCCGCTTTCAAATAACCGTTACAGCTAGACATCAAGTAACACATATGTTTTCGCGACATGGACATTTTAACAACGTATGCCAAAATTCATGTGAAATCATCAAGAACTTTTTGAATTATAAATCATAACATCTCGGCAAACGATTCTGAACGGACTATAGTACATAGATAAGATACATATTGTGTCGGCCCGGAACAAATTGTTATAACAGGATTCCACTGTATATAGCTAATCTACTTTACACACAAGTCAACTCTATATCTGATCTACTCTACATACAAGACTTAACAACTATATATAGATGATCTATACACACAAGTCAACTCCACAAATTATCTATTCTACACACACAAGACACATCTATAGCTGATCTACTGTACACACAAGGCAAATCTATAACAGATCTACTCTATACACACAAGGCAACTCTATAACAGATCTACTCTATACACACAAGGCAACTCTATAACAGATCTACTCTATACACACAAGGCAACTCTAAACGCAAAATGCAACTGATCTACTCTACACACACACACAAGGCAACTCTAAAGAACTGATCTACTCTACACGCACAAGGCAACTGATCTACTGTACATGCACACAAGGCAACTCTAAAAAACTGGTTTACTCTACATAAACAAGTCAACTCCAAAGAACTGACTAACTGGCTTGTCTCATTGATACACATAACAGTTGATCTTGCACACATTAAAAATCTGCATAAATGTACCAATACATCTGAATAGTGAGCTTTACATAGATATTTATTAACTGGCATAAGCACAACCAGACAGAAAAGATGACCATTAGATAGCAAGCAATAAATATTTACATACTTCCATCATATATAAAGGCCTAAGGACAATGGGTACCAGATCTGGGTAAACAAAGGCGACAGGTTGGATGTTGACCACATCATCCTAAGATACCTTGTCAATCATGAAAAATATGGGCATAGCACAACATTCATCAATACACCTCAATGACTAATAATATCTACAATTTTCATACCAACACTTTACCAGTGTCAAACACGGTCTTTAACAAGCTCGCGGCAGAGAAAAATCATCATATATGAGATGAAGTGTTTAAGAAAAGCAGCTATGGTCATCAAACAGGATAGGGTAAGAAACAAGGATATTAGAAAAAGAGTATGAATAATGTCTCATTTTGAATATATAGCACATCAGCAGATAAAGTGGTTTAGTCACCTTGTGAGAATGGACCCAAGCCAAATACCACTGAGAGCTTATAACAAATGACCATCTGGATAAAGCCAAAGGAAGACTGAGAAAGAGATGGATTAATAACATCATGACCACCCTCCAGACTCAGGCGTCACATCTGGGTCTTGAACAGAAACATACAACTCCCACCCCTACGCTTAACAGCAAATGTGGATGCTATCAACAAGGTTCTACCTGGGGATAGACAATACACCTCAATGACATGTAAAAACTATATAAAACCATCTTTCTAAATCCTAGATGAATAATAATGAACTAATAAATCCAAAATTCATGATTTGTTTTGTGAATATCATGAAAGTAATATGGGTTATGAACTGCGAGAAAGATCAATGGGGGGAGAGACATAGAAATTTCCAGATGGTTTGTCACTGTGGCAGGAGAGAATGTCACCAACTGAACATATTAACAACACAAGAGATATAGAGCTGTGTAGAAACAGAAAGATAGCCTATACCACCAGACATGGCACTTGATTGATTGATATGGGTTATATTTTAAAATGAACTATCACTATAGTGATGCCATGGTTGGGCAAATTAACTATCATAATTAGTGCAACACTCAACCATATCATGTCAGGACTTGAAAGAAGAGCCAAGATTAGCAACGTTGTTACTTGCCATGCATGTTGTATGAGGCGACTAAGGAAGTTTGATAGGCGACTATCTCAGAGTGTCAAAGTGATCCAACAGTCGGGTGTAACCGGCTGAAAAGCACAATTATCACAGCTATGCTGTAAACCCTGATACAACACATTGTTCTATGTATTCAATTCTGCTAATCTGCAGCTGTTTGAGAATGACATCAGAAGAGCAAGTGCAACACTAGTTAATGAGGATATATGTATTTAACTTACTCATAAAAGTATAACATGGCTGTGGAATACTTTTATATAAGAAGAAAAGAATTAACATGAAACTTATCGGACATGTAAATCTACTCTGTGATTTCTTTAGTGCTCATAAAAATTCCTTATGAGAAAGAAATATATTATACAGCTGGTTCAAATGACATTCCGGGGATAAACAGTAAAGCTGATTGAAATGACATTCCCAGGATAAACAGTACAGTTGGTTGAAATGATATTCTCAGAATAACCCTTTCAGTCCTGGCAGATCATGAAAAACTCAGGGTTTAATTCACAGGGCAAGGAGAACAGCTATGCAAAAATATGAAGTGACTAAAAGAAAATAAATTAAAATACACAATGTGCAATCAATTTACAGATAAATGAAAGAAGTACTGATCTGTGAACATATCTTTGTGAATGTCATGCAAGACAGGTTTACTTGTCATGTAATAAGCGAGAGGACATAATGAGGCACCAGTTTCATATACTTGTGTCAAAATGCTTGCTGAGAAATGTTCACATAAAAGATTTCCCTTACACAGCATGACATGATATCCTAGTCTTCATATGTTTGATTATCCAGCACACACCTAATATTTAGAGATAACTAGACTGAGATTCGCTGAACACAAAATATTTATTCTCTGGGTTTTGTTTTACAAATAGGCCTAATGTTTGAATTCGAGTCTGCCTGTAAAAGATACATAGCTTTTCATATCTTGTTCCTGCATCAATAGTTCTCTGGCCTTAAAAATGACATCTAGTCCTTGTGTCATGAATTTGGAGTTATTGAGATGAGGACAGGCAAAAACAACATTCAGAAAAATATATTATGTAATACAACATTGTTAGAGGTGAAGAAGAGAGTTTCACAGTGCTATATAACTCCTCTACTAACACGGATGCAAGTCTTGGACAATAAGCAAACAAGAAAGTGGGAAATTAGAGACAGTAGAGATGTGGTTCTATAGAAGAATGTTGAGAATACCATGGACTGACAGAAAATATATGTATTTTAAAGAGTCAAATGTGAGACGGAGCTTAATCAATAATATAAGAAAAAGACAATCATCATTTTTTTAGGCCATGTAATGAATGCAACAAGGAGGTTTGGAAAACAGTCACAACAGGCAAGAATGAAGGCAACAGAGGGCGACAACGTGAGAAAATATTAGATAATTTAACAACCTGGCATGGCAGGGAAAGAACGAACCTAATCCATTGATAAACTGCTATTTAAACCATTACTGCTAGTCATGTTAGGGCTAAATTTAGCTTGTCTAGTCAAATATAAACAGTAAAGAGAGATAGTTTAAACCAATATACTGTAACTGGCCGCTCTGCGAATGAATTGATAGTCGGTGGTTTGCGATAAACAGTGATGCCAGTTGAAAAGACATTTTTAGGATAGGTTGACTTGTCTTAAACGGAGATGATTGAAGCATATTTTCTAAAGCAGTGGGTTTCATATACCACCCCACTTCCACCAAAGACCTTGAAGAAAAAATGAGGGCCACAAAATGGTAGCATTTTGAAATTATTTTGATGATATATAATAAAAAACCTTGAAGAAATTTGACATACTTTTATGGTGGTGGGGGCACCTATGAGCGACAAATGGCTGCAAAACACTTGAGGAAATTGCTGTTTAACTCTATGATGTCCACTGAGCCACTAATATCTACATTTTGGAGACCCACTATGCCGAAAAGCTACTCCAATCTACATTTTAATATGAATTTACTATCGTGTTTGGCATAGCAGGAAAACCGTACGGAGACGAGCTAATTATTGCTCTATCAGCACAAACGAATTGGGATCCCTTATCCAGCTACAGAACCCAGCATTCATTCCCTGCACACGAGCTTCTAAAATCTGTTTTTATGGCAACAATTAAAAATAAATAGGACACACATAACAAAAATAAAGTGACATTTTTCCTGGCACTGCCTAGTGTCCTCTGATTACACTCAACTGCTTGTTAACTTTGATGATGTACAGACAATGACATACATCAAATCTCACAAAATAGCTATTAAATCTGTTTGAGGCCTACAATGATGAAGTCTTCAAAAAACATATGCGAGGGGGGAATAAAGTATTTAAATATAAAACACACCTACAAAACAAAGAACATGTAAATGATTTTTTTTCTGGAACATAAAAGTGTCATTCTACGGTTTAATACACACAACTAGACTGAAATATTTACAAGCATTATCCTAGGATGAGGAAATGAAACCTAAAACCGAATGATGTGGCAGGGCATCTGTTCTAGGTTGAAAGCCCCGATATGCGAACAGATAAGAGCACAGTAATGCTGATCCAGCAGCTTCTGCTGCTTGCCTTGTTCCAAATGTATTGGTATTATCCTTCCTTTAGAGTTAAGGTAAGTAGAGAGAAGAATCATGTTTCATGGGTAATACATGGTCTCTATATTTCAGTCTGGGCATTGTGCTATGGTGAGAGGTATACCCTCTCCCTGATCTTAATTAGTTTCAGAATCAAATCAGGAGATGGTTTCCGATGACTGGTCACAGATAACTAGGACGATGGAAGAATACAGAAGGATCTACTTTATTGAGAATTAGTATGGGAAAAGATCGCAGGGCGAACCTCCACTTTGTTAGAAAGACATATCCATATGAAAATCAAGAGATTCTCTACATAGCAAATGCAGCTCACAATTTTATCTCCATGTATCCAATACAATGGATCATTGGACATATTGATCTAGCATGAAATGAAACAGCAAGCAAACTTGCATAAAAGAGGAGCCTCAAAAAAAAACCAAAAGCAAACACCTTGTACTTATTAACTTATCCGATCCCCAGGGTTGCGAGCTTTCACTCTTTTTTCCCTGTGCCTGGTGGTGTTAAGTGCATGTCTTCTTCAGCTGTGTTGTGTCTGTATAAAGGATGTTGGAAAAGACCCTGTAATATGGGAACAGTCAGACTCTGAGAAACGACACCATGAAAATCTGACTGAACAGATGGGCTGACTGGTCAAAATGTATGTAGTGAAATAACATGGCCAAAGGACAACATAAACAAACTCTGCAGGAGAAACCCTCATCTTTCAATTTCGAATAGGACATGCAAGGATCAAAAACCACTTAAACTGTATCAAACCCAAGAAACTACCCACTTGTAGACACTGCTCTCATCTCAATGAAAAACACCTCCTTACTGATTGCCCTTAGCTTTCAACTGCCAGGAAAAAACTACTACAGCCACTCTTACCAGTCACTAATTTATTGTATTGTTCACACAAGTCAACTTCGGAAGACCCACATTTTATAAAGAATGGCATTGTGTTGACAGAGTAGCATTAGTCATCAGCATTTGGATATCGACAACAACAACATTGAGAGTTAGTAAGGGAAAAGAATGCAGGGTCAACCTCCACTTTGGCAGAAAGATGTATGGAAACATAATATGCATGATACAGAATCAGGAGACCATGGATCATGGACAGGGGATGAGTTTCATGAACTGTTTCAGAATTAAGACAGTGATTCTTTTGAAGGATTTTCTTGTATTGTTAAGTTTTTCCTTATTATTGGTAGACACCTATCTGACTATCCTGTGCTGCAGTTTTTGTTTTTCTACTGTTATTTAAACATTTTTTGCTGTGCTCGTATATGAGCTTATATTTGGAAATATATTGTAAATGGCAATTTTGTTACACAAATACAAATTCAGTTATTACCACACTCTCCTATCCATTTAATTTTTGATTATTAATACACAATCTTATGTCCATTGTCTATATTTGTTACCACTGCATATTTACATTTGCAGGATTTATATATTTACTCTTCACACATGCAGTTGCATCTTTAGGTCTCACCAAAGGTCCACTAGACAAACCACCCATGCAAGAAAATACCTTAGTAGATAACATGCCATTATATTAAGGTTCTCATATGGAAGCTTTGTAGCATGTCATCTATACAATTATAGACCCCCCCCCCCCTCTGCGTAGAAGGCTCCTTCAATAGGAATTGCACTACACTGAAAGCTGAAGTCTCCTGGGTATGAAAGAAAACTCAGAAAAACCACCCCACTGCACATAGGATGTAAGAGTTAATCACTCGCAACTCCTGGGTTTCTCAAACAAACATATTTTTCTAACCAGTGTACCGCAGCTTCCTGGTCTCCTTGTTGACTGTATTCTGACTAAACTTTTGAGTTACTCTTCTTGATTTTGAAAGAAATCTCTCAAACTCAATAAATAGCAGCTGGGTGAAACATTTGCAATTGGAGTGAAATACAAGACACAAATGTGAAACATCAGATAAGGAGATGAAACAACCAACAATGGAGTGAAATATAAGACACAAAGGTGAAACAGATAAGGAGATGAAACAACCAACAATGGAGTAAAACACAAGACACAAAGGTGAAACATCAGATAAGGAGATGAAACAACCAACAATGGAGTAAAACACAAGACACAAAGGTGAAACATAGGATAAGGAGATGAAACAACCAACAATGGAGTGAAATATAAGACACAAAGGTGAAACATCAGATAAGGAGATGAAACAACCAACAATGGAGTGAAATATAAGACACAAAGGTGAAACATCAGATAAGGAGATGAAACAATCAACAATGGAGTGAAATATAAGACACAAAGGTGAAACATCAGATAAGGAGATGAAACAACCAACAATGGAGTGAAATATAAGACACAAAGGTGAAACATCAGATAAGGAGATGAAACAACCAACAATGGAGTGAAATATAAGACACAAAGGTGAAACATCAGATAAGGAGATGAAACAACCAACAATGGAGTAAAACACAAGACACAAAGGTGAAACAGATAAGGAGATGAAACAACCAACAATGGAGTGAAATATAAGACACAAAGGTGAAACAGATAAGGAGATGAAACAATCAACAAGTGGAGTGTAATTCCTGACAAATGAGTGATATGAGCACCAAGGAAGTGAACCTTTATTGTTCAGCACAAGAAGTTGCTAAAAATAACATTCTGTTCCAATTGTTTCCATAAAGTTGAGTGTAAATTTTCACAAAAGGCTAACATTACTCACAAGATGTTTATTTATATAGATGGCCCAGTAACAAGAGAAACAAACAGGTGTGGATGGGGTTTCATCCCCTACCGAAATGGTAAGAAATTAGTGGAAAAATCTGAAGATTGGCGAGACAGACCTGTGCAACTGTGGACTGAGCCCAGAGACTGCAGAACACATTCTTCATGCCTGTCATCAACTCTACCAAAAAAAGAGGGAGAAAATATGGTCTACTGAGACAGCATTTTTTCCAGACTGGGGGGGGGGGGGGGGGGGGGGGGGGGGGGTTCCCCATGGATGACATGAAGCGAATCACACAAAACATAGAAGATATTGGCGCAGTAACCTGATATTTGACTGAATAACAATGAAGAAGTGGAAAAATCTGCTGCCTATTCCACATCGAGGATGAAAATGGAGATAGTAACAGCAGCTCTCACTTGACAGATGATGCAACTATCAACATGCACAGTAATTCTATCAGATTTCTAGAGTATACTCTGCAAGATAGAAAAGTGCATAAGAAAGAACTGGGGAAATTCCTTAACAATGAAAAAAGCAAGCATCACATGGATCTACTGAGAGTTAATGAAAAAGATGACACATTGAAATTGCACTATACCAGTGCAGTTATTAAAAAAAGAACAGAGCTAAATTAATTAGGGCAGTTGTGGATACACTACAAAACAATGAAGAAGATGCTGAAAAAGACAATGTACATGTACAAAGAATGACAAGTCCAGAGAAGATGGAAGAAATCCATCAGAAGAAAGATCAGAAGAACCCACAACCAACATCAAACTAGGACACAGGGTTTATCTACTCTTAAATGGCTGACAATTGCAAGCACAGCACAAATGGGCATGCCCCTTGTGCAGTGATGCTGGTTCCTAATAAAAAATCAAGAACTATGGTAAAAATATAAAGTCTTTTAGAATTCATGAACCAACTAAAAGATTACCTGTCAATTCATTCAACGAATAAAATTATAAATTATAAAATAGGAAGAGCTGTAATGTGTAATCACACTCAACTCTCATTTCTTAAAGATTAAAAATACTGTATATTAAAAAAAAAAACTATCCGGGACATACCTAAAAAAATATTGCTAAAAAGTGTGATATTTGCCAGGATATATTGCACCATATTTCTGTTAATATGCAAAAATGACCAAATTTGCCGAAGTATATAAATGCCAAAAATAAATGTGTGAGTAACATATGATGAATTAACTTTCAAAGCAAACAGTGTGACATTCATTTGCGTAATTAAAACTGCAATTGATACATGTCGCGTCTAATGACGTGACGGATATGTATGTTTGTAAACGTAACCATAAAAATGTAGCTAGTAATAATTAACGACGGTACAGAAGTGTTAGCTGCAAACTTCCAACTGAAACCAATCATGAAATTTTAGTTTTGTCTGCTTCGAGTTGTCGTTGTCGTTTTTGCTCTGGTGCAGGTAAAAATTCATCACTTCTCCGTTTGCTTCCGGAAGGTTTATTAGATAACCTGTGATTTTCTGGAAAGAAAGCTTTTTTCGCTGCCTTGCGTGCCCTTTGAAGGGTGACCCTAGTTTTCTGTAGAAAACCTTTACGTTTTTTACCAACTTTTCCTGTTATGCCAGCATCGAGCATGCTGTGGTGAATTGTGGTTAAATCGTCAGCCGAGAGCATGCTGTCTTCGGCAGAAAGAGCTGACAAATTGGTTAAATCGTCTGTTGTGAGAGTTGAAGCATTCAATGTTAAATCGGTGAGGTGGCTGACAGTCACATCTGGCAAATGATGACTCAAAGTGATGTCAGCCAGAACGGACGTTGACACCGATGTACTTTTGCTACCAACTACTTTTGGCCGGACACATTCTAATTTGCCAGCCGAAGTTGTTGATAACTTTCCACTCCCTGCTCCCTTGCGATGGTTTCCCAGATGGAACACTTGATCTATACTGAGCTTTGAAGCTTTCAAAAAATGTCCCCAACGTTTTGATCCAGTCTTCTGAACAGACAAGGTCTTGTTCAACTGCTTTAATGGTTCTGCCAGGGACTGTACACAAGATGCAGGCGGCAGACTATCGTCAACTATCATGCATGTATCTCTTCTTGGTCGCAGATTACAAATATTTTTTGAATCTGCTACCCCTGCTGACACCAATGAGGCATAAAAATGACCTCGAATATCACTACTGGATGTGCATGTATCAATAGTGTTATTTAGAGCTGACTTTGGATATTCAGACATCAGCTGGTTCATGTCGGGTGTTAGACCACTACATGACACAGACCGTGCTGCCTCTTTTTGGTTCTTTGGAGTCACAACACTATTCATACTCTTAGAAGTGTTCAGAGGTGTAACGTGTCTATTTGGGAACACAGTATCCTTGGAAATCTTCACAGTTTTCATTTGTACATCCTTAGATGAATCATGTGCTTGTGCAGATACTGCACTCACAAATTTCATGATGTTGTTACCTTTGAGGCTACTAAAATTCATGTTTGAGTGTGATTTTGTTGCCTCTGTTGTGATAGCTGAATTTACAACAGAAGTACGTGAGGCTACCATTAACGATGTCTCTGCAGTGCTGCCGGATACACCAGACGAAGGTTTTGAGAAATTCTGCAACTTTCTCCCGCTCTGCGCCAATTTCCTCTTAGCTCTTTTAGATATGTGGCCTCTTTTTGCCCCAGATAATTTAGCGGGGGCACTCTGAGGGGTTGGTGGGCGGTCATCGCTGCAAAAGGAAGACTCCGGTGAATGTATGCTTTCATCAGATGCCAAATTAAATGCTTTGTTTGTAACATCAGCGGAGCTTTGAAGAGAATCTTCTTTATCATTCTCATCATTTGATTCCTTGGCACCGGCGGAGCAAGGGGTAGATGGTGGAGGTTTCGGCAGCATTTTCTCATAATCTGAATCTGAGTCAGCTTCTTCCTCCAAACTATTCATCAAGATATCATTAACATGATCTGCTAGCTGGTTAATTTTGCCATGTTGGATCTGACCAGTCATACTCCTATGCCGAGGTATCTCAATCTCACCACAAACCCTCCTATTTTCTGTGAGCTTAGTGAATGACGGACCAGATATGTCAGATTTTTCACTGTGAAACATTGAAGAGGGATCATTTTTGTTTGCATAGTAACTACTATTTCTGATGCTAGTTGAATGAAGAGATTGATTTCTATCACCTTCAAGGTGGTGTCTCAAACTCCATCTAACTGGTGGCTTGGGTGGGATCTGAAAACTTTCAGTGAAACATTCGTCTCTCGATTCCTCAAACTCTGGTTTCTGGTTGGGTATCACAGGCTTCCTCTGCGGTAGCTGTGTCACATGTTCTCTTTCTAAGACTGGCTGAATGATGGAGTCATCATTCACTCGAATGTGACTGTCACTCAAGCTGCAATTTGCATTCTTGTTATGAGACTTGCCTCTGTGTTCAATTTCTGTAAGCAAACTGGGCACCTTAGTGAGTTGCCCCATCATTTCACCACCAGACATGAGAGACTGCCGTTTTCGTCTGAGAAGGGTTAACTTCGATGGACCCAATGGATCGATGAGCACTACCACACAAGAGGTATTGTCAGCTTTCAAGGATTTTGCCCTCCATTTATTGAGCGCTCGAGATACTAAATGTTCTGCTGGATTACTCCAAAAGGTTACAGCTACATTCTAGAAAGAAACAAGAAAATATTAATTTAAATTGTAAGATCTAACTTAACATATAAACAAAAGATATTGGTCATTTGAAAATTTTCAACAGTTGAATATTCATGCTTTTAGTTGTATTTCTGCAATAAAGACATCACGATTTAACAAGATCCATTCAGCTATCACCTATTCATCTCACAACTTGAGACAACACTTTTTCTTAATTTGATCACACTGCTTCTTAATATGCAGCGAAGATGGGGGTGTGGTCAAATTAGGAAAAAGTGTTGCCTCAACTTGTGATGCCTAACGGTGCCGGCTGAACAGACCTGGTTTAAATCCCATCTACTTTCTTCTGTTTTTCTTTTTATTTAACTATAACTCTTGAATACTTCCTATTTGTATTATTCAATAAAGATAGCAAAGAAATAAATAATACGGTGTGAATTAAAAGTCATACAAGTCTAGTATAATGATGATGAGGATATAGGCAAGATGGAGTGCACATCTGTCTCTACTCTTGTTCCCTATGACAGGCTGTTGAGTTTTACTTTCAGCTCTAAGATTGGCATCTTTATGATGGGAAGGTTTTTCTGAGTTATTGCAAGTTGAGATATCTAAAATAAGCAGCAGACAGAACAAGTAGAGATATGGGAAGAATGAAGAGATTACATGAACTGTTGGAATAATGACTGTGGTCAAATTAATTGAAATATAGCGACTGAAATTATTCGACAATTTAATGAGTATGAACCCTTATTGTCAAGCATCAAGGGCATATGACATAAAAATGGAAACAGCAAGAGGCAGACCTATTTTCTTCATGCCGACATGAATTAATTTTGTAGTGGATATGGATCATTGCCACAATGAAAGATAAGAGAACATTGCTTGCCGAAGGCCAATTGTGAAAATGCAACAGAGATAGACACAGCAGTCATTTATTGTTATGTTGCTGGATAACATTTATTGTTTAGTGTATAAAGAATCTACAAATAAACTATTGTTACAAGACAGTAGAAGTAATGGTCACATATATGGTATCACACATATATGGCCTATGCCAGTATAGACTGGCGTAGGCGATTATGGATATTCACAACTCTCCATTTCCATGATCTCTTATCAGTATTGTTGTTGACTTTTTGCTATTACTATGCCATGCATGCTGAAGTCAGATGTGTCAGGCCGAAAGGCGCAGATATCGCAGCAATGTTGTAAACCATGACACAATGCATTCCGCTCTCTGGACTACATCCTGCTAATCTGCAGGAGTTTGAGAACGAACGCAGAAGCTATGCCATGATGTCAGACTATACAATATCTTCTCACACTGTTATCCTCAATCTTTCTTGACTGTTTTAACCTCTTGGCTGAGGAGAGGTATACTTAAGGATATGATGAATGTTACCTCCATTTTGCAGACATCTTCGTTAGGAGCAATAGGTCATGTATTCCATATAATTTATCACTAAAAGCACCTCAAGGTGTTCAAACACTTTGGATAGTTCAAGCTGTCTAAAGATCATCTTCGCATAGAGATTTTGCAATTGAACACGCATGTTAGCATCATTTCTACTTAGGTGTGAACATAGATGAAAATCTTTTTGCAGCTGACCATCTTACCCAGACCTAGAAATATATTACTCATTGAATCAGAAATTTATAGACCATTGGAAGAAAGTTTTTCTGATAATTCTAGCAATAATTTATCTGATGAGGATGTGATTTAGAAAGTGCTAATTTACATTATGATACTAGTAGTGAGGATATTAGATTCATATTATATCTGCAGCACATGTGTTTCATGTTCGTTGTCAGGCACATGTGATACGGTAAGGTCATCATTTTCTTTTTCGGACAATGATAATGTAAAAATTCAAAACAATGATAATACAAACATTTTAAGAATGTTATATAAAGGAGAATTATGCTTATAAATTAATGAATTAAAGTATACAGTACAGTAATAATACACTCAAATTGTTGAAATTAAGAATGCGGTGGACAAATCGGCTTAGGGAAAAAAAATCAAGAACCTTTAAAATGTTTCAGCACTGCACTGCCAATTTGACCTATTCATTCCGGCACCCAGGGAATTAACTATGTTCTTCAGACCTCATTGTCTCATAACCTGAAATATAAGGATTGTCTCTTCCTGATGTTATTAAGTGAAAAAAATGTGAATATTGTCCCACGTCCATCCTCCTTAGTTTGCTTATTTACAACATGCATGACCGGCTGAAGTGTTACTAATGTTACTCTCATGTCAGGTCATGGCAAATCACAGGTGTAAAAGTGTATCATTACTGCTATATTTATTCTCAAACTCCTACAGCTCAGTGTTCATTTTTTTTCAATTTACTTTCTTTTCAATTTACACTTTAAAATCTGTGATGTACGGATTAATGATCTATAGCTTGGATGTAGATTGTAGATTGTTTCTTACAAACAAGAAGCTATGGTTATATACATACCGGGTCATTGATGATCTTCTGCTCAAACTGAGCCTCAAGGTCCATGACTATGTTGACAGTTTCCTCTGGAGTCAGCATGTTCCACAGACCATCTGATGCTAGAATAATGCAGTGGTGTTTGGTTGGCTCAAGCTGTATTACACTAACATCCGGGTCTGGTGACACTACATAGGTCTCCTTGTAATAATCATAGCTCCACAGATCTCCTGAAAAATAAACACTATTAAACATAGGCTATTGCAGTTTCACACTTTCGCTGCTATGAGCAACAAAACACACCGAGTACCAAATCTCTATCACTGCTATGGATAACATGTCATACATTACTGACCTTTTCTTTCATGGGGAATTATGCTGACCTGTCATTATTCTGTGCTGTACTTCCCAACTATCCAGCTATTAAAATTGATATTCTAATAATGGTGCACTCATTACTGTATTGATTAAACAGATATTTAAATACTGAATTTTCTGCTACGGTCATTGGCAAATAATACTGTAACACAACACAGTTCACAGGATAACATCCTACTGGAAATCTAGTACGACCACTGTCATAATAGATTTAGTATAAGTTTGAGAATGTATCTAGCAAACATTTTATTTCATTTTTTTTTATCCTTTAGCACTCTGTGTTTACAATTCCGGCTGTGTATTACGCCGGAATTGTGTCATGTCTTGTTTTCGGAAGGTGAAATCCACCGCCCGGTTCGCTAAACCCGAAACTGTACGAAAAAATCGAGATCTGTAACTTTTTGACAGAATGTTTTTGCAACATTGATAAGAAAATTGATCTAACTTCCTGTTTCTATTGTCAAAATGGCGAAAGACGATAGTGTTTGATTATGGAATGGAAATCTGAGCAATCTTTAAGTATCGACTATGCGGCGAAGTGACATGACAGTGAACCGAGTTTATTATACTTTTCTATCATCGTATATTCAGTGAAAACATTATTTATTCCGAATTCAATGTGAAAATCTTGAGAGGTAAGTACTTCAATTTGTTTAATTAAAATAGACCACAAGGTTCTGACTATGTAAAATATATAATATTCAACAGCTTTTGATCTATCAAAAATGCGGTTGGCCTAGTTCTAGATAGGTTAAATCTGTCTTTATCACACATACAAACAAAACGTACACCAATATATGCTAAATTGAATTGTTTATTTATATGTGCAAATATTATTTAAATATCTGTAACAACAAAAAAGTTATCGAGATGTCAAAACAGCTGCAGATGATTGCGTAAAATTTCCCAAAAACTAATTCTGCGGAAGTCAGCAGCAGAAGATAAATTACGTAATTGTAAACACAGCATGCCTACGGTTAATGAATACTTCAAAATCTATCAATTAGTGATGGTACCAAGGTCAAAATGATTTTGATTTATAGCAGTAATAGCAATAACACAGAATCACATAGAAACATAATTGTACTATGATTCAAGAAATTAGGTTCATAGATTCATGAGAAATCTTCGTGGATCTAGAGAGGGAGGAACACAGCTTGAAAATGGCAGTCTGGCACTACCATTAGTAGACAAAATCATTCATATAATATGACTGTAAGTAATGATGACTTCTTACATGGGTAAGAAAGAATAATGGTCAATCAAGTGTACTGGACCGTCGGTCAATGTGTAATGGCGGATACACTAAAGGAGAGATCTGAGCACCTATGGACTTGTCCAGAGTGCAATGATGATGATCCAACGACTAACTAACTATTCATAATAATTAAATGGAAATGAAACTAACAAAAGCTACGATTATTATTTGAGCAAAGATTATTCATTTTTGAATATCTGAGTTTCATTGTACTAACCTAACTTTACTCGTTGATCTTTAAAGTGTCACCTGCAAAACTATTCATATTCAAAATATGATACAGGGGTGGCTGAAAAAGGCGCCACAGCTAAAGTGCTATTGTCCTTGTCCTGCATGCAAAAGGTCTGTGGGTCTCATCGCACCAACCATCATGCAACAGTAAATCTCTAGTAGATGAAGTACTTAAATAGTGGGGTGTTCTACTTGTGGAAGGCACACAGCACTTTATCTATACAATTATATTCTCCATGTTATATGTCCAACACAAGTTAGTAGTGCTGATTCTACATATGAACAATCACAACTGACACTGTTGGAGTATTCACAAAATATTCCCCACACTGTCTGTTTTATAGGACTCTAGGGGAAAATCATGATTAATGGAAATGGAGGGAATTAAATCCAGACATGGGATGGAAGAGACTCAGCCGGAGACAAGAGATTCGATGTATGAAAGTAAAGTTCAGGAAACTCCAGCATGTACAGCCTTCACCAAGAGACAGCATTAATGAATGCAGAGGAATCAGACATGTATAAAAAGCGATCTACAAGAACTATCAGCATTATTATAGATAATCGTCTAATGATTGAAAACAGCACAGATAGAAATTATCATGTTCACCATCAAAACAAACTGATCAATATTTGGTATATTATTAACATATCCTTACTGGTCTATAGACTACACTGATTTGCAGAATCTGGAAATAGCCAATAACAGGAAGGAAAACACTATCAAAATGTTTGCAGAAGCTGGATTGTGCACAAGATTGCAGTTAATTTGTAAATCATGATACAACGCAATAGATTCTCTTGACTACATCCCACTAATTTACAGAAGTTTGAGAATAAATGAAAAACTGCACATCTTTAACATAAATATGGTCTGCTTACAATGCTGGTGCCAAACAATAAGGGTCCAACTTTGAGTATTGATGTTCTTCCTGCACTAGTGATGAAACACCAGTGATGAAAGTGAGAAACTAGTTATAGACAAAATACAAAACCCATACAAATTCTATAGGAACGTGTTTGGTCCAATCCTAGTCGCTGGGTCTACATATTAAATGAAACAAAACTGACGTGAAACTAACTAAATGTCCCAAAAAGGGAGACAACACTGCTTATCTTAATTAGTGTTCCCTTACTTGTTTATTATGAAGCATGTTTATATTGCAATATTTAAAGCCAAGAGAAGACACTGCTTTCTAACAGTGCACTTCCAGCTAATCCTTCCTTCAGCGTAGTATGCTATAGTCATAGCATGCTCCTGCGCACATAACTTTGTATCCGGGACTACTTATCGCTCCTGTAAAAACTGTACTGCATCTTAATCAGCAGAAAGCAAGTTCAGCATTGATACAGCAGCCATGGTATATACAGAAATGAATCGGACCCAGTGTTGCCAGATAGTTCTGACAAAACCTGTGGTGCAGCCGTCTAAAAGTAGCTCAAACCAGCAGACCAACTTTTTAAAAATAGCCCAATAAGTAACTGGATAATAGGAAAGAAGAGAGAAAAATATGTCCCAATGTATTTCCCATGCTCATATGTTGACGAAGCCCGAAAGGGGTGCAAATAATATAAACAATGTTTAACTTCCATACATGTCATAAGAGGCAACCAGTGAGGTTTTATGGTGGAGTTGGCTGTCCCGTCCCATGTAGGGTCAAAGTGACCCATAAACCATGATACGGTGCAGAATTTCAGTGTTTGAATATGAGCACAGAATACACAACGTATGCCTAACGTAGCAAATCCTCTCTACAATTGACTAGAAAATGAAAACAAAACATTGAACATTTAGTAGCAGATGTGGTCAATATCAAAATCCTCTCACCGTTTGTTGATCACCTAGGGTATTTAAATATTTGCACATATAAATAAAGAATTAAATTCTGCATATATTGGTTAAGTTTTGTTTGTGTGTGTGTGATATGAGACGTGAGAAAAGGATAAAGACAGATTTAGTCCTATCTAGATCTAGGTCCATTGTATTTTTGATTGATCGAAAGCTGCTGAATATTATATATTTTACATAATGAAAACTTTGCGGTCTATTGAAGTACTTACCTCTCAAGATTTCCACATTGAATTTGGAATAAATAATGATTTCACTGAATATACGATGATAGAAAAGTATAATAAACTCGGTTCACTGTCATGCCGCCTCTCCTCTGTGATTATTGTTATAATTTCAAAATCATAAT
Source organism: Meghimatium bilineatum (assembly GCA_034231615.1). Lineage (NCBI taxonomy): Eukaryota > Metazoa > Mollusca > Gastropoda > Stylommatophora > Philomycidae > Meghimatium > Meghimatium bilineatum. The sequence goes on along the minus strand of CM067304.1, from coordinate 26,985,378 downwards.
CACACATCTTCTGTCGCCAATTTAGTAATAGGAAGTTAGATAAATTATCTATCTGAGTTGCCAAAACATTCAAAAAAATTACAAATCTGGCTTTTTTGTTTGGATTCAGGTTTAATGCACTGGGTGATGGATTTCACCGTCCAAAATCAAGATATGACACAATTTGGGCTTAAATGCGTCGCCCGAATGGTAAACACAGCGTGCTAAAGGTTAGTAACTACTATTCACTATGTGAATTGCGAAGTTCCTGCACCAGAGCACCTAGACACAATTAATTTTTGATAGTTTAAACTTGTCCCAAGCATTTTCAGAAATGCATGAATTAAAACCCACTTTAAAGTTGCCTTTACAAAATAACCTGCGGCTAGGGCCTAAAAGTAGCCCAATTGGGCAGGACAACACTGACCATGCCAGATGTCAAAAATTACTTTCAATTTTAGATCACAGCAGATTTATTTATAAAATGTGAAATGTAGGACCGGCTACTAGTATTGGGTTTTTTTTATTAAAAATAATTTCTACAATCAGAATATACACAAACAGACTACAAGTTGAAAATATATCTTAATAAGAATTGCAAACAATGCCTTCAATTTCTTCAGCACATTAATCTAGACCAGTGTTTCCCAACTTTTTTTTAACCATGCACCTACCTGTCTTTCTAAAATTCTATGCAATGTGACATATACTCATTATTTATATTCAAAAATTGTATTATTCCCTAAATGAAGTCTATACTCTGATCACTCTTAGAATGAAGTAAGTCATTGCTTCTGATTGGTTGTTGGATGCAGAAAGCAGTAATTGTTAGAGTAATATGGAGATGTATTTTGACCCACTTCATTCTTAAAGTGAACAGAATATAATTACAACTTGTTCGAATTCTCAAATTATATTTCAGAATCACAAAACAAGAGATGTCTCATGTAGGACTACAGATGATTAATTTGTACTTACTGTACAAAACTGAAATTCAACAGGTAAATCCAGGAATAGGGTAATATAGTTTTTAACATAATTTTGTTTCAATTTTTGTCTTGATAAGGGCCTTTTGGTTGAAACATTGATTTGTGTGTGTGTGTTATTATGTATGTCTCTAGTTATTAGCAAAACTTTATTACCCTATTCCTGGATTTACCTGGACTACAGATTAAGTGGGTAATAAAAATAAATGTATTGTTCTACAAGACATCAATAGTGTTCTCCTCTGGTCAATGACAAAATATTAATTTTCCTTTAAAAACAAAAACAATGACTAACCAAGTGATCTAGCTACAGCCAAAAATGGAATCTGATCAATCTGTGTGCTCCTTCTCACTGGACCCTTGTGATTGGTTTTAGGTCGACTCCAAACCACACGTGGAACCCCACTTTTACTGATAACTTCTCCGCCAGCATCTTCAATACGCAAACGTTCATCTGGGTCATCAGGCTTGTGTTCCTGAAAAAAATATGCAACACTAATACAACCCACTAGAACAAATCATTCTTAAGTAAATCTGTAGCAAAGAAAAGATTACTGACAATTTTTTAATCTTTATTATTATGATAGAACTCCAAGAGTATGAGTTTGTTACTCTTATTAGCTATATATTAGTAATAGAACTGCCAAAAAACTATGATCTGATGGACAAAAATTGAACGCACAGGGTAATGAAACTGCAAATTACTGGAAGCACACAGGAGTCTGTGTTTTCAAAAAGTAATATGATCATATGCAGTGCTGTACATGTGAAACTTGATGCTGGTCAAAATGCTTGTTTATATGTATGATTCTATTAATGCACATACCATGAATTTTCATTTTCCCCAATGTTGGGTGGAGTTTTAATTTAAACTTTCTAATTAATGTTTCTATGGCAAACCTCCTCAATTGGTGCTTCTATTGTAAAGATCCCTAATTGGTACTTCTATTGTAAAGCTCCCTAATTGGTGCTTCTATTGTAAAGATCCCTAATTGGTGCTTCTATTGTAAAGCTCCCTAACTGGTGCTTCTATTGTAAAGCTCCCTAACTGGTGCTTTTATTGTAAAGCTCCCTAACTGGTGCTTCTATTGTAAAGCTCCCTAATTGGTGCTTCTATTGTAAAGCTCCCTAATTGGTACTTCTATTGTAAAGCTCCCTAATTGGTACTTCTATTGTAAAGCTCCCTAAATGGTGCTTCTATTGTAAAGCTCCCTAACTGGTGCTTCTATTGTAAAGCTCCCTAACTGGTACTTCTATTGTAAAGCTCCCTAATTGGTACTTCTATTGTAAAGCTCCCTAATTGGTACTTCTATTGTAAAGCTCCCTAATTGGTGCTTCTATTGTAAAGCTCCCTAATTGGTGCTTCTATTGTAAAGCTCCCTAAATGGTGCTTCTATTGTAAAGCTCCCTAACTGGTGCTTCTATTGTAAAGCTCCCTAACTGGTACTTCTATTGTAAAGCTCCCTAAGTGGTACTTCTATTGTAAAGCTCCCTAATTGGTACTTTTATTGTAAAGCTCCCTAAATGGTGCTTCTATTGTAAAGCTCCCTAAATGGTGCTTCTATTGTAAAGCTCCCTAATTGGTGCTTCTATTGTAAAGCTCCCTAAATGGTGCTTCTATTGTAAAGCTCCCGAACTGGTGCTTCTATTGTAAAGCTCCCTAACTGGTACTTCTATTGTAAAGCTCCCTAATTGGTGCTTCTATTGTAAAGCTCCCTAATTGGTACTTCTATTGTAAAGCTCCCTAAATGGTACTTCTATTGTAAAGCTCCCTAACTGGTGCTTCTAAAACAAAGCTCAGTAGTTGGTGCTTCTATTGTAAAGCTCCCTAACTGGTACTTCTATTGTAAAGCTCCCTAATTGGTGCTTCTATTGTAAAGCTCCCTAATTGGTACTTCTATTGTAAAGCTCCCTAAATGGTACTTCTATTGTAAAGCTCCCTAACTGGTGCTTCTAAAACAAAGCTCAGTAGTTGGTGCTTCTATTGTAAAGCTCCCTAATTGGTGCTTCTATTGTAAAGCTCCCTAATTGGTACTTCTATTGTAAAGCTCCCTAAATGGTGCTTCTATTGTAAAGCTCCCTAATTGGTGCTTCTATTGTAAAGCTCCCTAATTGATGCTTCTATTGTAAAGCTCCCTAACTGGTACTTCTATTGTAAAGCTCCCTAATTGGTACTTCTATTGTAAAGCTCCCTAATTGGTGCTTCTATTGTAAAGCTCCCTAATTGGTACTTCTATTGTAAAGCTCCCTAAATGGTGCTTCTATTGTAAAGCTCCCTAACTGGTGCTTCTAAAACAAAGCTCAGTAGTTGGTACTTCTATTGTAAAGCTCCCTAAATGGTACTTCTATTGTAAAGCTCCCTAACTGGTGCTTCTAAAACAAAGCTCAGTAGTTGGTGCTTCTATTGTAAAGCTCCCTAACTGGTGCTTCTAAAACAAAGCTCAGTAGTTGGTGCTTCTATTGTAAAGCTCCCTAATTGGTGCTTCTATTGTAAAGCTCCCTAACTGGTACTTCTATTGTAAAGCTCCCTAATTGGTACTTCTATTGTAAAGCTCCCTAAATGGTGCTTCTATTGTAAAGCTCCCTAATTGGTACTTCTATTGTAAAGCTCCCTAAATGGTACTTCTATTGTAAAGCTCCCTAACTGGTGCTTCTAAAACAAAGCTCAGTAGTTGGTGCTTCTATTGTAAAGCTCCCTAAATGGTGCTTCTATTGTAAAGCTCCCTAACTGGTGCTTCTATTGTAAAGCTCCCTAACTGGTACTTCTATTGTAAAGCTCCCTAATTGGTGCTTCTATTGTAAAGCTCCCTAAGTGGTACTTCTATTGTAAAGCTCCCTAATTGGTACTTCTATTGTAAAGCTCCCTAAATGGTGCTTCTATTGTAAAGCTCCCTAACTGGTACTTCTATTGTAAAGCTCCCTAATTGGTACTTCTATTGTAAAGCTCCCTAAATGGTGCTTCTATTGTAAAGCTCCCTAACTGGTACTTCTATTGTAAAGCTCCCTAATTGGTACTTCTATTGTAAAGCTCCCTAAATGGTGCTTCTATTGTAAAGCTCCCTAACTGGTACTTCTATTGTAAAGCTCCCTAATTGGTGCTTCTATTGTAAAGATCCCTAATTGGTGCTTCTATTGTAAAGCTCCCTAACTGGTACTTCTATTGTAAAGCTCCCTAATTGGTGCTTCTATTGTAAAGCTCCCTAAGTGGTACTTCTATTGTAAAGCTCCCTAATTGGTACTTCTATTGTAAAGCTCCCTAAATGGTGCTTCTATTGTAAAGCTCCCTAACTGGTACTTCTATTGTAAAGCTCCCTAATTGGTACTTCTATTGTAAAGCTCCCTAAATGGTGCTTCTATTGTAAAGCTCCCTAACTGGTACTTCTATTGTAAAGCTCCCTAAATGGTGCTTCTATTGTAAAGCTCCCTAAATGGTGCTTCTATTGTAAAGCTCCCTAAATGGTGCTTCTATTGTAAAGCTCCCTAAATGGTGCTTCTATTGTAAAGCTCCCTAACTGGTGCTTCTATTGTAAAGCTCCCTAATTGGTGCTTCTATTGTAAAGCTCCCTAACTGGTGCTTCTATTATAAAGCTCTGTAGTTGGTGCTTCAATGACAAAGCACATATTTGTTTTTGAAAATAGGGGACATCTGCCCTAACATCTTGTATGCTATGTTGCACATATGTTTGATCTCTTTAGTGTTTTTTTTCCATTTGATATGATGCTTCCAATATAAGTGAATTCTTTCACCTGTTTAAGTTGTTGGTCATTGATGAGAAAAGTCGTTTTTTTCTTTTCTTATGCATAAGTATCAATTATTTGCTGCCGAAGATTATCCAGCACCTGTACCAGAGTTTGATAGATAAATGTATTTACGTATTTCCATAATAAGAAATCTAAGACATAAAGGGGTCAAATCTGGTGACATTGGAGGTTCATTCTATGGCTTCCAATTCATGTGCCTGGAAATTGTTGATGATAGTTTCTACTTCATTGGCATAATGCATAGGAACTCCATCTTGCTAGAATATGAATCCTTCTAGTATCCATGGAGACGAGATTCTTGCCTGAATATACTTTACACAACAATTGGGAACTTTAATTTTACTAACCAATAATAGCATTAAACTTTCTGGTGCACCATATCAGACAAATTGCTATTTTCTTCAGTACTCCTACAAATTTAATGGTTTCTATTGTAGGTAACCATAAAGAAAATGTTCCAGCTTACTTGGATGAGAAAATATTGACATCTAGTTGGATGTGGTCCAGGTAGTAATTCTGCTGGACCACATCCAACTAGAGAGAAGGCTTTACAACTAACTTGTAAACATACGCTTATTGGGGTCATTCTTGAGCTATCGACAACAACATGCCACAACACTACTCTATTTCACATCACTAAGAGAGACTATTTCGTTCTTTTCATTAATTGGTGACAAATGATTAACCCTTTCACAGTGCCACGCAATAGAGAAGTGTTGTATGTTTCTGCTGATAGCTCAAAATAAGCCTTAGATGAGTAGATGTTTACATTTAGTTGTAACACCTTTATATTGCTGTGGTTGGACACAATGAGAAGGGTAAACTCTTTTTAGGGTCACTAGTCCTTCATTTAATCCAGAATGGTTATTAATGGAAAGTAATTCACAACTGTAAACAGGTGGAAAGTCTCATTATTTAGACGGGGAGAGGTGGAAATAAATAGTGGTACTTCACTTCAATTGTAAACAAGTGGAAATTATATAGACAAGTAATTCACTATGGGCTTGCTATTGCATGATGGCTGGTCTGGTGAACCAGTGATGTGACCTTCAGATGTTCAATATGCAAAATTATTCCATTTAAAACATATCGAAAATTATAGTAACAATGACATTACCTTTGTAACACATACAGCCTGGTATGGGTACTCATCGCCTCCATAAATATCATTTTCTCCCAAGACTAGTGCTGAGTCCCCAACATGACCTGTATAAAGTTTGCCATGTTTGATTATAGCAATGGTGGCAGTGCTGCCTGCAGTACTCGGGAGTCCTGTGGGCGTCTTTGGCCAAGAGTCTATGGAAAGTGTTATTTAAATATGAAAAGTGTTATTTAAATATGAAATTCAACCATGAAAAAATTCATACCCGATATTACTCATATTTTGCATAAATTCTACTATCACATTAGAAAGATAAAATTAATATGTTTCTGTGTTTTAATTTCTAAATGATAATCAAGGTGCATTCCTATTTTCAAACTTGCACTAACGGGATATAGTTCAGATGGTGATAATAAAGTTCTAAGGTAGTACAACTGTGTCCCTCATGTTCCCTAGAACAGTTAGTCGCATTTAAACTTCAGACTAGTGTTTCTCTGATACAGCAAAATTCCTCTATACCACATACAATGTTCCATCTAAGACAAGAGAGCTTCTGAGCAAGAATCTATCTCTGTGGGCTGTTAATTTGAAACACCACTTCCTCTGGGCAAAGCTTCTACCCATAACAACCAACTTCTGCGTCATATTCTAATTAAACCAGTTCCATTTTTTAGTATAGGAACTTTTACACACATTTATATATGTAAGTCTTGTGAGCCAAGGCCAAAATCAGCTTAGCAGGAACAGTGACCACATACATTATTAACAAATTTCCCTAGTTAACTTTTCAAAATCCCCAATTATTTTTATTAGAAATCATCAATCAATTTTATAATTATTAATATATATATATATAAAATAATAGAAGTGACTATAAAAATATATATATATTATTGTTTATTTGTACATAGCTAATTTATGTTATTACATAAATATATTTTGCCAGCCTGGACCAAGTTGTTACAATAGGTATTACTATTATTTTGTTCAACATGGACAATAAACAAACAATTAGAAGACAGAATTAGTTAACCATGGGAATCACACAAGAACAATGTGAAACCCTTTGGATCCAACTGAAAGCTGGTAACTCAGGAGGCAATGTCTGTGATTATAGATGGATCTGTTTGTCATGGTGTAAAATCAGGCTGTAGTTTTATAGCTAGTGGCAAAATTATTGCCACACACATCAGAGCATATAGGAAAACTACCTTCAGTATGAGGATGGATGTTGATGTTACTGTAGCTCTCCAATGGCTCTGGGTTGCATGGATTTACTGCTCAGGACATGGTGATGTTTGCAGAAATGATGGAGTAGATATGCTTGTGTCAAATGTACCTATAGTCTGTGAACTGAGAATGGATAAGGGAGACATCTTGCAGTTGCTTGTTAAGCACCTGTTGGATGCAGACACCGTAACAGGGAGTTTATAACTTAGGGAAAGTTGCCTGCCTCAAGATAGCCAAATAGGATTGCAACAAGATAAAACGTAGTAACTGCATGACGTAATTTTGAAGAGCATCATAACCACCAAGGAGAAAAAGTCGGGGCAGACCGAACAAGCCAGTCAATGAACCAAGATCAAAGTTAAGAAGAATCAGGGTATAATATTAGTGAAGTAGAATAGTAAGGACAAACCATGAATAGAAGAAATTAAGATGAAAGCATATAGATTATACATTCTAACTTGGAAGTGACGAGGAATCCTGAAAAGACCAGTTTAACCAGGACGGAGGTGAACCAAAATTATGGTTAGTCATACTGTAATGTTTTTAATATGTATTTACAGGATTTTGAGACAAATGAGTCATATCTCATCATAACATTAACATAGAGATCATAGTAAGTGCAATTTTCTAACAGAGAAACTAAAGAATAAATTAGATATTCGACTAATTCACTTGATATTGAACAGAACATAAATAATGTAAAAGTGGTGGATTCTGTAACTTTAATGATAATACGTGAACTCTACACCATCCAATTGGTACGATTACTATCATACATATGGCAGAAGAATTGATAGAGTGATGAAGTCTTAAAGAAGAACCTATGTGATATAATCTACTAACTTTCTACTGGTGTTCTTGACATGTAGCAGAGGACACTTGATTTTTGGAATAAGAATTTTACATCTTTGTTAAATTTTTGTATGATTAGATTACACTGATATTATTGAGATGTTTGAGAGTAACAGATAAAGAAATATAGAAGATAATTCTGCCTATATATTTAGACCATCTCCACTTAGAGAGAACATGGATTATTTTCATATGCATTTTCAATTGAATTATAACTTGGGATGATGTATATCATGAATTAACATTTCAGTTGATAGAAGATGAATTGGAATAATGCAAGTAGGGCTGAATGTTGTGTAGGTCATATCACTAAATTTCTTGCTTCAATGTGGTAGAGATAACACAAGATTTCAGAAAATCCTAGAGAACATCTTGAGACTTGTTTTTAATATATTGATGCCCATGTGTTGCCAGGGCTCGAAAGGGGAGCAAAGAATAGCAACAGTTTACCTTCCATGCATGTCGTAAAAGGCGACTAAGGAGGTTATGGGATGGAGTTGGCTGTCCCATCCCATATATGGTCACTCAGTGACCCAAAGCCATGCTGAAGTCGGATGTGTCAGGCCGAAAGGCGCAGATATCGCAGCAATGATGTAAACCATGACACAACGCATTCCGTTCTCCGGACTACACCCTGCTAATCTGCAGGAGTTTGAGAACGAACGCAGAAGATGAATTGGAACATTGCAAGTAGGGCTGAATGTTATGTAGGTCATATCACTAAATTTCTTGCTTCAATGTGGTAGAGATAACACAAGATTTCAGAAAATCCTAGAGAACATCTTGAGACTTTTTAATATTTTCAAGAATGCCAACTTAACCTAAGCTTCTGGAAGAACGAGACTGTATACTGCTGGAAACTATTAACAGAAAATGAGATTTGTTAGGTATAGGTAAATGTATGTATGTATGTACATACATTAGTGGATAAAGATATGTAATTAGAAAATGGATAGATACAATTGTTTTTTATTAAGAACTGTTGAGTTATAAGATTTTAAGAGAAGTTATATTGGATGGTTTACGGCTACAATTGTAAAATTAATAAATAAAATTATGTATTAGAAAGGAAGCTTTATGAATGAATAGTTAGTTATCTTTTATTGGTGAATACAAATGTTACATCACTACTATAGATGATGCCTCCGCCTGTGTCTTGCCAGACCAAAAGGTGAGCAAAGAAGTGATAGAATAGTGACCTACCATGCAAATCATGAGGCAACTAAGGAGGTTTTGTGAGTTGAGTTGGTTGTCCCATCCCATAAAGGCTCTAGTGACCTAGTAGTTATGATAAAGTCAGATGTATCAGGTCAAAAGGCGCATATATTACAGACATGCTGTAAGCCATGACACAACTCAATCTCTTCTCTGGACTATGTCCTGCTAGTCTGCAGGAGTTTGAGAACAATAAACATGAAAGAAGAAGAATCTGAGTATGATTGGGAGAATTTGGTATTCAATTTGGCACAATGAGGACTGGGAATCCGAGAGGCAGAATATGTTCAACCTGTAAGCCACATGAACCATCAGGTATATCGATCCCCAATAATTTTTAGTGACCAGCTATAACTTCCTATGTGCAATGGGAAGGTACTGTCTATAGGTAACCACCTATACATTTGTCTTATGCTCTATTATAGGAGATTCGTATAATTCATCAGTAATATTTGAATCCGAAGACCTTTAATAGTCTCTCCATGTCCGCAGTGAGGGTCCAGCTCTCACAACCATACAACAGCTAATGAAAAACATGGAAGAGTCAATACGTCACTAATCTGAGCTGATCCAAGATCAGCGCAAAGGAATAGCATGGAATTGTTTAAGCGTATTTCCCTCATTTTAATATATTTATCTCTTTGTGATATATACTTTTGTGTATTTATAAGTTTGTGCTTATTTTAATTTCCTCAGAAGACTAACACTCAGCAGAAGTCTCCTAAATCAAAGGGGGTTACAATATTAATAATTTTAGAAACACTGGTCTAGACAGTTTCGTTTTCACGATACTTAAATAAAAATTATTAGGTATAGAATATAGACAAAAGTCCTATATGAATATGCCATAGAAATGAAAAAAGATGGGAGGAGACAAACTTCAATTAGACTAGACCTAGGCTGAATTTATAATAGTAATGAAGCTACAGATGGGCCTAGAGCCCTAGTTATGGTTTTATTAGCCTTATAATTTTAGACAAGGCTACGTTTATTTCTAATGAATTGAATGTTAAATCTACAGAGCAGCAACCAACAAAATAAAACTGACACCAGAACTCACATTCAAGTTTTGCATTGACACAGTTGACACACTGAATCAGGCGCACAGAGCTTCTCTTCAAAACAAGTTATGGGGAACCCAAAAATGAGTTATGGGGAACCCAAAAATGAAGCAAATCAAACAAACCATAATTGAATATCTACTGAAATTTGAATGAAGTCAAGTCAAGACACCACAATATCAAGAATCATCAATATGGTGGTCATCAGTGAGAGGAGGCATTGATTGGCCTAATTAATTTTGAAAAAGTCAATTGAAGCATTTGATTTGTTTACAATGAACAATACATGACTCCTAGCCTAAGCCTACTTGGATAGAACATTTAACATTGACTAATACTAAATAAATGCAACGGCAACAGAGTTACTATCAACAAGTACTACTAAATAAGCAGACCTATCAAACTCAAAGAGCTAGGCGCCAACTAAAACAAAGCCCTTCAAATTTCTAAACAATGAACGGCTTGACCATCACTGGATACAATTGCGCGGGGAAGTCTTTTTCCGGTATAGATTCGAATCAAATAAATTAAAATATGAATACACTAAAACCCTAAAAAAAACTACAAGTTTATTACTACAACTATTTGAAAAGGATACCGAAATAATAAAGAGCAGTTCTTTGTTTAAACAATGTAGATATATTTCCGAGCACAGTACAATGACCAATGGCAATAGAGAACTAAGGAAGCGCTAACACAATGCAACGATAATTACAAAATAAATAGTGTTTCCTTTGATAAACATGGGCACAAAACACTTACCAAGAACATTCCACATTGCATTGTGCGTATCAAGAAAGCCATTCTTAATTGCAAGTAACACTTGATCGTCGTCATCGGTCCAAAACCCGCTGTATTTTGTTATTTCCTTCAGCAGGTTGTCTTTACAGAAGGCAGAAGCTTCGGGGCCACCATGACCATCAAAGATACCAAAGTATGCAAATTCATAATCATCTGTATCCTTTTTTAGAAATTTTATCACATGGTTATCTTCCATATACTTTCTGGCACCTTGATCACAATTCCCTGACACCCTAAGATTTACGCCTATTCTGTGGCTCGTCATTTTCAATACGGCCAGAACTGTCTACGAGACCCAATGGCCGACATGAAGGCACAATATTTTCAACGGAATTTTATTTTCGACTTCATTGGTTGTCTATTTTTAAACCGTAGTTCTCATTGGTTAATTGTTGAAATGCAAAACGAGAAAATACAAAAACTTGGCGTGGAGTAATGTACGGGATAATTAATATAAAATAAATTGAGCATGCTATAACACAATAAGTGCTTGATCCATGCAACTAAACTACAATATATCTGCGGAAGAGATGTAGGGTTTGGGGGAGGGGGGAAGAGGAAATTGATGGTTTCCTAAAATAACTTTTAAACTTTGATTTGATATTATTTTGTGCCTAAAAGGGGTTTGACAGGTTAGTGCTTATGTTCTACTAAATATTTCACTGTACTTTGAAATAACTTCTTAATTTGTTGGCGGTTTTCGAAAAATAAAGCCTAACTTTGTCTTGAAATATCATTTTATAAGAAACCACTAGATTTCCTGTAAATTTATCATACAAGAAAGTGGAGATAGATGTATCTATTCACCTTCTGTCGATCTGTTTTTTTTTCTAAAAGAGAGGGGGTAGGGTGTTCAAACCTAGAAACCCCCATCGTCGTTTCACTGCTGAAAACAGTGGGTCTTGTGAACCTGTATACATCTCTATTTAATTTCTTACCTACACATTTGTCTTATGCTCTCTATAGGAGATTCGTATAATTCGTCAGTAATATTTGTATCCGAAGGCCTGTAATAGTCTCTCCATGTCCGCAGTGAGGGTTCAGCTCTCACAATCATACAACAGGTAATGAAAACGTGGAAGAAGTAAAAATGGTTCAAAGGTTGTAGAGGATTGACTTCACTGTACTCGGTTTCCCATATGTACTCCGTCACTCTCGACGAAGCGGCACGCCGCCTGCCGAGAGTACCACTTATAGCACGTAACTCCGTAGCCTTAAGCGATAGTCCACAGGGATCTCCAAAAAATCCACCTTGTAAACAAGACGACACGAGCCGGATTCGAACAACTTAACCACTACGCTAGGGAGATCTCCGGAAGAAATTAAAATACGTCACTAATCTAACCTGATCCAAGATCAGCGCAAAGGACTATCATGGGCTTGTTTCTTCTTCTTCTTCGGCGATCATTTCCTATGCTCATATGTCTATACAGGAAGTGGGGCCACCTCCACGAATTCAGTCGTCAGCAGGAGGTCCTCGAGGTCGCCCCACAGCTTTACCTTCAGATCTGTCTCTTGGGGCCATATTTTAGTTCTCATATCATCAAAGAGTGGCATGTCTGCAGAATGTGTTCTGGAGTCTGGGACCCTTTTGACATGGGCATTGGTCAGTTTGGACAGCCTTAATTTTGTGGAGATGTGCTTGTGGTCTGCAGTGTCCTGTGCGGAGTCTAAAAATGTGGTTTGTTGTGCCCTGCTTAGCTTTAGAATAGGGTCCTGTGGAAAGTTACTGGTGGACTTGTTTAAACGTATTTCCCTCCCTTTTAATTTATCTAGACTTATCTCGTTGTGATTTATGTATTTATTATTGTTTTTATGTATTGTTTAAGATTGCTTCTTGCGAATTAAAGCCAATCCGCGTACGTGCTTAAAAAGGACTGAGAGAATAAAGATATGCAGAAGAACATTCGCAGTTTGGTAGACGGATGAGTCTACCAATCCCATTCATCCCTTCCCTGGTGCGTTTTCACCAAGAAATATATGGTTTGTTAAACAACAGAAAAATTGTTACAACTCCTAGGATGCAGTGGTGAAGCTACGCAGGGACGGACGCCAAAAGCAATCCCGAATTTAGTTATGTAAGAGGGTAGGGTGTTTGTCCAGTTTGTTTAGTATTGACACTGGCTGTATTGATGTCATAAATAACAGTTTTTAAACCGTACTGATATCAGAGGTAAGATGCTCACCAACAACCCTCTTGCCACCAATCCATTCAAATAACGATTTTTTGTGAATCCAATTTTTTATTCGTTCCACAAAAAAAAGGCTCAGTGTGTAGAGTAATGACTGTATAGACGACACGAGCCGGATTCGAACAGCTTACAGTGAAGTCCTGTATAGAGTAATGACAGTGTGTAGACTTAATGAGTAAAACTGATAGTATGTAGTGATGTTTCTCCTTCGCAAGCGAAGATGAGCATGGCATGAAAAGCAATAAATGTGATGAACAAGTAGAAAAACAACAAAACATTTGTGATTGTCTAATTTGGTTTGTGAGTTCGTAGATGTCCGATGAGTCTGATTCGTGCCAGGAAAGCTCTATTGCAGTGCATGCATGAGTGTAGAGGGTTTAGAGTGGGAGAGTTTTCGTATTTGTCCTTCCGCTTTCGTCGCTTGTAAATTGCCCGCAGTGTTCTTTCTTTTTCAAATTTAGTGATGCCAGCAGTGATCTGGGTGTGCCAAGCTGAGCGATCAAGGGCTGTAGTCTCCCAGGAGCTAGGATCAATGCTGCAGTGCTTGAGAGAGTTTTTTTAGGTGATCCTTGAAGCGCGTTTTCTGCTCGCCGTTTGAACGTTTACCATCGCACAGCTCCCCATAGAATAATCTCTTTGGAAGACGGTTGTCTGGCATACGGACGATATGGATAGTCTAGCGGAGATGGGACCTAATCAGCATGGAATGGATGCTTTGCATACGGGACTTTTGAATGATTTCTGTGTCTGGTACACGATCAGTGCCGGGTTTACCTATAAGATAAACAAGCTATAGCTTAGGACCCCCACTTTTTTTTTGGGGGGGGGGGGCCTCAAAAATTTTGCTTATTTCATTATCTATATATTCTTAATCGTTAAAGGGCCCCATATCTCAAATAGCTTAGGACCTTATCAAGTCTAAATCCGGCCATGTACACGATCCTGCTAATGTACTCCCATGAGGTTTCTTAAGCACCGAAGGTGAAAAGAGTTAAGCTGTCGAGCGTGTTTCGCATAGACAGTCCAGGATGACGCAGCATAAAGCAGTGTTGGTAGAACCAAATAAAACGGCGACAACGCATTTCCATTCTCTGGACTACATCCTGCTGAAAATCTAGAGGACCATGGTCCTGCTACAAAGAATATCCAGCGAGAGTTTGAGAATGAAAGCTGAAGAAGAAGAAGAACCAAAAGAAGCACCGAACTCAGGTTGGATGAGACTGATTATTTTTTTTATCGCACGAGCAAAGGACATTCGCATAAGTGTTATGCTTGTCATTCTGACAGCAGTTGATTATTTTCGGTACATGTACACTGTCTCTGAACTTTCAACATCGTCTTTATCGTTTTGTATTGTATCCATATGACTGTTATAATTACTCAGCCCTGTCTCTTCTCATTGATTTTCCATCCACTATAGATGTACTCGCCAATGAATCAGCTCTTTCGATACCTATGCATCCCCCATGACCTGGATAGCATATCCATGTAGTATTTTGAACGTTGTTGAGACAAGTAATGCACTACTTTTACATCACGCACTTTTCTATCTTGCGCAGTTGCAGCCACTGAGTTAGAGCATATTACTTAGCATGAAAAAAGAAATTTACAAGGATCCTTCCCCCCCCCCCCCCCAACCAGTAACGGTACGTGAAGGGGATAGTCACAGACACGCACGTACACACACACACACAGATATATATATATATATATATATATATATATATATATATATATATATATATATATATATATATATATAAGAAAGGCTTAATGCGGTTCTTGATGAATCACAGTAGCTGGCGGTTGTAAACAAACAATGATATTTTATCTACAGTACTATCAGTTTTCTATTTTCTATACATTTCGGGGCGTTTCTGGCGAAAACATTTCAAGCTGGGTTATAGTGTCCATGAACCCATTTTTCCAAGAATGGCTAGAAGATATAATAATATAAATAAACTGTGTGGAGTGGGAGCGTATAAGGGATAGTGCCTCATGACGAGTGGTAGCCACTTTTCCTTGGCGAGACCAGGATCCTATTTGGTTCTTCTACTCCTATCTAGAGCATGTATGGTTCCAAGTCTCGGCTTAACTTGTATACAGCAGCACCACCACCAGGGCAATTACTTTGCTAATCGGCCGGGCTTCATTCTTCTTGATTCTTGATTAGAAACTGGCTTCACAGCACGCGGGACATTCCCATAAGTGCTCCGCCCTCCGCTCCAGCAGCCATCCCAGTGTATGTAGACTCATAGTTCCGGTCAGGTGTTACTCATAGTTCCGGCTGGGCTGTGTGTGGCTATTCTGAAAGGGATGTCCTCAACTTACTGTACAAACCTGATGGTGAGGAATGCGGAAGATCGTATTGTCGACAATAGCTTCGGAGGCGAGAGTTGGAAAGGCCTCGCATTGGGCAGAGGGTCTCATCATCAAGTGACAAATTCTATCCAGAACGTAGTCTTTTAGAGGGTCTAGGACGGTCAATTGTAAGCGATTCAAACCGACTCAGAAAGCAATTTCAAACTACTGAGACATGTCCAATGCCAAGAAGCGCATGATGATCACAAATAAAACTCACGGGTCTTGCTGGGGTTCCCCCCTCTGGACAGACCCAAACAACTGTATATGGGTTGTATTTGCATAAAAACTGCGGTGCCAGTATTGATAATTGTGATGACTGTCAAAAGAATAGATAAGAAGCAATATTTGTTCAGTAACAATATATGTTTGTGAGACGTGGGCAATAGCACCTGCAATGGAAAATAAGAGGTCAGTATTTGAAATGAAATGTTATAGAAAGGTCCAAAGAATATCATGGACAGGAAGATGATCTAACTCAGGCGTCCGTAAAAGTAAAAACCTGAACATTGAAGAAAATTGCTCATAACTGTTGTTAAAAACGACATCGAACATAATTTGAAATATAAAAAGACACACTCGGTTATAAAGATTAGTACTGTGGATAAACGTTTCAGACGATACAACAAAAGGCAGGTCTAGACTATGATGGACACGGGACATCGACGACATTCTGAATATGACACTGATAGAAATGGAACAGCTTGTACAGAACCAAGAGGCTTCCAGAATTGCAGTGAGGAAAACGTTCTGCAAAGACACGTTACATAGACAAATAGCTAAAAAAAATATACGAACGTCTTATACATTGCAATGATAATCTCGATAATAATTGTTTACAACAACCCACTATTATGGCACGGTAAAATCCGAGTTAGATCTTATTTATAACTTAGATGTCTAGATGTCTGTAAAGGAGCCATTATCGCATCCCTCGATGTCACGTCGGCGGGAACTGTAGCATGTAAGACGTCTCCAATTGCATCGATAGAGACAAAGTCCTCCTAATAGGGGCATCACCCAGCGGTGGTATATATGAGTCCCTCCATAATGCAGTTCTGTGGGCTCATCCCTCTAAATGTCGCAATTTGTCTTTTCCGATGATTTTCATTGGCTGTCACCACAACGTATACAAAAAGTGGTCAATGAAAATCACGAGAAAAGTTAAACTGTGCCTCTTTAGAATAATGGTTGGCAAAGTACAGCCATCTAAGCCATTTTATGTCACACCATGCTGATATTAAATGCGCCTGACCCAGAACTAAAAAAAAAAACACTATTTCAAACTCAAAAAGAATGGGAAAAGGTTTTTTTTAGCCCCGTACTACATGAAAAAAAAACAGAAAAAAAACCAATACGATCCACCGACCCAAAAAGATTGTCTACTTTTTTTTAAAGGATGATTCCTGATAGGTTCACAAGACTTTATTGTCGAGGGACTCGTTTTGCGTTCACGAGCGTCATCGTTCTCCGGACTAGAACCTGTTCATCTGCAGGAGTCTGAGGACTAACTCAGAAGTGAAGACAAAAAAAATTAATAAAAGAAAAGTAAGAAATGTTGTTCTTATTCACACGTGATGCCTAACGAAGAATATGGTGTTAGACCCGTATTTTTCCACCGATCAACGGAATTTCAACAGACGCAGTGGCGTAGCGAGGAGGGGGGGGGGCGGAGGTGCGGACTGCCACGGTCGGCATCATCGGAAGGCCGGCAAATTTATTTTCGTCCAGTCTTTCACAATCACTGACATATTTTTGTTAATGTCACAAGAGCGGAAAATTATGATTCCGCCCCGGGCGCCATTGACCCACGCTACGCCTAGACGAAGTGGCTAGCATCACGTTCGCCATTTTACTTTCTCCAAAAGTAATGGAGTCCATTTCCTTATGTTGGATCGTCACGATCACGGACAGGAAGATGATCTAACTCAGGCGTCCGTAAAAGTAAAAACCTGAACATTGAAGAACATTGCTCATTAAAATTGTTGTTAAAAACGACATCGAACATAATTTGAAATATAAAAAGACACACTCGGTTATAAAGATTAGTACTGGGGATAAACGACCTAAGACCTAAGACCACTCCGCAGAAACATGGCGTAGAAGGCTGTTATTTTAAATAATGATTTCCGTGCATTTTGATGTTGGTCTTAGTTTTTGTGGCGGGCGACTCCAAGTATATACATAATGATCAACGAAATCACGACAATAATAATAATAAACATCACGAATTAATGCGTGTTTACATGCTGTTGAGAGGTCTATATTGGAGCCGGTCGTGGTTGAATCGACATAGGGGCCAATGGTGATACACACATATTTTCATTTAAACTTGGAATTGATCCTTGGATCATCAGGCTAGGAACCAGCCAGTGCACTAAAAACTGAGATGCCGTGATAGGAGAAGAGTGCACACATGCAATTTTGTGTGTTGTTATTTGATGGAAATAACATTTTTGTGTGTTGTTATTTGATGGAAATAACATTTTTGTGTGTTGTTATTTGATGGAAATAACATTTTTGTGTGTTGTTATTTGATGGAAATAACATTTTTGTGTGTTGTTATTTGATGGAAATAACATTTTTGTGTGTTGTTATTTGATGGAAATAACATTTTTGTGTGTTGTTATTTGATGGAAATAACAATTTTGTGTGTTGTTATTTGATGGAAATAACATTTTTGTGAGGAGCGGAATTTCCACCATTGATGTGGGTCCACCCACATATTACAAATATGAACGATTAAAGTTCAGGTAATCGTGTTACATCAAATCTTATGTTTTATAATACATATACATAGATCAATATTTGCGCTACATGTCGTAAGATGCGACTAAGGAGGTTTTTGGGGCAGAGTTTTCTGCCCCATCCCATAGAGGGTCATATTGACACATAAGCCATATTGACTTGGACGTGTGAGGTCGAATGGCGCAGAAGTCGCAGCAAAACTGTAAACCATGACACAACACATTCCGTTTTCCTGGATTACACCATTCTTATTTGTTAGTATTCATTTCTCAAACTCTCACTGGATCTCTCCTGTAGCAGGACAATGGTCCTACTCGATTCCCAGAAGGATGTAGTTCATATAACAAATGCGTTGTACCGTTTTATTTGTGCCAATAGAACACCACATCCAGTTTCGGCGCTACATTCTGCTAATCTGCAGGGACTTGAGAACAAACGCAGTAGTAGAAGAAACATTTGTTTTATTAGGGTGCATAATCCATTTAATGTATAAGGGCCTGTTGGCGTAGACGATGATGAATTGTCACAACTCCCAGATCCATGTGCCTATTTTGGTGCTTTTTATAATGGTTCCGGGTGGACTAAGCCATCAGGACACAAGGAATACAACAATCAGTTGGGTTGTCAGTATTGGTAATATGTGGATTTACAATGGGCACTTCATGAATGTAAGACCATGTTAAAAGCAAAATATAAGAAATAGTGGAAGCAGCTGCACCCAACTGCAGAACCAAATGACGCATACCATCAAATGTCATGCAAGGAACAAGCCATCATCTTCAGACTACGAACTGGCCACAACAGACTGAGAAGTCACATGTTCCGAAAGCTGAAGATTGGCGAGACAGATCTGTACAACAGTGGACTGAGCCCAGAAACTGCAAACACATTCTTAACACCTGTCAACTCTACCAAGAAGAGAGGGAGAACATGTGGCCTACTGAGACGGCACTGTTTCCAGGCTTGAGGGGTTCCATGGATGACCTGAAGCGAATCGCATAATTCATTGAAGCTTTTGGTGCTGTAACCTGATATCTGACTGAAGAACGATGAAGAAGAAGGATGCGCACTTTCTGAAAGGAGACAAATCCCAGATCGCGGAATAAACAACATTTGCACATTATCGCAATAACTGATAGAATTTAGGCATTTACTGGTTTTTTTCCAGTCCGACCGAAAAAACTCGTCTGGCCAGTATCTACGCTCATCCCATTCACGAGGCGAAGCTACGGCACAATATCTTTTTTTTTTTTTTTAAATTTAGTTTATTCGTTTCGTTCTCCAAGCGGTCGTCCCAGTCTAAATTGTATTCCTTGACCGTGACCGTCGACTTATACGACCTTTTGGCTACTGGGAAAACTACTTTCTAAAAATGACTCGTTTTACTTTTCCAGTGAAGTTCATTGGATGTTAGCACAAAGTATAATTATAGTGACCAATAAAAATAATTAAAAAAGTAAATGGAGTTATGTTAGAAGATTGTTTTACCATTAGTTAATTGGTTTTAAATTGTCAACGTTCTGGCACAATACAGGACAATACAGTCCAAACATTAATTTGAAGAAGTTACCGCTTTCAGATATCCTGGTTCTCAAACATGTGATGATGGCAACTCGAGAAAGGAGATTAATCTAAGACTCAAGATGGCACGGTTGAATATGATTTGGAAAAGAAAGATCGGTATTACAGTAAAGATCGGTCTATTCAGATCGCTGGTGCTAAGTATACTTGTATACGGATGTGAAAATTAGACACCCAATGCAGATTCAGATAGAAGATTTCACGCTTTTGAAAACAAGTGATACAGACGTTTGTTACTGGACACGTTTAAGATTCTCCGCACTCAAATAAAGGATTGATAACTGAGCGTCATGGCGAAATGTATGTGTTGATGTTTCTAGAGTGACAGCAATACGACCCTGAAAGGTTAGGGTTTGATGATGATAATTATATAGAACACACGACAAATATATTTGTCCAGCAGCAAATAAATAAACTTGCAGGATATCAAGAAACACTTTTGGCAGTGGTGAAACTGCGTAAATTTGTTTGGTTTGGACATATAACGAGATACTACTCACTTTCTAAAATTATTTTGCAAGAAACAGTTGAGAGTGGAAGGAGAAGATAGGATGAAGAACATCCTGGATTCATAACATTATTAACGTGAAGAAGTGATCTGTGTGTGATTTTTCTAGACTTCTCAGAATGGCAGAGATGCTTGGATTACTTTTTGTGCTGATGCAGTGTAACTTACGACCATGACATGTAATGTGTCTTACTATTATCATTATTATATTAATTGAACACCATCATTCTAACGCGGTGTTATGTGTCTTTTCCTGTCATTTTTATTGGCTGTCTACACTAAATATATACAAAGTGAGGAATTTATTACGTTATTTCATCATCATCAAGTGACATGTTCTTTCCATAACGTAGTCTTTCCTATGGATCTCTTGAATTCTCCGCGGTCTTGAGCAAGTTGCCCTGCATCTTTCAGTGACATGCGCAGGCATTCTTGAATATCTTTTGTCCAACGGCGTCTTGGTCGGCCTTTGCCCCTGTTGCCTTCTGTCATTCCCTCCAGTAACACTCTCTTCATGCCGTCGTGTCTCTTAATATGACCGAAAAATGTAGCTTTTTCTTTAATATAGTGTTCAGAAGCCAGCCTTCCTGTACGTTAATTGTTCGTAACAGCTCCTGGTTTGTTTTCTTCGCTGTCTATGGTATTCTCAAAACTATTCTATAACACTTTAATTCAAATAACGTTATTTACGTACGAATTATACGTTGTCTATAAGAAAGAACATAGCCAATAACAATATGAAAAAATCTAGAGTCCACATGCTAGGAATATGATAACACCCCTCTTTGATTCTGAGGCAGAAATTACAACATGGAAACGGGTGCTAATTCACCTGTAGGTAGGTGAATAGTCGGATCTTTTAGAAAGCAACAATACATTACCAGACTATTCACATTAAAAAGACGTGACTATTGCCTAAAATTACGACAGTTCATGCCAAGTTGATAATTATGTATTGAATAGGATATCATACATACACCTGAGGAATATCTGACGATATGCGTAGTAAGTGATCGTAAAAGACGCGACGTGTACACGGATGAACAAAGGATATGACGTTTTATAGATTATATCAACAGGCTATTTATTCTGGCGGAGAAAGGAGGGAACAATGGGGCAGTTGACCCACTTTATCAAAGAGATGTTTGGATAGAAAGCGACCAGGCCATAACAATAAGAGGGAAACAATGAGCCCGTCCGACCACAATAGCCCATTAAGGCACGTTGAGAACGAAACTTTTCGTGAGAACGAAACACAGGAGACAATAGATCAGACATAAAGTCAATAATCAAGTAGTGTATATGGACTGGATATAAATATACAAAAACCATGATAATCAGCAAAGACAAAGAAGAACAAGAGATAAAGAACAAGATGATGGAATATGTGAAACAGAAGTTAAAAGGAGAATAGGAATGGCTAAAAGTACTTTCAATGACACGAGGAAAATATTAACATCTAAACAAATTACAAACAAGTTAAAAATTAGAATGATAAAATGCTACATTTATTCTATATTAATGTATGAATCAGAAACATGGAACAGAAGCACCACCAAGACAAGAGATGTTGGAGATACGTTGCAGCCAATCTTCGTTGCGGAGATGGCACTTAATGATGATGATGATGGTCTTCTCTGACTATACCAATAGCGACACAGACAGTAGCAAGAATGTCAAGCTAGTTTGACTGTGGTAGAATAAAGTGAGTGGGAAATTGAAGTAAAATTGTTCTTTTCAATTATTAACAGGGTGACACTTGGTCTCATGAAAGGTTGCCTCAAAGACATGGTTGTGTGGTAAACAATAATAAAGTCATAGGAAAAAAGTCACAAATTTTATTTAGAAAAAAGTCACAGGAAAAAAGTCCCAATTAGTTTATTGTCGTATGAAATAAAGTCACAGAAAATGAATTACGTTAGGAAAAAAGTCACAGGAAAGAGTCACAATTTTGACTAGCAAAGATAGTGAAACATCAAAATTACATTAGTCATATGCACATATATTTAAAAAAACTTACGCGATATTTTGCATTACTTTTTTAGTTAATGTTTTACAAATTTAAACCAACACCACGAAGAAAGTCTACCACAATCTTGTGGATTTCACGACGAGCAACACACAAGTTGCGAATTCGTTCTTGGGGGTGCACGTATCTTCGACACGCTCTTTTTTTCCCCGTGGGATTACCGATTCCTGTTGTACAATAGTGCTAACTGTTGCTGCTTCTTTTTGAAACAATTCAATGATACGCCAAACCGAAGGATGATAGTGACCAACGAGGTTGAAAAATGTGTTATTTCACCCTTCACAGATGTTGTTGGTACGGGCATTGTTGTTCAAGGTAGCATTATACACGTTCCAAAGGTGAGGAGGAAACATTGGTGGAACGTGAGGCATTCTCAGAGGCACCATGGGCGTGGCAACGGACTTCTGAATCACTCGAAAGGAGCCACTAACATAATTACAATTGAAACACGTAAACAATTCCCCGACTTTGGGTGGATCGTTATTCAATATGCTTTGAATACTTTCATTGATGTCTTTCAGCGGTATAAAGGAAATAGCATTAATCATGCCACAAAACAAGGGAAACTTAGCATCGGAATGACATTGGGCAGTCAAACCGAGTCCCTGGATCTTGTGTTAAGTGGACTGCGTAAGTTCACGCCAAGTGGACTGTATAAGATCCAAACATTGTAAGGACAGCTCTTAATACAATATCCCCAAATAACTCATCAAACACTTTCGCTCGGAAATCCGAATACAATTTTACTTCAGAATTTTCCTAAGAACATTCAAGTTAAGGGTTTAATTTTCCTTTAATACGGTGGTCACATTTCACGAGATTTATACTATTCATGTCTTCTTGGAGACTGACCACGGCGCCGCATTTCTACATTACTGGCGAGGTCTGATTCTGAAGACACAAACTGGATGTTTAACTTGCAGTCGTTCTTACACAACCTATATGTAGCTGAATCTTTGACTGTTTTTGCTAGTTATGCACAGTAGCCTAACACTTTGCACACCCGTGTGTAGTCGGGGCTCCAAAATGGGAGAAAAGAATAACCGCACTGTTACCTTCCATGCATGTCATGGGAGGTAACAAGAATGTTAATGGGTGAAGTTGATTATTTATTCCATAGACGATCAAAGGGACATCTGAGGACTCACAAGTACCATGCCTAATTAACTATCTCAAAGCCATGCACATCTTCACCTGCTGAAGAGGAATATAAGTTGAGTTGGTGTGTGTTCTTGAGCATGAATAGAATTTCCGCCGGTTGGTCTCGTGACTGGACAATTGTAGCTTCTTTGCCACTATATCGTTTCTCATACACAACGCTGCCCTCCAGTACGTGTTGCCTTTTTCAGATTCAATGTGTACTCTTACGTTCACCATATCGTAGCGAGATCTATACATATTGGGACAATGACCGCCCCTCAATGTTTCTGAATTTTTGGCTGACCGAGACGAAATGCACAGATGCCTTACATCATTGTATGTCGAAAGTAATGCTGAATGTGTTGGCGTAGATGTCTCGAATATATTTACTGCCTGCAGGCAATTCTCATTCCATATACAGCCTCCTCATCAACCGACACAAGCCTAAAAATGTTGGACAGGAAGACAGCAGAGCAACTGTATTTCTGTTTCTAGGGTGCACCACGAGGAAGTACTTTTAGGATCTTGGTTATCTGCTAACCCTGGGTTCGCACGAGAGCAAAACGAGACTCTTTGCACCCAGATAATTCATTGTAAACTTTAAACCACGAGATGTTGTTTGTTTGTTTGTTTTGCGTTCGCTCCATTGTAACCAGCACGGATATTCGTGCGATTTCCGCCGGGAGCGTGATTACGTTGTGCCACCGTTATGCGCCTTGTAGGCCTAGCACATCCGATTTTGGCATGCCTTGATAATTCGGGTGGGCTACAATAGCATGTGACAGCCTCCATATCTGTCGCCAGGCACGAATGTCATCACTCTTCGCCCATACGATTTTTGCTCACGTCTGTTTCGCACGAGGTGTTCCACTGTCTATGAACTTGCCTCGTGTAATTGGACGTACTGTGCATGTGCCCATCGGGTACTGAACCGTTTCTCATCCGTGAGCCTGGTTCCTTAAGAGGAAGAACTCAACAGAAGAATTGGACCATAGCTCTTTCGCCTTCTTAGCCGAGGTGTCGTTCAACTATATTGTGAACCCCTCGCCCAAGTTCGAGTCATTCACAACTGTCACGTCTGGTCACTTTGGACACAAATATCCAGATGAACGTGCAGGTAAACAAAATGCTGATGATTTTAACAATAAAGTAATAGGAACTCACGCAGATATTCAGAGATGATTTTTTATGTCGGGGTTGTTTCCCTTATCCTTATTATAATGTGGTCACATTAACAGAAATGTAATCTGTGTTCATTATCAAACTCCTGTATCAGGATATTCCGCCGAAGATTGATGTGTCGGGCCATTGGCGCAAATAAAACTGCGACACAACGCATTTTCATTCTCTGGACTACATCCTGCTCGAAATCTAGTGGGACCATGGTCCTGCTACAAAGGAGATCCAGCGGGAGTTTGAGAATGAACGCTGAAGAAGAAGAATATCAGGATATATTTCAGAAGAATGAAATGCGATGTGCCATGGCTTATAATTTTGTTGTGATAGTGCGCAGTTCATTCTACCACAGTTCACTTCGGCATTACATTTTGTAGTTCACTTTAAGATCATACTTTTCTGTTATTGTTTGTTTGTTTTAGAATACCAAGAATTGCGATCGATTAGCTATTACTTCCTATGTTCAGTGGGGGTGGTTTTTCTGAGCTGTCTTTCACACCCAGGAGACTTCAACTTTCGGTTTAGTGCAATGCCTATTGAAGGAGCCTTCTACTCAGATAATTGTATAAATGACATGCCACAAAGCTTCCATAAGAGAGAGAGCCTTAATATAACTGCATGTCATCTACTAAGATTTTCTCTTGCATGGCTGGTTTGTCTTGTGGGTCATTGGTGAGACACACAGACGCAACCGCATGCGTACTTTACTGTTATAATAATAATAATAATAATAATAATAATAATAATAATAATAATAATAATAAAGACCATTAACCAGTCAGGGTCGTAGTAGTATCCCACTGGAGACACAAGCACATAATACCTGCCAGACTTCACTGTCCTCATTCGGAGGAGTGTAGAAAAATCATACCCAGACCATTTATTGATGTTATCAATGAAGGATTTGACCTCACAAAGGCCTTTGATAAACATTTGGAAAGAGGATCTATTGCTAATCTCGCACAGAAAGGAATTGGAATCAAAATGCTGCAGTGGATAAAAAGTTTTCTACTTCGAAGACATGCACAAGTCAAACTCCAGGCAACGAAAGGTAAAATGGTAAAAATAACAGAAGGCGTTTCACAAGGAGGAGTTATATCCCCCACACTCTTCATACTTTATATAGATAACTGGGGGTGCAGGTGTATATATAGAATATCCACACACGTCCAGAGATAAAATCAGAACACGTGCAGGGAAATTCTGCAATAATTATGATGCAGAAATCCAGACAATTAGTGTGGCAGCTAAAAAACTGCTGAACTCCAACTTAGACCTACAGTCTGTGGTATTCCTGACAGATGCAAGGTCAGTGTTTCAATCTCTCCAGTCTGGAAAACTAACAGACTTGAGAAAACTACTTAATGAATTGTCTTACCAGTATAGGGTAACCATGCAGTGGATACCCTCTCACTGTGGAATACAGGAAATTTAAAAAAAAAACAGACCATCTGGCTAAGGAAGGTGCTGCCGAAGACCAACCAGATATACCAATCACCTACCATAAGAAAAAACAGATGATCAAGTCAATAAGAAAGCCACAAACACCAACACAAGATGACTATCACATTATGAACATATCAGAACAAGTTATAATTCTACGTCTCAGAACAGGACACATAAGTAGTATATGATGTTCAAGATGATACGTAGACGCCTCAATACGCCTCAATTACGCCTCCCAAGATGGCGGCCGACGCCTCACAACGCCTCAAGTACGCATCCAAGATGGCGGCCGACGCCTCACAACGCCTCAAGTATTACTTGAGGCGTTGTGAGGCGTCGACCGCCATCTTGGCGGCGTTGTGAGGCGTCGGCCGCCATCTTGGGAGGCGTAATTGAGGCGTATTGAGGCGTCTACGTATCATCTTGAACATCTAGGCATAAGGTTTTCCACTGAAACTTTTCCGTTGTTTTTAGGTGCAGGTCGTCCAAAGGTCGTGCCATGTTACTTATCTGTACAATATGACGAGGTCGTGCAAAGGTCGTGGCGAATGTGCCCGAATGTGCTAATATAGCTCATATAACAATATACTTGATCTGGAGAGGTCGTCCAAAGGTCGTGTCGAATGTGTCGAGTGTGCTTTATTATAGCCCATATAGCATTATACTCGACCTGGAGAGGTGGTGTAAATGGGCGTCATGTTACGCCATGTTACATAACCGGATACTACTTAACTCATATAACAATATACTGGATACGGAGAGGTCGTGCAAAGGTGGCACCATGCCCCGTGCTGTTACATAACGGGCTTTAATATAGCCCAAATAACAATAAACGTGTCATACAAAAGTCGGGTAAAGGTCGTCACCTGGTACATATCCGGCTAATATATACCTCATATAACAATAATGAGATGTGAATTGTCGAGTGTGCGGCTGAATGTACTGAGTGTGCCCGCACATCCCATATGATGGCAGTCGAAACCGGCCGAACCGACCGGTGGCGGGGTGTGATCCGGAGCGATACCCGGTCGCTGTGGCCGAATCCGGTCAAATTGTGTATCTAATGATGCGAATGTGTGTCTGGTATTTGGTAGTGGAATTGTCCCTTTATTTGTTTTGCTGATACAAGGAGCTAGGCTCGTGATAAAGACTTCCACTGCGCCTTCCAGTGATTGAGGTCTACATAACCCCATCTCTCCCCCTTGTGTCGGTGGGACTGCATTTGGTGAGTATTAACATGTTATAACTGTATCTGATTAGTGGGTATGTTGTGGTTTTTCTACTGAAATTTATTTATGACACTATCTTTTATATAAAACGATCCAATTTTAAACCACATGTGAAAGATCACGCAAAGTTCAGATTTTAAAACTGCCAAATGCAATATAATTACAGTCATGATAAAGAGCATGTCCACTGCCACTTCCAGTGAATGAGGTTAGCATAACCCCACCTACTCCCACTTATGCCGGTGGGGGTGATTTTGCTGGGTATTAACATTAACATGACCTTATTTGTTTAGTGGGTACGTTTGGGATTTCCGCTTACATTCAAGTGGTTCTCAAATTGTAAAATACTGACCATAACAATGTAAACCCCCGAGACATA
The DNA here is from genome assembly GCA_034231615.1 of Meghimatium bilineatum. NCBI lineage: Eukaryota > Metazoa > Mollusca > Gastropoda > Stylommatophora > Philomycidae > Meghimatium > Meghimatium bilineatum. The sequence continues at coordinate 26,957,601 of CM067304.1, read as the reverse complement.
TAGACACCACAAAAACTAATATTCTGCAAACATACTTCTGTGCCTTTGACCAACGGTTCTCGTTATTTCATACTTATATTCAAGTGGTTATCACATTGTGAAAACCTGACCATGAGAATGTAAAACTCGTAACATTGACACCACAAAAGAAAATATTCTGCAAACATTATTCTGTGCCTTTGGCCAATAGTTCTCATTATTTTATGGTTATGTTAAAGTGGTTCTCACATTGGCCAATCCTGACCATACAAATGTAAAACCCATGTCATATATACACCACAAAAGCTAATATTCTCCAAACAGTCTTCTCTCAGGCCACGCTTCAGCCATGGTCGCTTGATGGTCTCTGTATGCTCTTTAACTATGTTCTACCATATTATCATTATGGTCTCACTAACTTCTAACAGGGTCTACTTTGGGCCAATATATTCTTAGTATATTTTCGCTAGAGTCTTAAACTAGGTTCTCATGTGCAGCTTCAATTATGTTCTCTCTGTGTTTTGAGTTATTTTTCTCTACTAAAAGGTTTCTTATTAACATATTTCATTAGCGCAAACGGCGTGTTTATCAGATGTCGAAATTAACAAGTCACACGAAAACACATTTCAGCCCTTTCTCACTAACAACATAGTACATTTGAGAAGTTTTATTTGTGTAAACTTAACATTTATTGGTGTTTTTTCACAACTAGATAAGCCACTTATACGGATTTTCGATGTTTTATTAGTTGTCTAAATTGTCATACGAAAATACATTTCAGTATTTTTGCAGTAACAACATGACAAATTTTATCGTGTTTGTATTTTGTGTGACTGTACAATGTACCATTTTTTCACAATTAACCAATCTGCTTTTAGTGATTTTCATTATGTTTTATCATTTGTCTAAATTATCATACCACACGACATATATTTCAGTACTTTTACACAAACATTATAACACATTTTTTTTTTATTTGTGTAAGTACATCATTTACAATTTTTTCACAAGTAACCAACCCACTTTTACTATGTTATCATACTAAAAGAACCCATTTTTCAGTACGTTGCCACTAACAACATAACGCATTTTGCCATGTTTTTATTTGTGGGCCTGCGGCATTTATCAATTTTAGTGATGTTCGTTATGTTTTATCAGTAGTTATCTAAATTAGATACCATACAAACCCATATTTCAGTACTTTTGCACAAACATCATAACACATTTACCATGTTTTATTTATTCGCTTTCAACAGTTATTACTATTTTTGCAATTACACAAGCCGAATTGGGTGATTTTCGTTATGTTTTATCAGATGTCTAAGTTATGATACCATACGAAGCTATTTTTCCTTACGTTGCCATTAACAACATAACAACTTTTGACATGTTTTTATCTGTTGGACAATCACTTATCACTTTTTCACAACTAGGCAAGTTGGTGGTAGCGCCTTTCAGTGTGATCAGACAGTATTTATCTCTTTTCTATACTTACAGTTGCGCATTTCACGACATTTAGATACAAAACACGGTTCCAATGAACTTATTTTCATATGGTAAACTGCATGTTTTAGCTGTTTTCAAAATTATTATCCCATCCGAAATAACATGCCAACACTTCTCACTAACCTCATACACCATTTTGACAAACTTCTGTATATGAAACAGCATCGTTGATCACTACTCATAGACAATACCAACACATTTCACACATAGACCCTGTCAATATCCCGTACTGATAGTCCGTGCTTATCCCCCGTGCTTATACCGCGTTCTGATATCCCGTGCTGATATCACCTGTCAAAATCCGCTGCTGATATCCGCTGTCAAGATCCGCTGCTATCGATTGTCAAAATCCGCTGCTATCATCGGGCACGAACCGCTGTTGATATCTGCTGTCGAAATTCACTACTGATATCCCCTGTCAAAATCCGCTGGTGATATCCGTTGTCAAAATCCGCTGCTGATATCCGCTGTCAAGAGCCGCTACTGATAGCTCTAGTCAAGAACTGATGCTGACATCCCGTGTTGACAATCGACGTGTTGCATCCCTTTTCACAACTAGGCAAACGGCTTATAACACTTTTTGCTATAATCGAAAGCATTAGGCGTTGATTTTCTAAACATACAAGGTAAATGTTTCTATTTGTATATACCAACGTCTCATATTACATATTTCCATATGACAAATTACCTGTTTAGCCCTTTTAACAGCTAGGCAAATCGCTTTTAACACATTTACATATGATAAACGGCATGTTTTTTCACTTGTCACAGCCGCTTTTAACGCATTACCATTTGACAAACGGTAAGTTTTATCAGTTATCACACCATATGAAAACCTATTACAAGGCGTTTACACTAAAAACACAACACATTTATCACTTTTCACAGCTAAACATGCTGCTTTTCGTAGTTTTCACAATGAGTAAAGTCACTATTTCACCAGTGTCTAGACTTACAAGGACAAATTACATTGGTTTTATGTACCAACATGTTTAATATTACATATAGCCAAATGACAGAAGTCATGTTTATCACTTTTCAAAACTAGGCAAAGCCCTTTTAACACATTTTGCTATAATCAAAGACATTGGGTGGGGCCTTTCTAGACTTACAATGCAAATTTCCTTATTTGTATGTACCAACAAGGTTCATATTACGTATTTCCATAGGACAACTTTCATGTTTTATCACTGTTCACAACTAGGCAAACCGCTTTTAACAATTGTTGGTATTACCAAAAGCTATGTGTGGTGGTTCTCTAGACTTACACTGTAAATTTTCCTATTTTTATGCACCAACCGGTTTCATATTGCATATTTCCAAACGACAAAGTTCATGTTTTATCACTTTTCACAGCTAGCCAAAACGATTTTTAAATTCTTTTCATATGACAAACGACATGTTTTATTAGTTTTCTAAATTATCAGGTTATATGAAACCACATTACAATACGTTTACACTAAAAAACATAACGCATTTAAGTACTTTTCACAGCTAGACACATCACGTTTCGAAGTTTTCGCAATGAGCAAAGACATTATTTTGCTCGTTGCTAGACTTACAAAGGCAAATTACCATACTTTTATGTACCAACAAGGTTCATATTATATATGTCCATATGACAAGCTTCAGGTTTATCGCTTTTCACAATTAGGCAAACCGCGTTTCGCAAACCCCTAGCTATAACCCGGGTGATATCACATGACATTAGCCAAGGCCGATAGCCCCTGGTGATACCCAGGACACACCTACCAACTGCCTACGGGTAATGTTAGTGCCTATAAGAGTGAAGTGTATTATAGGGTTTGTGTGCCGCCTTCAACATTTAACCGCTACCAGTAATAATCTGCCGAACTAGCTAAACTCACCTGCACCGCATAAACAATAGCTAAACATATAGGGTAGCTTGTTATGGGGTGGTACCTGAGCAATACGTAGTGAAAATTTTATTAATGTGTAACCTATACATAAAGGATGAAAAAAGGCTAACCTTCGTCATTGTCTTAAACATGCGCACCTCTGGGAATGACATCTCACCACGGGCTATAAATACGAAAGCATATGATTCTGATACTAACAAACGAGCAAACACCTAGTTTTATATACGAACCAGCTACACCAATCGACTGTATTGCACTTTTAAAGCACAACCGAATAGGCAATACAGGTTTGGTACTGTGCACACACTCGGAGTAACCCATTCATCCCATTGGGTGATGTGTGTATATTTGTATTACCAAACATTTAAAAAAACACACCTCTGAAGCTATTAGAGAGCACGCAGTGTTCGGTACCAAGTGCCTCAATACAGAAAGATGAAGAACCCACTGAGAAAATTCCAGAGAAAGTCGAGGTGATGCCTAAGACGCCACGGCTTCAACATAGGCGGGCATCTAAAAGAACAAAAAGTAAAACAATGGCCAAAAGTCTGATTTGGGATAAGTGGTAGAAAAAATTGTAGAAGGCAACGCACCATTACACAACAAATTGTCAACTGTTTAAACAAATATGATACTTATATAACATTAATAAACAAAATAAAATAATAAAATCACAACGATGTTGTTGTATTTTATCTTTATTTGTGTATGTGTGTGTGTGTGTGTGTGTGACTATATGTAAAAAAAAAGATTGCTCATAAACATAAAAAACTAGGTCGATTTCCCTCCTAGCACGGGATCCCGTGTAACACGGTGTCTTTCATCATGTATCTACACGGGATCCAGCGCTACACGGGCCCGTGTAACACGAGATCCTGTTTTATCATCTTGGACCTACACGGGATCCCGTGTTACACGGGCCCGTGCAGCGATGGCTCCCGTGTAGATACATGATGAAAGACACCGTGTTACACGGGATCCCGTGCTAGGAGGGAAATCGACCTAGTTTTTTATGTTTATGAGCAATCTTTTTTTTTACATATAGTCACACACACACACACACACATACACAAATAAAGATAAAATACAACAACATCGTTGTGATTTTATTATTTTATTTTGTTTATTAATGTTATATAAGTATCATATTTGTTTAAACAGTTGACAATTTGTTGTGTAATGGTGCGTTGCCTTCTACAATTTTTTCTACCACTTATCCCAAATCAGACTTTTGGCCATTGTTTTACTTTTTGTTCTTTTAGATGCTCGCCTATGTTGAAGCCGTGGCGTCTTAGGCATCACCTCGACTTTCTCTGGAATTTTCTCAGTGGGTTCTTCATCTTTCTGTATTGAGGCACTTGGTACCGAACACTGCGTGCTCTCTAATAGCTTCAGAGGTGTGTTTTTGTATTGACTGAGTCGATTCAAATACTGTTGTAATGTTTTTTGGTATAGTCTAGATTTTTCGTGATTGGTTAAATCACCACGAACTAAAACCACCCGCATTTCTTGGTCCAACTCACCCATAGAATCAGTTAAAGAATCAGGTGGTTTATAGACTGTTTTATACAGCAAGGCGTCGACCACCTGGCGATCAACTAGTATCATGTTCTTGGTTGGTGTTAAATTACTATGATGCCCCTCGCTAGGGTTAAAAGTTCCATCCGTTGTTACTAATTGGGGCGTATGACACTTTTGCCTGTGCTGTCTTAATGTTGAAGCGTCTGTGTAAACATTAACACAAAAATTACAGTTATGTCTTTTTTTAAGGTGAAGATCTTGTTTATGTCTTTGCAGTGTGTAAAGGCGACTAAATGGTTTCAAGCATTGAACACACCGGTAGGTTTTGGTGGATGTCTTGGTCTGTGGAGAATAGATGGACTGCGTAAATAATCCAATTCCCAAGCAGATACCTAACATAGTTAGCCCTAACTCATATTCAGGCTATACATACACAACTCAAACAATATACATAAACAACGACCACAACAATAGTAATAAATAAGACCCCAATATATCACCGGGATGTTAGTGTATCTATACACACCAAAAAATACACAAATGTAATCACATTTACACCAACTTGTTTCCACGCCCACATGGTGGCAACTACCAAAACGGACCAACAACCAAGACCCTATAGAATTTCACACATGTCAGAAATTAAATTTAACATCAAAATATCATAGAAAAGGTAGAGAATGTGCCCGTTAACGCCTGTCTGAAGAAGAGACAAAAACAAGACTGTGATCGAAAATCCTGTTAGAATAACAAACAACCTATTCAGATATTAACAACATTACTTACATAAGTCATTCTTCAAAATGACAAAGTTCCGGTAGTAACTATTAGTAAGTGCTGATAACGTGTGCTTTTTTAAATGTTTGGTAATACAAATATACACACATCACCCAATGGGATGAATGGGTTACTCCGAGTGTGTGCACAGTACCAAACCTGTATTGCCTATTCGGTTGTGCTTTAAAAGTGCAATACAGTCGATTGGTGTAGCTGGTTCGTATATAAAACTAGGTGTTTGCTCGTTTGTTAGTATCAGAATCATATGCTTTCGTATTTATAGCCCGTGGTGAGATGTCATTCCCAGAGGTGCGCATGTTTAAGACAATGACGAAGGTTAGCCTTTTTTCATCCTTTATGTATAGGTTACACATTAATAAAATTTTCACTACGTATTGCTCAGGTACCACCCCATAACAAGCTACCCTATATGTTTAGCTATTGTTTATGCGGTGCAGGTGAGTTTAGCTAGTTCGGCAGATTATTACTGGTAGCGGTTAAATGTTGAAGGCGGCACACAAACCCTATAATACACTTCACTCTTATAGGCACTAACATTACCCGTAGGCAGTTGGTAGGTGTGTCCTGGGTATCACCAGGGGCTATCGGCCTTGGCTAATGTCATGTGATATCACCCGGGTTATAGCTAGGGGTTTGCGAAACGCGGTTTGCCTAATTGTGAAAAGCGATAAACCTGAAGCTTGTCATATGGACATATATAATATGAACCTTGTTGGTACATAAAAGTATGGTAATTTGCCTTTGTAAGTCTAGCAACGAGCAAAATAATGTCTTTGCTCATTGCGAAAACTTCGAAACGTGATGTGTCTAGCTGTGAAAAGTACTTAAATGCGTTATGTTTTTTAGTGTAAACGTATTGTAATGTGGTTTCATATAACCTGATAATTTAGAAAACTAATAAAATATGTCGTTTGTCATATGAAAAGAATTTAAAAATCGTTTTGGCTAGCTGTGAAAAGTGATAAAACATGAACTTTGTCGTTTGGAAATATGCAATATGAAACCGGTTGGTGCATAAAAATAGGAAAATTTACAGTGTAAGTCTAGAGAACCACCACACATAGCTTTTGGTAATACCAACAATTGTTAAAAGCGGTTTGCCTAGTTGTGAACAGTGATAAAACATGAAAGTTGTCCTATGGAAATACGTAATATGAACCTTGTTGGTACATACAAATAAGGAAATTTGCATTGTAAGTCTAGAAAGGCCCCACCCAATGTCTTTGATTATAGCAAAATGTGTTAAAAGGGCTTTGCCTAGTTGTGAAAAGTGATAAACATGACTTCTGTCATTTGGCTATATGTAATATTAAACATGTTGGTACATAAAACCAATGTAATTTGTCCTTGTAAGTCTAGACACTGGTGAAATAGTGACTTTACTCATTGTGAAAACTACGAAAAGCAGCATGTTTAGCTGTGAAAAGTGATAAATGTGTTGTGTTTTTAGTGTAAACGCCTTGTAATAGGTTTTCATATGGTGTGATAACTGATAAAACTTACCGTTTGTCAAATGGTAATGCGTTAAAAGCGGCTGTGACAAGTGAAAAAACATGCCGTTTATCATATGTAAATGTGTTAAAAGCGATTTGCCTAGCTGTTAAAAGGGCTAAACAGGTAATTTGTCATATGGAAATATGTAATATGAGACGTTGGTATATACAAATAGAAACATTTACCTTGTATGTTTAGAAAATCAACGCCTAATGCTTTCGATTATAGCAAAAAGTGTTATAAGCCGTTTGCCTAGTTGTGAAAAGGGATGCAACACGTCGATTGTCAACACGGGATGTCAGCATCAGTTCTTGACTAGAGCTATCAGTAGCGGCTCTTGACAGCGGATATCAGCAGCGGATTTTGACAACGGATATCACCAGCGGATTTTGACAGGGGATATCAGTAGTGAATTTCGACAGCAGATATCAACAGCGGTTCGTGCCCGATGATAGCAGCGGATTTTGACAATCGATAGCAGCGGATCTTGACAGCGGATATCAGCAGCGGATTTTGACAGGTGATATCAGCACGGGATATCAGAACGCGGTATAAGCACGGGGGATAAGCACGGACTATCAGTACGGGATATTGACAGGGTCTATGTGTGAAATGTGTTGGTATTGTCTATGAGTAGTGATCAACGATGCTGTTTCATATACAGAAGTTTGTCAAAATGGTGTATGAGGTTAGTGAGAAGTGTTGGCATGTTATTTCGGATGGGATAATAATTTTGAAAACAGCTAAAACATGCAGTTTACCATATGAAAATAAGTTCATTGGAACCGTGTTTTGTATCTAAATGTCGTGAAATGCGCAACTGTAAGTATAGAAAAGAGATAAATACTGTCTGATCACACTGAAAGGCGCTACCACCAACTTGCCTAGTTGTGAAAAAGTGATAAGTGATTGTCCAACAGATAAAAACATGTCAAAAGTTGTTATGTTGTTAATGGCAACGTAAGGAAAAATAGCTTCGTATGGTATCATAACTTAGACATCTGATAAAACATAACGAAAATCACCCAATTCGGCTTGTGTAATTGCAAAAATAGTAATAACTGTTGAAAGCGAATAAATAAAACATGGTAAATGTGTTATGATGTTTGTGCAAAAGTACTGAAATATGGGTTTGTATGGTATCTAATTTAGATAACTACTGATAAAACATAACGAACATCACTAAAATTGATAAATGCCGCAGGCCCACAAATAAAAACATGGCAAAATGCGTTATGTTGTTAGTGGCAACGTACTGAAAAATGGGTTCTTTTAGTATGATAACATAGTAAAAGTGGGTTGGTTACTTGTGAAAAAATTGTAAATGATGTACTTACACAAATAAAAAAAAAATGTGTTATAATGTTTGTGTAAAAGTACTGAAATATATGTCGTGTGGTATGATAATTTAGACAAATGATAAAACATAATGAAAATCACTAAAAGCAGATTGGTTAATTGTGAAAAAATGGTACATTGTACAGTCACACAAAATACAAACACGATAAAATTTGTCATGTTGTTACTGCAAAAATACTGAAATGTATTTTCGTATGACAATTTAGACAACTAATAAAACATCGAAAATCCGTATAAGTGGCTTATCTAGTTGTGAAAAAACACCAATAAATGTTAAGTTTACACAAATAAAACTTCTCAAATGTACTATGTTGTTAGTGAGAAAGGGCTGAAATGTGTTTTCGTGTGACTTGTTAATTTCGACATCTGATAAACACGCCGTTTGCGCTAATGAAATATGTTAATAAGAAACCTTTTAGTAGAGAAAAATAACTCAAAACACAGAGAGAACATAATTGAAGCTGCACATGAGAACCTAGTTTAAGACTCTAGCGAAAATATACTAAGAATATATTGGCCCAAAGTAGACCCTGTTAGAAGTTAGTGAGACCATAATGATAATATGGTAGAACATAGTTAAAGAGCATACAGAGACCATCAAGCGACCATGGCTGAAGCGTGGCCTGAGAGAAGACTGTTTGGAGAATATTAGCTTTTGTGGTGTATATATGACATGGGTTTTACATTTGTATGGTCAGGATTGGCCAATGTGAGAACCACTTTAACATAACCATAAAATAATGAGAACTATTGGCCAAAGGCACAGAATAATGTTTGCAGAATATTTTCTTTTGTGGTGTCAATGTTACGAGTTTTACATTCTCATGGTCAGGTTTTCACAATGTGATAACCACTTGAATATAAGCATAAAATAATGATAATCATTGGCCAAAGGCACAGAAGAATGTTTGGAGAATATAGCTTTTGTTGTGTCTATATGTCAGGGGTTTTACATTGCATGGTCAAGATTTTACAATTTGAGAACCACTTGAATATAAGTATGAAATAACGAGAACCGTTGGTCAAAGGCACAGAAGTATGTTTGCAGAATATTAGTTTTTGTGGTGTCTATATGTCTCGGGGGTTTACATTGTTATGGTCAGTATTTTACAATTTGAGAACCACTTGAATGTAAGCGGAAATCCCAAACGTACCCACTAAACAAATAAGGTCATGTTAATGTTAATACCCAGCAAAATCACCCCCACCGGCATAAGTGGGAGTAGGTGGGGTTATGCTAACCTCATTCACTGGAAGTGGCAGTGGACATGCTCTTTATCATGACTGTAATTATATTGCATTTGGCAGTTTTAAAATCTGAACTTTGCGTGATCTTTCACATGTGGTTTAAAATTGGATCGTTTTATATAAAAGATAGTGTCATAAATAAATTTCAGTAGAAAAACCACAACATACCCACTAATCAGATACAGTTATAACATGTTAATACTCACCAAATGCAGTCCCACCGACACAAGGGGGAGAGATGGGGTTATGTAGACCTCAATCACTGGAAGGCGCAGTGGAAGTCTTTATCACGAGCCTAGCTCCTTGTATCAGCAAAACAAATAAAGGGACAATTCCACTACCAAATACCAGACACACATTCGCATCATTAGATACACAATTTGACCGGATTCGGCCACAGCGACCGGGTATCGCTCCGGATCACACCCCGCCACCGGTCGGTTCGGCCGGTTTCGACTGCCATCATATGGGATGTGCGGGCACACTCAGTACATTCAGCCGCACACTCGACAATTCACATCTCATTATTGTTATATGAGGTATATATTAGCCGGATATGTACCAGGTGACGACCTTTACCCGACTTTTGTATGACACGTTTATTGTTATTTGGGCTATATTAAAGCCCGTTATGTAACAGCACGGGGCATGGTGCCACCTTTGCACGACCTCTCCGTATCCAGTATATTGTTATATGAGTTAAGTAGTATCCGGTTATGTAACATGGCGTAACATGACGCCCATTTACACCACCTCTCCAGGTCGAGTATAATGCTATATGGGCTATAATAAAGCACACTCGACACATTCGACACGACCTTTGGACGACCTCTCCAGATCAAGTATATTGTTATATGAGCTATATTAGCACATTCGGGCACATTCGCCACGACCTTTGCACGACCTCGTCATATTGTACAGATAAGTAACATGGCACGACCTTTGGACGACCTGCACCTAAAAACAACGGAAAAGTTTCAGTGGAAAACCTTATGCCTAGATGTTCAAGATGATACGTAGACGCCTCAATACGCCTCAATTACGCCTCCCAAGATGGCGGCCGACGCCTCACAACGCCGCCAAGATGGCGGTCGACGCCTCACAACGCCTCAAGTAATACTTGAGGCGTTGTGAGGCGTCGGCCGCCATCTTGGATGCGTACTTGAGGCGTTGTGAGGCGTCGGCCGCCATCTTGGGAGGCGTAATTGAGGCGTATTGAGGCGTCTACGTATCATCTTGAACATCATATACTACTCACATACGACTCCGCAGTCACATGTATACAAAGTTCAAGATGGGCAACACTGCCATGTGTACATGTGGACAGGCAGCACAGAGTGCCAACCATATACTTCAAGAGTGTTCTGAACATGAAACGTTGAGGCAGACATATTGGCCAGCGGAAACAACACTGGAATCAAATCTCTATGGGACACTGTATGAACTACAAAAGACAGTGAGTTTTATTAAGGAGACAGAATTACAGATATAGACATGTTTCAAGTGAACGAAAGAAGAAGAAGAATATAGATAACCTGCAAAAACTATTCTAACCATACCTAGATATGGCTCTCCATGCATACGATCTTGCTACCTGGACTCAATCAGAATACATTGCGGTTACAAAAGTGAGAGTGCAGCAGACAATAAACAAAGTTGAAGATTGGGCAAAAACCTGGGGTGATCAAATAATTAAAAGCAAGACCGTCACCACACTTTTCACGCTCTCCACAAACCCTGAAAATGATACTATCACTATCACACTTAATAATACCCCACTCCCTAAAAAAAAACACAACCCAGTTTAATTGGGACTAACATTTGACAAGAGAATTACATGTGGATCGCACATTGAAGAGACAGAAAAAAAAGCTACATTCAGACAACAAATAATGGGGGAAAAAACGATATGGAAGATTGGGAAGCTGACATTAAAAATTTTAAAAAAAAGTCTACATAGTTCAACACTGGAATATGGATTGAACACATATGCAACATCAGCAAATACCAATCTCCAGAAACTGGACAAAATTCAGGATGCAAGTATCTGAATTTTAGATGCGGTTAGTCAAGTACGGAAGAACGTTGCTGCTAGGCGATTTGGTGCCGTTGAACGGACTGGTTCAATTCCCGTTAGTTTCAAGAATTTTTAAAATTGTCCTCTGGCTTCCTACTTAAATTTACCGGTGATCTGAGTGTGCCAAGTTGAGCGATCAGCAGCTGTAATCTCCCAGAGGCTTAGATCAATGCTACAGTGTTTGAGGGAGCTCGTTAGATCTGATGCCACACACTGTATGATAGAAGGAACTAAACGCATGACAGAAGTGAAATGCAATTCTGTACTTAAATACGAAACAGTGGGCCAGCTGCAAATCTAAGCACGTGCGACCCTTGTTAGGAGCACCAAATAACATGGATCACTTGGCCAGAGATGAATCTAAGCACTAACGACTAGCTATCCTGGTTGGGAGCACCAAATAACATGGAACAATGGCTAGCAGTGCATCTAATACGAGAAACAGGGATAGCTACACCGGTTGGGAGCACCAAATGTAATTTTCAGAGGTGCCAAACCGAAAATTAGTTTCTGTGACTGGTCGCCAGGCCCAGAGAATCTGCTTGAGTGTCAACATATCTAGTTTTGACACGTGTTAAGATTGTCACTGAAAAGAAGAACTTGTACATGTATTTAATGTCTCATGCAACACGTGCGTTTCAAGATTAACACGTAAACACGTATGGGTAACCACTGTCATGTCTAAAAATTACGTATTGAAAACAGTTGCACATAAATGGGGTTTTGGACTGCGCGGGTTAAGGCATTCTACGCGGGCTATCAACGGTAAAAGCCCTGTAGCAGAATTAATTAGGTACCCATTCGCTACGTTTTTTTGTTGGGCTTTTGATTTAGTCCATTATTATAATTGGTCGCTATTTACATACTTGGAGTCGCATGCCAAAAATAGCCAAGTCCAACCAATAGATTTCACGGAAATTGGCCCCCTAAGTAATGTTTACGTTTTAATTGAAAGACATGTAGTACTGCCCGAAGCCACAGCCAAGGGTTAGAAGGGTTAGTAGAATTTCATTAAGAAGCTAGATTAAGTAATATCTACTCAATTTGCGTTCAGTTTCCCATATACTTGAATCTCTAGTGTACCCTGCTAAAATGTATCGTGAGTTTAACATAAATTAACGTCGTCATCATCAGGTGCCATGCCGGTTGGCGTAGGCGGTCATGGCTCTCCACAGCTCTCTGTCCACAGTATTATGTATCATAAATTAACGTACGTTATTGATTATCTTTTCCACATATCCATTGCTGTTTGCACCTTTCCCTCTTTCCAGATAGTAGTGTTATTGTTCTAGTATAAGAATATTAGGTGTTTTATATCAGTATGTTTATTATTCTTTTCGCACACAGGACATGTGCATGTATGCAAGATCTCCACTTCGGGAAATCTCTCAAGGTATAGAGGCTGGTGGTTCCGTTTCTATGTTGGTTCAGTGCTCTTTTTGAAATCTCTGTTATGTGTTATCTACGGAGCACGCATATCCTGACTCTCAATTCGCGCATTCTTGACTCTTGTAGGTGTGATACCATTTCTGGAGAAATGCATTAGCTTTGTCTGTACAATGATAAATATTTTGAGTCGCATTGTGATATTTAACTGACATAATCATTTTCTCTAGACTTTTGGTGGCTTCTTTCTTTATATCAGGGATGTATTGTCTATAGACCTAATTTCTATAATCTCATTGCCTCCATGTCGTGTTTACAGTGGTTTTTTTTTTCGGAAACTCGTGAGGATTAATGCGTGAAGATACGGACTTACGTGTTATTAACGGAAATCCCGGCACTGGGCAGGCAGAGTGTCGCTTCGTTGAGAGGTATTAACATATATGGGGTAACCTAAGCACAATTAAGTCAATCTTCTACGCCTTTTCAGCCGAAGAAGAAACTGGAGCCGGTATTATTTTTCCAACTTTAAATTCCCCATAAAGACAGTCATTCGGTATTCTGCCGTTCAAATGTATCCCACCCATCACTCTACTCGGGCTGAGCATGGAAAATACTGCAGTTCCTATCGATTAGAACTGTCTCTAAAATAAGCAGCGATCATAGCTTCAACCTGTTACATTGATAGTAAAACTTCAATCATAAAAGGAACGTCTCTTGTATCCCTCCTAAACGCGTATGAAATGACTATTACTTATCACATTTTGTACTGTTTCAATTCTTCCTGACTCATCTCCCCATCTGCTTCATTATTTCCTGTATTTTCACATTTATTCCATCCCTGGCGTATCATTTAATGGTCCCATTACCCCGTTCTGTTAGCGCAGTAAGCTTGGTTTGCTACCAAGTTCCTGTCTGCATACACAGACCTGCTCTCCAGTAACGACCTGTTTCTATATTTAGCACTAAATACTATATCTATCCGCCGTATTCTTTTCTGTTCTATCAATTGGATTTTTGTATGTTTTATTCCACGAATAATCAGTCAGATGGTAAGTTATTGTTGCATTTCTTCCTGTGTTATTTGTTAACGTTTTAAAAGAAAAATCTGCAATCCAAGCTGGTCTATTAGGACCTATGTCAAAAGTGTGCTGTTCCAAAGCACAGCACATTCGTACTCTCATTGCATTTGTCGCCTACACGTGTTTTGTGTCTGTATGCCTTCTTCTCGCTGTATTTTTCTACTTGTGTGTTGTGACACTTAACGCTCGTTCGTTTCGTGTTGGTTGATAATATAAATGTTTCTGGTTCAAAGTCCAAATTTTGGCTTGGTTTAAAATATATGGAACTATTTTTAAAAGTGTTCATTGATTAATTTGTTAGTAAAATGTAGCCTATATATAGCCATGCGTGAGTTTCCAGTTAATGAATTAATGGGTGTGCTTGCTTAGTGTGGAAGTATAAACATCCTTTCTTTCTGTGTAAGCAAGTGAGCAAACAAATGTGAAAGTTCTGTGTGATCGTTTTTTATGTAGGGCCCTCGCGATTATGTTCTTTGAAATTTCATTAAATGTGTGTATCCAATATCATGTGTCATGCTTCTTATCATAGATTTGTTGTAGGCCTATTATTAAAGAACGAGAGAAGACGCAAAAATTATTATCGTAAAAATCCTTAAATTTGTCAACATTTACAAGTTCGTGAATAAAAGTGCTTTAAAATCAGTGTGCTGTTTGAGTGTCCACTTTGAGTGTCAGTAAATGCTATTTCGGCGTGTGCGGATGTGAGCAAAAGTAGTAAGACTGTTTTGTATCATCATAAATTTATATTTTACAATTTTAAGAGACTTGTACCAACAACACAACATACATGCATTATGTAACTGTATTTAAACTTGTAATAATGAAAAAGTACAGGATATACGTGGATCTGAAATCTTGATACGCTGAACATTAGTACGGATTTAGTCATTCTCCCCCCCCCGCCCATTTTTGTGTGGTAGTGCCAAATGGTTACCAACGGAAGATCAAGGGGAGAATAGACAGAGAAGACAAATAGAACAACTTCTGGACGGGCTTCTGTCATGTCATGGAAGAAAGTCACTAATTGAACATAGTCTATATATATATAGTTTATTTATATATATATATAAATGAAAAACTCAGTCTTTGGTGTTCGCTATAGACTTCTAAACTACATGACGAAATTTGGCACGGTTATAAATTAGGTCAAATAGAGAGTGCTGACGACCGTGAATAATCTTAAAAGTTGGTGATCACTGTCCTGTAGTCCAACAGAGCTGCCCAATAATATGATTGATTAACTTTTACCTCTGACAATTCTTCTTCTTTCTGTCCTCATGTACCTTTCTGTGATGAGGGGAGAGTGAGTGTACGGTCTTCAGGCCCTTCTATTTGCCTCTTCTGCTGTTATATTTCCGAGTGTCTCTAATACACTATCTATCCACCTTTTACGAGGGCGTCCAATACGTGGACTGTTTTAGTATCGTTTAAGTGTTTTTTGGATAATACTTTGCTCTGTCTGTCTGGTTATGTGGCCGTACCATTTAACTTGTTGTTTCTGTATGTATTCTATTGTTCACTTGATCCCGAATTGTTTCATTAATGGTTCATTCCTGATTTTGATTCTCAAGCTAACTCCAATCGTATGTCTCACACATTTCATTTCAGTGGTGTTAATCTTATGTATTATTCTAGAATCTAATGTCCAAGTTTGACACTGATAACACAATGTTGGTAAGAAAATGGTGTTGAAAAGCGCTTTCTTTGTTTCTAGTGTAATATCTTTGTTTCTTAGTAAAGGTGTTAATTGACCAATTACCTGACAGGCCTTATTTCATCTTGCGTTTATTTCTTCTTCTTGTTTATTGTCATATCTCAATGTGCTGCCCAGATATTTGAATTCATCTACTTGTTTTAGTTGTTTATTGTTTATCTGTATGTTGATGTTCTCCTTTTCTCTTGCAATATTCATTACTTCGACTATTGTACAAAGTCAAAGGTCAAATAACCAAATCTAATGGTAGGTCTAGAAATAATAATGTTTTGTATTCTCAATTCTTCGATGGTTACTATGTTTCAACAAGTTCACTATTCTTTATCCTATCCTTGCATAATTGCTAATGTCGTATATATATATATTTGTCTGTGATGATATGATAGAAAACGTTCATATCTTCCTTTCTGTTCTTAAAATTAAATCCATTGATCGTCAATAACGACTATAATGAGAGTACAACAGCATTTATATAAAAGAGCTACTTTTAGTCATTTGTTATCTCTCCGCATTAGCACAGTTCGTTACACGCACGTCATTTAAACTAATGTTTACTGCGAATATTTCTGTGTTCGATCCCAAAGACAGTGGGTTTTTGTTTTTTTAATTTGTAGAAACTTGAACAAATCAAAGTATTTGGTGTATTAGAAGAATCATTCGCGGCTGTTCTTTTCTATCAAATGTACGGTTCGTGGCAACTCTTAAGATCATTTTAGTTTGTCAAGATATCATTATCATCATTTTGCGACTTACATGTTTCGTAATATTAATATTTTCACTCCGGGCAACGCTGAGTATTACCTCTAGTAGTACTATAAAATACACGAAATTGTGTAGATACATGATTTCATACCCCAATCCGCATGACGATTGATCTATTGATAAGCCGGGTGTGTTTTGTTTGAGTTTTGAGATAATATTGTTGCCGCAACGCACTAGACAGGAGGAGCGGAGCCATTCACATCTTTTCCTATATAGTCATTCGAATATCCATTGTCAGAAGTGTGGACGTACCTTCTATAGAGTCTGGTCACTCGTCTGTTTCCAACCATTCTTGAATTCCTGGCACGAAGATGAAAAAAAAGAGCTTCTCTGTTGCTGGTAGCAATACCGCCAAATGTATCCATGCGTGGCATCAGCGTTTTGATGATTGTTTTATTTTGCTGCTTTGTTTGACAATTTTTTTGTTCCTGTTCTGCTTTTAGATTCGTTATATGGAGGTGTTATTTGTTCATTGTGCAGTATTTTTTGCTGTCTAATGAGTTTACAAAAAAACAACCGATTCATTTATTAACACGGTGACTTACTATATGTATTTTAGCACGTTTCACCAGCTTTGCCTGTAACAAATGTAATTATCTAATAAACCGTCTAACTTATTAATGCCATTCTTTTCATATGATGTTATATTTGTTTAGACCCAATAAATATATTCTCTATTTTGTGCACCATGTCCATTTTGTATAAATGAATTAACTCCTTTGATCTTTGTCGGCATACTAATTATTGTGTAAGCAGAAAAGAAAGTTTACCACTTCAGGAATTACACCGGATGCAACCTTAAACACTCCCGTCTTGTGTTCGAGAGTACAAAATAGTGCAATTTCAAGCTTAAATTATGTCAATTATATGATAAACAAATCATGTGTAAATGACGTCTTATAATTGACTGTAAACATCTTCAAAAATGTGTGAGTAGACTTTTGATATTGGCCTATATCGCAAATAAACGAATGAAACCAATGACTGTATTTTAATGAAACATTTAATTCACACTGTCTATACAATACCCATTTCACACACAGAGTTTAAATAATATGCGTTATAAATTTGCTGAGATACATCATTTTGAAGTTGGGCAAAGCTGGTGAAACATACTATAGTCACTTTATCACTAAATGCATGCAATGACATCTTTTATTAAAACATCCTCTAATTGATTTGAGGATTGAGAAGAGCTTTGCACTGTGACGTTTTATGTTTGAACGGCATGTAATTGATTTCTTTACTCTGTGACGTTTTATATGTAAACATCCTCTAATTGCTAGATTTACTCTGTGACGTTTTATACTTAACTGTGTCTAGTTGATTTCTTTCGCTCTGACGTTTTATAAAACAGCGTCTAGTAGATTTCTTTGCTCTGTGACGTTTTATACTTAAACATTGCGTAATTGATTTCTTTGTCCTGTGACGTTTTGTACTTAAACGTCCTCTAAATAGCTTCCTCGTTCTTATACGTTTTATATTCATTCAAACATAATTAAATTCCTCATTATTTGACGATTCATATTTAGTGAAACATCTTCTAATTTAATTCCTTGTTATATCTCTGTTTTACCGTAAAGCTTCATCAGTTATCGATTGTACCACGCCCATTTCCCCATCTGATGTTCTTAAGGCGTTTTCTGGAATCTTCAACTAAGGCATAACTCATGCTATGGAAAGTTAAACTTTCTCTCGCTGACTGGTATTGATTGATTTTGTATCTCCCCATTTAGGTCGCGCTGTAAAGATTTAAGGATGTTTCAGGAAATTTGAACACATGAATTATTTTTAGAAAATAGATTTTGCAGAGCTCGATAATATAAAACCGTATTAGGTGATAAATAAAATGGCGAAATTGGATCATATTTGTTTTGCAATGTTTCTCATTAAAGTCCTGGGCTATTTTGTGACTAGAACATCAGTGGGTAGAATACAGCCAGAGGGTCAAATTCGGCACACCTTGCAATTTTTAATGATCAGACAGGCCGAGTTAACACGACTTATATGCACTGTACATCGAGGTCATATAATATCATATCACAAACTATTTTAACCAAACTGTAAAATACAATGTTAAGCAGTTATTCTTCTTCTGCCTTCGTTCTCAAACTCCTGCAGATCAGCAGGATGCAGTCCGGATAATGGAATGTGATGTGTCATGGCTTATAACTTAGTTGTGATATTTACACTTTTTGGCCTGGCACACCGACTTCAGAATTGCTCTTGGTCACTTGGATCATATATGGAATGGGGCAGCTAAACTACACCCCAAAACCTCATTGGTCTCCTCTTACTACAGACATGTAAGGTAAACATTGTTGCTGTATGAAACTTCCCTTTCGGGCGGTTAAGCATTGATCAGGAGAACATGCTTTCGTAACGCCTTTAATGTTTCTAGTTAAACAGTATTCAGTGTCATGTGACGTATTCCTTCCAGAACGTTGTCTTCCCAATTAACTCTCTGAACCTTTCTCTGTCTTGGGTGATGTGGCTTGCATTTTCTAGCGATGTATTCATGTTATCTTTAATGTCGTCAGTCCATCGTCTTCTTGGTCTGCCCTTTCTCCTCCACCCTGGTACTCTTCCCTCCATTATTTGTCTTTCTAAACAGTTATGTCTCTTTATATGACCAAATAGGCGTAGTTTTCTTCAAAAAGTGTTCATTACGAAATTGATTTATCGAGATAGTAACCTCTGCCAAATTTTGATGTTTGATGCTGGAGGCTACAAAAGCGTTTTTAAGCCTTTACTTTCACAGCCCATATAAAGCTTCCCCGCACTACTTCACAGGAAAACATGCAGTAACGAAAAGTAAAAAACTTCTGCAAATAAAAAAACCATAAGTAAATATACCACATACTACGACTGTTCAACTCCAATGTTCGTATTAACATATGGCTGCAAAAGTTAGAAAATAACAAAATCAATGGAGAAGACACAATTCATCAGAAAATACATGTCTTAGAAAACTCTTAAGTATTGATTGGAAAGAATTCAAGTCAAACATGCAAGCAAGAGAAGACACCAAACAGCAATATTTTTCTACAACAGTAATAAGAATACGATGGACTTTTATAAGACATATACTATGAATGAAAACAGACGCCCACTATAAGCATTAAAATGGTGCACAGATAGCACAAGAAAAGTAGGAAGACCAAGATATACTCTTCACAGAACAACCATGAAATAGTATGGGTCTCAACCACATGCAAGAATTACACACAGTAGCATCACATCGCTATAACTGGAGAGCTCTGGTTTCTTCCATATGCACAATGTTCAACGCTGAAGTACCATAGGTATAGGTAGTTAGATAGATATAATGATAGACAGACAAGCAGGCAGACAGACAGACAAACAGACAGATAGACATATAGATAGATTAGACATATTAGAAAGACAGACAGAACAGGACAAGACAGGACAGACAAACAGTCAGATAAGATAGATAGATTAGATAGATGGATAGATAGATAGAACTGTTGAAAGAGGGTCGCAAATCCGTCCAAATAATAAAATTGGCATGGAAAAGTGTATTCAAATGTTTAATAAAATGTATAAAACAATATTTGTTATGGCTACATATTACTTTGTACTCAGATTTTATTTTCTCGTTTTCTGAATTGATTTGAAGACAATTGTTAAAAAAAAATATTCTGAAGTTGGGAACTTCCATGAAAATTATTCTTAGGTAAAAGTCAGTTTTCTGCTTCTACTTTAAGGCGTCGCAGGATTGAATGACCATCGGTTTGCAGGCTGTTGCATGTTTGATCGCTTGATATGCAGTGTACAGTAATGTTATGACTTCTCAGAACGTTGGTAATTCCTTCAATTCACCTTCTTCTTGGTCTTCCGCTGTCGCTTGCTGTTTCCATTTTCATTTATGTTTTCATTGCTGCTGGCCAATATGGGATAATTCTCATTAAGTAGCCGAACAATTTCGGTCTCTGTTTTTCAATATAATTGACCATATCATTTCAACAGTTCTTGTCATCTCTTCTTGTTCTGTTTGCTGTTTTTCTTAGATATCTCATTTCACCTTTAGTAAGCTTTCTTTTGACAACTTATTTTGACCCCCCCGCCCTCTCCCAAGACAAAAAGAGCATAAAACTATAAAACATCAACAAGGAAATAGTAAAGTGAAGGAAAACTATTCATTTATCCTAGAAAAATCATCCAAGAGGAAGTGAACCTTTTCATTTTTGTAACAGGATCCGAACATTCTCCACCATCCCCATACAGGCCAGATGTACGTCTTGGTAATGGGAGAATTTACCAAGCAATTTATTTTTCGTTTTTGTTGGAATTTTAATGACCATTTAAAAAAACCAGTAAAAAGGAGGAGGGAATGTTCTTTTTATTTTGGCGTGCTTCTAGCACTACCTTATATAAGGGCATGCTCCTCCCCCTTATAAAAGTCATGTATACGACACTGGCCTATTCATGTTTCACATCGATGGTTTGACATTTATAAGCCATAGCAAACGTCAGAAAGCCGGATATGTGCAATGGAATAAACGAGTACAAGTACGGATGAATTGTGAGTTATAATCTATGGAAAGTGGAAACAGGAAAAAACCAACAGGGGAGATCATTGTTATGTATTGATGAGATTGATGGGCGCTTTAGCTGAAAACTAACTAAGACCTTGGTGAATAAATTTGAAAATAGATGTCATAGAAAGATTTGCAATGCCCATTGGGACGAATGAATTCAGTGTTCAAGACATGAGAGTCGATAAGAGATTGTACCAAACAGCAATATATTTCTTCCATCAGACGAAAGTGAATTTCTTATATATCAATGCTTCACAACGGCTTGTCACGTCACATTATGACCGTCTCTGTTAAAGACCTTCCAACAGAATTAATTTACCCCATTCGTTACGTTTTTGATTATTGCTTGCATTTCGGTTGGTCACTGTTTTGATACTTGGAATCGCATACTAAAAATAGCAAAGACGACTCCAAGTATATAAATAGTGAACAACCGAAAACCCAGCAATAATCAGAAACGTAACGAATGGGATCCTAATTAATTCTGTTTGGAAGGTCTTCTATACAGTACAGACGAGGGACTCGGCTGAGTGGACCTTGAGCGGATGTTTGACATTGGAGGCGAAAAATTGTTCTATATCAGTAGCGAGGCGTCCATATTATAAATCTAAGCATTGCTTACAAATTTCAATCTGATTATGTTTCTTATAAAGCAACAAAATGTAGTATAAGATTAGATAAGTCTGCAGTCATTTTAAAAACGTTAAAATCTTCTCAATATTAATACTTGAGTAATAATTTTTTTAAACACGTGGGGGAAAAAGAAGAAAAATATACTTTATTTGTATAACAAGTTATCGTATTTTGTAAGCACATTCTTCGGTCGCTTACAACTCTCACGTAATACATATATAGGTTCCAGATTTCTCCATTGCAGAAACATGGACACACTGAATTATAGATCAGGGGTCGGCAACCTTTTGCTTACTGCGTGCCAACTTAAGGTTTCAAATTATTCAGAGTGCTAGCATCACATATCAAGAAGAATGTGAAGAGTCCAGATTCATCACATGTGAAGAGTCTGCGTGCCATTTGAAAATGCTTGGCATGTCAAGTGTGGCACGCGTGCCATAGGTTGCCGACCCCTGTTATAGATTATGTATAAGCAGTTGTCATGTTAATTTCACGTAGGGAGTATCACTATTAATTTTAAAGACTTTCACATATAACTTGATTGAGGTAACTATAATGGATTAAATTGTAATATGTATTATTAAGATAAATGAGTTACACATACATTGGCAAGACATAATGACCAATACCGGGGTCATCCAAAGGGCCAAGATTTCAACAATAATGTTCAAAATCGGCCATAAAATACTCAAGTGGCCAGGCCGCATTCAGAGGATGAGAAACATTCGCATCCAAAATAACTTTTATATGGGGAGCTCTCACAGGGTGCAAGAGAAACAGGCAGACCAAAGTTGCGATACAAAGACGACTGCAAAATTTCTATTGCTTTTGTTATCACGCTAGAAAACTTGGAGAACATGGCGGAAGATCGCGTTACATGGAGAACTAGCCTGCACAATGGTGCTAGCATATTTGCGCATTATATATGTATATATAGTGATATAAGGACTGCCAAGACCAAAGAAGATAGCTATATTCACAGATTGCAGATCGCTACTGGAATCAATCCAGAACAACAGAAACAAAAGCCTTCTGCACAACATCAGACATGAGCTAAACAGATCAAAAAATCAACAGCTATTGCCCTTCATTGGATACCATCACACCGTGGAATCATGGGAAATGAGAAAGCGGATGCTCTGTCAAAAAACAGGAAGCGAAATGGAGCAACACAGATACCCACTGTCCTAAGGAAAAGGAAAACAATAATCCAGAACACATAAACAGCAATGTGGAAGAAACAAATGGAAGAGGAAAACAAACATGATGCAATACATCTCCTCCAAAGAATCAACAGACCACAATATTTCGACTTAGAACAGACCACTGCAGACTTTTGGTCACCTTTACCGATTGAGGATCTCATAGACAGATGAATGTCCATGTGTATCCGGAACCCAGACTCTAAAACACATACTTCAGGACTGCCCAACATACAAAGATCAGAGACAACAGACCTGGCCAGAGGATACAGACTTGAGGCAAAAGCTATGGGGCAGCCGCTCTGACCTGGAGAAGACAGTGCACTTCGCCCTGACGACAGGCCTGACAATATAACATTACCACAGATGCTGAACGCAGAAGAAGAAGAAGATAGTGATATATATGAGCAGAGCGAAAGAACGAATACGAAGACGTAAATAGCAATAACCCAGCGACAATCTGATGGGTCTTATGATAAAAAACAAACAATTTTTTTTAAAAATAAAATCGCGCATGAATCGGCAGATTCAGCCCGCCAAAAGTCCTGCCCTATTTGTATCACCTCGACTCCAACTGAAACAGGCTTGTCTCAGACCGTCTGTAAAGTAGAATAAGGCCAAATATAAGTAAGTTACAATGCCGCGAGGTAAGATCAACCGATCTCCAACCGATCTCCAAACTGAAGGTCCAGTGTTCGACTCCAGTAAGGAGTGTTTGTTTTTAAAGCCTATATAGAATGTGCTTATATATATATATATATATATATATATATATATATATATATATATATATATATATATATATATATATATATATATATATATATATATATATATATATATATATATATATATATATATATATATATATATATATATATATATATATATATATATATACATGTATATAAGTGCAAAACCAGATGCTTGTGTCATCTTAGAAGTCATGAAATAAAACGCACATAATAGAGATGGAGAAAATGGAGAGATGCACCGAGACCGCCGACAGTTATAGAAGACCTGTTCGCTAAATTAAGTTGGTTCCCATTCGTTACGTGTTTTGATTATTGTTTGACTTTCAGTTGGTTACTATTAATATACTTGGAATCGCATTGGCTATTTTTGTGATTTCATTCCAAGTATATAAATAGTAATCAATTGAAAGCGAAACAATAATCAAAACACGTAACGAATGAGGTCCAACTTAATTTAGTAAACATGTCGTGTATACTGACGATCGGTCACGGATGCACACACTAAAAGAACGCAGTGATACACATATGTTAATACAAGTTTCACTCTCAGACCTGTCTGATGTGGTAGCTTTAAATGAGTACCAGATGGCAAACGAAAGGCATGAAGATCAAAAGAAACTCTTAGCAAAGCAACCACCAAAGACAGTATGAATGGATCTCAGCAACATGCACTAACTACTCACATCAGCATCACATCATTCAGATTAGAGAGCGCTAGTTTTTTCTTTCTGTACTTGTACATAAACGTACATTAGGCGTTAGAGGGACGTATACACACATATATTTTTTATAGGTTAATTAGTATATTAGTCGAATGGCATCGTTTAATATGAAGGTTCCAGTTCTGATAACACTTCCTCCACTGGTATCCGAAGAATGTGTAATAAAATATGAAGGGTCTTTCTTGAAGTTGCCAGGTTTATTGTCTATTGTCTTTCCCCAGGTGGTTTGTGATCCACACTTGCCGTTAAGCGTAGGGGTGATTGGAGCTCGAGCTTACGTTCTATCGCCAGATGTGTGGCCTCGGCTGTGCTATGACCGTGTCTGTACAGGATGTCCCTGACGTTTTCTATCCATCTTTTCCGTGGTCTTCCTCTGGCTTTGTACCCTGATATCATTTGGTTATATGCTTGTACGGGCAACTTTTCGTGATGCATTCTCATAATGTGGCCACACCACTTGATCTGTTCTCTCTCTATGTAATCTGTACAAGATATTATACCTATTCTTTCCATGATATATTCATTTCGCAATCTATTAAGCCTGGTGACCCCGGCAGCTTTCCTCAAGCATTTCATCTCACATGTCACTATCTTTATGTAATGTGAAGATGAGAGAGACCAGGTTTGGCGCTGGTAACACAGTGTTGGTAGGAAGCTAGGTTTATTAAGATCATGTAAGTATAAAATAAGAAACATCTAATCGTAATATTTTTTTTAACAGATACTATCCGAACTGTGGATATTTCCACTTTGTGATTGAAATAACAGGAAAACAGAAAACACCAGAGCATGGGTCAGCATCATCACTCCGTCTACCATGGTAGAGGTACCAGTATATAATGAAAATACTAGTAAACAATATCCGTGATGGAGATTGCGTAACGTACCCTCTACCTCTTATTGCTGGGGAAGTGCAGGGAAGCCATCAAGATGGATGTGTTTTAGTCACATCGTCAGGTGACCCAAATGGGCTCATCGATTGGCCGGTTGTTGAAGGATGTTTCAAGGTGAGAATTGCTATTATAATTAGTATACTTTGATTTTCGTATGTATTTCGTCAGTTATACAGTCCTGTCAGCTCATTAGAAATCACAATTAGCGTTTGATTTTTCTCGTAATATTCATTGGTCACTTTGTGTATACTTTGTGTCGGCAGCCAATGAAAATAACGAGAAAAGTCATATGCGTCACTTTAGAAGGATTATTCCTACTTTAGCTCGCAGGTTGTATATTGTTGATTACTGGATTCCCAGAACCACAACCTCCATTTTATTGTAATGGTTAAAAGACGTGATATTATCAAATTGCACTAAAGTCTGCAGTTGAAAGCAGCATTTAATAATAATAAATAAAGTTTATTTCACGCAAGTAAGATGTATGAAGTTATACCAGCCAAGTCCGTGGGAAAACAGCATTTAATAAAACAAAGTAGCTTCCTTTCACATTGGTAATCTGTACGGACTTATAACCAGTGCCGTGGAAAGCAGTATTTAATCACATAATATACCGGTAGTTTCTTTTCACACAGGTAAGCTGTATGGAGTTATACCAGGGCCGTGGATACACGTATATCAACAGATTTTGTCCTGATAATTTGACTTCAGCAGGGTTTCTGTGTCACTCGTCCTTTATGGGACAGTCACCACTATACCAAAACATTGTTAGTCGTCTTCAGTGATTTGTACGGCAGGTGAAAGTGTCACTATTCTTTGCTCCTCTTTTGTGCCATGGCAGCACACGGCGTGAATTTTGTTATTTACAATTTGTCTCGTAATAATTGCGTCTAGAAAATTAATTTCTTTTCCAGCTTTCAATTATTTGATTATTTGTTTTTACAGCAATCGCTTGAGAATCACATTCACCAACAACCTTATTTGCTAGTGTGACAGATTTTTTTAATGTTCATAAATTTAAACAAAAATATGTAAGAATTGATACATTTTTGAAATAGAAAAAAATACATGTCAAGAACATATATTAATGGTCAGTGACATTTTAAAATAGCCAAATTAAATTTAATTTGGCTATGAAATGGCCAAAATGGCATCGTTGTTATAGCCCCGACGCGAATCGACTGAGTTTCAACAGAAAATTAGCTTATGAAAACGTTATTCTAGAGCTCACCTCGTTTCCGAAGCTGTCTGAAAATGGATGAACTCAGCATTAATGCACACATTAGCTAGTTCCTTTTGGACGGTGGCACATAGGGAACTTGTGAAAATGGAGGAACTGAGCATAAATGCACACATTAGTTCCTTTTGGACGGGGACACATAGGGAATCCGTTACCAACATTCTGACACATCACAGCATTACGACCAACATTCTGATAGGACACAACATTACTGCATATCGAAAAACCAATCTTAACTCAATACTGCAACGTCTCAGCAAAAGCAGAGAAAAGGCAATCGATTGATATAAACTGTTATTGCGACCGATGATGAACTGCAATGAAATGAACGGCATATGCAACTACCAAAGAGAAATCCACAAACTATTATAATTTACTTAACTAGGTTCTTCACTAAAAAATACGGTGGATACGCTAATAAAATGCAGCATTTCAACGATGTTTTTCAGTAGCAGCATATTAAAGTAGTCGGTGCACCAGTCAGTCATTAAAAACGAAACCAGTTCGAGAAATCAGTACTACAGGTCACGTTTACAGTTTGGTCATGGTTACATTTTGCCACACTCGCGGCGTGCACATCCCCCCCCCATACTTCTAGGGTCTAAACCTGGCTCTATTGGGCGTAAAACTGCTGAATTGGCAATAGGTTGCAGCAACTTATGCATGAAAGATTTAAAAACAAGATAGACAGGGAGGTCGGTGAAGAACAGCTCGGTTTTAGGGAAAACAAGGAACCAGAGAAGCTATACTAAGTATCCGACTAGTGATAGATAAATATATAGTAGTCCAAAAAAGTATCTATATTTGCTTTATAGACTACAGCAAGGCCTTTGACAGAGTCAGAACATGACAAATTAATCAAATGTCTTCAATAAATAGGCATAGATGGAAAAGACATCAGACTAATTAGAAATATATATTGGGAACAGACTGCATCAATAAGGTGTGAAAACAGCTACTCTCCATACATAGAAATAAGAAGAGGGGCAAGACAAGGATGCATTTTATCACCAAGCTTATTTAATAACTACATAGAGAATATCTTTAAAAATATAGACGAAATACCAGGACTCAAGAGCAATGGGAAAATAATAAACAACCTGAGATATGCAGTTACACTGTTCTTTTTAGTAGAAAGTGAACATGAACTACAAAGACTAATAGATCAAGTCAATAAATCAAGTAATGAATATGGACTGAATATAAATATTCTATTAAAAAAACCCACGATAACCAGCAAAGACACAGAAGAACAAGAGCTAGACATAGCAAATTTGAAACAGAAGTTAAAAGGAGAATAGGAATGGCTAAAAATACCTTCAATGACATGAAGAAAATAGTAACATCTAAACAAATTACAAAGTTAAAAATGAGAATTATAAAATGCTACATCTATTCTATATTAATGTATGGCTCAGAAACATGGACAGTAAAAAAACAGAAGACAGAATTGATGCCTTTGAGATATGGCTATATAGAAGAATAGGGAGGATGATTTTCATCATGGAAGGAGAAGAAAACAAACAAAGAGGTTCTAAAAACACTTAATATGAAGAAAGAATTACTAAGAGAAATAAAGATAAGGTAAATAAAATAGTGTGGACACATTAAAAGACATGACACCTTATTGAAAACCTTACTTGAGGGTAAAGTCAAAGGGAAGCTAGCAAGAGGTAAGCAGAGATACTAGTGGGAGAGTAACATCACAAGATGGACAGGTTACAGTCTAGCAGAGTGCACCATCAAGACAAGAGATGTTGGAATCTGTTGCAGCCAACCTTCGTTGCGGAGACGGCACTCATGCTGATACTGATGCAGCAACTGGTGCGTTAAAAGCTAGAAACCGGAATATAAATGATTCAAAAGACGAAGTCGGTCTATTAAAAAGTGTGACTACCGGGACCCGTGTAAAACACTTCAAAATCCCATATTTACACTTTATTGTTTGTAATTATATATAACGAGACGCATAATGGAGGACGGAGCACCTGGGTGGAGGAGGAAAGACAGACCAAGAAGACGATGGACTGACATTAACGATAACATGAATACGTCGTTGGAAAATGCAAGCTGCATCGCCCAAGACAGAGAAGGGTTCAGGGAGTTCATTGGGAAGACAACGTTCTGGAGAGAACGCGCCACATGACAGAATTATATATAGCGTATTTCTGTTAATTACATAAATATTTCGTTGGTTCTGACCAATTTGCTATAAAGATACCCCCACCCCCAAATGTTGCATATGTATTAATTGTTGCACATATTTTTATAATTTATAATATTTCTATATTATACTTGCATATAGATGTACGTATATAGTAAACTAGATGTATAGGTTAGACCTGCAAAAATTTAAAAAAATGATTCAAACTGTGAATATTGATAACAGGATCTTGCCGTTTTGATAGTTACTAAAATACACACATATTGACGTTTCGACTAAAAGGATTTTATTGAGAGCTAAACATAACACAAGATAAAATAATGCTAAACAAGAATACAAATGTCGAAAGTCTAAAGGAAATGAATGATAAATGGGAATATAAAAACTTGATGGGAAGAGACGAAACAAAACGAACGAAAAATTGACAGATCACAACAAGATATCTACAAATAAGACTGATGGATGTTTAGACGGAAAGTTCATTGAGTAACAAATTGGTGGATAAACGATTCTCATAAGCGTACAAAATACCAGAGGAACGCGATTTAATGGCAGTCCGAGACACCCAGATGATTCGTTACATTGAACTAGGCAGCAACATGAATCACAAACTGCTGGTTAATTATAGACAGCTATAGTACAGCTAGTACAGCTATTGACAAATTTTTCGCCCCTCGATCAAGCATTTTACAAGTCTCCTACATTAGTCATGGTTGTTACGTATCAGTAAAACCAAACGTTGTGGTGTTGTTGGTCGTCCTTCACAAGTAATGACCATTTGTTATACCCACTTAGCATGGTTCTGACATGTATGCAGGCACGATTCCTTGTCAAAAACAATACTGCAGGGAACTGTCGAGGGTGGAAGAAGCAGAGGAGGACAAATAAAGACATGGACAGACAAAATCAAGGAATGGACAGGGCAAGATATTTCCACACCCATCCGCATCGCTGAGGATAGAATTCGCTGGAGGACTCTGTGTGCTGAAGCATCCAATGTGGTACCCCTACGACCCTGAAGGGTTAGGGGTTTATTGATTGATTGATACCCACTTTTGAAATTCAGTTAGAGTTATGCCCTTGACTATGAGTTCGTTGATAACTATAAGCCCTATTCTTTTCGTAAATGTTCTTGGAGATTCCTACAGTTCGGGCATGGAATGACCAATGTATATGGTTTTTATGCTATCTTTGACTTTCTAGATACTCTTCACTATTGAGCTGTTGCATTTTCCTCTTTTCACAAGATGCTGCACCCTTTATTATTATTTTTCTCCACTGTAAAGCGCCATGTCATTCTATTTTGTGCACGTTTTTCCAATGTATGATGAACGTACCAGTTGACTTGCTCAACGAATCTGCATCTGCATCAGAATAGTATCCATGCTAGGGATACTAGATCTCTCAAGACAGTGATATCCAGATTGTTTTCCTGCAATCTGATTTTCAGAACCTTTCTGAGACAAGTTGTATGAAACATGAGCTTCCTCATATGTGGTATATACACAGTCCACGTTTCACTAGCGTGTAACACCACTGAATAAGGGCAGTGGTACACTGCTCTGTACATTTTCATACTTTTTTGTAACTTACTGTAATTTATATGCCACACACTTACGTACAATCTGCTGAATGTGCTGTCTGTCTTTGTGATCCTGGTCTACACTTCATCATCAATGGTGGCATTTTGTGATAATGTACTACCTAGGTATGTGAATATATTCACAACTGTTAGTGCTACGCCATTTACCTTTATTCCGGGCTCGTGATAGATTCTGCCAGTTGCTGGTTGTAACAGGATTTCTGGATTCTCCATATTAGTAGTAAACCCAAGGCTAGTATAGGCTTTAGATAATTTGTCTATAATAATTTGTAGATCAGCTTCAGAGTTGGCATTAGAACACAATCATCAGCAAATAGGAGATCTCTGATGATGTGTGATTTGACTTTGGTTTTTGCTCGGAGACACCGAATATTGAACAATTTTCCATCAGTGCGATATCCAATATCTACTCCCAAGTCAAAATCTCCGAAAGCATAATTAAACATAGCAGAAAACATGATGCTAAATAGTGTATGTGATAATACACATCCCTGCTTAACTCCATTTTAGACAGGAAATGTTGCAGATAACTCCACATCATCCTGAAGTCTAACTTGCATTCCCATCATGCAATTGCTGCACCAGTGTGATATATTTATGTGAACAACCATATTATTATGGTTATATGTATGTTGACGCCCGTGAGTTATCTCGTCCCAAAAGGAAAGCTAACAATAGTATAACTGCCGAATGTCACATATGCCGTAAGATACGACTAAGGAGGTTGAACGTGACTTTGACTATTCTACTCTATGATCTCTACGATGGTGACCCCTGCTGAAGATCCATGCCTGGACTGTTTGGGGAGGGGGAATTAGCACTAATATCATCTGCATGTCTCGTAAGTCACAGCAAAGTTCCCCCTGGAGTAGAAGTCTGCCAACACGTGGCACAGTTCCCTCAGTTTCCTCTGAAGTAGAAGGCTGCCAACCAGTGACATTGCGCCCAACAGTCTAATTAAATAAACAATTCTCCTAAATTTGCAAAAGTTGAAAACTTCCCTACCAGCAAGATTGTCGAAGAAACATAAGTCTGGAAGTAAAATTACACCGCCTGGTATAGGGAATAAGAGTCATACATTCACACTCTATCGGTTCTTTAATTATCATTATCATCAGGAAATAAAAGTCATACATTCACACTCTATCGGTTCTTTAATTATCATTATCATCAGGAAATAAAAGTCATACATTCACACTCTATCGGTTCTTTAATTATCATTATCATCAGGAAATAAAAGTCATACATTCACACTCTATCGGTTCTTTAATTATCATTATCATCAGGAAATAAAAGTCATACATTCACACTCTATCGGTTCTTTAATTATCATTATCATCAGGAAATAAAAGTCATACATTCACACTCTATCGGTTCTTTAATTATCATTATCATCAGGAAATAAAAGTCATACATTCACACTCTATAGGTTCTTTAATTATCATTATCATCAGGAAATAAAAGTCATACACTATCGGTTCTTTAATTATCATTATCATGAAATATGAATCATACATTCTTCCTCTTATCGGTTCTTTAATCATCATTATTATCAGCATCGCCAAACGCACGAGCACGGAAATTAAGAATGTTGTCACCTTGCGCAAGCGCAGCCCCCCACCTTTACATAAACTAACTTTATTTTGGCTGTGAAGTCCCTAGATATTGTAATTAGCGATTCCGTCCTGGACCGCCGCCCACGTCTTAGTTTTGCCACTGACCATCAACCAGGCTCGTAGATAGCGGGAGGAATTAACTCCCCTCACTCACCATATGACATATTCTTTCCTGAAAGCGGTCTTCCTTATGGATTCTCTGAACACTCCGCGATTCTGGGTAAGTTGACTTGCCGCAGCTAGAGACATGTTTAAGCAATCTGATGTATCACACTGCACCATCGTCGTCTTGGACGCCCTCCTCCCCTGTTGCGGTTAACTCTGCGTTCAGCGATTAATCTTTCCAATCTGTTATGTCTCTTTATATGATCAACCCCCCCCCCCAAAAAAAAAAAAAACAAAAAAAAACAAACAACAACAACCAAAAACAAACACAGCTTTTGATATAAAGTTCTAACGTTCCATGTGCCAAACATAACGCTTTTCTTAACTGTGTTCACGAGTGTTACGTTTATCAACAACATTGGCGATAGCGACATGTCTCTCGCTCGCCTTAATTTTCGTTCTTGATGGCTGTTTTGCTATTTATAATTTGGTGTTAAATGTACGCGTGTTCAGAATATCCAAAATAGAATTACTAGGCATATTGTTCCTGTAGTTTGCCATTGCTTTCATGAGGAAATTCGTATATGCCGGACTCGTGATAGATTCTGCCAGTTGCTGGTTGTAACAGGATTTCTGGTTTCTCCATATTAGTAGTAAACCCAAGGCTAGTATAGGCTTTAGATAATTTGTCTATAATAATTTGTAGATCAGCTTCAGAGTTGGCATTAGGGCACAGTCATCAGCAAATAGGAGATCTCTGATGATGTGTGATTTGACTTTGGTTATTGTTCGTTGTTTTAGCACACAAAGAGAACACATTCATTTTATACGCCATTTTTTAGCGGAAGTCTCCCTCCTAGCGAATTGGAATATGACTTTTAGTACAAGAAACTTGGCCACAAATGCCTACCTTCTCCCCCTTTATTTATTTTTCAGAAAAACGTCATCACATTTGACATCACACACAAAACAGACGATGAACTTAAGCAAACACTCCCCCCCCCCCCCCGAGGACAATGTATCTATTGCCCTGCCGACATCACCAACGTTATTATTGTCTAAATAATTTGTTGTTTGAGTCAGTAAAACTAGTTATTATTTGTAAATTTACTCTAGAAAAATAACAACTGACACAGATATCAGTTGCCACTTTGATCGACAGACCAAGTATTGGAGCATCCACTTTCTGGAGGGTTGTTCGTGTCCGATCAACAAAAACAGGCTCACCATCTACCATATTGTGCGTCATTGCGACCTGTAAAACTGACGGTAACACATAAAACTAGGCAGAGCGAATGAGGCGGCTTTCCATATTGAAAACACCAAAAGCAATAACTAGGGGTATCACAACTGAATGAACTTAGTGTATGGTGGGGGGGGGGGGTAGAGGAACTTCCTAGGGCGTCAAAATTGCAAATATTGTATAAAACTACTCTACATATAACAGATAACATAAGTACCAAACGCAATAAAACTTACTATAATATAA
Organism: Meghimatium bilineatum; assembly: GCA_034231615.1. Taxonomy (NCBI): domain Eukaryota; kingdom Metazoa; phylum Mollusca; class Gastropoda; order Stylommatophora; family Philomycidae; genus Meghimatium; species Meghimatium bilineatum. The sequence continues at coordinate 26,923,814 of CM067304.1, read as the reverse complement.
TTTGTATTTCAGTTCAAAGTGACCCCTAGCTTTCGTTATTTTGACTTCCAAATTATGCACACAAAAAATACATATTTTTTTTAACCAGTAGAACATATAAACAAAATCATATTTTGAAAAGAAATGTTGTTTTGCTATGAAAATGTATTCTTGAGAAGAGACTTTGGTAGTAACGTTGGTTTTGATTTGTTCTTATCTTTTGTGAACTAATCTTTTTACATCGATGCTATTAAAAACATTCACCACCAAAGGCGGATATGACAGCCCAAATAAAACAGTGACACAAATATCCGTTGTTGGACTACATCTTGCCGGAAATGTAGTAGGGCATTGTCCTGCTACAAGAAAGATCCAGCGGGAGTTAGAGAATGAACACCAACCAACAAATAAATAAACAACACATTCACAATTTTAATAATAATAATATTGTGTTGTTCAAAGGTTCTGGTAAGACTGCAGCCAGGAGATAATATCATTAACTTGAGAATCAATCAAGACTCCCTGACATTGAAGGTGACCTATGTCATCCCTGGGTTCACTCATATTGTTAGGCCAATGTATTTGGTATGTGCAGATGATGATGGCTACTTCCAGGTCAGTCTGTGCTGATGATAAGTTGATTTGTTCTGACAACTGTATTTAGTTAATGTCATATGACAGTTTCATTGCATAAATCTATCGAAATGAGCAATTTTCAAATGTCAATAGCTATAAACTTTTGTTTCTGCCATAATTTTTGGTTGTTGTTGACCATCTTCTTCCTACTAGCAATATGGCATGGCTACACAGCAAGTTGTGTAGAAATGTTATCTAGTTGTGTTGCAAAATACCATGGTTGCTAGCTCATCTCTCGGCCTGGTATCTCTGACTTCAGCACCAGTGCTTGTTTGGGTAGGAATGTAATCCACTAAGTGGACTAAGCCCCATCAATATTTCAAGGGTTGACCAATATAAAATAAAATGGCATCTATTTTTTTAGTTTTAGTTATTTGAATCGACAATGACGTTCTATGGGCAAACTCATAGGTGATCTTCCAGCACATGATGAAAATTATGCATGCTGGTTGTTCCTGTAGTTCTCTGGTTTCAAACACACACACACCTTAGACACCCCCTCAGTTGCTCTGCTTTGCTCGCCCTGTCATTCATCATCAAGTGCCATCTCCGTAATGAATGTTGGCTGGAATAGATCTCCAACATCCCATGTCTCCTGTCTTGATTGTGCACTCTGCTAGACTGTAACCTGTCCATCTTGTGATTTTACTCTCTCACTTGTATCTGTCTACCTCTTGCTCATCTCCAATCAACTTTACCTTCAAGTAAGGTCTTCAATAAGGTGTCATGTCGTTTAATATGTCCAAAATATTTTATTTGCTTGATCTTTATTTCTTTTAATAGTTCTTTCGTCATACGAAGTGTTGTTAGAACTTCTTTGTTTATTTTCTTCTCTTTCCATGATGTACTTCCAATTCTTCTATATACCCACATCTCAAAGGTATCAATCCTATCTTCTAATTGTTTGTTTATTGTCCATGTTTCTGAGCCATACATTAACATAGAGTAGATGTAGCATTTTATAATTCTCATTTTTAACCTATTTGTAATTTGTTTATGTCATTTAAAGTACTTTTAGCCATTCCTGTTTTCTTATTTTAACATCTGTTTGTCGTCTGCCATCATTTGTGATTATGTGTCCGGGATATTGATAATGTTCTACTTGTTGTAGTTTCTCTTCATGTATGATTTTGTTTAGCTCTTGTTCTTCTATGTCTTTGCTGATTATCATGGTTTTTGTTTGTTTTATGTTTATATCCAGTCCATATTCTTTATTTGATTTATCTACTTGATCTATTAGTCTTTGTAGTTTATGTTAAAAAATAGTGTCATTTGCATATCTCAGTTTGTTTATCATTTTTCCACTTATCTTTATTCCTGGCATTACTTTCATGTCAAATTCACCCCATCGAGGCCAGAACCTTGAAGTGGTGATGGGGCTTAGTTCAGCCATCAGAGGCTGGAAACTAAGACTGGTCGGGCACTCCCACTCGAGCAGGACCGTAGTCCGGCCCAAGTAAGCAGAGTGCTGAAGACGGAGGCAACCAGCCAAAAGGCGCACAGATAATCAGGTTGCCACGCATAAAACACAATGGAAACATGTCTGCATCTAATAAACGTTATGGTGCCTGCCCTGTGGCGGACGTTCAGGCAGGGACGGTGCCGGGCCCTATACCTCGAAAGGGCCCAACCTCAGTTACTGGAAGTCCTTCTCAATTGCCTCGAGGAGCCAGGAGGCAAGGGAATAGAGCTACTGGCCAAACAAACAAACGACCAATAAAAATAATGCACTGGAATGCTGAGGGTGTCAACAGTAAAAGAGATGGATACAGCAAAAAATTGGAACTTGAAAATGTCCTCAGTGAAGAACAAGTAAATATATGCTGTATCCAAGAAACACACCTCAGCAGCGACATAGCCTTCAAAATCAGAGGCTACCAGTGCTACCGATCTGACCGAAAAGACAGGCGAAAGGGTGGAATTCTGACACTAGTTAAAAACAATATCAGCGCATGTCAGCTGGAAGTATACATGGACGGGGCAGAATACCAGATGCTCCACCTAAAAACAGACAGTGCAGAATTCCATCTCCTGAACTACTACTGCCCAAATGATAAACCATTGGCACTAGACACAATTCCAGACAAAGAAAGGCTTATGGTGTGTGGTGACTTCAACAGCCACTCTCAGAGCTGGGGCTACGATCATATCGACAAGAGAGGTGAGGAACTTGAGAGCTGGCAGGATGAAAATAATCTCATTCTTATTAACCAGCCAGCAGACTCACCAACCTTCTACTCGAGAGCATGGCACACCACCTCTACACCAGACCTGGCATTCTACTCACCAGGCCTGGAATGGAACATCACACGTGTCGTTGGAAAGCAGCTTGGGGGTAGTGACCACAGACCAGTATTTCTGGAAATTCACAATGAATATACCAAGGACAGTAGCACGCTCACTAGGTGGAACTATAAGAGGGCATACTGGAAAATGTACCAGCATTTAACCAGTGTTCTAGCTAAGGACATGAACTTGGACAAAGACATCAATAGAGCAGTGAGTGAATTTAATAGATGTATACTACATGCTGCTAGTAAAACCATACCCAGGGGGGCACGCAAAAACTACAAACCCTACTGGAATGATGAACTGGAAAAGCTGCAAAATGAGATGGAAACATCTAGAAAGCAGGCTGAGAACAGACCTAGCCAAGAACATCACAACAAATATCAGCAAACAAAGGCTAAATTTCAAAGAGCCAAGTTACAAGCCAGACGGAGCAGCTGGAAAGAAAAAACAGAGTCGCTGAACCTAGAAAGAGATACTAGGAAATTATGGAAACTTGTAAAACAACTAAATGATGAAGGTACAGGGAGAAATACCAGGATCACACTTTATAAAGATAGAAACATTTTAACAGGTAAACATGCAGCTGATTACTTTGCAGATTCCTTTGCAGAAGACAATAACGTCAAAGTCAGCCCAGACAATCAACAGGAGGTTCGAGAGAACCAGCAAAACATTGGACAAGGTGAACCTATACCTGAAGTCATGGAGGCACCAATCACAATGAGAGAACTGGAGCATGCAATATCCAAATTGAAAATGAAAAAGTCCCCTGGAGCTGATGGAGTGTCCAATGAAATGATTAGAAACCTGGGAAGTGCAGCAAGAGCAAAGCTACTGCAGATCTTTAACACAAGCTGGTCCACAGGTAATGTACCACAGGCGTGGAGAGAAGCAATAATGATACCACTCCTCAAATCAGGAAAAGATGGCAACACAGTCTCCAACTACAGGCCCATCAGCCTCACAAGCTGTCTATGTAAAACAATGGAACGCATTATCAATCTTAGGATGCAGTGGTACCTTGAAAGTGAAAACCTTCTGGTATCACAGCAAGCAGGTTTCAGACAGTGCTACTCTACTGAAGATCAGGCAACCTACCTCTCCCAAGAGATTGAGGATGCCTTCCAAGAAAAGAAACTGGTACTAGCAGCATGGATAGACCTCAGGAAAGCATTTGATAAGGTCTGGAAAGAAGGGCTCCTAAAGAAATTGCGAAATTGCAGGGTTAGCTCAAGAATGTACAAATGGGTAAAAACATACCTGCATAATAGAAGAGCCAGGGTACAATTAGATGGTCGCAAGAGCAAGAAAGTTCTACTGCGTCATGGAGTCCCCCAGGGAGGAGTCCTGTCACCCACACTTTTCTTGGTTTACATCAATGACCTAGTTGCTGAACTACCACATGGGATCAAAGTGGCAATGTATGCTGACGACCTGGTGATCTGGTGCACGGAAGAACATGCAACAGTGGCCACTAAACAAATACAAAGAGCTATCGATGCCCTAACCTTATGGGCTAATAGATGGTGCGTCAGCATTAACACAGATAAGTGCAGCACTACACTCTTTACCCTCTCACCAAAACAAAAAGCTGGTCATATCAAGATAGATGGAGAGCTCTTGAAAGAAGACAAACAACCCACATACCTCGGAGTTACTTTTGATGATAAGCTGACATGGAAGCAGCACATAAACAAAGCAACAACAAAAGCCAGGAGGAAGCTAGCTATCCTGAGAAAACTAAGTGGAACCACATGGGGAGCCAGTGGAAATATACTCAGTAAAGTTTACCAGCAAGGCATAAGACCACACCTGGAATACGGTTCAGCTGCGTGGTGTCCTGCATCAAACACCACATTACAAGATCTAGATAAAGTGCAAAACCAGGCACTTAGAATAATGTTGGGAGCAATGAAATCAACACCCATAGCAGAGATGCAGAAAATGGGAAGAATGCAAACACTTGGCGAACGCAGAGACACAAAAGTACTAATTCAAGCAGAAAAGTTTCAGTGTATGCCAAGTCATCCAATGAAGGAAAGATTCCAAAATCTAGCAATGGGACGACTGAAAAGGAGCAGCTTTATCCATCAAGCTAAACGACTCCGTAGACAACTTACAGACCTACCTGAAGTTGGCAGCCCCTTAAGGTCTGTACCAGAGCAAACCCCGTGGAGTGAAAGCCATGGAATGCCAATATACATTCAGACCCATGTGAAAGGAATACTAAGCGAGGACGAACAGAACAGTGTGCAGCGAATGACAATCACCCTCAGTTTCCTGGATGAGGAATATCCACAAGATATATGGGTCAGAGTGTACACAGATGGGTCAGCACAGAATGCTGTGAGGAATGGAGGTGCAGGTGTATATATAGAATATCCACACAAGCCTAGAGATACAATCAGAACACCGACAGGAAAATTCTGCAATAATTATGATGCAGAAATCCAGGCAATTAGTGTGGCAGCTAAAAAACTGCTGAACTCCAACTCTGACCTACAGCCTGTGGTATTCCTGACAGATGCAAGGTCAGTGCTTCAAGCTCTCCAGTCTGGAAAACTAACAGACTTAAAAAAACTACTTAGCGAATTGTCTTACCAGTATAGGGTAACCATGCAGTGGATACCCTCTCACTGTGGAATACCAGGAAATGAAAAAGCAGACCAACTGGCTAAGGAAGGTGCTGCCGAAGACCAACCAGATATACCAATCACCTACCATCAGAAAAAACAGATGATAAAGTCAATAAGAAAGCCACAAACACCAACACAAGATGACTATCACAATATGAACAGATCAGAACAAGTTATAATTCTACGTCTCAGAACAGGACACAACCGACTCCGCAGTCACATGTATACAAAGTTCAAGATTGGCAACACGGCCATGTGTACATGTGGACAGGCAGCACAGAGTGCCAAACATATACTTCAAGAGTGTTCTGAGCATGAAACGCTGAGGCAGACATATTGGCCAGAGGAAACAACACTGGAATCAAAACTCTATGGGACACTGTATGAACTACAAAAGACAGTGAGTTTTATTAAGGAGACAGAATTACAGATATAGACATGTTTCAAGTGAACGAAAGAAGAAGAAGAATGTCAAATTCACATAATTCTCCACAGATCAAAATATTGAGCCAACCATTCTCAATCTTTCTAGCTATGGACATAGAGTCTGTGACCATTAGACCTACAGCTCCCAAAGTTTGTGTGACGGAAATCCATTTTAGTGCTGCAGTAACTGCCTCAATTTTCATTCGTATGCTGAAGGTTGTTGCCATGTACGCTCCATTATGATCTAATTGTAAACTAGTAAACGAGATACAATTTATTGTAAATGCTTTAAATTTTCACCCTTTCACCCCAGCCAGGCTTTGGCTGTAAAGCTTATACAATAACGTTTTATGAAAAATCATGGAACCTTCTGTATGTATATAATGATATCATCATCTGTGGTATTATCAAGGAGTAAATGTTGTATTTCAAGTTCCGCTTTCCCATTGTAAAAGTAAAGTAAAGTTAACCCATAGTGATTATTAACACTGAAGGGGTGTGAGATGTTAGTGATCTCACATTTCAGTGACTCAGCTATACGAGGGAGATAGCCATCTCCTCTCCCTCGCAATCTTTATTTCCCAGATTAATCCAGTACCCAATTAAGCTGGATCAACCCAGGAGCTCTTGTGATCTGAAAAACATTTCTGCTTCAACTGGGGAATGAACCAAGGACCACTCATATGCGAAGCCAGTGGGTTAACCATGCTTAAAGATGGAATGTATGTTGCACAAACATGGACAATTATAAAAGCTTCTAATAGATATATTTGATGCCTTTTGAGATGTGGATATATAGAAGATTTGGAAGTACTTGATGGAAGGATAAGAACACAAACAAAGAGGTTCTGACAATACTGGATTTAAAAAATAACTTAGAATATAAAATATGGCAAATATTAAATTGTTCTTGTTTGAAACACTTTCCCTCCTATATTTCGCAAGAATACCAATTGTGAGTGAAATAACTTAGTATGCACAGGTTTATTTTGAGTTTGTTATGGTGCGCACAATTTTCATGCCATCAACGAAATTACATAATTTCATACCATGTAGCAAGAAAAACAAAATGGCGTATTTTAGCACAAATTTTATGCAATAGTACACATCGAAAGAGAAGGGATAATGCTAGAGTGTAAGGAGGGCGATGGTTAAGGGTAGTGTTAGAACTAATTCTAATCCTACACCACTTCCCCCACGTCTGAACTATATACATCTGTGTCTTCAAGGGAGACAAAAACTGTGTACTTCCCATTTTCATTATTTCCACTGACTACTAAAAAATTATGTTGGATAATATTTTATAAACTATGAGAGCTGTAAACATTAGGAGGGAGGCACGCATTCCAAACAAGAACCTATTAAATGTTTAAATGCAAAAATGGATGTTCTGGGTCGAAAAGCAAATAAAACTAGAAGCACAAAATACTTCATGCTCTTTGGCTTAAATCACATGAATATGCGTGCTGATTATTTGAGAGTGAATGAAAAGGAAGGATATGTTAAAAGACATGACACCTTGGTGAAGTCATTACTTGAGGGTAGAGTCAAGAAGTGGTGTAGGACGAGATACAAGGCAGAGGGAAATATCATGAGATGGACAGTTTACAGTCTAGCAGAGTGCACCACCAAGGCAATAGACAAGATGTTGAAGGTTTGTTGTAGTCAACCTTTGATACTCAGATGGCACCTCATGATAGTGATGATTGGCATGTGAAATTATGCTATATAGGCCTATAGAGTGTGTGTATGTGCAATCATGCTATATTTAAAATAGGGGAATCCTGCAGCAAAAAAAAATAAAAATTGGGAGCATATCTTTTACAGGACTTAGCTATCAACCAGCATTTGCTGGCTGTGGTTATGTTCTAGGCAAAATATGCTCAGTAGTTTTCCATTGCTTTCTGAACGGTCCGGATGCCTGTGGCAGGGATCAATTTGGTACCTTGGCCATCACTGATGCGTTATTTCAGCAAGCAATAAAAGCATTCCTGCAGTAAGCAATAACTTACCATATTTGTGACAATAAATGAAAGTAAATAATGTTTCTGTCTCCTTTAGGGTCCAGATCACATTGACTGCTCACCAATATCTGCCACAAAGAGAATTGCTTTTGGTGCCCAAATTATTCAGACTCTCACTGCTGAAAAAATGAATGAACATGGATTTGGTCGCATTACATTTCAAGTCGAATTGAATTCTGATAATGAGCCAATTTGTCATGTATTTAAGAGCAAACTGAAGTTACAGGAAGCATACTCAATGACAGGGTGAGATTCTTCTTCTTCCTCTTCTTCCTCATTCTCCTCATGGAGTTAAACCCTGGTATGGATTTCTTACATTTATAAAATATAAATCTGAATATATATATATATATATATATATATATATATATATATATATATATATATATATATATATAAGAACAAGCCCATTTTGTATGTTTGCTATGGATTCATAAACAATATGATGGATATGGATGAAATTTGGCACAATTACTAATGAAGCTCTGGGCATAGTGTGATCAAATATAATAGTTCTTAAAAGTTAGTGATCACTGTCCTGTAGTCAAGTACAGCTGAAAATTAATATTAGTAGTTAGCCTTTTACTTCTGACCATCATACAAAAAGTCAAATAAATAAATGGTAGAGCTTAGACCTAATATTGTTGCATTTTCAATTCATTTGACGTTTACTCTGATTTAACAGGTTCACTATTCTTTCCACTTGTCTTTCAGTATATATTTGTCTATGAGGCAGTCACAGAAAACTGATTCCATCTGCCTTTCTGTAAAAATCCTATGGATCGATCGCCAAATTCTCACAATAACGGCTGTCTCCACATTTGCTGTCTTTATGTAGTATTTGTTGTTTGTCCATTGTTTACTGTTCTAAAGAAGACTTTTGGACAAAACATCATCTATCCTTGTATTTTGATTGCTAGCCTGTCGTGTACAGAATATTGGCTACATATTCTATTTATCTACTTTCACCTGTGTGACACCTAGGCTTCTAGGTCATGGTGCAAAGAATATAGCTATTGTCTTCTGTCCAGTCATGTCATTGGAGGAGACTAAGGATGGTGGAGAGATAGATTGACAACTTTTCACCTGTGGAAAAATCATTATCAGTGCATGTCTTGTCTCATTTTATTATTTTTGTCTTCTGACTTAACTTATTTACCCACTTCCTTATGGGTTTCTTCTTCAGCGTGCATTCTCAAACTCCTGCTGAATTTCTCTTGTAGGAGGACCATAGTCCTACTAGATTTCCAGCAGAATGTAGTCCAAAGAATGGAAATGCGTTGTGTCACCGTTTTATTTGTGCCAATGACCTGACGCATCTGTCTTCAGAAGACCGTATGGGTTTAGAACGGGAGTTTCCTATGCTAAGGGAGTTAATCCTTATAGAAAATCCCCACTACCTAGCGGATTAACATAGAAGTGCCTCAGACCAAGTCAGTAAACCCCTACAGAAAATCAGGAGGGGGGAAACCTAAGGCAGTCAATGATGTATTAAACCATTTTTTTGCATCTCCTGCAGTTCTGCTTATTTCCAAGCATGTTGGCATAGTCTTTTCCTTGGAACTAATTAACAGAGCTGAGGAGGCTTAGTGCAAATGGGCAAAGCATTTTCTCCACCCTGCCTGGAACAGAAATCATGTTTGAAACATAGGGACAATGTGTCTCAGCAATTCATTTGAGGATCTCATACTTCATTAGAAATTGTACACTTGCCTACTTCCTGATTGTCTGTAAAGATGTAAAAGGCCACCATTATAATCTACTTATCTTCTCCATTTGTTCTAGTCAACTAATGAGCTTGTTCTTAATTCTTATATATAGTTATGAACTGTGGAGTTTCTTTGCGAAGGAGCTGATGAGGTCTCCCCAGTTTGCCCACAAGTCACGCTCAAAGTTCTACTGCTTCATGTCATTTACCCGCTACCATTTATCCAGAGAGGATGATATACCAAAGACACACAGTGAGATTCTCAAGCATACCAAGGGACATACTGCTCTGGGTGAGTTTCACATTATTGCTACCAAATCCTTGTTTCTTGTCTTCTTTATGCCACATAACAAATGACAGTGCCTATCATTTCATCTAACACATATAATGAGTGAAAACTTGTCAACGTGTTGAGATATAAAGTGAGACAAACGATCCTAAAAATAATAAATTAATTTAAAAAAACATAAAAAAAACTATACATATCTTCTTCTTCTTCTGCGTTCGTTCTCAAACTCCTGCAGATTAGCAGGATGTAGTCCGGAGAACGGAATGCGTTGTGTCATGGTTTACAGCATTGCTGTGATATCTGCGCCTTTCGGCCTGACACATCCGACTTCAGCATGGCTTTGGGTCACTGACCCTATATGGAATGGGACAGCCTACTCCATCCCATAACCTCCTTAGTCACCATTTACGACATGCGTGGAAGGTAAACAGTGTTGCTATTCTTTTCTCCCCTTTCAGGCCCCGGCAACACACGAGCGTGATGGGAATGTTCAATGATGCTGATTCCTAACCAAGAAAGAATCAAGGTTAGAAAAATATAGCTAAACTCTGGTTTGCCATGTATATTGTAAAAGCCAACTAAGGAGGTTTAGAAGGGGAATTCCCATAGGTCAAAGTGACCTAGAAACTATGCTAAAGCCAGATGTGTCAGGCCAAAAGTTGCAGATATCGCAGCCAAGCTTTAAACCATGACACAATGCATTCTCTCTAGACAACAACCTGCGATTTACAGTGTATTGAGAAGGAACACAGAAGTGGTACATTTTTTGCACAAATTTTATAGTGTATGTAACTATGGTGGTACTTTAAGTGCTTGTACCCGTGTGAACCATCCTGATCTTGAAACATGTAACTCTAATTATGGTGGTATTTTAAGTGCTTGTATCCATGTGAACAAACCTGTACTTGAAACTCTGAAAATGTGTTACAGGTGGAGGTGGCTTAGCATTGTTTGGGACAGGTAGCTTACACACTTGGGCTGAGGGATTGACTACATTTTACTCATGTCTGACAAACAAAGCAAAAATCAATAGGAAGAAACTTATGGATGATAGCGCATACAGGTAAGGAGAATGGTGCATACAGGTAAGATGTATAGTTTCTATAGGTAAGTAGAATAGTGCATACAGGTTCTTCTTCTTCTTTCATTCACTTTATGTGCATACAAGTAAGGTGTATAGTTCCTACAGGTAAGTAGAATAGTTCATACAGGTAAGGTGTATAGGTCCTACAGGTAAGTAGAATAGTTCATACAGATAAGGTGTATAGTTCCTACAGGTAAGTAGAATAGTGCACCCAGGTAAGGTGTATAGTTCCTACAAGTAAGTAGAATAGTGCATACAGGTAAGGTGTATAGTTCCTGCAGGAAGTAGAATAGTGCATACAGGTAAGGTGTATAGTTCCTACAGGTAAGTAGAATAGTGCATACAGGTAAGGTGTATAGGTCCTACAGGTAAGTAGAATATTGCACCCAGGTAAGGTGTATAGGTCCTACAAGTAAGTAGAATAGTGCACACAGGTAAGGTGTATAGGTCCTACAGGTAAGTAGAATAGTTCATACAAGTAAGGTGTATAGTTCCTGCAGGAAGTAGAATAGTTCATACAAGTAAGGTGTATAGGTCCTACAGGTAAGTAGAATAGTGCACCCAGGTAAGGTGTATAGTTCCTGCAGGAAGTAGAATAGTTCATACAGGTAAGGTGTATAGTTCCTACAAGTAAGTAGAATAGTGCATACAGGTAAGTTGTATAGTTCCTGCAGGAAGTAGAATAGTGCATACAGGTAAGGTGTATAGTTCCTACAGGTAAGTAGAATAGTGCATACATATAAGGTGTATAGGGCCTACAGGTATTCCTTCTACAGCAAACTACCTAAACACACAAACTGCTAAATAACATCTAAAAAATGAAAAGGTCATACATATATTTATTTACATACCGGGGTAATTATATTAACAGTATCAGTCGAGAAATAGTGTAATTGGCAGTTCAGAGTAGATGCAGTTATATTTACAGATAAACTTAGATATGTGTAACTTTCTGCAGAGAGTATTACTGGGCTAACTATGCCACAGGACTGGGGGCATCCTTGCATGAACTTGGGCACACATTTGACCTGGCACACACACCTTCTGGAATAATGGCACGTGGATTTGATGATCTGCACCAGGTTAGTGATGTGCAAGTTTCAGCATCATTTGATTGATTTCTTCTTCTGTGCTAATTCTCAAACTCCTACATGTTAGCAGGATGTAGTCCAGATAATGGAATGTGCTGTGTCATGGTTTTAAAGCCTTGCTGTAATATCTGCCTCTTTTTGTCTGACATGACACATCCAACTTCACCATGGCTTCTGGGTTACTTGTACACTTTTACACTCCATGGGATGTGACAGCCAACACCCCCGCCCCCCGCTCTTGCTAGGGGTCCAGCCAATATAAGAATCAAAGAGCTAGGATTTCATACCTCTCAATGGGAATAAAGAGCAAGGGTTCCTGACCTCTGGATGGGAATTAAAAAAAACTAGGGTTCAAAACCCCTGACGCATCTGATACCCAGGTGTATGTAAAATAGCAGATTAACTAACATCCTAAAGCTTCTATAGCTGGTTAGAAGCATGTGCTAAAGATACTTAGCAATCACTTGCTGGATGTAAACATGGAAGTGTATAATGCATCTAGATGATGATGATGAAATAACCCCTTTTAGCTGTGAGCAGGTAGCTCTTGACAGTTCATATCCTGTCTGACAAAAGCACAGATTTTCCTCAGTTGAGTAACTGAGTTTACACTTGAATTCATTTTAGTTTTGTTTGTCTCAAAGGTATAGTTGTGTTAGAGGGTTTATGGATGCATGTTTAGCTCTCAAATGGAGACATTCCAGTATGGCAATATCCCAGGATCATCATGTCCTGCCCGCATATACTTCTGTCAGATCTGTTGACCCATCCGCATTAATGGCACATCTTGCATTCCCAACCACCTAGGAGTATGCCACTTAAGGACAAAAGTGCAATGTGTGCTGGTCTGCATCTCTTCGTTTTATCCATGGGGGCCATTTGACAGAAGACAAAAGTTTTTTAACAGGTGACATATTGTCAGCCTATCCCCAACATTCCCTAATCATCTCCTACGACATGAATTGAAGGAAGACAGTGGCTCTATTCTTTGCACCTTAAACTGAATGTTCCGCTGAAGATGGATGTGTCAGACCATTGTGTAAATAAAACAGTGGCAAACAAAAGCACATTTTCATTCTCTGGACTACATTTGCTGGAAGTTTAGTAGGACTATATTCTTCTACAAGAGAGATCTAACAGGAGTTTGAGAAGGAATGCTGAAGAAGAAGAACTGGATGGCCAGACCCTGGTATTAAATATGAGATGAGTAGAACTGGACACCTCTGACGCAGAGTGAAGAGTTACCAGTGAGCCATGTCAGCACACATAAGCTTGCCTTTAGAATTAATACTATTCTGATACAGATACACATTCGCTGGAAAGGTCATGTAGTTATGTATGCCAGATTATCATCTATCAAAAATACTCCTCTGTGGTGAGATGATGAAAGGAATTTATTTTCAAGGTGGATGAAAGAAGTATTACAAGGGCAGGACTCATTAAATATCTCACTGAAAGACTTTGACATAAACTATAAGGCCCAAGACACCGCTGGACAAAAGACATTCAAGAATGTCTGCACATGTCACTAAAAGAGGTGGGACAACTTGCTCTCGACCGCAGAGAATTCAAGAGATTTATAGGGAAGACTACATTCAGGACAGAATATGTCACCTGATAATGATGGGTGATGCTGAACAAAACAGAGCCACATGGCACTCTGCAATAAAAAAATGGAGCAACATTGTGTGAAAAAAGGAGAAATGTAACAGCTCAACAGCAGAGACTAGTTAGAAATTGAGATAAAACTAGATCAAACACAATTTAAAGTCTTCACCCCATGCCAAAATTGTCTAAGGATCTTTGGGGGCCACCATATAGCTTATCAGTCACCTACAAACTCATAGACAAGGCAATACCACTAACTGAATTTCATATAGTGGATGTAACAAATGGTTGTTATCATGTGATGAACGAACAACACCTTTAGTATTTGCTAGAAGAAACTGCTCTCCATTGGTGTAGTGGTTAAGTCATTTTCCTTGTGTTCAAGAAGTCATGTGTTTGAATCTTGCTAATGGCATCTTTTTTCAAAGGGAATTTCAAAATTCCTTGGGATTATCACTTGAAGCTACAGAGTTACATACTAAGAGTGGTACTCTTGGCAGGCGACATGCTGCTCCATTGAGAGGGACAGAGTATATATGGAGAAACCAGAGTCAATGAAGTTAATCCTCTATGATTTGATTTTTTGCTTTTTTGATATAAGTATGGGTTACTTGTAAAGTGAATGAAGTTGGTTCATAGCCAGTAATTTCTAGCAGACAAAATTAATTCTCAAATGAAATATTTATATCTTCCTATCTTTGGCAACATCACGTGATCAACATGGCGGTGGACGACAGTGAAAATTTCTTCACCCGCTAACTTGTGAATGTTTAAGGAAGAAAATGTTATCTGAAGCTGTTTTTCCTGTGCTATTGTGATATATTTCGCTGACATAATGGATGTTCTCAAGCTCGACTTACAATAGCGTGTTAACGTTTGTTTATGTGCGATTTGTGCGTGTGGACTGTGAAATGACCCTGTTTGTTAGTGTGACACAATAGTTCGAAAGATGGCGACCGGCGATGATTTTCATTGTGCATTCCGGATAGATGGAGTTCGTTAGTTTCGGGAGGACAATTCATCTAAGAGAAGGCCACTCTAAAAATCATACCACTACTGCCTTGTAGGTCAGGCTATTTAGTCAAAGGCTCGTGGAGAACACCATAAATAACCCAGTAGAAAGCCAGGGGAAACTTCTACTGTAAATATCCCTAGATTACATTATGTTTCGACACGACTTAGATAATATGCTAGTTGAATTGGAGGCTACAGAAATGTGGTTTCTGAGAAGAATGATGAAAATACCATGGACAGCCAAGAAAACTAATGCAGAGGTTCTCATTGATGCTGGCGTAAAAAGATCAATCATATCAAAAATTAGAGGCAGACAGTCAAGGTTTCTAGGGCATATGCTGAGAAGAACACAGCTTGAACACTTAATAACCACTGGAAAGATCAAAGGGAGAAGAGATAGAGGTCGACAAAGAGAAAAGTTACTAGATGGGCTTGTATCGTGGCACGGTAGAAGCTCACCAACCGAGCTTATTGACAACACAAGAGACAGAGAGTCGTGGAGAAACATGATCGCCTACGCCAGTCTGCATGGCACTTGATTGATTGATCTTTGGCAAACCAATAAAACTGTCAGTTAAGCAGACCACCTTGTACTGATAAGCAGCTAAAACAACCAGTAGAGCAGACTCCTTCTGCAGGTAAGCAGCTTAAACAGCCAGCTGAGCAGACCCCTTCTGTCAGCAAACAGCTAAAATAGCCATTTAAGCAGACCCCTTTCCCCGGCAAATAGCTAAAACAGCCTGTTAAGAGAATTCCTTCTGTTGGTACGCAGCTAAAACAGACATTTATGCAGGAAAACACTTATGGAAATATACAAAATGTAAATGTTGAAGATTTAAAAAATATATTTGTCCATGTTTCAGGTTTTTATTGTCCAACGCACACGTAAAGGCAGACATCATCATCGTTCATCAGAGTATCAACAAAGACAGCGTAACTGCAGTGGTGGTAGCAGTAACTCTGAAACTTCAAGGTCACCATCTACAAGCAGCATTGATAACTCATCTTCTATAGGTCAGTAATTATTTGAAATCTAACTTTCAGAAGGTTTATTCTGAATTTTAGCCCCAATATCAATTCTAAATTCTCTGTTTTGATCCCACAGATTTTGTTGAAATTCTGTTGACAAAGTTCTGTATTACAGATAAAAATTGAAGATCAATATGAGTGCATACACCTGTGTGTTGCCAGGGCCTGAGAGGGGAGCAAAGAATAGCAACACTGTTACCTGCCATGCATGTCATAGGAGGTGATTAAGGAGGTTTTGGGATGAAGTTGACTGTCCTATCCCATAAGGTCAAAGTGACCCAGAAGCCATCAGATGTGTCAAGCCAAAAGATATCATAGCAAAGCAGTAAATCATGTAACAATGCCTTCCATTCTCCTGACTATATCCTTCTAATCTGCAGTAATTGGAGAATGCAGAAGAACAGGAAGAATATGAGTGTATTCAATGAAATATGAGAATATTATGTACAAAATACTGAGAAACTATACTAGTTGACAGAACCAAATGTTCACTTAATTGGTATGAATATTTATCAAGTTTTACAATCAAATCTGCAGGTAATTAACCACATTTACCATGTTTGTAAGAACAGAGGTAGGGAATTATGAATGGTTCCCAGTAGAAACATGAATCAAATACCAAGACTACAACAAAGCCGAATGCGTCTGGCCATTGGTGCAAAACAAAAATGACGGCAATGCACTTCTGTTGTATGGACTACATCCTGCTGGAAATGAGTAAGAACATCATGCTTCTGAGAGATCAAACTTGTGCATACTTTGTACAAAACACAGAAGATCTGTGCTATTTGCCAGGTATGTGTGACAGATGGCTAGTGATTAATGGTCACAAAGGAAACAAACGGTTTCAGATTAATTCCTCAAATGGACACTAACTAAATTTTCTCTCAAGAAAGAATACCAATGAATGAATACAAATGAATAGAAGTTGGACTAGTTAGAACTTAAAGATAGATTGTACATGTTGTTTGTATTAAGTCCTTTTCAAGAACAGTCTTGTGTACTGATCATAAATAATATCACTTATTGTGGCTGATTCAACTTTTTCTGAGATTTTCATTGACTGGCAATACAAATTATGAAATATAGACATCAGGGAAAGAATAGATATAACACCTTGCACAGAATTCATAGAAAGGCAGCAGATCAAGTGGTTTGGTCACATTATGAGAATGCATCACGACAGGTTGCCTGTACAGGCATATAACCAAATGAGATCAGTGTACAAAGACAAAGGAAGACCACGAAAAAGATGGATAGAAAATGTCAGGGACATCTTGAATAAACATGGTCATAACCAAGGTGACACATCTGGCCTTAGAATGCAAGCTTGAGCTCCAATCACCCCCATGCTTAACGGCATGAGTAGATAACAAGCCACCTGTGGAAAGACAATAGGTAATACAAATTATATGAAAATTAACCAATAATCAGTCACATCAGCCAAGATAAGTGATGTTGTTTTGGATAAACACGGAGAACTATTCCAGAGAAGCACTTGCTTGTAACCTGTGTTAATATGATGGACTATAACATTCTGAACATTGTCATGCACAGGCAGCAGTTCTGATGGCAGCAATTATGACACGGCAGCAAGTACTCATGCCATTGCTCAGAGCACAACCATGAGACGTCAAACTGATGTCTGTTATGGCAGTCCTTATAGAAAGGTTTGACTATATTTTATTATAAAGTTAGAAGTCAATATGTTCCATGTCAATAATGTCAATGATGACATGAGATGGAAGAAAGGCAACAGAGATAAGAAATACAATAGGGCAGGTTAGAAGCATTGCTATAAATGAAGAATATACTGTGTAATATGTCCTGTTATTAAAGGTGAGGATGAGATTTCTTCAGGGCTATGTGACATCGATTCTAACATACGGATGCAAGTCTTGGACAAACAATATATATAGTGGATAATTATAAGGTATACCTTAAAAAAGAGGAGTGCGGTAGCCTAGTGGATAGTGAGTTTGCTTGCTATCATCTGGTTACAGCGTGCCAGGTTCGAAACCACGTCCGGACATAAAAAAATAAAATTTAAAAAATCCGGGTTGTGATTTCTCACTTGACCACTCCTCCAGTCGACTCAGCTGTAAATGAGTACCTGACGCATGAGTTAGGGAAGGTTAAAAAAAACAGCAAGGAAGGGAAATGGCCACCCCACCTAATAGTTGCTGCGACTTAGTACATGAAGAGTTATCTTCATCCCCACCGGCAGATGCCATGGGACCTACCTTTACCTTACTTTTAATAAAAAAAAAGCTAGTTGTTGTGGCCATTTTGATTACCTATTTTTGGAAAAAACATTACGGGAGGTTTTTACCAAAATTTTTCCAAGTTTTTAGTAGGAAATGAATTAGGTTGAACTCCCTCAAAACCCTCTCTTCCACATCCACAGACTTGTTACCGCATCTGATGGCATTTTGCTAGGTTGTGGTGACCACAGTTTGGAAATAAAACTCAGAAGAAAATATCTATAATGTTTAACTTACAGACAGACAGAATATTTATCCTATTTTGATCATGTTAGGCTGGCATACAATATTTGTCATCTATCTCTAAGGAAGGAAGGGTTTTCTTTGTTTATATTTGGAATCAATTCTTCATACAGAATATCTGTTATTAGTAGTGTCCTCCCAACTGTGACCTTTCATGCATGTTGTAAGAGGCAATTAAGATAATTTGAAAATGTGCTCAATTGCATTGAAGGTCAAAGAGACCCAAATCCATGCATAATTCACACTCCCAGAGTATGCTACACACGATTGGAATATGCACGATACTAATTGAAAAGGCTACTCTTCTCAACAAAGGTCACAGCATCACATGGATCTACTGTCTAGGCCATGCGGGAGTCAGAGGCAATGAAAGAGCTGATGCACTAGCAGATAAAGTTAAGAGTGGATGGAAAATTGAGGGAAAGTGACAGAACTTAATTAACTAGAGCAGTTATGAATACACTACAAAATTATGAAAAGGATGCTGAAAGAAAAAATATATGTGCTAAGAGCATACATTTACAGCTCAAAATTATTCCAATCCATTTTTTCTATTTAATCCTCAATTGTGGATCATAATAGTTATCAGCATGTGACAGCAGCTACATCTTTAATACCGCTATAGTGGTTACGATTTGTGAGGGTAGCAAGTGGGATATATGCCCCTGCCCATCTAATGAAGGGCCCAAGTTCTGCATATCAATGTAAAGTCTGGTCATGACAGACTGCGCAAAGGAACCCAATCTATTTGGGCAATGGGCAGAAAAGCATCACTCAGAAGGCATCGTAGAGCAAAGCGAACACAGTGAGAAAGAAAGTCATCTACAACACTGACGTACACTCAGTCGATCTTGACTTTGTCAAGCCACTGAGACTCTCGATATGGTGAGTGGGGCTAATGACATTGTACAATTCTTCCTCAATTTAATCCACTTTCATTGAGCAAGTCATGACATCCCATTCTTTTCAACATAAAAAATAGAAATTCAAAATATCAATCAAAAGCTATCTCACCACTGGCGCATGGAAAGTGCATGGAACTATTGCATAGATAGGGGGGGGGCAGTAATCAGCCTGACAGAACTGCCCTTGTTTCACTACACCATTTAACCACATTTATTATCCACAGATCTCTACCAGCACTGATCAAGCATACATTGTTCCACCTCCCCTGCTCATCAGTATAGAGTCTGGATTCAGACAGGCAGCTGCTCCCACGACCTTGACCTTCTTCATGAAAAATTATGATGGCAGCGAGACACAGCGGATAATTGTTGAAGGGGAGAGAATGACTGCAGTGCCTGTGAATACGAATGGGAAGAACAAAATATCAAAAGGTAGATTTGTGTTCAGTCTTGCAGTGACATTTATTCAGAGATTATATACAATACATTGCGGGTAGTGTGGGCCAGGTTTTACTGTACTAGGAAACTGAATAGACTGAACATGCTCAAGGTACCCAGGTAACTGGTAGCTAATAGAAAGTGTTGACTTCAAATTTCTGTAGCTGTCATTATGAATTATTTTCATCTTCAGATTCAACAATGGTGATTCCGATCTTGAGTGTGAAATACATATGTTGTACTGTCTGTTATGGGGTACAGAAATGACAAATTACAAAATCTGCATTGTTTCTTGTACAGCCAAATCCAATAACAACTTGATCTGAACCAACAAAATATTTATGTAACAACAGAAATTCACTATACACAGTACAAAAAAATAAAGAATTAATACAATTGGGGATTTTGAAAAGTGCTGTTAAATATGTAAATTTGTTATAAAAGGATGCACTATAGAGGAATTGCACTGTATTATTAAATACGGAAATGTGCTATACTTCCATATAAATTGTCTTGAATAAATGGATATGAGGTTGATAAAACACATCTGTCTTTACAGATAAAGTATAGAAATTATACAAGAGGTAGACCAAGAAGGCTGAATGAGAAAGTCAGATGTGTCAGGCCATCAGCACAAATAAAACAGCTACACAATGCATTACCATACCCTGGACTAAATCCTGTTGAAAATCTTGTAGGACCATTGTCCTGCTTAAACAGTGAGAACAAACAGAAGAAAACCAAGAACATGTAAAGTAAATTGAGTTATAAACTAGTGTCATAGCACACAGTTTCCAAAAAAGAGCTTGGCTGCTTAGTCAGTGGTTAACCAGAGACCAGAGTTGTTAACTTGTCTAGCACTGCATTTGTTCAGTCAGTAGAGCATTATTCCTCTCGGCCTACCTGGAGCAAGAAGAGCTCTGGTACCTTACTTCCTTGTGACTGAATCATCAGAGAAATTTTTATTTCAAACCATAAATAGCAAGTGAATTCGAACCTCTGGTCTGCTGATCAATGGCGGCAACTGAGTTAATATAATACTACAATGACTCCCACCAAGAAGAAGATGGATGAAAAAAGAATAGGACTAGCAAGAATTAAGGACCATGAATTTCAGAAGAAATACCAAAGATTATGGATTGTATTTGCTCCAAATATTCTTAGTATACATTGTCTAAAACCAGTCACGTATGTTCTGATATGATAGGAGTGAGAGCTATTTGGTAGGTATATGGTCAAATTGAGTCAACTTCCATGCCTACTTAACAGGCTTATTTTATACAATGAGTTAAGGCTTGTATACTATTTGGGGATCTCTATAGTATATTGGTTAAGCCATTTGCTTTGTGCTCAAGAAGTCATGGGTTTGAATCTGGCTTGTAATGTCTTATTTACAAGGCAGATGTTTTTAATCTCTGGGGATTATTGCTTGAGTGGTACTCTCTGCAAACTTTTGTGCAGCTTTGTTGAAGGGACAAAGTACAAATATGAAAACCTGAGTACAATGAAGTCAATCCTCTACACCCTTTAAACCCTATGTATATATTTACTGATGAATAGTTCTATGAGAAGCTGTAAACACTATTTATGCATATATTTACTCATACAATAGTTCTATAAGCAGTTATAAATACTATGTATATATTTATTTATACAATAGTTCTGTAATAGTTGCATGCTCATTATGGTGTACTTTTGTTTGTAATTCATAGGAAGTGAGCAAACTTCTGACTCTCTTGCCTTGGGCAGCTCATATACCTCTCTCTTATCCGCCTATGTTGCTCCATCAACACTCCCTAACTCTCCCGAGGAAATGTCCTCCACTTCTGAGCAAACATTGAAGCAGGAAGTCATCTGTCATGAAGAAAGTACTCATTGGTACCGTTCTTCAGCTGTTGTTCTACGATTTCATAAGTAAGTGACAACACTCGCACATAACCATTTATATTATGTTATCTTCAGCTGTTCAACACTTTAATAAGTAAATCATAACATCCAAATATAACTTTTTGTTGTTATCTTTTCTACACTTTCACAAGTAAATCATAACAATCACATATAGTCATTTTTGTTGTGCTATCTTCTGCTGTTTTACACTTTTATAAGTAAATTGTAACAATCTCATATAATAATTTGTGTTATCTTCCAGAAAGGAAGCTGTGCTTATGCACTGACTTCATTGATGGAGGTTTCTCTAGAGCAGTGGGAGGTTTCTCTAGAGCAATGGGAGGTTTCACTAGAGCAGTGGGATGTGTTTTATCAATCTCATATCCATTTATTCAAGACAATGTATATGGGAGTATATTACAACCACAGTGCAATATAAGCTTTGCAATGGGTCTGCTCACAGACTGTCTGCAAGCATGCTGTATACTCAGTGACTCCATGAACATGATTGTGAAAGTTCAGGTGGGTTACATTTGAGAACAGTGGCTGGATGCAGTGAATAATTCCTGTGTGCGTACAGTGACTTTTATTTTTGTGCCGGGACACGTGGGAGTCCGGGGTAATGAGAGAGCAGATAGGTTGGCCACGCACGCTGCTACTATGGCTGTTGGTGGAGCGTTGGATCGGGCAGACATTTTGAATGCCCTATGGGAAAACGCATGAACAAATGACTGTACAAGTGACGATGACTATTGTTCCATGATTAGAATAAAGGAGCCTGGTTTGAAATGTGGTGTCGCTAGAAAGGAGAGTTTTCGTGAGCAAAAAAGAATGATGGTCAATCAACGACGTACTGGGACTGTCAGTCAACGTGTAATGGCGGATACACTCAAGGAAAGATCTGAGCACCTATGGACTTGTCCAGAGTGCAATGATGATGATCCAACAACTAACTAACTAATTAACTAAGCTAAGCTAAGCTAAGCTAAGCTCAAGCCCAAGCCCAAGCCCAAACCCCAGGCCCCCAAGCTAAGCTAAAGCTAGAACAGTGGTTAGTAACTTTTTTTTTAAATCGTGACTCCCCTTTTAGGACAAATTTTCTCCCTTGGCCCCTCTGGTACATAAAGAATGATCATTGACTTTCCCTGATGGTTATCAAGGATGTTTAGGTCTTTCCCTATACACACCAAAGTGGAAAAAATAAATGGAGGGGAATACGAACATGATGCAATACATCTCCTCCAAAGAATAATGATATCAACAGACCACATTATTTCGCCTTAAACAGGTCACTGCAGACTGTTGGGTCACCTTTACCGATTAAGGATCTCATACACAGATGAATGTCCATGTGGATCTGGAACCCAGACCCGGGAACACATACTTCAGGACTGCCCAACATACAAAGAGCAGAGACAGCAGACCTGGCCAGAGGATACAGACTTGAGACAAAAGCTATGGGGCAGCCGCTCTGACCTGGAGAAGACAGTGGACTTCGTCTTGACGGCAGGCCTGACGGTATAGCATGACCACAGATGCTGAACACAGAAGAAGAAGGTCTGTCCCTGCAGGTTATCAAGGATCTTTAAGCTTCATTGATATCAATGTTTTTTTTATATAGATAGTTACATTTCTTGTAACCCCCACTTGAAACATTGTTCTCTGTTGCTGATCACCCCCCCCCCCCCCCACCCCACACATCTCTGTGGTCCGTAATCAAAGCTACTGCTCTAGTACATTATTTCATTCCCATATGGAGTTTAAAGGGTACTGCATTAATTTTGTGCAAACCCAGGATTAGCTGTTATCAAAAATCCTAAATCACCTCCTCTCATTGTACACACTAGAAACAGATTGCTTGAAGCTTGTGCAAACCCAGGATCACCTCCTTTCATTGTACACACTAGAAACAGATTGCTTGAAGCCTGTGCAAACCCAGGATCACCTCCTTTCATTGTACACACTAGAAACAGATTGCTTGAAGCTTGTGCAAAGTAGTCTGGTCAATGTTTTATGGATCATGTCATTGCAGATTAAAAAAACCACAGGTCTTGATTTCTCACCTGACACAACTGCTCCTCCAGTTGACCTAGCTGTAAATAGGTACCTGACACATGAGTTAGGGAAGGTAAACACATAAAGGAAGGGAACATACCATTCCACCACCTAATAGTTACTGTGGCTTAATACATGTTGAGTGATCTTCATCCTTAATGGTAGGTAGCTGTCATGGGACCTACCTTTCACCATGCGGAACAAGATGTAACAAGGCCTGATTGCATTTAGACAATTGGTATCTCTGACTGCCACATTTTGCTCCCTACTTAGACAATTGGACAGTGGAGCGCCTTATGCAAGATTGACAAAGTCGACTCAAGCCTAAATCCTTGACTACCATCTACTTTTAGACTACCACACAGGTACAGGTTTTGGCCTGTAATGTTCAAGGGCACTGTTGGTGAAAAACTATCAGGGCATAGAGTCGATAAACATCCATTGCCTGTTGACAGATAGGAAAGCTGTCACAGACTAAGGAAGCCCACTACCTGAATTAAAGGAATGATGAAAACAGATGTGATGGGTCTTCTGAGCTGCAAATAATGCAGCTATGCTGTAAACTAGCAGCACAATTTACTTCACACTCCCTGGCAGAAATCACATGAATAGAGATACAAAATATTAGCAACAAAACATACCAGATCCTAGGACAGATTAAACATATTTTTAAAAACAAAAATGTAAACATAGACACTAAAGCTGCATAATACAAGACTTATTATTCAATCAATGTGCTACTAGTGCCAAACCTGGACAATGACAGTACAAGACAAAAGATAAATAGTGACAGCAGAAATGACGTGTCTACAAAGAATACCCGGTACTCAGAGTGTCATTAAGAGACAGAATTAGAAATGATAACATCATAACATCAGACAGTTAATCAAAACAACACCAGTATTGATACACATCAAACAACAACAGATCAAGTGGTTTTCACACACTTTTTCAGTCTTCCAAAAGACAGCATGCCACAGATGGCCATGACACACAGACATCATGGCTATAAAGCCAGAGGTAGGCCATATAAAAAGATGGATCACAAAAATCAAAGAGTTCACAGGAACAAGCTTACAAACAGCACACAAGAAGGCAATCTCCAGAGAACACTTTTCTACCCCTGATGCCACAAGGCAAACAAGCGTCATAGCGTATAGATAAATAGATAGATAGAGTAATAAAATCCCTTTTAACCTAAAAAAGTTCCTTGGCCATGATGTGCCAAGAGATAGACTCTAAAACTAAACAATTTATCACTAGAACCAAAGTTCTAATTTAAATGTAGTAAACTGACAGATACAATATAATACACGTAGGTAGTTTTTATTACAGTGTTATGTTTGTGCTTGCTGTCTAGTACACAGCTTTTCCATCTTGCTGAATGTGCTTCTATTAATCTCTTCTCTAAACCATCCTGTTTCCAGGTCCTCTTAGGGTCAGCACTATCCTCATGGCTCTCTCGTCATGTCCCTTTTCAGAGCCTAAAGTCACCTAGTTGGTGCTATAATAGCCAATGTTAAGAATCCCACCCATTCTTTTCAAGACTTTTATTTTAGTTCTTCTTAGAACTTTCAGTTCTTCAGAACTCCTACTCTTTTTTGAGATTTTCTCTACAGCTTTTCCAGCAGTGTCCACAGAGGAGGCTTACCACAGAAGACGTTAAGCAGTGTGGATTTTCTTTGGCGATAATTGCATGCATGGTTTTTCAAATGTTGCAGAGCATAAGATTATACATAGATAAATGCCAAAATGACCTGGTATAATCAACACAGACTCCGGTCTTAGGATGAAAGAATTGTGTCTCAGCCAGAGGCTTTAATCCGCATTTAACAAACAAAGTTCAACTCTACTGTTAAATGTTTCCTATATCAGAACCATGTTCACCAAGGGGAACAGGTTCAGCATCTACAGAC
Organism: Meghimatium bilineatum; assembly: GCA_034231615.1. Lineage (NCBI taxonomy): Eukaryota > Metazoa > Mollusca > Gastropoda > Stylommatophora > Philomycidae > Meghimatium > Meghimatium bilineatum. The sequence goes on along the minus strand of CM067304.1, from coordinate 26,898,290 downwards.
GCAATGAATTGTCTAATAGCATGGGGCAAGTTCACAGATAGTGAAACAGCTCTTATGAGATAATTGTAATAGATCCAGGTCCATATCCCTGCTTACTATTTCTCTGAAACTTTCACCCGAGGAAATATTTTTGCTAGCAAAAACCAAGGGCAAAATGGGTGTGGTAAAGCATATACACTTACATGCTCCTAATGTCAGGTTAGAAGTCTGATTTAGCCTAAGGAAGCTTTCCTGAGTTAAGAGCATTCCACAAACAGATGTGCTAGGCCTTAAAGTAAACTGTGGTACAATTTCCGGTGGAAATTCATGTTTCTTACTTAAGAAGGAATGCAGAAGTAGAAGAAGATACCAAGAAAACTCCAACACTCAGTTGGTGTGCAATGATTTGAGAAGATAGCAAGAAATTCCAACACTCAGAGTGTGATGATTTGAGAATAAAATAACATCAAAACTCCAACACTCAGTGGGGAATGATTTAAGAAGAATATACATAGAAAACTCCAACACTCAGTGGGGAATGATTTAAGAAGAATATACATAGAAAACTCCAACACTCAGTTGGTGTGCAATGATTTGAGAAGATGATTTCCTTCTGGCCATTACTTGTCCCCATGATTGCCGTATCAGCAAGCCTGTCTGTGCGTTCATTTCCTCAGACACCAGCATGTCCATGAACAAATGTTAAGTTGATTCTTGTTGGATTAGACTGATTCACAGACTCTTTTACCACTGCCTGTATGCCCAGCCATTCTCAATCTTTCTTAGCATGCTCATTGAGTCACTGAAAAAGCATAAGTGTAGATTAGAGATTCCAACCCTGTCATTACCCTGGTTACTGCCTTATTTCTATGGTAATGTTACTTGGTAATAGTAAAAGTACTGCTGTCTTCCCTCACAAATCTCTTTCTAACCTGTGCCTTGAACGTAGCGCACAAGTAGCGCATATTCCAAACAACAGAATGATCAGGCTGTGGTCATATATGGAGACACAACAGCATGAAAAAAATACATTACTAATAGAAGATATGGTTGCTGGTAACAGGAGTATGGGCCACCCTAGAAACATCACAGAGTGTTTGAACATGTCATTGACCACAGCTAATCAACTCACTAAAAATTGTGAGGAATTCAGAGCATTACATTCTGGAAAGAATATATAGCCTGGATTGATTTATTTTTCTGATTTATTTATTAGAATAAGTGATTGGTTTATTTTTATGTCCAGGTGGTTTAATAAAGTCAAGTCAGATGATCCCAGAAAAAGTATAACACTTCACGGGTTAGTTAGCCTAAATTTTGTCATGTCAATTGTTTTGTCTATTTAGATTACCAGAAATTGCAAACAATAAAACTTTTGTATTCTTTATTGCAATGGGGGAGGTTTCTTCAGAGCTTATCTTATACCCAGACAACTTTAACTATTAGTGGTGTGCACTAAGGGAAATCTCCCTACTCAAGGGGGGAATAAAATTGTGAGAAGTCTCCCTATTCAGGGGAATAAAACAGAATTCTCCCTACTCAGGGGAAATAAAACTGTGAGAAGTCTCCCTACTCAGGGGAATGAAACTGTAGAAGTCTCCCTACTCAGGGGAATGAAACTGTAGAAGTCTCCCTACTCAGGGGGAATGAAACTGTGAGAAGTCTCCCTACTCAGTGGGAATGAAACTGTGAGAAGTCTCCCTACTCAGGGGAATGAAACTGTAGAAGTCTCCCTACTCAGTGGGAATGAAACTGTGAGAAGTCTCCCTACTCAGTGGGAATAAAACATAATTGCATAGATGAAATGATGTGGAGACTTCCATAAGAGGAATATCTCATTAAATATTTACCAGGGTTTTGCTTATACATGATGGTTCATCTTGTGGACCCCTGATGAGAGCTTCAGCTTGCTTTTAAATTGGCAAGATTACAAATTTTATAACTGCTTTTGATATAAAACGGTTGCAGACCAGACTTGAACCCAATATGTTCATGAGGCACTGACCACCAGCAGTGTGGTACAAACTGACTGACTCATCAAGTGGCATCTCTATACAACTAATGTGACTTGTTCCAAGTCTTCAAAACACATTCACACAACACTATCTTGTAACACGATAGATAGGAGTGGGGAGTTTGTAGGGTTTTGACCTTCCTTCCTTTTAGAAAAATAGAACATGACACTTGGTGCTATAACCACTGATACAAAGCTAATTACTCATACAAAGCTAATTACTCATACAAAGCTAATCACTCATACAAAGCTAATTACTCATAAAAAGCTAATCACTCATACAAAGCTAATCACTCATACAAAGCTAATCACTCATACAAAGCTAATTACTCATACAAAGCTAATCACTCATACAAAGCTAATCACTCATACAAAGCTAATTACTCATATGAAGCTAATTACTCATATGAAGCTAATTACTCATACGAAGCTAATCACTCATACAAAGCTAATCACTCATACAAAGCTAATCACTCATACAAAGCTAATCACTCATACAAAGCTAATCACTCATACAAAGCTAATCACTCATACAAAGCTAATTACTCATACAAAGCTAATCACTCATACAAAGCTAATCACTCATACAAAGCTAATCACTCATACAAAGCTAATTACTCATACAAAGCTAATCACTCATACAAAGCTAATCACTCATACAAAGCTAATCACTCATACACAGCTAATTACTCATATGAAGCTAATTACTCATATGAAGCTAATCACTCATATGAAGCTAATCACTCATACAAAGCTAATTACTCATATGAAGCTAATTACTCATATGAAGCTAATCACTCATACAAAGCTAATTACTCATATGAAGCTAATCACTCATACAAAGCTAATTACTCATATGAAGCTAATCACTCATACAAAGCTAATTACTCATATGAAGCTAATTACTCATATGAAGATAATCGCTCATACAAAGCTAATCACTCAGGACCACTCATACAAAGCTAATCACTCATACAAAGCTAATTACTCAGGACCACTCATATAAAGCTAATCACTCATATAAAGCTAATTACTCATACGAAGCAAATTACTCATATGAAGCTAATCGCTCATATAAAGCTAATCACTCATACAAAGCTAATCACTCATACAAAGCTAATCACTCATACAAAGCTAATCACTCATACAAAGCTACTCACTCAGGACCACTCATACAAAGCTAATAACTCAGGACCACTGACACAAAGATAATCACTCAGGACCATTCATAAAACACTAATCACTCAGGACCACTTATACAAAGCTAATTATGCATGCAAAACTAATCACTTATACAAATTAATCACTCATACAAAACTAATCACTCATACAAAACTAATCACTCAGGACCACTGATACAAAGCTAATCACTCAGGACCATTCATAAAACACTAATCACTCAGGACCACTCATGCAAAGCTAATCACTCAGAACCACTCATACAAAGCTAATCACTCATACAAAGCTAATCACTCATACAAAGCTAATCACTCAGGACCACTGACACAAAGATAATCACTCAGGACCATTCATAAAACACTAATCACTCAGGACCACTTATACAAAGCTAATTACGCATGCAAAACTAATCACTTATACAAATTAATCACTCATACAAAACTAATCACTCATACAAAACTAATCACTCAGGACCACTGATACAAAGCTAATCACTCAGGACCATTCATAAAACACTAATCACTCAGGACCACTCATGCAAAGCTAATCACTCAGAACCACTCATACAAAGCTAATCACTCATACAAAGCTAATCACTCATACAAAGCTAATCACTCAGGACCACTGACACAAAGATAATCACTCAGGACCATTCATAAAACACTAATCACTCAGGACCACTTATACAAAGCTAATCACTCATACAAAGTTAATCACTCATACAAAGCTAATCACTCAGAACTACTGATACAAAGCTAATCACTCATACAAAGCTAATAACTCATACAAAGCTAATCACTCATACAAAACTAATCACTCATACAAAGCTAATCACTCATACAAAGTTAATAACTCAATACAAAGCTAATCACTCAGGACCACTCATACAAAGCTAATCACTCATACAAAGCTAATCACTCAGGACCACTCATACAAAGTTAATCACTCATACAAAGTTAATCACTCATACAAAGCTAATCACTCATACAAAGCTAATAACTCAATACAAAGCTAATCACTCAGGACCACTCATACAAAGCTAATCACTCATACAAAGCTAATCACTCATACAAAGCTAATCACTCAGGACCACTCATACAAAGTTAATCACTCATACAAAGTTAATCACTCATACAAAGCTAATCACTCATACAAAGCTAATAACTCAATACAAAGCTAATCACTCAGGACCACTCATACAAAGCTAATCACTCATACAAAGCTAATCACTCATACAAAGCTAATCACTCAGGACCACTCATACAAAGTTAATCACTCATACAAAGTTAATCACTCATACAAAGCTAATCACTCATACAAAGCTAATAACTCAATACAAAGCTAATCACTCAGGACCACTCATACAAAGCTAATCACTCATACAAAGCTAATAACTCAATACAAAGCTAATCACTCAGGATCACGCATACATTCATTCAGGACTACTACAGAATAATCCTTTTAAAAATTGAAAGGTATGCATTTTCATCTCTTTCAATGCCAACCTGTACTGAGATAAATCAACAGCAACCAACCATCATCATCATACCATCTCTGCAGATAAGGTTTGCAGCAATGCACCTCCAACATCTATCTCTGCCTTCATGGTGCAATATGCTAGACTGTAACTTGTCCATCTGGTGATGTTTCCCTTCCACTTGTATCTCTCAACTCTACCTTCAAGCAAGGTCATTAACAAGGTGTCACATCTAAAATATTATATTTGTTTGAGCTTTATTTCCTTTAATAGTTCCTCTTTCATGCAAAGTGTTTTTAGAACCTCTTTGTTTAGTTTCCATGAATTTCTGCCTATTCTTCTATTTATCCACATCTCAAAGGCATCAATGCTGTCTTCTAGTTCATAATCTTGTTTTTGAGTCATACATTACCAGTAATGTAGATAGATGTAGCATTTTATAATTCTCATTTATTGCTTGTTTAAGCAAGGAATAGCAATGGGGTGGAGTTGGCTCTCCTATCCCATAGAGGGTCAAAGTAATCTACAAAATATGCCAAAGTTAGATATGCCATATTGAAAGTCACAGATATCACAGCTAAGCTGTAAACCATGAAATAACACATTCCAATCTCCAGACTACATCCTGCAGGAGTTTGAGAACGAACACAGAAGAATTCCACCATCTCATGCATGTCCTGGTAACTCTAAGTAAGATCTGGATTTTATAATGACATGACACTCATAATCATAAGACAGTAAACTGGATTTGAATCAGGTCCATTCAGGTGCCCTATGTGTCGCTTGCGGAATGAAAGGAACAAACTAACTAACATTCAGGTGCCCTATGTGTCGCTTGCGGAATGAAAGGAACAAACTAACTAACATTCAGGTGCCCTATGTGTCGCTTGCGACACGAAAGGAACAAACTAACTAACATTCAGGTGCCCTATGTGTCGCTTGCGGCACGAAAGGAACAAACTAACTAACATTCAGGTGCCCTATGTGTCGCTTGTGGCACGAAAGGAACAAACTAACTACATTCAGGTGCCCTATGTGTCACTTGCGGCACGAAAGGAACAAACTAACTAACATTCAGGTGCCCTATGTGTCGCTTGCGGCATGAAAGGAACACACTAACTAACATTCAGGTGCCCTATGTGTCGCTTGCGGCATGAAAGGAACAAACTAACTAACAATCAGGTGCCCTATGTGTCGCTTGTGGCATGAAAGGAACAAACTAACTAACATTCAGGTGCCCTATGTGTCGCTTGCGGCACGAAAGGAACAAACTAACTAACAATCAGGTGCCCTATGTGTCGCTTGCGGCACGAAAGTAACAAACTAACTAACATTCAGGTACCCTATGTGTCGCTTGCGGCACGAAAGGAACAAACTAACTAACATTCAGGTGGCACCTATTTTCCTGGCAACTTGAGTCATCACGTTTTCTATTTTAGAATAGGAATATTTTCTTCATTCCCAAGAATAGGGCCACTATCTTTTTACTGGAATATCTTAGAGAAAACTAAGGAAAGTTTGCGATTATGCTAACAATATCATTTTTGAAAAAAAATCATAATTGTCACTGCATGTCTTGTCACTGCATGTCTTGTCACTGTATGTCTTGTCTCAATTTCTTACTATTGTCTTCTGTCACATGATCCCTATGAATGATGAAGAGATACAGGTCACAGACATTGAACTTTTGTCAGAGATTCCTTGGTGGCAGTAATGCCACATATACCAACACTGTAGATAGGTCAACAGGTCTGCCTGAAGAATGATGAACTAGTTGACCAGAAGTGTATGCTATGATCCTGGCAGAACGTGATGATCCTGGGATACTCATCATCATCATTATCAGGTGCCATGCTGGCTGGCGTAGACGATCAAGGCTCTCCACAGCTCTCTGTCTACAGTATTATGTATCAAGATTATTGCTGTTTCCCTTCCATGCCATGTTGTCTAATATTTTCTCACGATTTCGCCCTGTATCTCTGTTGCCTTCAATCTTGCCTGTTGTGAATATGTTCTCTAAACCTGCCTGTCTCATGAAGTGGCCAAAAAATGAAGATTGTATTTTTCTTATATTATTGATTAAGGTCCATTTTGCATTTGACTCTCTCAACACCTCCACATTAGTTTTTCTGACACTCCATGGTATTCTCAGTCCTGGGATACTGCTGCACTGAAAGGCCTACTTTCAAAGACTAAACTTGCATCTATAAACCCTCCTAACACAATCATGTCTTTCAGACAACAAACCTTATGAGTCCAGGTGTGACCAAAGTTACTTAACTGAGGAGACCTGAGTTTTTGTCAGGAAGGCTATGGGCTGTCAAGAGCTACCTGCTAACAGCTGAAGGGATTATTCCATCATCATAATGACACAAATTTATAGCAGCCAAATTCCTCCTTCCCAACTCCAAAACTGTGGATGTATCTATCTATGTGACATTTTATTTGCAGATTGATGTCCTTACTGCCAGTCTGTAAGCCTTTCGGTTCTGTGCATGCTACACACATTCTTCTAGTCATATTCAGAATATAGCATGCATATACAAACATCAATTACACCTGTTGATAATCAAGAAACAAACATCAATTAAGTTTGATTTATTCTGTTTTGCAGTTCACGGATCCAGTCTTTGTTTGGTATTCGTATAATTGAACTCCGCACAGATCCAGAAGGGCTAGTTTTTCAATACTGGGAATTTCTGTGTGACACTCCACCAACTGAATTTGTGCTACAACAGTCAAAGATATACAACCTACCAGCCGGAGCTAGCATTGTGACAGTAATGACAGAGGACAGTCATGGAAATATTTTAAAGAAAAAATTGAATGTGAAAGATTTACTCTAAGACTTCATAGCTTTATCTGTGATGAATTGCAAACTGAATTTTCTTTATTTCAAAGAATGCAAATAAACACAAGGTGTTTATAAAGTCACTGTGCACTCATTTATGGTACATTGATGGTGATACTGCATCATATGAATGAGTGTGGATCTATGTGACATCAGTGCACAGTGACTGTATAGATGCCCTATATATGGTGATGTACAACCTAATAATATAGCAGTTATGTAAATTGTGGAATATATTGTGGGTAATTGGTACTTCTTCTTGTCTGAAGTTTAACTTCTTTGCTGTGTAAACATCTTATCTTAGTGGGCTGCATGGTGCTGTGGCTGCTGGTGCACTTTTTGTCCTGGTATCTCTGACTTGCTTGGTATCTGTGCTTGCTTGGTCCTGCTCGATGTAAGAAATGGCATGACCAGTCTTAGTTTCTAGCCTGTGTTTGCTGGACTAAGTCCCAATCTCCACATCATGAATTAAATCTAGATGAGCAATAATTGATATAACATGGGGACAGTTCGCGAGTTTAGTAACCAACTTATGGTTTTAACTTCCTGGTATAGTCCTAGTTATTCTTTTATGTAGGTTCTCAATAGTAGGGGCAGTGTAATGCATTCTCACAGGCAAAATATTAATATGTATGGTGATGAAATTTTGCGAATCATCAGAAACACATACAAATTAACATTTCAACCAAAATGTCTTTATCTAAACCACAATATAGCACACTAGGAAAGGACAACTCTGCCTATAATAACATCACAAATGATGAATGTAAAAACAAATGTCAGAAATGGATAAATAATAAATGGTATGGTAATTCAGAAACTGTAGCGAGAGAGAGAGAGAGATGAAACAAAACAAACAGAAAATTGACAGAACATAACCGAATATCTTCATTATTTATATATGACTTGAACAAGCTCTACACAACAAAGAGGCTATAGTTATATCTTCTGTAGGGGTTTGCCTAAAATGAAAAAGCCATTGCCCCCTTTTCATTGGAAATTCATTCATTTTGGCAATGTTATTTTTGGGGGGAAACCATTAAAGAGAGGGGGCGCAGGTTTGGCTTATTCCTGTACTAGATTCATGTTCTTATTTCTAATGGGAGTGCTGAGAGAGGGGATGGTGAACACCTCTTATCTACAGTCTTGGTACAACACTCCCTTTAAAAAATAGGAACTCCCTTGTTGTTCGACTATCACAAGTGATGATGATCATTTGTTACATCCACTTTTGAAATTCAGTTAGAGATATGTAAGCCATATCCTGGCTGCAGATGTCCTTGAACAGTTTAGGTATGGGATAACCACTGTAGATGGTTTTTGCCAAAGATATCCATGACTTTCTAGCTACTCTCCACTGTTCAGCTGCTGCATTTATTCTCTTTTGACAAGATGCTACCATTTTTTTTACCGTGGAGTGCCATGTAGCTCTTATGTTGTGAACATTTTTCCAATGTATCTTGGTCTGTTTCAAAAGCTTTCAGTGAGGTCTTTAACAAGTCCTTGTAGCCCTCTTTTGACCACCTTGAGAACATATGCCCTTCTGCAAGACACCATAAAGAAGGTACTTTAGCTGGCGATGACATGGCATGCACATGACCTGCTAAACGAATCTGTGTTTGCATCAGAATAGTGTCAATGCTAGGGATACCAGATGTGTCAAAGACAGTGGTATATGGGATCTTGTCTTACCATCTGATGTTCATAACTTTTCCAAGACAAGCTGTGTGAAAGTGAGTTCCTCACTTGTTATCTGTACACAGCCCATGTCTCACCAACTTATAACAGTAGTGGAAGTACCACTGCTGTGTAAACTTTCAGCTTAGTCTGTAGGTTAATTCCATTTCTATGCCACACATTTGTGTACAATCAGAGACATACTAATGTAACTCCACAAACACCATCACCTGGCACAGGGAACAAGAGTAACAAACTTCCCCACAAACACCATCACCTGGCACAGGGAACAAGAGTAACAAACTTCCCCATAAACACCATCACCTAGCACAGGGAACAAGAGTAACAAACTTCCCCACAAACACCATCGCCTAGCACAGGGAACAAGAGTAACAAACTTCCCCACAAACACCATCACCTGGCACAGGGAACAAGAGTAACAAACTTCCCCACAAACACCATCACCTGGCACAGGGAACAAGAGTAACAAACTTCCCCACAAACACCATCACCTAGCACAGGGAACAAGAGTAACAAACTTCCCCATAAACACCATCACCTAGCACAGGGAACAAGAGTAACAAACTTCCCCATAAACACCATCACCTAGCACAGGGAACAAGAGTAACAAACTTCCCCACAAACACCATCGCCTAGCACAGGGAACAAGAGTAACAAACTTCACCACAAACACCATCACCTATCATAGGGAACAAGAGTAACAAACTTCCCCACAAACACCATCACCTGGCACAGGTAACAAGAGTAACAAATTTCCCCACAAACACCATCACCTGGCACAGGGAACAAGAGTAACAAACTTGTACTTCCTCAGGGCTCTAGAAACTAGTACTCTCTCACAGCTCCATCATACTAACATCAGATGGCTCTGGTATAAATCAAGTATTTAGAATTTGTTGACCAGTTTTCATTGTAATTTTCTTAGTGTTCATTCTCAAACTGCTGTTGGATCTCTCTTCTAGCAGGACAATGGTGCCACTAGATTTTCCACGAGAATGCCGTCCAGAGAATAGCAAGGCATTATGTTGCAATTTTATTTGTGCCAATGGACTGACACAACTGACTTTGGCGGAGATATTTAATGCGTTCCATTTTTTACCGATTCGACTGAATAGTGAATGTCCATAGCTATAATGTGTTTAACAGCATTACTCACACTGCATGCTGTCCCCTTTAAGCAATCTGAATGCTATCCACAAACATCTTTGCTTTTGGCCTTTTGAAGCAGTTATCGGAGTCACTATCGGCCTAGCCATAGGTGCCCACTTTATAGGAATGTATTGATATTGAAATATTATTGGTGTTTGATATGTGATTGTTTATTAACATTATACCGTAAGACATCTAATTTTTGTTACCATTTTCTGTATCCATTTTTATGCTGGTTCATGTTGAAATTATAATTATTTTGTGTAAACTTGCTACAGGCTGTGATTATATTGTTCTATTCACAAACATGAATTTTTTTACATGCTCAGTCAATTCATACCTGTCAACCTTATGAGATGAAAATCTGTATGAAATTCAAGGCAAAACCTGTAAAACTCAGGGACAACCTGTAAAGTAGCAAGGAAGGGGAGGAAAAAAAAGATTTTGAGCATATTCGTGTGTGTGTGTGTGTGTGTGTGTGTGTATATGTCACATATAAAATGTGACCATTGCCAGTTTGAGAACAGACCGCTTGTGTAAGGGGGGGGGGGAGGTTACCAGCCTTTTGGCAACATTTCTAATTCCATGTAATGTTCTGAAACCTAAGGGAGGAGGGTTAACCTCACCACCCTCAAACTTTTATATGGCCTTGTGACCATCTCAAGAAAATAAAATATAGGCCTTTTAATTGTTTGGTTGCTGATCCAGAGGTCCATGGGCCCTTTGACACACAGGCCCTTTAATTTAAAATGAGCAAAACGACCATCATTTTTCTACAGACTGCTGGTAAATGACAAAAAAATAAGAAAAAATATATAAAATGAAGTTGACTTGTGTTAAGGAAACAAACCATTCAAATCTATATCCATTTTGATGGATTAAGATGATTATCAGACCCTAGAAGATGGTTCCAGTCCTGTTCTTAAATATACAGAATTTATAGCAAAATTCACCATTAGAGATCTTAAAAATTGTACCGTACTAGTCAATATTTGATGGTAAAATTACAAAATGTGAATTATAAATTATGTATGTTCTATAAGAAACTTTTGCTACCACACTTTTTTAGTCACTTCACAGACACATGTTTTGGGTATGATAGTGCTATTCTCCCATTTTCGGGGTTACTGATATCCATCGCATAACTATCTCATATCAATGTTAATTATTCATCTATGACCTTCTACTTGAACAAGTACAATTCTGTAAGCCTATCGTATTCTGAGTCTGTTTTATCATTATTGCTTGCTAAAAAGTCCAATAATTTTGGACTGGGATTAGGGATGTAATCAAAGCCTACATCAGCCATAAAAAAATTAAATAATAATATCCAATTATCAGCGCTAAACCGATTCATCGTGCCAATTATTTGCATAGAATAATATGGACGGCATCGGGTTTATATAATTCTCCACACAAAAGTCATATTAAAAGATGACAATAGTCATTGAAGCACAAATTGCCTGTATATATTAAACAGGTTGTCAGCATATCTCCCAACTTTCCTTAGTCGCATATGACATGCCAGAAAAGAAGACAATGGTTCTATTCTTTGCACTCTAAACTCTAAGTCATTTCCACATTAGTGACCAAATTTGTGCACCTTTCCGAAGAAAATCCATTTAATCAGAATTTTGAAGACTTGCATCATACTGGAAAAAGTCTACCGCACAGTCCTTATCTTTTTGAATCTTCTATGACCATCATCATTAATTTAACCAAAATTCAATTCTGTAACAGATACTGAGTTCATTTTATAGCTATTGCTTGCTAAAAAGTTAATAATCATTTTTGACCACTGCATTTTCAAACACATTGCGCAATTTGAAGTAGACCTATCCATAAAAAAATATCCAACTATCAGTGATAAATTGATCTATGACACAATTATTATAATAATATGAACAGGTGTCTGGACTACAAAATTTTCCATTAAAAAATGCATTCCTATTAACAGATGACAAAAGTTTAAAAAAATTCCTCTTAGTGCTGCAAAAATATTGAAACAAATTCATAAATGTTATTTGTTCGAAGCAGTATGTTATACATTGGCTCCTACATCAATAGGTGTCCAAAGGTGGAAATTCAATATTAAATCTCTTAGAAGCTATGATATTAATAAAATGTTGGTGTGAATGTAATATTTGGGCGAATTTGCGTCAATTTGCATTTAAATAAAAATGCATAATGTTATTAGGCCTATATAAAATATAATGATAGTAGATTTGATTAATATTACAGTAGGCCTACAGTATATATTAGTCTTATATAGGCCTATATATATATATATTAGTATTATATAATAATACAGTCTATTTGGTGAAAATGTTCCCAACACTGCTATGGTTCCATTTGAGCTGATACATGGAGAATTGTTCTGTTTAGTTTTATTGTATGTTTTTTTATATATACTTTTTTATATATTTTTATTCATATGCAAGGTAAGTGTTTTCAGTAACCTGTTTAATTCATTTTGCTTTACTATATGGTCCATAGATCTTTTATAATATAGGCCTTACTACGAGACTGACAGGTTTCTCATTCTGCCAAATCCTGGTTAAAATAATGTTATAGGGTAGCCGGGGGCAATGATGCGCGTTTTTCATTTTTTTTCCGTATTCTGACAAATAGACTTAACTATGAGAGACCAAACTAGCAGCAGTGTGTAGCTTATCCATCCATCTAACAATCGTCAGGGTATTTACAACATACAATCACGTTTAGTCCGTAGAATGAGATTTTATGAACATGAGTATAATCCCACCTTTGCCCCAATTTCTAGGGCAAACACGCGCAGGCAAAAACAATTACAAAATCATGGGAAAATTGGCAAAACCAGCAAAATAACACCGTCACTTCCTATCTAAACATAGTCAGTCACATTGTGGGAAGATTATAGAGCACAAAGACTAGGCATATGTATCTTTATGTAACTTTAATACGAAAAAAATGAAAAAACGTAAATATGAAAAACAAAATTTAATACAGAGAATGGGTGCTTAGATCCGTTTAAAACTATAACAAGGTGTTGGAGTGCTCTATAAAGTGTTTGACTATAATTTCAACTATCTGGTGGAGAACGTGCATCTATGACTGGCGGAGATTGTGCATCTATGGCTGGTGGAGATTGTGCATTTATGAATAGAGGAGATCGTGCATCTATGAATAGAGGAGATCGTGCATCTATGAATAGAGGAGATCGTGCATCTATGAATAGAGGAGATCGTGCATCTATGAATAGAGGAGATCGTGCATCTATGAATAGAGGAAATCGTGCATCTATGAATAGAGGAAATCGTGCAACTATGAAAAGCGGAGAACGTGCATCTATGAATAGCGGAGATCGTGCATCTATGAATAGCGGAGAACGTGTAACTATGACTGGCAGAGATAGTGCAGTTATGACTGGCGGAGATAGCTTAATTATGACTGGCGGAGATATTGCAATTATGTCCGGCGGAAATAGTGCATCTATGACCGGCGGAGAACGTGCATCTATGACCGGCGGAGAACGTGCATCTATGAATAGCGGAGAACGTGCATCTATGAATAGCTGAGATCGTGCATTTATGTATAGCGGGGATCGTGCATCGGTGGAGGTCGTGCATCTATTATCTGCGGAGGTCGTACAACTATGACCCGTGAAGATTGTGCAGCTATAACCGACAGGGATCGTGCAACTATGAATAGCGGAGAACGTGCATCTATTATCGGTGGAGACCGTACAACTATGACCCGTGGAAATTGTGCATCTGTGATCGGAAGGGATTGTGCATCTATAGCAGCGACTGCTTCATTTTCAGTCAGTGGCATCATTTTCTCAATTTTCCGTTTGTAATTCCTAAAAAGAAACATAACGTGACAATAAAATATTGGTTTAAATATTTGGCAACATGAGGGGGAAGTGACTGGGGCAAACATGCGCAGTCAGTCAGCAGCGCATGTTTGCCCTGTTAGTGTGCGCGGCGTTACCCCAAAATCACACTGTTCACAATTATTATAAAATATCATGAAAACAAAAATTATCTTGACACAGTAACATGCTTAATAACTTAACAATACAATATAGTTTTCAGTTCAGACATGTAAAATAACATGACAGTAATGATAACAGAGGACAAAGAGTGAGAAGTGGAAAAAAAGTTAGATCGAGAACGTTAAAAAATGAATTTACCTCATAGCTCAAAAATGACCTGCCCGTGACCGATGAAAATTCGTTGTGCGACAGAAACGGATGTTAGCGTCCGGCGTGGCCACGTGGTTTGTGGGAAAAACCCATAGTTCCGGAAAAAAACGACTGCGAATCTTTGCCCCCAGCGCATCTTTACCCCCGGCTACCCTATTCCTATTTACAGTTGAATTAGTCTATTATACTTCACTTGTAAAGTAATATTAAATTTAGGCCTATATTAAACAACTAGACTATAGGTAGTTAGAAAATTGTACGTCTACTTACCACATACAGTTGGTAAAGTTTCTAGGTCTAATGAAATTCAAAATATCAAAATGTATGTTAAAGTCTGGATGATGTATTAGAATGAAATGGGCAGAAATACTAAAGTAAGGACACGTTCTGAATTTGCCTATTGTAGGGGACTAAATGTTACAGAAGCATGTACAATATAAGGCATGTGGGCTAAATTAGGAACCATCCTTCTAATGTCACGCTTTTGATTATTTTCCCTTGAATTTCCTTGGTTATCGATACAATGTTTACACAAACTAACCAATGAAAATCACTGAAAAACTCATGTGTAACTTTAAAATCTCAGATGAACCAGAAGGACTGTATATTTGATGAAAGAATTTTCAGCGACTTGAGTACTCTTACAATGTATTAGACCACATAGTATCGATACTGTTTCACAAGAGAAGATGAAAATGATACCAGCAGAAATGAAAAACATTGTGACTAGAAAGCACATAAGGATTTCATAAATCTTGTAAAATAGCTCTGACACCCATAAGGGTTCTGAGAAGGACATTTATCTATAAAAGATACAAGATTTTCTATAAGGTTGGCAGGAGTGAGTCATTTCAGTTTGTCTGTACCATTCAATAAACATATACCATTCCATTGTTTTTATACAAATTGGTTTTTATAATACTTTCTCAAAAGCATGTATATTTTATTGCATTTCCTGGTAATCCTGTCCATCCTTAAACTCATAACTTGTCATGGTCATACAGGCACTACATTAAGATGTACCAACAGAATCTACCAACAATATCTAGCTTCTACGATTGTGGAAAAAATCTTGATTGGTCCAGTTTTGTATGTTGTCTGCCGATGATTTTCTTTAACCTTCACTGGTTCTTCCATCTTCAACTATGTTCACTGCAAGATCACTTTTGACATAGAATCATTTTAGCATACATGTACAAAATCACTTTTGACAGGGAATAATTTTAGCATGCATATACAAGATCACTTTTGACAGGAAATCATTTCAGCATACATCTCCAAACCATGCATATTTATTGTTATTTTACTAATGAAAGTAGTGATTCCTGAGAACCTGCGAGATTCTCTACTTTACTTTTGATGTATTTGTTTTATTTTGTATGCCTTACGTTCTATAGGAATAACACATTTTTGTCTATAAAACTTTCATAGCCATACATCATAATAGAAATCCCCAGTGAGTTATAAATTCTGATCTTCATTTCTAACACTGCTGTTGCTTTTCCGTATTTAATTTAGTCTTAACATAGTGTTCCATCCATCTCTCCATGTTCCATCAATCGTCTTTGGTGAGTTGGAAGTAAGAGCACTGTCTTCCTATAATTGGTGAAAATTTAATCAATACTTGATTGTTTTGGGGTCTGAATCTAGCTTGCTCTTTCCAATTTTTTTCTTCTTCTTGTCCCTTGAGCCTCTCTAACATCATACTACATAATATTTTTCCTGGCACTTTAAGGTAAGGGTAAGTTCCATGGCAGCTGCTATCTGGGATGAAGATAACTCTTCCTGTACTAAGCTGCAGCGACTATTAGGTGGAATGGCCAGTTCCTTTCCTTGCTGTGTTTACCTTCGCTAACTCTCATGCATCAGGTACCAATTTACAATTGTGTTAACTGGATGAGCGGTCATGTCGGGCGAGAAATCACTACAATCAGATAGATCACCTATTTTTCTACAACCCCATCTTTCCATTGTTGAGTGGGGTTTTCTTCCCTCCGTACCTCATTTATAATAGGAAACATTTTTAAATGAGTTGTAACATCAGCTGCCTGCAACATGTCACCACTAATCTCATCGTCATCAGCTGCTTTGTAATTGTTTTAAATTTTCTAACTGCTCATTTAATCTCATCAAGTGTAAACTCATTGCATGATAATGACAAATGCTATGTTTGGTTCGATCTCAAAGTCTGAGGTTAATGCTGGTGGTGCTCTATTCAGCACCTCTGTAAAATGTCCTCCCCATCGCTGAATTTGTTCTTTTTCTGTAATGAGTAAGTTGCCATATTTGTCTGATAGGTGTATTTGCAATAGATGGTCCATTTCACAACTGTCTTATGATCTGGCATAAGCATCTACTGTTTGCTGAATTTTCAACTATTGAGGCTAATTCATCAATAAACTGTCTTTTGTCTCTACAAGTAATTGATTTCACTTCTTTATTTAATAATGTATACCGGTATGTCTTCTTGCAAGATTAATAGGCCTCTATATAGGTGTTTTTGCTGCAAGGATATTTAATTTTGTTGTTTTTCATTCTTGAATTTTGTCCCAGGTGTCATTACTTATCATCCACTTTTTTCTTTCGCAAACTGATGTGAAATTTATTGCTAATACAGAAGTAATATATCTGGTTCTTGGTTTTGCCATCAGGAGAATTCCATGTTATTTTGTGGATATCTTTATGTGGAAAGATACTGTGTCAGGTATAACAAGATTGGACATTTAACACAGCTCTATTTATCTTTCACAATTTTGATTCATATCTCCTATACCACGAATACCAAGATGTCTTTGTGTTCCATTGTTATTGTTTTATACCTTGGCATTGAAATCATCCATTATCACTATGATGTCATGCTTTGACATCTTGTTGATTGTGTTTAGGAGTTTTTCATAAAATGTATCCTTTGTATCATCAAGGACATCATTAGTTGGTGCATAACATTAAACAATTGTCAGCTTAAATAATCGTGTCTGATAGCAAGCAGAATTAATCTCTCATTGATTGGTTCCCAACTGATAAAGGAATTTTCTTAGAATGTCATTAACATAGCAACGCCCTCTGAATTATGGTCATTAATCCTACCAGAGTATATGATGTGTATTTGTTCAGTTTGAAAGTATTTTTTTATCTGTACCTGTCCATCTACATTCACTAATTCCAATAATGTCTTGACTAAGTCTCAGTTTCTTTACAAATTTCTGCAGTTTTACCTGCTTGATACAGAGTTTTAACATTCCTATATCTGATCCTAAGGATATCTCTTGCTCCTAGGAAATTAGATTGGGCCATGTTGGGTTTGTTTTTATTTCCGCAACACTAGTTTTTTTTTACAATAACAGTTTTTAGACCATTGTTCAACCCTGACATCCAATGGTGTATTTTTAAGGGTTATCTGGGTTGATTACTGGACTGTTATTTACATGGTGATTCATCATCATCATCAGGTGCCATGCCGACTGGTGTAGGCGATCATGGCTCTCCACAGCTCTCTGTCTCCAGTATTATGTATCAAGTTCGTTTTTGTTTCTCTGCCGTGCCAGGTTATCAAAATGTCTAATATTTTCTCACGTTATCATTATTTCTGTTTTATTTATATTTAGGAAGAGACATGTCTCTTTACTTTCTGTGACTACTACATTAATTAAATCTTGAAGGTCGTCCTCACTTTTTGCAATCAGAACAGTGTCATCTGCATATCTCAAATTATTTACGTTATTTCCTCCCACTGATATTCCTGGGATATCAACTATTTCACACATTATGTTTTCACTGTATAAAGAGAACAGGTCTGGTGAAAGTACACATCCCTGCCTAACTACTTGTTTATTTGTTGAAAAGGACCAAATTGATTTCCTACTCTTATTGCCAGTACATGTCCTTGATGATTCTTAAATCTTATTGTCAATGTTCAAATTCTCTAGCATGTGTATAACTTCACTATGTTTAACTTTATCAAATTCTTCATTTAGTCTATAAAACAGAGGTACAGATCTTTTTTTGTCTCTATAGACCTCTCAATTAGTGTTCTCAAGATATATATAGCATTGTTGGTACCTTTGCTTTCTATGAAGCCACATTGTTCTGGACTTATTTCTGATTTTATTTTGTTTCTCACTCTCTTCATGATGATTCAGAGAAGTATTTTTATTATTTGGTCCGTGAGGCTGATTGTACGGTGTTTTACACATTCAGTAGTCCCTGGTTCTTTGGTAAGGCTATACATATGGACCGTGTTAAGTCATCGGGTATAGTGATTAGTTATTAAATAACATAATCTAAGTAAGCCACTTAACAGCAAAATTATAGAGGAAGACTTATTATTAATATTTCTTTCGAATTTCCCAATATAAATAAAACAATACAACTATCTTTAAAGGGACACAACTCAAATACACTTCTGCCTGTCTGAAAAAAGTCTTTCTCAATTAGCACAATGACATCAAAACTATAAGATGTCATACTATCTGTCAACTAACACAATGTCATTATATTTTTGTCATTTTCTGATGACATTTCCATCAAGTGAAGCATGATATACCTATATATTATATATAAGAGATGTAGAGTAAAAACCAAGGGAGCCAATTCAATACAGATGTCATGTAGGTGTGAGTTACCTCAACATGGTATTATATCAATATTTTATAATTGTGCAATAAAATATTCAGTTGTTTGCTGTTATGTGTGTTTGTATAAGAGAGAAGGGGAGAGAAAAAAATATCTTTAGAACTGAGAGCCAGATGGTTGACTTTCTACCCCATTATTAGTCATCAGGTAGCATATCCTGAACAGGATGTAGCAGTCATCACAGCCTTTCAAAATATATGTCGATCTTGAGCTAGTCTTCCTGCTTCTGTTACTGTCATATTCAGGTGGTTGATGTCTTGCGTCCATCTTCTTCTTGTTTGTCTTCCTGGCATCATCCACTCCATTATGGTGTTCTCTAGGCTGTCATGGTGTTTAATATGGTAAAAATATTGTAGTTTTCTGGAAAGTACCATGCTGCGTAGCCAGTTTTCTTTTACATTCATTTCTCTCAGGATGGCTACATTGGTAATCTTTTTGGCCCATGGTATTTTGAGGATTTTTCTGTAACATTTTGTTTCAAATGCTATTTCATTTTTCCCTTTGTTGGTGATTGTCCAGAATTCACATCCATATATTGCCACTGGGAATATGCAAGCTCTTAAGAATGTTAGTACTGCAGAAGACTGATGTATCGGGCCTTTGGCGCAAATAAAATGGTGACACAACACATTTCCATTCTCTGGATTACATGCTGCTGGAAATCTAGTAGGACAATGATCCTGCTAAAAGAGTGACCCAGGGGAGTTCGAGAATGAACGCTGAAGAAGAAGAAGGAATGTTAGTTTTGTTGTTTTACAGCGGCTCAGCCATATGTTTTTTATTTATATCAGCTTCTTTGACACGATAGCCAACCACCTCCTGACTTCATAGCAATCAGAGTTACTATAGAGAACCAAGTTATTCAAAACTGGTGACTCTTTCTAATTTACTGTTGTTCATACTTATTACGATAATCAATATAAGGTAATTGAGTGAAACGTAACAACAATTAAGGCTGGAGATGGCTTTAGCGTCCTTGTCAAGGCTAACTGTGATTTGGAAAAGCAACATCAGTGTTGGAGTGAAAATCAAACTGTATAGGTCGCTGGTGCTTTCTGTTGTGTTGTATGGTTGTGAGAGTTGGACACTCACTGAGGACATGGAGAGAAGATTACAGGCTTTTGAGTATAAATGCTACAGAAGAATTCTACGAATTTCCTATAGGGAACATAAGACCAATGTGTACGCAAGAAATAAAGTAGAGATGTGTGCAGGTGTCCAGGAGCCATTTCTTTCAATAGTGAAACGACGAAAACTAGCATGGTTCGGACATGTATGCAGGCACGATTCCTTGTCCTAAACAATACTGCAGGGAAGAAGCAGAGGAGGACAAATAAAGACATGGACAGACAACATCAAGGAATAGACAGGGCAAGATATTTCCACACTCATCCGCATCGCTGAGGATAGAATTCGCTGGAGGACTCTCTGTGCTGAAGCATCAAATTTGGTACCCCTACGACCCTGAAGGGTTATGGGTTTATTGATTGATTGATTTAACAACAATTGTACTTACGTAAAACACAGGTTTTAAAAAGTTTCACTTAGAGATGACAGACTATCACTAAAACTAGTGGGTGTGATGTGCAAACAAGAAAACATGCACAATGTTTCAACCAAAAGGTCTTTATCAAGATACACACAAAACATGAAAAGACGACGAATGGAAATTATCACAAAACAAACGTATCCAACGGAAATATGGAAATGAGATGCTGGAAAGACAGGAAGTACATAAAAAAAAAAGATGACGTAAATGACAGAACAGAATGAATAAAGACAAAGACCACACCAACCCAGTACTAGACAAAAGACTGGCCGGAATTTAGTCAAAAAGACTTGAGGGTACCCAATTAAAAAATACCGGTAAGACAATTTTCTAGAGTACCTTGATTTATCATCAGTGGTGCAGGATCTGATGGTAGTGACCTGAATATCAAGAGCACCATGATGACCACGCCACTGAAATGTGTGGCCACAGGAGTAGGTGTTCTGTGCTTGATGGCATGAAGATGGTTACACAAGCGATAGCTCAATATTAAGCTGGTTTCCCCGATGCACTGCTTACAGCAGCATTTACATATGATCACGTGTAAAGGCCTCATCGATAGAGAAAGCGGCCTTGGGAAATGAAGCACATCTGGGCCACATGATCATCGAACAGTGCCAAAATGGTCAGGAACAGAAGACTTAAGTTGGCTATGGACCAAGATATCCTTCAGATTTTTGTCTCGCCTATAGGCCACCAGAGGTAAGTTGTTGAAAGCGGCATGGGTGTCAGGATCAGACTGGAGAAGGGAATAATGTTTAAGCATGATGCGTCGAACAGAAGAGTTATGGGGATGAAAAGTAAGAATAAGTGTAACCCTATGAGAGGAGGAGGAAGAACCCCGAGAGTTAGTCAAGGTATCGAGGCAAGACAAGTGGTGCACATGGAGCCAAGCGGATGAAGTAATGCTGTCAGGGAACGAGCTTCTACGGAAAAACTCAATCATCTTAGAGGTCTTGTCGAGAAAATCGTCATAATCACTACATAAGCGAAGAAGCTGGGAGTACGGTCTCACCCTTATTTGCTAGTTTGATGACACTATCATCATGGCGGCGAAGATGTGCCAAGGTGCGAGATTCCTCAGGGGTGATGTTTGAGCGATTAATGCAGTTATGATGAAGTGATTTAATGTCATGGAGGGCATTCTTGATGTAAAGATCAAGAGCCTGGGATGTACCGGGCTTGGGAGTCCAAGAATAATTCCTCTGTTCATATCTAGAGAACAAATTGTCAGTATCAGATGACACTTTGCCAAAGAAATAATAATGGAGCCGAAGACGATGATGGCAGCGGTGGATATCTTGAAGAAGAGAGTGTTGATCCTATGCAGTATGGAGAGGGACGAACTTGAGGCCCTTGCTGAGGACAGAAATATCACTATCAGAGAGACTGAGGTCAGGAGGAATTCGAACCACCGGGGCATTGGAATGACCAGGAAGATGAACATCCACATTAGTGTTAGGTGAGAAGTGGGAATGTCAGAAGGAGTAGTGAGAAAAGGTAGTGGAGGATAAGCTACAGCAGGACTAGAACAGGGGGAAACAACGTGAGATGCGGAGTGAAGAGGATTGAGTTTATTGTTGTGATGAGCGCACATAAACTGGTATAACTGACCATTGAGAACGTGGGTAATACCACGAAGGAGGGAGTAGAGTAGAATGTTGTTGTAGGGTATTTTGGCACTGTTCGTTAAGTTAAAACTCTTATCCGTAACAACCACCTTCCTACCACTGACAAGGCTCTTCAAAGCATCAATCAAAGCTGTTGAGGCAGACCTGTTTTCTATCATCATCATCAAGTGCCGTCTCCGCAACGAAGGTTGGCTGCAACGTATCTCCAACATCTCCTGTCTCTTGTCTTGGTGGTGCACTCTGCTAGACTGTAACCTGTCCATCGTGTAATGTTACTCTCCCACGTGTATCTCTGCCTACCTCTTGCTTGCTTCCCTTTGACTTTACCCTCAAGTAAGGTCTTCAATAGGGTGTCATGTCTTTTAATGTGTCCAAAGTATTTTATTTGCCTGATCTTTATTTCTCTTAGTAGTTCTTTCTTCATATTAAGTGTCTTTAGCACCTCTTTATTTGTTTTCTTCTCTTTCCATGATGTTCTCCCTATTCTTCTATATACCCACATCTCAAAGGCATCAATTTTGTCTTCTAATTGTTTATTTAGTGTCCATGTTTCTGAGCCATACATTAATATGGAATAGATGTAGGTTTTTATAATTCTCATTTTTAACTTGTTTGTAATTTGTTTAGATATTAATAATTTCCTCATGTCATTGAAGGTACTTTTAGCCATTCCTATTCTCCTTTTAACTTCTGTTTCACATCTGCCATCATTTGTGACTATGTGTCCAAGATATTGATACTGTTTTACTTGTTGTAGTTTCTCTCCCTGTATGTTTATGTTTACCTACTGTTCTTCTGTGTCTTTGCTGATTATCATGGTTTTTGTTTTTTGAATGTTTTCTATATGCTGCCTATAATCCCTAAGGCATAAAATCTGGGTAGACCTATTGTCTCTGCTTGCTTTTGTCCTACTGAGCGCATCTCCGACTTCCTTGACAGCATTTTCCAGCCCTTAGTCGAACAACTGCCTTCATTCTTGAAAGACACCAAGCATGCCCTGACCATTTTTTCCCCCGTCCAGTTGTCTTCTGAATCTATTCAACACAGATGCCATGGTAGATGTGAGTTACCTCAACATGATACATTAGTAGTATCATTACAGTCAAGATTATGCTATACAGATCACTAGTGTTAAGTATAAATTTATACGGATGTGAAAACTGGACACTTAATACAGACACAGAAAAAAGGTTTCAGGCATATGAATACAAGTGCTATAGAGTACAGGTCTGGTGGCACAGTGTCGGCATCAATACTGTGTTTATTAACGTTCTTGTGGAGATCATGTCAATGTTCTGATGTTTCAGAAGTGGTGCTAATTGATATAAAACTGCGTTTGTTTTCTGACATATTGTCTCTATTTCTCTATGTAGTCTCCTGTATTTCGAGAACTTGCTACCTAGACACTTAAATTCTCTTACCTAGTTGAGTTTTGTGCCGCCTATGTATATTTCTAGTGGGGAATAATTTCTGCATATCTTCAGTGTTTCTGATTTTGGTTTGTTGATTCTCATGCTGTTGATTTCGTAATGGGTGTTTAATGCGGTTAGGTTGTTTTGCAATTTGATATCATTGTATATCAACGCCTGATCTCCCCATTAGGCCAGCACCTTGAAGTGGTGATGGGGCTTAGTTCAGCCATCAGGGGCTGGAAACTAAGACTGGTCGGACACTCCCACTCGAGCAGGACCATAGTCCGGCCCAAGTAAGCAGAGTGCTGAAGACGGAGGCAACCAGCCAAAAGGTGCACAGATAATCAGGTTGCCTAGCACAAAACATAATGGAAACATGTCTGCATCTAATAACAGTTATGGTGCTTGCCCTGTGGCGGACGTTCAGGCAGGGACGGTGCCAGGCCCTATACCTCGAAAGGGCCCAACCTCAGTTACTGGAAGTCCTTCTCAATTGCCCCAAGGAGCTAGGAGGCAAGGGAATAGAGCTACTGGCCAAACAAACAATAAAAATAATGCACTGGAATGCTGAGGGTGTCAACAGTAAAAGAGATGGATACAGCAAAAAATTGGAACTTGAAAATGTCCTCAGTGAAGAACAAGTTAATATATGCTGTATCCAGGAAACACACCTCAGCAGCAACATAGCCTTCAAAATCAGAGGCTACCAGTGCTACCGATCTGAACCTAGAAAGAGATACTAGGAAATTATGGAAACTTGTAAAACAACTAAATGATGAAGGTACAGGGAGAAATACCAGAATCACACTTTATAAAGATATAAACATTTTAACAGGTAAACATGCAGCTGATTACTTTGCAGATTCCTTTGCAGAAGACAATAACATCAAAGACAAACAACAGGAGGTTCGAGCGAACCAGCAAAACATTGGACAAGGCGAACCTATACCTGAAGTCATGGAGGCACCAATCACAATGAGAGAACTGGAGCATGCAATATCCAAATTGAAAATGAAAAAGTCCCCTGGAGCTGATGGAGTGTCCAATGAAATGATTAGAAACCTGGGAATTGCAGCAAGAGCAAAGCTGCTGCAGATCTTTAACACAAGCTGGTCCACAGGTAATGTACCACAGGCGTGGAGAGAAGCAATAATGATACCACTCCTCAAATCAGGAAAATATGGCAACACAGTCTCCAACTACAGGCCCATCAGCCTCACAAGCTGTCTATGCAAAACAATGGAACGCATTATCAATCTTAGGATGCAGTGGTACCTTGAAAGTGAAAACCTTCTGGTATCACAGCAAGCAGGTTTCAGACAGTGCTACTCTACTGAAGATCAGGCAACCTACCTCTCCCAAGAGATTGAGGATGCCTTCCAAGATAAGAAACTGGTACTAGCAGCATGGATAGACCTCAGGAAAGCATTTGATAAGGTCTGGAAAGAAGGGCTCCTAAAGAAATTGCGAATTTGCAGGGTTAGCTCAAGAATGTACAAATGGGTAAAAGCATAACTGTATAATAGAAGAGCCAGGGTACAATTAGATGTTCGCAAAAGCAAGAAAGTCCTACTGCGTCATGGAGTCCCCCAGGGAGGAGTCCTGTCAGCCACACTTTTCTTGGTTTACATCAATGACCTAGTTGCTGAACTACCACATGGGATCAAAGTGGCAATGTATGCTGACAACCTGGTGATCTGGTGCACGGAAAAACATGCGACAGTGGCCACTAAACAAATAAAAAGAGCTATCGATGCCCTAACCTTATGGGCAAATAGATGGTGCGTCAGCATTAACACAGATAAGTGCAGCACTACACTCTTTACCCTCTCACCAAAACAAAAAGCCGGTCATATCAAGATAGATGGAGAGCTCTTGAAAGAAGACAAACAACCAACATACCTCGGACGGAGTTACTTTTGATGATAAGCTGACATGGAAGCAGCACATAAACAAAGCAACAACAAAAGCCAGGAGGAAGTTAGCTATCCTGAGAAAACTAAGTGGAACCACATGGGGAGCCAGTGGGAATATACTCAGTAAAGTTTACCAGCAAGGCATAAGACCACACCTGGAATATGGTTCAGCTGCGTGGTGTCCTGCATCAAACACCACATTACAAGATCTAGAAAAAGTGCAAAACCAGACACTTAGAATAATGTTGGGAGCAATGAAATCAACACCCATAGCAGAGATGCAGAAAATGGGAAGAATGCAAACACTTGGCGAACGCAGAGACACAAAAGTACTAATTCAAGCAGAAAAGTTTCAATGTATGCCAAGTCATCCAATGAAGGAAAGATTCCAAAATCTAGCAATGGGGCGACTGAAAAGAAGCAGCTTCATCCATCAAGCTAAATGACTCTGTAGACAACTTACAGACCTACCTGAAGTTGACAGCTCCTTAAGGTCTGTACCAGAACAAACCCCGTGGAGTGAAAGGCATGGAATGCCAATATACATTCAGACCCATGTGAAAGGAATACTAAGTGAGGACGAACTGAACAGTGTTCAGCGGAGGACAGTCACCCTCAGTTTCCTGAATGAGGAATATCCACAAGACATATGGGTCAGCACAGAATGCTGTGAGGAATAAGGTGCAGGTGTATATATAGAATATCCACACAAGCCTAGAGATACAATCAGAACACTGATAGGAAAATTCTGCAATAATTATGATGCAGAAATTCAGGCAATTAGTGTGGTAGCTAAAAAACTGCTGAACTCCAACTCTGACCTACAGCCTGTGGTATTCCTGACAGATGCAAGGAGAGTGCTTCAAGCTCTCCAGTCTGGAAAACTAACAGACTTGAAAAAACTACTTAGCGAATTGTCTTACCAGTATAGGGTAACCATGCAGTGGATACCCCCTCACTGTGGAATACCAGGAAATGAAAAAGCAGACCAACTGGCTAAGGAAGGAGCTGCAGAAGAATAACAAGATGTACCAATCACCTACCATCAGAAAAAACAGATGATCAAGTCAATAATAAAGCCACAAACACCAACACAAGATGATTATCACATTATGAACAGATCAGAACAAGTTATAATTCTACGTCTCAGAACAGGACACAACCGACTCCGCAGTCACATGTATACAAAGTTCAAGATTGGCAACATGGCCATGTGTACAGGCAGCACAGAGTGCCAAACATATACTTCAAGAGTGTTCTGAGCATGAAACGCTGAGGCAGACATATTGGCCAGAGGAAACAACACTGGAATCAAAGCTCTATGGGACACTGTATGAACTACAAAAGACAGTGAGTTTTATTAAGGAGACAGAATTACAGATATAGACATGTTTCAAGTGAACGAAAGAAGAAGAAGAAAACGCCTGATCTGCAAAAAGCTTTGTTTATGATGTTACTGTCTTCTTTTTCTCCATTCTCTTGTTGAAGCTGATTTTCTTGTTCTATTGCTTTAAGGTTTCTTTGATTATTTTGTCGATATAGATGTTGAATAGGAGCGGGGATAACACGTATCTTTATCATACTGTT
The DNA here is from genome assembly GCA_034231615.1 of Meghimatium bilineatum. Taxonomy (NCBI): domain Eukaryota; kingdom Metazoa; phylum Mollusca; class Gastropoda; order Stylommatophora; family Philomycidae; genus Meghimatium; species Meghimatium bilineatum. Next base: position 26,871,030 of record CM067304.1, on the reverse strand, counting down.
GTCATAGATTTTATCATAGATGTTATTGTGAATGTGTCTGTCATTACCTCTGGTGTTCCTACTACCTCTTTACATCTTTGATCTTGTGCTCTGATGTTTTCTAGATGTTGGCCGTGAATCCTGTACTCTTCTTCGTTGGCTCATAGTTTGTCTCTGTTAACTATTTTCTTTGTTGATAAATATGATATTTAGGTGAATGTTGTATTCTATTGTCTGTTTGCTCAGTTGTCTCAGCGTGAAAAGGGCATCCGTGTAGTCCATGCCCCTCCTAAATCCAACATGGTTTCTACTTATTTGGGGGTCTATACAAGGTCTTAGTCTTTTTTTTTCTACTTCAATCAATCAATCAATAAACCCATAACCCTTCAGGGTCGTAGGGGTACCACATTGGATGCTTCAGCACACAGAGTCCTCCAGCGAATTATATCCTCAGCGATGCGGATGAGTGTGGAAATATCTTGCCCTGTCCATTTTCTACTTACTAAATAAGGAATAAAAACAGACAAATATTTCTTATGTATTGTCTATCCCCAGGCGGATGATAGTAAGAATATCCACACTTGCCGTTAAATGTAAGAATGGTGAATAGGAACTTTAGTTGTCTATCCAAGGGCAGTTATGTCACATCTTGTGTATGGCAATGAAAAACATATACTGTTCAAAAAAAGAAACTTAACGTTTTTTGGGAGTTACTTTTATAAAAGATATTCACTGATTGGACATAATTCCACATATTGACTGTGTCCACCTGGCCATTAACCTCTCATGGTTACCTGAATTGTACTACTCATGAGGTCATAAAAGAGGTCAGGGTCAAACCAACATTTTTGGCAATAACTCATGACTGGTTCATGAGAATCCTGTGAAACTTAATGAACATAAAACTCTGACCATATTATTGAATGCCTATAAAAGATTGATGGTTCTTGCATAAATTCAGTTGAAAATTTAATGCGCAAGTATGGTTCATCTTACTACAGAACAACAATACATCATCATCATTGGATGGTTACAGACTGAATAATCTCAAAGTGTAGTGGCCAGACAATTTAATGTTGTTAGAAGCACCATTAGTCACCTTTGGAGGTTATTTAACAATTGGCTCAGTGGCAGAACAGCCACTGTGGAAGACCCAGAGTCACAACCCCTGCCGAAGACTGTTTCATATGGCTGCGTCCTCCACAGTCCACTCAATGCCAGCATCTCGTTGAATTTCAGATCACATGGCCAGGAACTGACTGCACGACACTGGTCTTTGGGCTAGAATACACTACAGAGGTCCTGTTCTTACGGTACGGCATTGCCAGAACCAACTGAAGTGGGTGAACCAGCATCATCAATGGACCATTGGGAATGACTGGAGACAGGTTTAGTTTAGTGATGAATCATATTTTGTTCTCCAGCGATACAATAGATGGAGAGAAGTTTACTGCAGATTCCATGAGTGCTATGCCCAGATGTAAACTATTCCATATGGTGGTAGTGTACAGATGTTTGGGGGGAGGGCAATCAACTTCATGGGAAGAAGTGACCTGGTGAAAATTGAAGGATGGCTGAATGATATGTTGCTGAAATTGTTTGTCCTCGCATCCTTCCAATTTTGGCTGCACGAGGGTCTACCTTTCAGCAGAATTATGCTCGACCTCATGTGGCACAACTCACCACCCAGTTCCTTGCTGACAGCAACGTGGCCAGCTATGTCATCAGACATGAACCTCATAGAACACTTATGGGATGAACTCGACAGATGACTCTGCCAGCGAGACGTGGCTCTAGTCAATCACCGACAGTTGTCCATTGCACTGCGGGGAGAGTGGGCAACCATCCCACAACAATAAATTCAACAGCTAATTGGATCCATGTCACAGAGATGCCATTCTTTGATAGAGGCCAGAGGAGGCCATACACCTTACTGAAACGGAGGCCTCAGTCGTAAAGAATAAAAGTTCAAACCAAATTTAATGCACATTATTTCATTGTTAAAGCCTGAAAGGTTCTTTATGCCAAGGTTGAAACACTATTTCCACTAAATAAAATTTAGTACACGTTTGAAATTTGGTATCCATTAGCACTGCAATAATGTTGCGTGTCTTTTTTTAAAAACAGTATATGTATGTATATATATATATACACACACATATATATATATATATCTATACACTGAAAAAAAATACAAATAGTACTTGTGTATCATCATCATCATCATCATCATCAGGTGCCATGCCGGGTGGCGTAGGCGGTCATGGCTCTCCACAGCTCTCTGTCCACAGTATTATGTATCAAAGTCGTTGTTGTTTCTTTGCTGTGCCAGGTTGTCAAACTGTCTAATATTTTCTCACGTTGTCGCCCTCTGTCTCTGGTGCCTTCAATCTTGCCTGTTGTGATTATGTTCTCTAAACCTGCCTGTCTCATGAAGTGGCCAAAAAAAGAAGATTGCCTTTTTCTTATATTCTTGATTAAGGTCCGTTTCGCATTTAACTCTTTTAACACCTCTAAATTAGTTTTTCTGGCAGTCCATGGTATTCTCAGCATTCTTCTGTAGAACCACATCTCTGTTGCCTCCAATCTCCCACTTTCCAGTTTGTTTATTGTCCAAGACTCGCACCCATATGTTAGTATAGGGGTTATATAGCACTGCAGAACTCTCTTTCTCACCTCTAATGACAAGGTCATATTACACAGTATATTTTTCATTTTTCTGAATGTTGTTTTTGCCTGTCCTATTCTGCATCTTATTTCTGTTGAACTTCTTCCATCTGCTGTAATAATTGTACCTAGATATTTGAATTGGTGGACCTGTTTTAATACTATATCATTCACTATGATCTTGCAAGGTGTGTTATTTTCTTTCTTTGAAATAACCATTACTTCTGTTTTCTTGATATTTAGGAAGAGGCCTTTCTCTTTGCTTTCTGTGACTACTAATTTAATTAAGTTTTGAAGGTCTTCCTCACTTTTTGCAATCAGAACAGTGTCATCCGCATATCTCAAATTATTTATGTTATGTCCTCCCACTGATATTCCTGGGATATCTACTATTGCACGCAATATGTTTTCACTGTAGAGAGAACAGGTCTGGTGAAAGCACGGATCCCTGTCTGACTCCTTGTTTTATTTGTTGAAAAGGGCCAAATTGATTTCCTACTCTTATTGCTGCTGTTTGTTGCCAGTACATGTTCTTGATTATTCTTAAATCCTTGCTGTCAATGTTCAGATTCTCTAGCATGTGTATAATTTCGCTATGTTTAACTTTGTCAAATCTTGTGTATGGCTAACAAAAATATATATACACACATACAAAAAAACCCTGTGATTTAAGTAATGCATAATGTACAACTTCATTAAGTCTTAGTATCACTATCAAGTAGTCTCCACATCAAAGGTTGGCTGTAACATTCTTGGTCTCCTGCCTTGGTAGTGCAGAGAGGCCATATCTTGTACATCTCATGTTTTCCCCCCCACTTGTATTTCTGTCTACCTCTTATTTATCTCACCTCTAACTTCAGGTAATTCGACAAAGTGTCATCTATGACAAAAATATTTTATTTCCTTGATTTTTATTCCATTAAATTAGTGACTGGCTGTCTATCTATGTGTCTTTTGCAGAACATTGTCCTCATAGTCAATCTTTAAGCTTCTTGGTTCTGTTCAGCCTCTACAGTGTCATGTTCAGAAGGTCTTCGATATCCTATGTCCATCATAGTCTTGGTCTGTCTCTCTTACCTGGAACAAATGATTAATCTTTCCAACCCATCATGTCTATTTATATGTCCAAAATATGTTAGCTTGCATTTTTTGATAAGTTTAGAGGAGCAAGTCTTTTTCTATGTTCAAGTCTGTATGGACGCCTGCATTGGAGGGTCTGTCTGTCTAAGATATTCTTAGGATGTGTCTATAATTGGCAGTACTGATAGTTAAACCCAGATTACTAATATTTTCTTTTCACTGATGGTGGTACAGTCCAGATATTTACATAAGAGTTCCATCTTTTTCAGCAGATAATGAAAGGTATGTATTCTGATATTTCTGTCTCAGCAGATAATGAAAGGTATGTATTCTGATATTTCTGTCTCAGCAGATAATGAAAGGTATGTATTCTGATATTTCTGTCTCAGCAGATAATGAAAGGTATGTATTCTGATATTTCTGTCTCAGCAGATAATGAAAGGTATGTATTCTGATATTTCTGTCTCAGCAGATAATGAAAGGTATGTATTCTGATATTTCTGTCTCAGCAGATAATGAAAGGTATGTATTCTGATATTTCTGTCTCAGCAGATAATGAAAGGTATGTATTCTGATATTTCTGTCTCAGCAGATAATGAAAGGTATGTATTCTGATATTTCTGTCTCAGCAGATAATGAAAGTTATGTATTCTGATATTCCTGTCTCAACAGATAATGAAAGGTATGTATTCTGATATTCCTGTCTCAGCAGATAGCAAAAGGTATGTATACTGATAGTTTTCCCATAGACCACTGGATCAGCAACCAACTGATAGTTTCCGCAGCATGTTAATTGTATATATTTCTCATCCTACCCAACTATTGATCCCTCCTCTACTATTTCTGCAAGGTATTCCAAATCCCTTCAGTCTCTCCAAAATAAATTTCTCATCCACCACAGTGTCTTGAAGTCAGTGTCAGCTCTCCCATTACCATTAACTCTCTATGTCCACTGAGTCGCTAATATCTACATTTTGGAGACCCATTATGCCGAAAAGCCGCTCAAATCTACATTTTAATATGAATTTGCTATCGTGTTCGGCATAGCAGGAAAACCGTACGGAGGCAAAGAGTTAAATCTAGCATGACCAGGACACAATATCCATGTGATTTCCTGCAGGTGTGAAAACCAAACATATTGCAATCATCAATGTTGCAGGTTTCTGCAGCTATCCATTTTGAATCTTGCAGATCATGGATCACGAGTCAGACACAATAATGATTTTTTAACTGCTACTGCTTCACATACCCATTTTATAGTCTGCTGCATAGCTGTCAATTTATTTTCCATAAATTCGTATTTTTAACAATTTATTTCCTTATTTCAATAAAAACGTCCATATTTAGCAACCAAAAAAGATAAAATAATAACCCCTCCCATTTTTTTGGTAATCAATGTCAGAGTGAGATATAAAATGTCTGCATTAGTAATAACTACTAGTCCGTTCAACGGCACCAAATCGCCTAGCAACTATTACACACACACGTTCTTTCATACTTGACTAACCCATCTAAAAAAAAAGATGCAATTTTGTCAAGACGTTGAAACCGTGCACTCAAAGTCACCAGAACAGGCCAATCGAGACAAGGACCACCACAACAACAACAAACATCCTGTACAGGTATTGAAATATCCTCAGTAACAACAAACATATAACATATAATATCTGTATTAGTTATACAACGACCGATAGGTCTTCTAGTAAACATGGATAACATATATAGACAATACAATTTAAATTTGGTCCGTTCTGGTAATTATGAGTGCACGGTTTGAATGTCTTGACAAAATCGCATCTTTTTTGGAGATGCGGTTAGTCAAGTACGGAAGAACGTGTGTGCAATAGTTGCTAGGCGATTTGGTGCCGTTGAATGGACTGGTTAAATTCCCGTTAGTCTCAAGAATTTTTTAATTGTCCTCTGGCTTCCTACTTAAATTTATATGTAATAACTACTAGAAAATTGAACAACAAATGACCTTCAAAATTTTTTTTAAAATAAATGTTTTTGGAGTTTTTTTGGTCTCAAATCTGTATCAATATGGAAAATCCATTCTATTTAACACTAATGGTCTGCTGTAAATACCTCAATCACCATTATTATAGTTATTTTTAACCCAAAACCTTTCAATTAACAAGCCAATGCACTAGCAGGTAAACAATGTTTATAATTAAGTAGGCAAAATATAGCATAGTTCCAACACACAACACAAATTAAAGCTATTTATAAATGAGGTCAAGAAGTAAAATACAAAAAAACAGCAATTTAACTCATTATCTCCAGCAAGCCACTAAAACAACCAGTTAGGCAGGCTCCTTCTTCCAGCAAGCCACTAAAACAACCAGTTAGGCAGACTCCTTCTTCCAGTAAGCCACTAAAACATACATTTTAAAGTTACATTGTTACTTATAAATACTGTATAACATGCTAGGAAAACCCTTATGGAGATAAAGTGAATATATCAATATTTCTGAGTGGATGATTATGGCTGAAGAAGCTAACTGGAGATAAAATACTCTATAGAAATGATTCGTGATAACAAACATTTTGCAGAAATGCTGTAAAAAAAAAAATTCTTCTGGTGATACAAAATTCTTCTCAAGAATAGCCTTCTGTTGGATTTTCCAGTACTTCTTCTTCAGCATTCATTCTCAAACTCCCATTGGATCTCTCTTGTAGCAGAACAATGGTCCTACTAGATTTCCAGCAGGATGTAGTCTAGAGAATGGAAATGCGCTGTGTCACTGTTTGATTTGCGCCAATGATCCAACATATCCCTCTTTGGTTGAGTTTCTGGTACAAGATGGAGATTGCGTTTTTTTTATGGACAGTTGTACGGAGGATTAACAACCCATCTTTGTAAAATAATTATTGTTAATAAATCAGAGATTGTGTTTAGTGGCGCAATGAGTGTTCACTGTCATTTGTTAGAGTGTAAATGATTGCTCACTGTAATTTGTTAGTCTAAATGATTGTTCACTGTCATGTTTTAGAGTGTAAATGATTGTTCACTGTCATTTGTTAGAGTCTAAATGATTGTTCACTGTCACTTGTTAGAGTGTAAATGATTGTTCACTGTCATTTGTTAGAGTGTAAATGATTGCGCACTGTAATTTGTTAGTCTAAATGATTGTTCACTGTCACTTGTTAGAGTGTAAATGATTGTTCACTGTCATTTGTTAGAGTCTAAATGATTGTTTAGTCATTTGTTAGAGTGTAAATAGTGTCCAAGATTTGGAATCATTAATCTAAATTTGTGTAACGATGTCTTCTGTTCGTGGTAATTTGTTGGATTGTAAACAATGTTCAAAAATTGGATATTCAAACACTGGTTCTACAACTCACTCACAGATATTGTAAACAATACACCAAAAACACAATGTCACAGTAGCAATGAAATATTTCAATGCGAAAATAGGTGACAATAATAAAGGTGTTGAAAAAAACTATGGAAACACATGCTTAGAGCACATGAACCAGAATGGAGAAAAACTAAGAATTTTTTGAGCTATCAAATATGATAAAAGCAAGCACATTTTCCCCTGACAAAAATATACACAAAACAACATGAAACTCACCAGATAAAGTCACCAAAAACCAGGTAGATCATTTCTGTATTGGTAAATATTTCCATTCAACTGTCGAAGATGCATGAGCTTATAGAGTTGTAGACAGTGGTAGTGATCACAACCTTTGCATCGTCAAACTAAAAATTAAACTCAAAGGCTTATATAAAAAACCAAAATCTAAGAAGATAAACTCCAGATACCTAATTTCGACCAACCACCAACAAGCATATAATGACGAAATTAAAACTAAATACAATGGCAACACAGACTTTTACTGACTGTGGAATAAAGCATGAAGGAAAAATAGAAAACCTTTAAAAACGCAGTAACAACAGCTGCTGTAAACAATGTAGGGCACATGCAAAGAAAAAAACAAATAATGGATTAATGACTTGGATCAAGATCTAAGAAAGAAAACAAAGAAAACTAAACCTATTATTGTCAAAAACTACTTCAACTCACAAAATACCAAAAAAAACTGGATAAAGAAGTAAAATCTCAAATGAGAAAAGATAAGAGGAACTATATAATAAACCTGACCAAAGAGGAAGAAACAGCATCAAACAAAGGAAACAACAGGGAAAAATTCGATACTAAACCAACTGTAAAACATCCACCTACATTAAATATAAGTGTTAAAAACAAAAACAGAGAAATACTAAAAGCAGATGAGACCCAAAAAGAAAAGATGGGCAGTATACTTTAACAAATGATTAAATTGATCCCAACCAACAAAAACACCTATTCTGCCGACAGGCAAAAACATTCAACTATTAGATATGACCTGTGAAAACTTCATACTTGACGAAATAAAATAAGCTATAAAAAAGCTTAAAAACAACAAATCAATGGGCTACAATGAAATCTCGGGTGAAATGTTAAAGGCAGCAGATGATAACACTTTGAAACACCTACAGACACTAATGACTGATATATGGATGAATGAACAACTCCAAAACAATGGAGATACGACGTAATTTTCAAACTTCCAAAATCAGGAGATCTAACAGACTGTAGCAACTGGCGGGGAATAACCCTACTATCCGTACCAGGCAAACTCTTCTGTTGCATCTTAATGGAGAGATTAAAAAACAGCAGTTGAAGTAGGTTTTAGACAACACTGCTCTTGCATCAATCACATCTCGAAATTAAGTACACTTAACTTAAGTAAAGTTAACCCATAGCATTTACTAATGTCGTAGGGATGTGAGATATTAGCAATCTCATATTTCAGTGGCTCTGCTATATGAGGGCAGTAGCCATCTCCTCTCCCTCACAGCCTTTACTTCCTGGATCAATTCAGTAGCCAATTAAGGCTGGGTTGACCCGGGAGCCATTGTAGTCTAAAAAACATTTCCGCCTTAACTGGGGAATGAACCCAGGACCACTCATATGCCAAAAAAGTGTGTGGAAAAACAAATTATGTATAATACTACTTGTGCACCTTTCTGTATTTCTAGATGATAGTATTATTGTGGAATTAAGAAATATAATCTATGATCCATGGCCATGATGGATGTGCCTCACAAGATCAATCTGAGTCACAAAGTCTTCCATAGTATGTAAAGGGAGGGAATCACAGGTCCGCTTGATAGGTTGATGTGTTAGACTTACATCCCTTGAACTAACTGCTATCACTTTCTCCTATGTCTTTATATCATTCCTGATCTTTCTCCTCCATGCAACACTGTGGCATCATTTTCTCCTCCATGCAACACTGTGGCATCATTTTCTCCTCCAAGCAACACTGTGGCATCATTTTCTCCTCCATGCAACACTGTGGCATCATTTTCTCCTCCATGCAACACCGTGGCATCATTTTCTCCTCCATGCAACACTGTGGCATCATTTTCTCCTCCAAGCAACACTGTGGCATCATTTCTCCTCCAAGCAACACTGTGGCATCATTTTCTCCTCCAAGCAACACCGTGGCATCATTTTCTCCTCCAAGCAACACTGTGGCATCATTTTCTCCTCCAAGCAACACTGTGGCATCATTTTCTCCTCCAAGCAACACTGTGGCATCATTTTCTCCTCCATGCAACACTGTGGCATCATTTTCTCCTCCATGCAACACTGTGGCATCATTTTCTCCTCCAAGCAACACCGTGGCATCATTTTCTCCTCCATGCAACACTGTGGCATCATTTTCTCCTCCAAGCAACACTGTGGCATCATTTTCTCCTCCAAGCAACACTGTGGCATCATTTTCTCCTCCAAGCAACACCGTGGCATCATTTTCTCCTCCAAGCAACACTGTGGCATCATTTTCTCCTCCATGCAACACTGTGGCATCATTTTCTCCTCCATGCAACACTGTGGCATCATTTTCTCCTCCATGCAACACTGTGGCATCATTTTCCCATAATTCCATATTAATGCATGTATCACGCATATCACGTTTGAATACTTTTTTATGTGTACTTTTGTATATCTTTCTTATCTTACACTTGAATTGTCAAGATAGACCACGAGATATTTCTTCCAGACTATAAGTCTCCATAAAATAGATCCTTTAGTATTCTGTCGTATTCCATCCTCTTAGTGTGCCCCAGCCATGTGACCGTAGTCTATGCAGACTGAGCATAAAAAATAATGTGGTATTGTCTGTTCCTATTAATACTTTAGTGCTAGTGGCTTTGTTCAGTTACCTAACTTCAATAATTACATGTAGGTAAATGCATGCGAAAGCTGTTTAGTGCATCTTCTGGTGTATATGGGTTGCCAATGTTTCACTGCAGTGGAAGAGGGTGCTGAGTACATAATCCAGATAAATGAAGATTATTTATTGACTGAGAACCCCAGATATTGCGAGAGATTACTTCTTACTTCCTATGTGAAGTGGGTGGTTTTCTGAGCTTTCCTTTATACTCATAACTTCAGCTTTCAGCTTAGTGCAATACCTATTGAAGGATCCTTCTACTCAGAGGAGGTCTATAATTGTATAGATGACATGATACAAAGCTTCCATAAGAGAGCCTCAATATAATGGCATGTATTCTAGTAAGGTTTCTGTTGCATGGATGGTGTGTCTAGTGGGCCATAGGTTGGACCTATGACGCAACTGCATGTATTGGTAAATGAAGATATATTAATACTGTCTGTAAAACGATATGTACATAAACACTTTCTATAAAATTACTAAACAGAACTGTCTACAAAAAGTACTAAACAGCATTCTCTACAAAAAGCACTAAACAGCACTATCTATAAAAACACTAGATAGCACTGTCTACAAATAACACTCGTCAGCACTGTCTATATGAAACAAAACAAGACAGCAATGTCTATAAACAGCACTGTCTACAAAAAACACTAGACAGCACTGTCTACAAAAAGCGCTACACTACAAAAACACTAGACAGCACCGTCTATAAACAGCACCGTCTATAAAAAGCACTAAACAGCACTGTCTACAAAAACGCTAAACAGTACAGTATATAAAAATCACTTAAACAGCACTCTCTATAAAAAGCACTAGACAGCACTGTCTACAAAACCCACTAAACAGTACAGTCTATAAAAAGCACTATCTTCAAACAATAATGTTTGTAAAGTGATTTCATTTTATAATCACAAAATATTATACAGGACGTGTAACTGAAAAAGCATATCCAGGTGTTATACGACAATGACCATGTCTGCCTGGACATATTTTAAGGTCATAACATCCATTTAAAGCCTCTTGATGAAAATAGAATTATGGACAATAAATAAACAAACAAGTGGGAAACTAGAGATCACAGAGATGTGGTTCTTCTGAAGAATGAGGTTAATAATAAGTGAGACTGCAGTAATACTGTATTACCAAAAAGGCACTCACGTAGAACTCAAAGTAGAACTTTGTGACTGTTCACAAATTATACTAACGGAAGAGCAAAAATATAGATGACAGTATATAAAAAAGACTAAATCGACGTACCAACTATAAGAACTTTCTCAAGTATACAGAGAACAGACGATAAATATACGGTAAATATAACAGAAAAATCACAAAGACTAGACTGCAAACATGATGACCATTGTCATTATTTTTTCCATGTCCAAAAGTCTACCCGTGACCAGTCACACTGACTACCTTATGTTTTGTGTAAGTACTGTAGAATTATTATAATCAGGTACAGCTTTATTTTTGTTCAGAAGAATATTGAGAATCCTATGGACAGCTAGAAAAACTAATGAACAGGTATTCAGGGAGATTAATACCAAAGGAAAGTTACCGTACTTAATGAAATAATAGCCCACATTTATTAGCCACAACTTGAGAAAAGGAGGTTTAAAATACAATGTACCAACAAGCAAAAAAATGAGGGGAAAATACAGGATAATTTAACATCAAGGAATGGTTTAACATCAAGGAATGGTTTAACATCAAGGAATGGTTTAACATCAAGGAATGGTTTAACATCAAGGAATGGTTTAACATCAAGGAATGGTTTAACATCAAGGAATGGTAGAAACTCAGCAAATGGAACTGATACACGGTACAGCGGATAGTGTTGTGGAAGGTCAATGACCTCTTACGCTACCTAGTACAGCACATGATGATTTATATTTAGTGACCTCAACTGATTTCCATAGATCGTCTTGGCACAATGTACCACAACCCAGCAAAAACTAGAAACTCATTGAAGTCACTCTGTAAAAGAAAGATGAAAACTGGCACCATTACAACTCAAGGGAAGCAACAAGTAAAATCTCTGCTTTGTGTGATAATTTAGTACAAGTTCCCAGTTAAGTAATGCATAGATATAAACCATATTGGAATAAAAAGTTTACACTGGGAAAATAATAAATTCGGTGAACAAGAAACAACATGGAGGAAGCAAAGAAAATGTTCTAACATTCAACCAACATGACTCAACTCATGAGATGTAGGCTTGGTAGAAGAGATGATAGTGTGCTTGCCTCATAAACTCAGCTCATGTGGCTACACCATAGTTCCTCACTGGAGCACAGAAAAGCCACAAGATAAATCTTTTAAGGACTGCAGCTAGAAGGCACAGCAGCAACCTGGTTGAATAGTCAAGTTCTAGCACCAACCAGGCATACAAACCACAAGAAACATAGGTCCCCAGACGCCCTGATATAACAAAGATAGATACCAATACTAGGTTGAAAAGCATGCCTCAACAAAGTGAGGCAAACCCATCAGTAAACAACTCGTAAGATGTAGACTTGATAGCAGAGATGATAGTGAGCTTTCCTGGCACATTTCTTCTTCGTGAACCCCAGGAATTGCAAGCAATTAGTTCTTGATTCCTATATGAAGTGAGGAGGTTTCTCAGAGCTGTCTATCATACCCAGGAGGCTTCAGCTTTCTGTTTAGTGCAATGTCTATTGAAGGAGCTTCTACTCAGAGGGGGTACATTTCACGAGACGAGCTGATAGTTTGCTGGGTTACCCGTTGTGCGTCTTTTCTCAGACACGGTTCTACGAAGCTAACGAGCTATTCCTTGTGTGGGAAGACCATTCCATTACCACCCTTCATATTCCTAAGTCCCTGACCTAATTTCTTCTGCAAGAGTCATGTGGGGCAATGCGACAGTTGAATTAGACTCAGGGTTGATACACCTTCCTATACGAGATGCTGCTTTGCCAAACACATTGGGGGTCTGGAATTAGACCTGTGTATTTCTTACACACTCATTTCACCCGCTTGTGATGGTCTTCAATCCATTGTCAGACGCATTCTGTGTTTCTTGATTCTTCGCCATTGTGCATATCACTAAAATGTGGGGCCGCATAACACAGTGGTTAGCGCATTTGTTCCGCATATGAGTGGTCATGTGTTCATTCCCAAGTTGAAACAGAAATATTTTTCATATCACAATGGTTCCCGGGTGAACCCAACCTTAATTAGCTGCCGGATTAATCCGGGAAGACTGCGAGGGAGAGGAGATGGCTATGTCCTCATATAGCAGAACCACTGAAATATGAGATCGATAAAATCTCACACCCCTACGGTATATATATATATATATATATATATATAAATACTATGGGTTACTGTTACTTTTTTTTTACTATACCACCCAAAGCCGTGAGTAGATTATGCCTATCTCGGACAAGGACCTTCGCAGTAGGCCCTTGGGTGCTGCACCCAATTCTCTATGTGTCATGTTTGGCAACAGCAATAGTAGATTTGGGCTAGGATTGCAGTGTCCACAATGACTAGGACTTGCTTCCCCTTCAACACTGCTTCGGTCCAGATTTTGAATGATGTGCTCCCAGACATTTGTTCTATGCTTATTCTGTGTGGAATGGGGAGCTTTATTTAAAGCTTTTTTATTGAATAGGTTCAATTTATGGTGGGACATATGGGCTTCTGTGTGTTCTTGAGCATGAACAGCACTCCTATCAGTCAGTCTTGTGCTGGAAAAGTGAAACTTTGTTGCCACAATATCGACTCACATACACAAAGCTGCATGTGAATCTAGCATGTGTTGCCTTTTATAGATTCAGTGTGTACTCGTAGGATCACAGTATCTTGGCGGGATCTACCAATATCGGAACATTGACCGCCCCTCCTTTTTTGGCTGACAGAGACAGAATGCATAGATGCCTTATGTTACGGTTACCAACAGTGCTGCTGGTTATGTTCTCTGACTCTGAGCAGGCAATTCTCATTCCATCTACAGCCTCTCCCCATCCATGGACATGAGCCTAAAAGTGTTGGTCAGAAAGATAGCAAGAGCAGCTGTCTTTCTGTTTCCAGAGTGCACCACGGGGAAACACTTTTAGGATCTTGATTATTTGCCAACCCTGGGTCCATCGAGAGCAATGCTGTACATTTTTCGGCTGCCTGACACACTCAACTCGTTGGGTTGCTTGATTGGTTGTTGATCCAGCAGTCCATAGGCTCATGCCCTTTGATCTAATGCCATTATATTGCTGCGAAAATGTGGATTTTCGGCCCACCCCGTGACAGAGAATAACTATCACACCTCCAGGAAGGTAGGTTTCAACCTATGCACTGCTCCTAGCCACTGTAGCGAAGATAGGGTTCACTGTGCTCATTCCCCGCCACCAATTGACTACTGGTTATGCCGAACTTCTCTATTGCTCAAGGTATGCAACCAAATGTTCACGTCAAAAGGATTATCACGTCCTGAGTCACTGTGCCCCTATGATGGGTTTCAGGCATAGGAAAAAACAGTGCTGTCAGTTTCCTCTTCCACAGTGCTGCACGTTACATCTCTGGCTCCCTCCCAACCACAGAGGGTGCATACTTATATATTCAGGTAAACATGAAACAAATTTCAACAACAAAATTTAAAAAAATAATAATTGTATAGATGACGTGCGATGAAGCTTCTCTAAGAAGATAACCTCAATATAACGGCATGTCATCCACTAAGATTTTCTGTTGCATGGGCGGTATGTCTAGTGGGCCATTTGTGAGACCCACAGATGCAACCACATGCATACTCAACTCGTGAGACGTAGACTTGGCAGAGATGACAGTGAGCTGCTTGCCTCATACATTCATCTCGCATTTCAAAAGCTGTACTCAGATTGGATATATTAGTGAATGCTTACATTCAGCATTACAAAAGCTGTACTCAGATTGGATATATTAGTGATGCTTACATTCAGCATTACAAAAGCTGTACTCAGATTGGATATATTAGTGATGCTTACATTCAGCATTACAAAAGCTGTACTCAGATTGGATATATTAGTGAATGCTTACATTCAGCATTACAAAAGCTGTACTCAGATTGGATATATTAGTGATGCTTACATTCAGCATTACAAAAGCTGTACTCAGATTGGATATATTAGTGATGCTTACATTCAGCATTACAAAAGCTGTACTCAGATTGGATATATTAGTGATGCTTACATTCAGCATTACAAAAGCTGTAGTCAGATTGGATATATTAGTGATGCTTACATTCAGCATTACAAAAGCTGTACTCAGATTGGATATATTAGTGATGCTTACATTCAGCATTACAAAAGCTGTACTCAGATTGGATATATTAGTGATGCTTACATTCAGCATTACAAAAGCTGTACTCAGATTGGATATATTAGTGATGCTTACATTCAGCATTACAAAAGCTGTACTCAGATTGGATATATTAGTGATGCTTACATTCAGCAATACAAAAGCTGTATCAGATTGGATATATTAGGGATGCTTACATTCAGCATTACAAAAGCTGTACTCAGATTGGATATATTAGTGATGCTTACATTCAGCATTACAAAAGCTGTACTCAGATTGGATATATTAGTGATGCTTACATTCAGCAATACAAAAGCTGTACTCAGATTGGATATATTAGTGATGCTTACATTCAGCATTACAAAAGCTGTACTCAGATTGGATATATTATTGATGCTTACATTCAGCATTACAAAAGCTGTACTCAGATTGGATATATTAGTGATGCTTACATTCAGCATTACAAAAGCTGTACTCAGATTGGATATATTAGTGATGCTTACATTCAGCATTTACAAATTATTTCATTTATCCTCATGCTTCCTATTTTAATTTACTTTAAAAATTTAAAAAAGATTCACATGGCGTACAGGAATTGCTACATTGTACTTGTATAAGCCCATATGTATTCAGCCCCTCTCAACAAAGTGGCATGCAGCTTTGCCGAGAGTACCACTTATAGCACACAACTCTGTATTAAAAAATTCAACACAAGTTTGTATAGCAAATGTTCTGTGTAGGATACACTTGAATTTATGGTAAGATATAATCTTTTAAACAGTGGATGTTCATTCGAATTGCTTCTCCACCGAAGACAGATGTGTTGGGCCATTGGTGCAAATAAAACGGCGACACAATGCATTTCATTTCTCTGGACTACATCCTGCTGGAAATCTGGTAGGACCATGGTCCTGCTACAAAGGAGATCCAGCGGGAGTTTGAGAATGAACGCTGAAGAAGAAGAATTGCTTCTGACCATCACAACAACATCCTAGCTACACTATAGGAGAGTACTTAATAGCTATAGTCAATGAATAGAAGGTGTTTAGCTAGTGCATGCTGGGTGTGTACTTTGCGACATATGTTCTATCTAGTCTGCAAATGAGAGAATTCATAATTAACTGTTGCATTAGTAGGACCTTCAGGATATAATGAGGAGAAATACGCAATATTCACTGCCACTGATGACAAGATGTGGCATGAGTAGGACCTTCAGGTAATATGCAGGAGAATACGTTACACTTTCACTTATGACTTTTGATGAATATGAGTATGAATCTTGAAGCCTCAAAGATGCTTGTATTACTTTTATGCTGCAAAATTCATATGCCTGCATTCTGACTTCATCATTTAGCTGATTCTGTTGTGCATGAGTTCTGCCGGCTCATTTTTTGCTATTTCATAATGCTATTTTTCCCTTACTCTTTTCTTTCTAATGTAGTAGCATTCCTGCTATTATTGAATTGAGCCGTCATGAATGAGAGACCATCTTCTAACATTTTGAATAACCGCTACACAATTTAGAGTGTTGGCACTCAGAGAGGTATTAAAATAACAAGTTCCACTTATTGTGGGGGTAACACTCGTTTCTGGAACATCAGTCCAATTTAGTTATATCAGTTGTGTTCATATAAAATAATGTAAGCTATAGTTTAGGTAGTCATGCCACCATGATCTCCAAGCGGTCATTGCTTATAGCAGTAATAAAAGTGCACTATACCTTTTAACAGTTGCCATTTTATGTATTGTACTCCAACTGGTGTATATTTGCCTCTCTACCTGTCCGACTCTGTGGTAGAAAGGACGTCCTGAACAGCAAAGGTATCAGGTTCAAACACCGCCACATACAACTGCGCATCCAGACCGCTCAGAAAGCACTGAACATATTTATATTGTCTAGAAAATTGCTACAGCCCAAAAATACCGATTTGATCACTACAACATGAAATGGATATGTTACACCAATATTTTCATGATCCAGTTTGCTTTAAATTGTTATTGGTCTTCCACGTATACACCATCCATTTTTCTGGTCATGATAGTAGTGTCATAACTACTATTATATGACCCGACTCATTTCAGCATTTGTTATCTATGACATGCAGTGCTTGATTCCAGTGCTTTTAATATCACATAATATTCTTATGTAGTCTGCTTTGTGTTTACATAATCTTTGGGAGGCAAGATGGGGGTTGCGACATCAGTCCAAGCATTATCTTTACAAAAGTTGAATCCTCTTGCAGTTAAGGACTATACACATACCCTCATTCTCAACACATCATGAGTTATGACTGCTGGTTATCAGAGCACACCAGACAAATTAATAGGTGCTTCGATCCCCGTCTCAATAAAACCATCAGTGATAGGTGCTTCGATCCCGGTCTCAATAAAACCATCAGTGATAGGTGCTTCGATCCCCGTCTCAATAAAACCATCAGTGATAGGTGCTTCGATCCCCGTCTCAATAAAACCATCAGTGATAGGTGCTTCGATCCACGTCTCAATAAAACCATCAGTGATAGGTGCTTCGATCCCCGTCTTAATAAAACCATCAGTGATAGGTGCTTCGATCCCCGTCTCAATAAAACCATCAGTGATAGGTGCTTCGATCCCCGTCTCAATAAAACCATCAGTGATAGGTGCTTCGATCCCCGTCTCAATAAATCCATCAGTGGAGTGACTGAAAGTTTCAGTTCGATGCTGATTTTTCAGTCTCACTGTATATCTATCAAGTCTGTTCCGATATTTACAACAATCTTAAACAGATGTGACAGCGACCATGATTAACACTTTGGAAAATTCTCTGAGCGGACAAGGTCCCTTAGTGTATTAACTATGTCAAATAAATACAATGATGTTTCAAGTGACACTGGCCCTGCTCGTCAGTGTATTGCTCGCTTATTACCCTAACACAAGCAAGTCCTGGCACGAATATAAAGGTAATTTTTCTGGATCTGACCACATCATTTGTGGTTGTATCTTCATCCAAATAACTTTCTTCCATGCAAAGCAATTTAATGTTAGAATTTTCACCCAAATCAATTTATTTCAAGAAATTCACATGTCATTATTTTCATTCAAATATTTTGTTCCAATTAATTCACAAGTCAGTTTTTTTTCAGTCAAATACTTTTGTTCCAAGTAATTCACAAGGCAATAGTTTCATTCAAACATTTTCATTCCCAGAAATTTTAAGTCAATATTGTCATTCAAATACTTTTGTTCCAAGCCATTCACATGTAAATTTTTATTCACTCAAATACTTTTGTTCCAAGCAATTCACATGTAAATTTTTTTCACTCAAATACTTTTGTTCCAAGTAATTTGCACATGAGCATTCACATCATTTTGACAAATCAATATTTTGAAAGAAATAATTTTTTAAGAATTCTCTGGAAACTTGTCAATGAAGTAAAGTAAAGTCTGGATACTTGTCAATGAAGTAAAGCAAAGTCTGGAAACTTGTCGGTGAAATAATGATTAGGGTCGATCCACTTCAAAATGTCTATATATAGATGTGACATAGTTCATAACAGCCTGCCAGTCAGGTCTCTCCATGGACACCATGTCATTGATATTCTGAAACATATGCACATAAAAATTATGTTCACAAATGTACAAGAAGGATAACTGTAATTGGTTTTGATTACAAAACATGACAAATGCAAAGTTCTGCTCAAGTACACTCTTTAGTGTTCGAAGTTGCATGTCCAGCGGATTCCATCTCTTCGTAATCCATTGGATTATTTGATAGAAGACAAAAGTAAGAAATTGTGACAAGATGTGACAATGATGATTTTTCCACAGGTTGTCAGTCTATTCCCCAACCTTCCTTCCATCTTCAACAACACTTCTTGAAAGAAAACAGTGACCATACTATTTATACCCTGAACTAGAAGTACAGGACCCAGTTGCTACATGGGCGATGACCCTGAGATAAAGAAACCGTCATCTCATTTGATAGGACAAAATGACCAGAGAATATACATAAATCTCGAACCAATGTTGTTCATCTGTCACATTCAATGATGACCATTTAGCCAAACTGGGATAATGATGACTGCAGTGTGTCCAGCTGTGACTAATGAGTCCTATGCATGTCTGGAATATTCATCCACACTCTGAACATTTGTGGGAGGAGTCTGTGAAACACTGAGTAACATCATGTCATGTTCTCTGCAGCAGCTGCACCACTGCAAATTCTGCAATGCCAGCTGGATATGTCTTGTGCAAGACTCTCCCATAAAATAGTGTCAATGTAGAAATAAGTCTCTGATGTCTTAAATGTGTCTTTAATATCCTTTTTTGTTGTTTCATGTGTTAAATTTAATCCCAAACCAATATAAAAGTTATATTGACATACAGCCCTAAGGAAGCAGCAATTGATTCAGTTACACCCAGTTAACACTCTGTGCCTTACCAAATGAAAAGAGTATACTTACTAACTCAAATCAGTAACATCCTTAACACTTTGCTGACCAATTTCGACGCTAGTCAAATTTCCGTTACAGAGCCTTGCTGACCAATTTCGACGCTAGTCAAATTTCCGTTACAGAGCCTTGCTGACCAATTTCGACGCTAGTCAAATTTCCGTTACAGAGCCTTGCTGACCAATTTCGACGCTAGTCAAATTTCTGTTACAGAGCCTTGCTGACCAAGTTCGACGCTAGTCGAATGCGCTATGATAGATCAGAAAAATGAGAATACCCATTGCAATAATGTGCTAAAAGTAGTGTTTCCGGGAAAATATGTTCTGTAAAAATGGCAGTATGTTGGGAATAACGACATAGACCTAGTAAGTGAGTTTTTAATCAAGAAATATCGGAGATTTCGAAGGAAATATTGTATGATATATAAAAATTAATGTAAATCTAGGCCTAGCATTATGATAAGAAGCATTTTGCACTTAAAATAACTCTGGAGCTTTCAAATTCATTAAGAAAGTGCAAACAGTCGTTACAACACATAGAAAGTTTCAAGGCATTCTTGCGCTAGGTTGATTTGATATGAATTTTTAAAGACGGCGATGACAATGTATAAAATTTTGCGTGCAACCTCGGTAATGGCGGACAAGTACGCTCTGGATTGCTGGTGAGCAAAGTGTTAAAACAACTGTTATCGCATCTAAGTTATTTGAACATGTCTCTCATAGAACCAGGAACCTAGTTGATACAAGACAACCCTTCTTATTTGGCATTCATTTCCAAACTCATGCTAGTCAGCAGAATGCATTGTCATGGTTTGCAGCTTGGCTGTGCCTGGCGACAGGATACATTCAACTACAGCATGGCTTTTGGATCAGTTTATCTATGGGATGGGAAATCACCAATTCACTCCCAAACCTCCTTAGCCATCTCTTACAACATGCATGACAGGTCAGCGTTTCTATTTTTTGTTTCCCTTTCAGACCTTGGTAATACCCTAGAAAACACAGAAATAATTGCAGAAATACATCAATCTTTTAAGTGGTATCATTTATACTTTCACCAATAGGACAAAGTGGCACAAAAGCCACGCTGAAGTTGGATGTGTCAGGCTGAAAGGTGTGTTTATCACAAGCAAGCTCTAACCTATGACAACTCATTCCATTCTCCAGACTACATCCTGCTAACAAGCAAGAGTTTGAGAATGAACGTTGAAAAATAATATTTATGCTCCCACCCATATGTCAGAGTGATCTAAAAGTCATGCTGAAGTTGGATGTTTCAGGCTGAAATAAGAATATCATTCATAGTTGATACTTGCCAGTGTTGCTTTGATTCCGATACTTTCTCCAGCATTGAAAGCAATTGTTAAATTTTTTCTCTGTGGAAGACACAAATAATCAGTCAAAGTGAGGGGGTTGGTCTGTAGAGGGACTAGCAAGACAATCAAATATTAACTTATCTAGGATTTCAAAATCTGGCATAAATCAAGCTGCTTCACTTATCTCTGGCAAGGTTAACACACAGTATACAATAAACCTTTTAAATAATCTTGTTGGCATTGCCATTTTTTTCAAGTGTTTTTCAAAACAACGATGTCTTGGATTTTCATTTGAAGAATTTATAGAAGTAATGTAGTATTTTCGTTTTCATGTGACATATTCTTTCAGTCTCTGGCAAGCTGTTCCGCCTCCTCTAGCGACATATGCATGCAGACCTGAATATCTATTGTCCAGTGATGTCTTGCTCGACCTTTACATCTTCTGCCAATAGGCAGATAGAAGTATTGCCCTCTCCAACAACATTCTTTCCATGTCATCGTGTCTCTTCACATGGCTGAAAAACCCCAACTTCCTTCTTAATATGGTGTTTAAAAGCCAGCCTTCCTTGCTGTCCATGATATTGTCAAGACTCTTCTATGGCACTTCATATCGAAAGCCTCTATTCTCTTGATGTAGTTTTATTTATTGTCCATATTTTTCAGCTGTACGTCACTACTGGGAACACATGTACGTAACAAACATACCTTAGTTCCCATGTTAACACAATGCCAGTTTTTTCAGTTGTTTTAATTTGGACATTGCTATTGCTGCTCACTTCCTGATCTCAACTGCTGTCTCCTGCCCTGTTTATGTTACCTCCTAAATATTCAAAATGAGTCACTCCTAAAATACTGTTATCAATAGTAATTCTAGGTCTTGTATCCACTTATTCGGTTATCATTACTTTTGTCTTTTTCATATTTAGAAACAGGTTTTGTTGTCCGCTAAAGCTTTTTGTTGATTTAATTATGTTCAGTAAGTTAATCCTTTTGAAGCATGCAGTATTTTGTCCAATCAAAATAACTTTAATTCTTTCATCATGACATTTTCCCACAATTTCATGTGTAAATAACGTGATAGTTTTCTTACAAAAACTGATCAGTGATAAATATAAAATGTTTCAAAGGCTAATATGACTTATTCACAACTTATATACTCAAAGATTCTCATCTGAATAACTAACAGATATTGCAAATGGTAATAATGAATTATCTAGCATACATATAAGTTCAGTCTAATTATTAGGTTAGAGATGATTTTTGTTATCATCAAATAACAGAGTTATATCATCAATTAACAGAGTTATATCATCAATTAACAGAGTTATATCATCAAATAACAGAGTTATATCATCAAATAGCCAGAGAAAATCAGATGTGGGTTATAGTATCACAAAGACGAAAAATAAATAAGTATGAACGTGTGACCAAAAAAAATACAATCAAATACTCATGCTGCTAGGACAACAGAAGAAATGTTTATAAAGACGAAGAATAATATACATTAACAGTTATCTGTCAGCTAATAATGATTGCACACAGGACACAACCAAGGTGTTCCAATCCCCCCTCCATTTATGCAAGATTTATCCATGATACATGACGATTGACATTTCTAGCACTCGGTAGTCAAACACTCTTCTATGCCCACATTGGTCCTCATTTCTGGTGACGCTACATTTCAAGCCCAGCACCTTTATTCTAAGCAAGGAATTGTCACTCTTATCAATTTAATTTGTGCATGTTGTTTACACCAGCTGTACACACCAGCTGTACACACCAGCTGAGTTCAGTTTCAAATCCTTCTTTCTTGTCTTCACTAGTCTGAAATACTCCATTTTATCTTACTTCAGTTCCACGCCCTCCTTTTTCTGACTTTTGAACATTGGCACACATTTCCTGGAAGTTAATCACCAGTGCTTTCTTAGCAAACTAGAAATCATAAATGAACTTGAACACAGGCAGCCTGGTCAGCAAGCGATTGGCTTAATCATCATCCTAACTTTCAACCAACAACTCATCCTATCAACAAACTTTATATTAGTTTAGCTTTATATTAGATTAGCAAACTTCATCAAAGTTTGAAAACAAATCATCTACATTGCTCTATGATAGGATCTATCAATGTTGCCAAAAAACATTAAAAAAAACCAATAGCAATTCTAATAGCAATGTTCTCTATAGGATGCGCTTTAATTATTTTGAAAAGTACTCATTATACATCTGTGGTGGAGAGATTTAGAGAGTGAGTCTCAGACAGCTAAGGTACCAGATTCAATTCCCACCAATCCAACCATGCACAAGGAAAATTCAGAAAGAAACGGCAAACTACTGAACATATTTATATTGGTACAGGATAGAGTCGGGTTCAGGATATCAATTGCAAAGACAACATTCTCACATAACATCAACTATACACCAATATTTATATTTATATTAAAAAATCGATATAACTGAATATTGGGTTGATCAGTATGTCCTGAATAGATGACGATAACAACTTGGAGAGAGATTATCCCAGCATGCAACATCACAGTGAATGGTTCAACAATAAAATAGGTTCTCAACAACTGAAATAGAACACTGAGAACGTCAGATGGAAAAGATTCACTAGAAACACAAAATGTAATAGGACAGGAAAAAACTTTTAACAAAATGGTATCCTATATAACAGATCTATATCAATATAAGAAATAATTAATCAATGCTACATAGAGCCACTTCTGTCAGATGGAAGCCAATCATGGACAACACACAACTAAACAATAAAGGAAGGTGTACTGAGAGAGATTGACACCAAGAGGAAACTACTTATGAACATCAGAAAGATGTAGTTCACATTATGAGATGAGGAAGTCTGGAGTGCAATGTAACAACAGGCAAAATTGAGGAAAAAAAGATACACGAGGACAACAAAGAGAAAATATACTGGTAGTTTGACATCATGGGATGATAGTACGAGTAGTTGAGCTTATGCATGGAACTACAAATGGTATATTGTGGAGATCTATGTCACCATCATCATCATCAGGTGCCATGCCAGCTGGCATAGGCGGTCATGGATCTCCACAGTTCTCTGTCCACAGTATTATGTATCAAAGTCGTTGTTGTTTCCTTGCCATGCCAGGTTGTTAAACTGTATAATATTTTCTCATGTTGTCGCCCTCTGTCTCTGTTGCCTTCAATTCTGCCTGTTGTGACTATGTTCTCTAAACCTGCCTGTCTCATGAAGTTGCCAAAAAAAGAAAATTGCCTTTTTCTTATATTGTTGATTAAGGTCCGTTTCGCATTTGACTCTTTCAACACCTCTACATTAGTTTTTCTGGCAGATCTATGTCTTCTTCTTCGTTCGTAAACTGCTGCAGATTAGCAGGATGTAGTCCGGAGAACGGAATACACTGTGTCATGGTTTACAGCATTGCTGCGATATCTGCGGCTTTCGGCCTGACACATCCGACTTCAGCATGGCTTTTGGTCACTGACCCTATATGGGATGGGACAGCCAACTCCATCCCATAACCTCCTTAGTCTTACGACAAGCGTGGAAGGTAAACAGTGTTGCTATTCTTTGCTCCCCTTTCGGGGCCCCTGCAGCAGATCTATGTCATACCATACGATTATGACCAACTTATACAGAATTTGGAATCAAGATTCTGAAATTATGAGTTATTCTAGCTTGAAATACAGAATGTTCTAGCTTGAAATACAGAATGTTCTAGCTTGAAATACAGAATGTTCTAGCTTGAAATACAGAATGATCTTTCCAGAAGTTGACAGTTATATTTCACATTGGGCAAGACTCCATGCTGTTTCTAGTACATTCAAACTGTTTGACTCTTACTTTATCTTCTGTGGTGAGCTCTGAGTAAGGAATCTTCTCTGGTACATAGCTATGTAACAAAGCACAAAAGCCAAGACCATCATTCCAGCTGCTGCTGAAATTGGTGATATCAACATTCTAAAAAAAATAGAAAAGTTAAAAATAAATTGGTGATATCAACATTCTAAAAAAATAGAAAAATTAAAAATAAATTGGTGATATCAACATTCTAAAAGAATCATCATCATCATCATCATGAGACATATTCTTTCCAGAATGTTGTCTTTGCAATTGATATCCTGAACCCACTCTATCCTGTGCCAATCTGCCTGCCTCCTCCAATGATATCTTCATACAATCTTTGATGTCATCAGTCCATCTCCTTCTAGGTCTACCTCTTCTTCTACTTCCCAGAATTCTGTCCTCTAATTTGCGTCTTTCCATGCAATTGTGTCTTTTTATATGTCCGAAATATTTCAGTTTTCTACGTAAAATTGTATTCACCAGCCATTCCTTTATATTCAGCATATTCAAAACCTCATTATTCCTTATCTTTTATGTCCAGGAAATTCTTAATATTGTCCTATAACACTTCAGTTTGAAATCCGATATTATTTTTTGCCATTGTTCATTGTCCAAGTCTCACTGCCTAAGTTGCAACTGGAAAAATGTATGATATAAGAACTATAACTTTATGTCTCTAAAAAAAAAGTTAAAAATAAAATGGTGATATCAACGATGACCAATCATCAATATAAGACCTGTTGAATCACTGGAAAACATCTTTCTAGAATAACTAATTTCAATTTCCCTGTTATTTTCATTGGTTGTCATCACAAATGATACACAAATTGATCTTGTATTGGTGTTTATGGCTTTCTGATTGATTTCAGGTTCTATCCTCTGACATAGGCAGCTAGAACTTTCTTGAGGTTCTATCCTCTGACATAGGCAGCTAGAACTTTCTTGAGGTTCTATCCTTGACATAGGCAGCTAGAACTTTCTTGAGGTTCTATCCTCTGACATAGGCAGCTAGAACTTTCTTGAGGTTCTATCCTTGACATAGGCAGCTAGAACTTTCTTGAGGTTCTATCCTCTGACATAGACAGCTAGAACTTTCTTGAGGTTCTATCCTCTGACATAGACAGCTAGAACTTTCTTGAGGTTCTATCCTCTGACATAGGCAGCTAGAACTTTCTTGAGGTTCTATCCTCTGACATAGGCAGCTAGAACTTTCTTGAGGTTCTATCCTCTGACATAGGCAGCTAGAACTTTCTTGAGGTTCTATCCTCTGACATAGGCAGCTAGAACTTTCTTGAGGTTCTATCCTCTGACATAGGCAGCTAGAACTTTCTTGAGGTTCTATCCTCTGACATAGGCAGCTAGAACTTTCTTGAGGTTCTATCCTCTGACATAGGCAGCTAGAACTTTCTTGAGGTTCTATCCTCTGACATAGGCAGTACGAATTCCTTGTGTGTTCTATCATCTGACATAGGCAGCTAGAATTTTCTACAAACACTACAATCAGAGTCTTATGCGTGCTGCAGGTGCCCAAAAGAGTAAAGAATAGTGAAACTGTTACCTGTCATGCATGTCATATGAGGCAACTAAGGAGGTTTTGTCTCATCAAGGATGAAAGTGACCCCAAGCTGAAATCTGATGTATCCAGCCAAAAGTTTCAATTGTCGCAGCTAAGCTGTAAACCATTACACAACACATTTTATTCTCTGGAATACATCCAGATAATCTACAGGAGTTTGAGAACGATAGTAGAAGACTTACTGAGTAAGGGATGGTCTTCAGTTGACACCATTTCAACAAGGCATTACGTTTGGATCCCTTCATCAACTTGGCCAGTGAGGAAAGCGGGTCTCTACCAAGGGTCTCTTTCTTGGGTGTCTCCAGTTCACTGAGAACAAGAGTAACAAACACAACACATAATTAATATGAATACAATATATTTATTTGTAGTCTCTTTCTCTAAGCTGTTATCGATATCCACTCGTTGTTGAGTAGATCTATCCTTGACAGCTCAATGCCCTTCTTAAAAACTCCTGTGTGGCAACCATGGCTTGGACTTCTAGTTTAGGGTGCATAGAATAAGGTCACTGTCTTCTTTCCAGGCATGTTGCAGGAGGAGACTAAGGAAAGTTTGCAGATAAACTGATAACCTGTCACCTGTGAAAATAATCACTGTTTCATTTTCTCTCTGTCCACAGCTTTCTAAAAATATTTCTCTAGCATCTCATCTCGAAGGCCACTATTTTCTTTTTTGCTGATTTGTTCAGTGTCCATGTTTCCCAACCAAAGTCTCCACTGAGAATATGCTTGATCAAATAAGTTAGGAGAAAGAACACCAATGTCAGAAAAAACACGAAACTGGAAATGAGGGGGCTGGGGCAAATATAAAAATTAATGGAAATAGGTACAAGAGTTACCAATATTTGTAAAAAAAATATACTAGCAACAAGTGACATTTTCATAGATGTCAACTTATTTTTTCATAAATCCGTATTTTTAACAATTTATTTCCATATTTCCCTAAAAAAGCCCGTATTTAGCACACAAAAACACCACACAAACTGTTTAAAAAAATATTTTTTGTTGACCTTCAATATTAGCATGTGAAATAAAAACATCAGCATTAGTAATAATTACTAGGAAATTTAAAACCAAGTGACCTTTTTAAAAAAAAATAAAATTAAAAAAAATTTCAGTTTGTTAAGGGGTGTTGGGCCCGAAATCCATATTAATACAGAAAATCCGTACTCGTTGACACCTATTTTGACTAATAGTCTTCACCAGAATGAAAGACAACAAATGAAAGAAACAATATACTAACATAATATAGCACATATAGTCTGACAATGGTAGGAGGAAGAGATTAAAGCGTGGTAAGAAACATGTCATGGGGAAAGAGAAATATCAAAGTTGGTAGGGTCCAGCAAAGTATCATTAGACTAATATAGCATGAGGAAAAGAAATGCTGGACAAGATAGTAATGAAGATTGGCAACAAAATGAAAAGTCAATTTAATAATAAAACAGGTTAATTATCTCAGGTTGGGAACCGGCGGTAAAATGGGCCATTACACGCTATGCCATACCAAGGTATGATGTGTTCAAAGTCATAGACACAAAAAGATCGAACATGGATAAAGGATAAAGACCGAAGTTGGAACATAAACGATGACCACCTTGGACCAGCTAGATAGGTAAAGAATAATCAGATATTAGGCAAGCCAATAGATAAGAAAAGGTAAGGGAGCCAGGAGTAGGTAGACAGGGTCCATATGGGGGGGGGGTCAAGGTGACCCAAAGAGTAGGATCAGATTGAGACTGAAGAGTGGGGACATGCCAAACGGCGCAGATATCATGATCCAATAAACAGACCATGACGCGACTAAGATACATAAAGGAATGGAGAGGTAAGTGAACATACATAGAAGGTACCATAGAAAGAGTGGGGAAAAAATAAGCCAATGAAGAAAAGGAAAGAAGTGCGAGGAAAGATACAGACAGAAACCATAGTAGCAAAATATGTTGTTCGTCCATCACAAGTGATGATGACCATTTGTTACATCCACTTTTGAAAATTCAATTTTAGTTATTGTCCTTGATCATGAGTTCGTAGATGGCTAATGAGCCCTATTCGAGCTGTAAATGTCCTTGGACAGTTTGGACATGGAATGACGACTGTAGACGGATCTTGGTCTATCCGTGACTTTCTAGCTGCTCTCCGCTGTTGAGCTGCTGCATTTCTTTTCTTTTCACAAGATGATGCGCTCTTTTTTATTTTAGAACACCATGTAGATCTATTTTGTGCAAGTTCTTCCCATGTATCGTGGTCTATTTCAAAGGCTTTCAGTGAGTTCTTTAACGAGTCCTTGTAGCGCTTCCTGTGGCCACCTTGAGATCATATACCCTTCTCTAGCTCACCATAGAGAAGTATCTTTGGCAGACGATGGTCTGGCATACTCACCAAATGACCCGCCCAACGAATCTGTGTCTGCATCAGGATCGTGTCAATGCTTGGGATACCAGCTCTATCAAGGACAGTGGTATCTGGAATCTTGTCTTGCCATCTGATGTTCATAACTTTTCTGAGACAATTTGTATGAAAATGATTGAGTTTTTTCACATGACATCTATACACAGTCCGTATTTCACTAGCGTATAGCAGCACTGGAAGAACCACTGCTCTGTAAACTTTCAGCTTAGTCTGTAGGTTAATGCCATTTCTACGCCAAACATTTGCGTACAATCTGCCGAAAGTATTGCTTGCTTTGGCGATCCTTGTATACACTTCATCATCAACGTTGGCATTTTGTGATAACCGTAGTGCCTAGATATGTGAATCTATTCACAACTTTCAGTGCTACACCATTTACCTTTATGCAGGGCTCGAGATAGCTGTTGCTAAGTGCTGGTTGTAACATGACTTCTGTTTTCTCTGTGTTAATAGCAAAATATAACAGACATGCCACAGGTGGTGGATACGGAGGGAACTACTAAACAGTGGCGACTGTCCTGAAGATGACTCCTTAGATTTATTTCTATGACGATATGAAAAAAAACTTTATCTACCAAACTCCAGTGCAGGAAATGGATAGTCTTCAACAGCAAATGATTGATGCTTGTGCATCCAGCACAACTCAGATGCTTCAAAACACATCACAAAATTCTTTGGGCCATTAAAGGCGCTCATGTTTAGATCTACTGAAACTTGGTGAGTTTTCACTGAAACTTGGTGTTTGCCTAACAGAAAATCAAAATCTGGCTAGTCTGTCATTAATAATTATTGATGTTAAAATAATTAAATTTTATAATATAAAAGTAATGTTAACATTTGTTATTGGTAGTGATTCTGTTCTAGCTGACATGAATGAGGAAATATTAACATTTGTTATTGGTAGTGATTCTGTTCTAGCTGACATGAATGAGGAAATATTAACATTTGTTATTGGTAGTGATTCTGTTCTAGCTGACATGAATGAGGAAATATTAACATTTGTTATTGGTAGTGATTCTGTTCTAGCTGACATGAATGAGGAAATATTAACATTTGTTATTGGTAGTGATTCTGTTCTAGCTTACATGAATGAGGAAATATTAACATTTGTTATTGGTAGTGATTCTGTTCTAGCTTACATGAATGAGGAAATATTAACATTTGTTATTGGTAGTGATTCTGTTCTAGCTGACATGAATGAGCAAATATTAACATTTGTTATTGGTAGTGATTCTGTTCTAGCTTACATGAATGAGCAAATATTAACATTTGTTATTGGTAGTGAGCCTGACACATTGTAGATGAATACATAAAACAAAATTAGATTCATGTCTATTATTGACAGTACATACATTAAGCTGTCTTAAGCTCATGACAATATATGAAATGTCTCTCATCCTTCATAAGATGAGTCACGTGTCTCATCCCTCATAAGATGAGTCACGTGTCTCATCCCTTATAAGATAGTCAAGTGTGTCTCATCCCTTATAAAAAGTCAAGTGTGTCTTATCCCTCATAAGATGAGTCACGTGTCTCATCCCTTATAAGATAGTCAAGTGAGTCTCATCCCTTATAAAAAAGTCAAGTGTGTCTTATCCCTCATAAGATGAGTCACATGTCTCATCCTTCATATGATGAGCCAAGTGTGTCTCATCCCTCATGAGAAGTGTCAAGTGTGTCTCACTTCTAATAAAAAAACTAAGCACACACAATTAAAGATAGTTAAAAATGATCTACCATATAAATAATTCAACTCACCTGATAGCACTACTTCTTCTGGGAGTGTTCCTGTCCTTGAGAATAGAAGATATCTGAGGGACCCCTTTACCGCTGCCAGACTCACAACCATCCCCTCTAGATCCCAATACTCCTTTCCCAGTCGCATCAGGACTAGGAATTCCTCCTCCTCCAACAGCAGTACTTGAGAAGTTCCTTGATTGTGGAGATCTCTCTACTGACATAGACTTCAAGCCGGAAGTCCTCAGACTAAATTCTTTAGTCGGAGACAGAGGGTTGTCTGGTGTGGCAAGTGGCGATGCCAGTGTCCCTATATCTCTCAGAGATATATCAGATGACGAGGAGCTGCGTCTGGACTCTGAATGACTTGACTGGATAGAAGAGCATCCAGATTTAACCTGTTCTTCGATGGAGCGAATCAGAGACTTGACCGAGATGCTCTGACTTCGGTGGTCCATATGAGGTCGGCCTTCTCTCAGGGCTGCCAGTTCCCTGTCCATTGTAGTAAACACCTGGAAATTGTTTGGGAATTCTCATTTTTTAGTTTCATGACAACGTATTTGTTTTTATAAGCTATTTCTTGGAAAGTGGGAGATTGGAGGCAACAGAGATGTGGTTCTACAGAAGAATGCTGAGAATACCATGGACTGCCAGAAAAACTAATGTGGAGGTGTTAAAAGAGTTAAATGCGAAACAGACCTTAATCAACAATATAAGAAAAAGGCAATCTTCTTTTTTTTGGCCACTTCATGAGACAGGCAGGTTTAGAGAACATAATCACAACAGGCAAGATTGAAGGCATCAGAGACAGAGGGCGACAACGTGAGAAAATATTAGACAGTTTGACAACCTGGCATGGCAAGGAAACAACAACGACTTTGATACATAATACTGTGGACAGAGAGCTGTGGAGAGCCATGACCGCCTACGCCACCCGGCATGGCACCTGATGATGATTTCTATATTGTTGAATCTGAAGCAAACTTGTTTCTATTTAATTATGATCTATTGTCATTTACACTTGTGCCGTTAAGTGTCGTGGAGGGAATTCTGAGTTTTTTGTCTGTCTTTGACCATTTGAGTTGCATTGGCCATGGTAAGCGTGTGTCTATTTCATGTTTCTTTGACTGTCTCTGCCCATCTAGTTCTTGGTCTTCCTCGAGCCTTGTAGCCTGGTGTTCTGCTGATGTATGCACGAAGAGCTAGTTGCATAGGTTCCATTCTCATAACGTGACCAAACCGTCTGGTTTGCTGCCTCTCGATGTAGTCTTGACTTACATTTTCTATTTCTATCTATTGTTAAATCTGAAGCAACCTTGTTTCTATTTAATTGTTATTTATGTTTAAAAGTTGGCATAATGGTCCTTGTGGTACTGAGGTCTCATGACATGTACTAATATTGAATGTTTGTGGTTCTCAAGGAATTAATATACCTGGGTAGTATGTGTGTATGTTTTTGTATGTGTGTCGATTGATCAGTCTATATTCATATTAACTAGAGAATATATGTGTTGGAAGTCTTGACTAACATTGCATATATTTTTAGAAATGCGGTGTAGTTACAAAAAATGTTAATGTATTGACTCAAGTTGAAAGGCCTAAAAATGCCTGCTGAATGGACCATGTTAAAATCCTGTCTACTGCCTTCTGATTTTTTAAATAGATGGTTATGGTGGGAGGAGTTCTTGTCTTGCTTGATGCAGTCTTAAATATTGAACTCATACAGGAACTCCCCTCAAAATTGGAAGAAGTTAGTTGAAAATATGGCATGGAAATTAATATCCATAAAAGCAAGATATTGGTGACTAGTGATACCAAGCTCTCTCCCAAGAATATCCAGTTAAACAGTCACAAACTTGCAGAAGTTACCACATTCAAGTATCTCAGGTCAAAAATATGTGATGAAGGCAATTTGAGCAATAAGTTTAGGCTAAGACTCGAGATGGAGATGGCTGCCATGGCAAAAGTTGAAACTGAAGATATGGAAAAGTAAGAACAGTATTATAGTAAAGATCAATCTTCTCAGATGCGACATGGCATGCTGTCGTACGATGTCATTCTGTTGCACAAACATGTCACAAAAGTTGTGCGAGAAGCGTTGGCACAGAAAAGATCGGATGTTCCGCCACATCCACAATTATTACACTCTGATAAATATGTCATCACTGAGATGACCAAATGGTTCATTCTTCTTCTTCATCTGCGTTCAGCATCTGTGGTCATGCTATAACTGTCAGGCCTGTCGTCAAGACGAAGTCCACTGTCTTCTCCAGGTCAGAGCGGCTGCTCCATAGCTTATGCCTCAAGTCTGTAGCCTCTGGCCAGGTCTGCTGTCTCTGCTCTTTGTATGTTGGGCAGTCCTGAAGTATGTGTTCCGGATCCACATGGACATTTGTCTGTGTATGAGATCCTTAGTTGATAAAGGTGACCCAACAGTCTGCAGTGGTCTGTTCTAAGGCGAAATATTGTGGTCTGTTGATATCTTTGGAGATGTATTGCATCATGTTCATATTCCCCTTCCATTTCTTTCTTCTACTTTTCTGTGTATGTGTTGCGGATTATTGTTCTTACTTCTCCGTAAGACAGTGGGTGTCTGTGTTGCTCCATTTCGCTTCCTGCCTTTGACAGAGCATCCACTTTCTCATTTCCCATGATTCCACAGTGTGATGGTATCCACTGAAGGGCAATAGCTGTTGATTTTTGGATCTGTCTTAGCTCATGTATGATGTTGTGCAGAAGGCTTTCGTTTCTGTTGCTCTGGATTGATTCCAGTAGGAATCTGCAATCTGTGAATATGGCTATCTTCTTTGGTCTTGGCAGTCCTAGTTCAGTGAAGGCTTTCAGTGCTTGATGGAGTGCAACTGCTTCTGCTCTAAAATTAGAGGAGTTTTTCCCGGTTGGAAAAGCTTTTGATATTGTCTTCCCATCTTTGAGTTTTATAAAAATTCCACCTCCTCCATTCCTTACTGCTCCTTCTGCCGATCCATCTGTGTAGACATGTGTCCAATCCTTGGGATTGTATTTTATTTCTATCATCTCTAGTGTCAATGATTTTAGTTGAGGTGGAGTTTGGTATTCCTTATTAATTATTCCAGGAATCTGTGTTATTATGGAGACATTCTGGAGACTATTGCCTGGCTCTTCAAAGTCTGTTAGTGTTTCAATTTCATTTGGGAGGTTTGTGAGGATTTCTTTATGTTGTTCATGGATATCTTTGGAGATGTGACAGAAGCTGGTTCTCTTCAACCTGCTTGTGGTTGATCTAGATTTGCGCATACATCGGATGGTTTGGCATGCGCTTAATTTTTTCCCTTTGAACAAGCACTCTTTCTTCTCTTCTGTCATCCAGTGGGCGGATGTTTACATGTTTTTCCATTGCATGGATTGGAGTGGTTTTCATCCCTCCAGAGATAAGTTGAAGTCCTGCATTTTGTACTTTAGATAGGCGATCAGTATTTGTTTTTGATGCTGATACCCAGGCTGTCATTCCATATTCTACTACAGGTCTGACTGTACCCATATAGACTTTTTGGAGAATATTTCCATTTGCTCCCCAGCTTGTTCCTGCAAGTTTCTTCATCAAGGATAGTCTCCTGGTTGCTGTTTGCTCAGTGGTTATTAGGTGTGGTTTCCAGGTGAGTCGCTTGTCTAGTGTGACCCCTAGATATGTAGGGTTCTCCACATATGCTAGCTCACTTCCATTTATTTTAAGATTTGATTTTTCTTTGTGAGTTTTGGAGAGGTAGATCTGGACTCCCCAGTCAGATGCCCATTCACTTAAGGTGTCAAGTGCTGTCTGCATTCTGTTTTTTGCAGTGGATAAGTTACCTGCCGCACTCCAGGCAGCAGTCATCTGCATGAAGGGCCTTTGAAATATGTGACAGTTTCTCTCCCATATCATTGATGAATACTAGGAAGAGGGTAGGAGAGATCACTCCTCCTTGAGGTACTCCTTGTTGGAGAGTAACACGTTTGCTTAGTTTACCATCTACTTTTACTCTTGCAGTGCGGTAGCCAAATGGTTCAATGAACAAATCATCCACAATTATTACACTCTGATAAAGATGTCATCACAGCGATGACCGAATGGTTCAATGAACAAATCATCCACAATTATTACACTCTGATAAAGATGTCATCACAGCGATGACCGAATGGTTCAATGAACAAATCATCCACAATTATTACACTCTGATAAAGATGTCATCACAGCGATGCCCGAATGGTTCAATGAACAAATCATCCACAATTATTACACTCTGATAAAGATGTCATCACAGCGATGACCGAATGGTTCAATGAACAAATCATCCACAATTATTACACTCTGATAAAGATGTCATCACAGCGATGACCGAATGGTTCAATGAACAAATCATCCACAATTATTACACTCTGATAAAGATGTCATCACAGCGATGACCGAATGGTTCAATGAACAAATCATCCACAATTATTACACTCTGATAAAGATGTCATCACAGCGATGACCGAATGGTTCAATGAACAAATCATCCACAATTATTACACTCTGATAAAGATGTCATCACAGCGATGACCGAATGGTTCAATGAACAAATCATCCAC
Organism: Meghimatium bilineatum; assembly: GCA_034231615.1. Lineage (NCBI taxonomy): Eukaryota > Metazoa > Mollusca > Gastropoda > Stylommatophora > Philomycidae > Meghimatium > Meghimatium bilineatum. The sequence continues at coordinate 26,835,878 of CM067304.1, read as the reverse complement.
AATTATTACACTCTGATAAAGATGTCATCACAGCGATGACCGAATGGTTCAATGAACAAATCATCCACAATTATTACACTCTGATAAAGATGTCATCACAGCAATGACCGAATGGTTCAATGAACAAATCATCCACAATTATTACACTCTGATAAAGATGTCATCACAGCGATGACCGAATGGTTCAATGAACAAATCATCCACAATTATTACACTCTGATAAAGATGTCATCACAGCGATGACCGAATGGTTCAATGAACAAATCATCCACAATTATTACACTCTGATAAAGATGTCATCACAGCGATGACCGAATGGGTCAATGAACAAATCATCCACAATTATTACACTCTGATAAAGATGTCATCACAGCGATGACCGAATGGTTCAATGAACAAATCATCCACAATTATTACACTCTGATAAAGATGTCATCACAGCGATGCCCGAATGGTTCAATGAACAAATCATCCACAATTATTACACTCTGATAAAGATGTCATCACAGCGATGACCGAATGGTTCAATGAACAAATCATCCACAATTATTACACTCTGATAAAGATGTCATCACAGCGATGACCGAATGGTTCAATGAACAAATCATCCACAATTATTACACTCTGATAAAGATGTCATCACAGCGATGACCGAATGGTTCAATGAACAAATCATCCACAATTATTACACTCTGATAAAGATGTCATCACAGCGATGCCCGAATGGTTCAATGAACAAATCATCCACAATTATTACACTCTGATAAAGATGTCATCACAGCGATGACCGAATGGTTCAATGAACAAATCATCCACAATTATTACACTCTGATAAAGATGTCATCACAGCGATGCCCGAATGGTTCAATGAACAAATCATCCACAATTATTACACTCTGATAAAGATGTCATCACAGCGATGCCCGAATGGTTCAATGAACAAATCATCCACAATTATTACACTCTGATAAAGATGTCATCACAGCGATGACCGAATGGTTCAATGAACAAATCATCCACAATTATTACACTCTGATAAAGATGTCATCACAGCGATGACCGAATGGTTCAATGAACAAATCATCCACAATTATTACACTCTGATAAAGATGTCATCACAGCGATGACCGAATGGTTCAATGAACAAATCATCCACAATTATTACACTCTGATAAAGATGTCATCACAGCGATGACCGAATGGTTCAATGAACAAATCATGTGCTTCTTCTCAGATAGAATTCACAGTCTACCCAAACAGTGGGATGCATGTTTGAATGCCTGTGGTAACTTCTGAATACTCCAGATGCATACATGTTCCATAATACTTTTTTTTACTTAACACAACTGCTGGTGTGGCTTTCCTAATCTTATAATAAACCCACTAGACATTAGACCAACTAGACATTAGACCAACTAGACATTAGACCAACTAGACATTAAACCAACTAGACATGCCATTTAAACAGTACTTGCGTGTATAGTTTTGATGTGATTTTTCTGGATTAGAGGCCAAGTTTAGAAGCCATAAAACGATACACACTTCTGATATGCATTAAACACCAACCATAATTCTTTGGGACCGCAATGAGAACATCTGTACTGGGCATAGAATATTAAATTAAAATCTGGCCTTGTTAATTCTGTTGCCAACATTCTGGTCTGTTTCTTCTTCTTTGCCAATGTTGCTTCCCAAATAAGTAATATTCTGAATTTTTTCAATGGTGAGACAATTTATTTTTATAGCATCTTTGTTGTGTGTTATTAATTCTCATTTCCTATGTTTTTATTGAGATTAATATGAAGTTCAGTTTTTGTCTGTTATTTCTTATATCAGCCTATCTGCCTTATGACAGATCAGCTTCTTTTCTACCATGCTGTGAACAGATGACTCCTCTGAGTAGAAGGCTACATCTAGGAATGGCATACTGCTTAAAGCTGAGGTTTCCTGGGTATGAAAGAGAGAAAGTTCCAGAGAAACAATTGTTTTGCACATAGAAAGCAAGAGCTAAGGAGGTAAGAGATATGGAAGTAAGAGCTAAGGAAGCAAGAGCTAAAAGATATGGAAGCAAGAACTAAGGAAGCAAGAACTAAGGATGCAAGAACTAAGGAAGCAAGAGCTAAAAGATATGGAAGCAAGAACTATGGAAGCAAGAACTAAGGAAGCAAGAGCTAAGAAAGCAAGAGCTAAGGAGGTAAGAGTTAAGGAAGCAAGAGCTAATGCATCAGGAGCTAAGGAGGTAAAAAAAAGGAAACAAGAGCTAGCGAGGTACGAGATAAGGAGGAAACAAGAACTAAGGAGGTAAGAGATAAGGTAGCAACAGCTAAGAAAGCAAGAGTTAAGGAGGTAAGAGATATGGAAGTAAGAGCTAAGGAAGCAAGAGCTAAAAGATATGGAAGCAAGAACTAAGGAAGCAAGAACTAAGGATGCAAGAACTAAGGAAGCAAGAGCTAAAAGATATGGAAGCAAGAACTATGGAAGCAAGAACTAAGGAAGCAAGAGCTAAGAAAGCAAGAGCTAAGGAGGTAAGAGTTAAGGAAGCAAGAGCTAATGCATCAGGAGCTAAGGAGGTAAAAAAAAGGAAACAAGAGCTAGCGAGGTACGAGATAAGGAGGAAACAAGAACTAAGGAGGTAAGAGATAAGGTAGCAACAGCTAAGAAAGCAAGAGTTAAGGAGATAAGAGACAAGGAGGAAGCAAGAACCAAAGAGGTAAGAGCCAAGGAAGCAAGAGCTAAGGAAGTAAGAGATAAGGCAGCAAGAATTACGGAGGTAAGAGATAAGAAAACAAGAGCTAAATAGGTAAGAGCTAAGGAAGTCAGAGAGGATGAAGCAAGAACTAAGGAGGTATGAGATAAGGAAGAAATAGCTATTTATTAGTTCCTGAGGATCAATCAAAACAAAACCACATTGTGTCCATCTTCACCCCTGTGCCTCATTATTTTCTTACCTTTCCCTTGAGCTCTGCATTTGTCAATATGGAGTGCTTCCTGGGAGAAAAATCTTCAGTTGTTTGTTTCATGACTTTATTCTCCTGCTGCAGCTTCTCAAACTCCATCTTCATGGTGGAAACCTGCTCAAGCAGCTGGGCATTCTCTAATGTTAGTTTCTCCATTTTCTCCTGAGTTTCTTGGCTGAAGTTATTTGCTATGACAACAGCCAACTGCAGGTCTCTCTGAAACTGTTTCCATTCCTCAGACTCCACATCGTGCTTGGAACTTATCTGAAAATAGTTGCAGGATGGGTTTAGTTTTTTTAAAATAGCAAAGAATAACAACATTATTACTTGCTATGCATTGTGTCATGGTTTACAGCATGGCTGTGATTCCTGAAATTTTCTGGCATGACACGTCCATCTTCTTTTGGGTCATTTTGATCAATATGTTGGGGCAGCCAACCCCACCTCCTAAGTAACCTCTTTAGCTGACTATCATGGCAAGTTAGTGTTGCTATTCTGTTCTGTCCTTTTGGGTACCAGCAACATGCAGGCATCATACTTGGAAAAACTGTGACCAGCATTCACTGCAGGATAAGATACTACTTCAACTTGAAGACACAGACTAAAAACACAATGTACAACATTAATTTGTAATGCATAACACTAAATCATAAATTAAAAAAACCTCTGTAAACGGTAGAAGCGACATCAAATAATTCTCAGAAATAATTAAACACAGTAAATGTCAACATCTATTCCTGACTGATGCGATGTCAGTACTACCAAGCTGTCAGCAAGTAAATTTTGACACATAATAATGATGATGAAGTAATCACTTAAGCTGTTAGCGGGTAGCTTTTGACACATGATGATGATGTACTTCCTATAGCTGTGAGCAGGTAGCTCTTGACTGACACATGATAATGATCTTGTACTCCCTATAGCTATGATCAGGTAGCTCTTAAAAGCTCATAGTCTTTCTGACAATCAAATGTGTTTCAAAGGCATGGTTGTGTTAGGAGGGTATATATAGATGCATAAGAGCTACCAATTATGGACTTCACCAATTCATTTTACTTTAAATGGACAATTTGAAAAGGTACACAAATTTTCCTACCTAGGAAGCAAATTAACACTCGACGGTGATGTCATGCCAGAAATTACAACTCTCATTGCACTAGTATCAAATGCCTTTAACAGACTGTCTAATATCTGGAGGTCAAAGTCAATCAGCACACGCAAGAAAATGCGCTTATTTAATTCCTGCGTTATTCCGGTGCTATCATATGGATGTGAGTGCTGGAAAAGCTCTTTATCTTCAGAAAAGAAATTACTGAGTTTCGAGAACAAATGTATTCGTAGGATACCTAACACCCATTGGTGTGAATTCAAATCAAATGATAAAATCAGAGAAGATACACATCAAAATTTCATCACAGATGTTATCAGAAAACGCTGTTGGTCCTACATCGGGCATGTCCAACATGCAGACATCAACAGAATATACCACCAATCTCTTAAATGGATACCTATAGGCAAAAGAGCCAGGGGTAGACCAAAAGAACAATACTTAGAGAAAGTAAAACAATCAATATTCATACTATTCAATAACTGCAAAGAATATCTTTGAACAGACAGAATTGGAGAGATCTGACCTCTGCGCTAACTTCAGCCCAAAAGGAAAATGAATGAATGAAGAGCTACCTGCACTGGTTCTTGAAGGGTGGCATTCCAGTGTAGCAGTATCCCAGTACACAATCTTAACAAATAACATTTTCCTCTTCCTCTAAGCTGCATTCATTCATTCCCACACAAGGAAGAATACACTCCACCCTCCCTGCACAAACTTCAATATGCATGCTCACACAGCCATAAACACAAACCTAGGTACACATGTACCGTTATTAACATAAATATATCACCTCCTGTAGCTCCGATTCTATAATTTGTCTTTGTTGTTTAGTATTCCTTAGTTCAGTCTGGAGCTCCTGAAGTTTGGCTGTTAGATTCTTCTTGTCCTCTAAGTGACTGCATACATAAAAAAAAACATAAGAGTGAGTCAGTTTGGCTTTCAAAAATAACATTGGCAGTGACATTTTCAAAATGTGAAATTGAAAGAAGATGAAAGAAACAAGTGTATTGTCTACTTGTTTTCTCTCACTATGTGCTTGGATACTGACCAATGAAGGATTAATTATCTGGTTCCTTGAAGGGCTGTCATGGACCTAAGTGAAATGTCTAATAAAGCACAAGAAATATTAAATCGACTTTGTCATCTTTCAGATCAAACAGGCCTTCAAGTTAACACTTTCAAGACTAAGATAATTAATTTCAATATCACTTTAAATGAAGAGAAAATTCAAAGTTTTAGAATGAATGCAGAAGAAGAAAATGCTTGCAATCAAACTCTACTATTCTAGTCAAACTCTATTTTTCAAATTCTACTATTGCAGTCAAACTCCTAATGTTTCAGCAACCAGTTCTTTCAATAAAACACATTTTTTTTTCATGAAATAATACATTTTACAAGTTCCCAAAATTTTATGATTAAAATGTGTGCAGTTATTGCCATTTTTCAACTGCAGCATAGTCCTTCAATCCTTATAAGAGTTCAAATTACTTTATCATCTGAAAAATGTAATCTAAGGTACCTTAACTATTAGATTGCATTTTATGAGCCATAGGTGTATCAATCATTTGTCATGCAAATGGGTTTCAATAATTTACATTAACATGCAGTCATTATCATCATCAAGTGCCGTCTCCGCAACGAAGGTTGGCTGCAACGTATCTCCAACATCTCCTGTCTCTTGTCTTGGTGGTGCACTAAGCTAGACTGTAATCTGTCCATCGTGTAATGTTACTCTCCCACTTGTATCTCTGCCTACCTCTTGCTCGCTTCCCTTTGACTTTACCCTCAAGTAAGGTCTTCAATAGGGTGTCATGTCTTTTAATGTGTCCAAAGTATTTTATTTGCCTGATCTTTATTTCTCTTAGTAGTTCTTTCTTCATATTAAGTGTCTTTAGCACCTCTTTATTTGTTTTCTTCTCTTTCCATGATGTTCTCCCTATTCTTCTATATACCTACATCTCAAAGGCATCAATTTTGTCTTCTAATTGTTTATTTAGTGTCCATGTTTCTGAGCCATACATTAATATGGAATAGATGTAGCATTTTATAATTCTCATTTTTAACTTGTTTGTAATTTGTTTAGATATTAATAATTTCCTCATGCCATTGAAGGTACTTTTAGCCATTCCTATTCTCCTTTTAACTTCTGTTTCACATCTGCCATCATTTGTGACTATGTGTCCAAGATATTGATACTGTTTTACTTGTTGTAGTTTCTCTCCCTGTATGTTTATGTTTATCTCCTGTTCTTCTGTGTCTTTGCTGATTATCATGGTTTTTGTTTTATATATGCAGTATAATGTAACCAATTAACTATATAACTGATTTATTATCACATTCTCAAAACACCTATATGCACCTGATAGCAATGTTGAATCAAAAACAAGAAACAGAAAAAGTGGATGGTGAAACATCAGATTAGTTCAGTGTGCCCAGAAAGGAGTAAGACAAGGAAGCTTTGTCCCCAATATTTGTTTAATGTCTATGCTGAAAATTTAATGAGAAATATAAGAGATAACCAGACACATGCAGAGTTTCATCCTCTTAGCAAAGGAAGACAGCATATCCTATAAATTAGATATGCAGATAATGGATGTGTCAGGCCATTGTCACATATAAAATGGCAACAGAATGCACTTCCATTCTCTGGACTACAATTTGCTGGAAATCTGGTAGGATCATTGTCCTGCTGCAGGAGACATTCAGCAGAAGCTTGAGAATGAACGCTGAAGAAGAAACACACGAGTTTTTTTAAAACAACTAATGAGGAAGATCTGAAACAATTGATTCTATCAACAACAAAAAACACAATGAAGCCTAGAACTTGTTCTTAAGTACAAAATGACGCATGAGTTGGGAAAGGTAAACACAACAATGAAGGGAACTGGCCACCTCACCTAATAGTTGCTACGGTTTAGTACATTAAGAGTTTTCTTCATTCCCTGCGGCAGGTTGCTGCCAAGGGACATACCTTTACCTATTTTGGAATATTTGGGTGCAAATATAAACAGTTCAGGGGGAGTGTACACTGAACTTGGAAGTGCACACATAAACAGTTCAGGGGGAGTGTACACTGAACTTGGAAGTGCACACATAAACAGTTCAGGGGGACTGTGCTGCATAAATCAAGAGCAGAATTACAAAAGCGACTTCAAAACTTGCATAAATGAAAGATATTTAGCTGTAAAGCTAAATTACATCTGAAAAGAACAAGCATATTTCCACTAGCAATTTATGGCTGTAAAACATGGAGATTTAATAAATGAGTGGAAAAGAAAATAGCTACCTCTGAAATGAGCTTCTACAGAAAGTTTCTGAGAATATCATGGAATACTTCGAGTTAAAAAGTGATAAGAACATTAAATGTTGAAGAGGGATGATTCCAAACAATATTATATTAAAAAAAGCTGGGATTTTCTGGCCGTAAAGAGACATAACAGTATTGAAAAAAATAATAATGGAAGAAATGGTTGCTGGTAACAGGGTGTTCCTCTTCTCTATCTCACCTGTCACAGACTGCCTCAAGCTGTTCCACATGTTCCTTCAGAGTGTCTAATTCCCTCTTAGCCTCTTGTTTCTCCTTCTCTGCCACATCTATACGAAAATGGAGGTCAGTCACCTGGGTCTTTGCATTGCTGCGGGCAGCTGAGGATGAAAGGAAACATTGGATTGCTGTTAATGTTGCTCACATTATCACATCGATGTAGCAGTTTAAATATCTTGTCAGTGTTATCAACATCTGTATGTACCAATCTCCACATGCATGAGGTTTGAAGGCACATCAGGCCAACCACTATGCAACATTAAACTCTCAGCAGATGACATGCCAGTATAATGAAGTTTTCCTCTTGTGAAGTCCTACAGCATTTTCATCTGTTCAATTACGTTCCTCTTTTGTAGTACTACTTTATAGATCTGCATTCAGAGAACCCAGCATTGCACGCCGGGAGGAACAATATGAGCTCCAACACTGACCATGGTCCTAGCTGCTAATGTCTACATGATACCAAGGATATGAACAGGCGGGCACACGGGGGTGTGGTGAAAAGCAACTGTGCAGGAAATGGCAATTTCCTGGGACAGCCAAGATTTAGAAAATTATGTTAGCCCTGTAGAGTTGGAGAGCCTTTAGATGGTGGGGAATGCATAACTCGCTGCTTTACCTATCTGATTGCTATGAACACCTCTGACAGGAATATATTTGGCGGGAGAGTTGAAGCTCATGACTCCGCATGTTACAGAATGGTAGAAAAGTCATCAAATTTCTAATATTTACCCCCCCCCCTCTTAGTAGAAGGCTTCTTATTAAAGCATTACAATGACAACCATTACAAATATTACAAGCATTCACAACATTACAAGCATTCACAACATTACAAGCATTCACAACATTACAAGCATTCACAACATTACAAGCATTCACAACATTACAAGCATTCACAACATTACAAGCATTCTAAACATTATAAGAATTCCAAATATTCCAAACCATCGAGAGTTTTCTGGGTATGAAACAAAATTCTGGAGAAACCTACATGCTCAAAAGATACAAGAGCTCTACTTCTCATAATTCCTGAAGATCAAAACAAATAAATCAATCTCAAAAACTATATAATGTTGTCCTAAACTTGATCTTTTCAGAAGCCTATTTCCCTGACTTTTGGATTCTCATACTTCTGTCAATGACACCCACTCCTTCAAGTGTGTTGTGTAATCTTTATTTAAAGCAAACTGGTGACTGAACTGTTGTGTCTTTCTTTCATACTTGGAGTGGCTGTCTCCTTACAGACTACTATACAGACTTTCCTATTACTTTTTAAGTTAAGCTTGGGATCAGCATGGGCACAGCTGCAGCCATGATGTAGTAAAAGTTCTTGATGAGTAATGGGGAATATGGTGTTGGGCCTATATTTTTCAGTGACCAACAGCATGCGTTGGTTAGCATTATGCCCACAACCTTTACTTTTCCATGAGATCTGGTACCCACTTCCTTAGGTTGAGTGGAGCAGTTGGTAATTTTAAAAATTTGTTCAGTTATTAAAAAAAATTGAACCTCAGAGCACTGGACTAGGAAGCCAATTCTCTGAGCTACCTCTGCCCCTGCAGACGTGCTTTAACTATTCAAATTGATAACAAATGACAATTCCAAACCTAAAATTTCTTGCTCCTTGACAACCAGGCAGTCCTTCAGTCTGGTTACTTCACACTGAGACAATGATAAAGACTCAACCAGATCAGCCACCTTCTGCTCTGTCCTATCTTTGTCCTGTCTGGCAATATCAAGAAGTGCTTCTATATCAGTTTTGTCCTGGGCACATCTGGCTACCTCAAGCTCTATAACCTGCGGGCAATATTCAACAAGTAATTCAATTTTAAAAATGTAGAATTTGTCAAGACAAAGGCAGCATTTCATAAGACGAAGAACATCCTATCTAATTATCTTTGTCAATTCTTCTTCTTCTTCAGCATTCATTCTTAAAATCCCACTGGATCTCTCTAGTAGCAGAACAATGGTCCTGCTAGATTTCTTGCAGGATGTAGTCCAAAGAATAGAAATGCATTGTGCTGCCATTTAATTTGTGTTGATGGCCAGACAGAATCTTAGAAGTAATATAGAACCGACACTGAAGCATTGAAGTGAATCTTGGATAATCAGCATAATAGTGGAAAACAAGAGATAGAGGCAGCAGAAATGTGGTTTTATAGAAGAATGTTATAACACCATGAACAGGTAAGCAGAATAATGAAGACATTTTGAAAGAGATTAATTCAAAAAGAGAGCTGCTCACCCACATCAGAAAGAGGCAGTCCACATTTTTGGATACATATTGAGTAGAAGAAAGATAGAACACATATCATAAGTAGAAGATAAAACACATCATGAGTAGAAGATAGAACACACCATGAGTAGAAGATAAAACACATCATGAGTAGAAGATAGAACACATCATGAGTAGAAGAAAGATAGAACACATCATGAGTAGAAGAAAGATAGAACACATCGTGAAACAGGCAAATTGAAGAGAAAAAAAGGGTAGATGAAGATCAAGAGAGAAGATGCTGGACAACCTGGCATTGTGGCATGGGAGAACATCAGTATCAAAAATGATTGACAGCACATGAAACAGAAGACTGTGGAAAGACATGATGTCAAATGCTACATAGCAAGGACCATAAGAAGAAGAATTCAATAAAGAAGCTTAATATTATTAAAAAAAACACCAGAAGAACAACAACGAAATGAAACATCATCCACCCACAAACTCATAACTCCTCAAGATCATCGTGGTACCACATTCGATGCATCAGCACATACAGTCCTCCAGTTTTTTCTATCCTCAGTGATACAGATGAATGTGGAAAATCTTGTGATGTTCAATCTTTGATATTGTCTGTTCATGATTTTCTTTTGTCTTCTCTACATCTTCCACTTTCAACTGTACCCTGCAAGATCATTTTTCCCAGGGAATCAGGTTGGAATACTTGTTCAAACCATGCACATTTTTGTCGTTTTATTATATAAAAGCAGTGATTCATGTGAACCTGTAAGATTCTTTACATTATTTCTTACATACACATTTGTCTTATTGTGAATGTGCAAAATTCTGTCAAAGCATTTAATTGAAACTATTACAGTAGATTTTGAGATTCATGCTCAATCTATCATTCATCTAAAATATTCAATGTTTACAAGGTAGATATCCTTAGGTTTTACCATAATATAATTTTAATTCTTAATTTAGGACCAGCATCACACAATAGGGACATTCCCATAAATAGTCAGATTGCAAATCCATTAGCCATCTAAAGGCGATTAAGCTCAGCCCCAACTAACTTGTAAACATTCACTACTGAGGTCATTCTTGACCTAGTGACACCAAACACATACTTATTGCGTGTCACTATGAGAGGCTACTTCGTTCTTTACATTGATTGATAACACATGAGTGGCTAATTGAAGGGCACTTAATAGGGCAGTGTTGTGGTGTTTTCCATTGATTGGTTAAAAAAAAGGCTTCTGATAAATGGATGTTTAGATTTTGTTGTATCACCTTCTATAAAGTTTGCTGTGGTTCAGTGTATCAGTCAAGTTGTTGATTATTTAGATATTCACAGAGAGGAGGCATTTCTAAATTTAACTAATTACAAATAGTAACTTATAGTCCAATAACATGTTTAAATATGAAAAATGACCGTAACTTTGCAAAATCATGAATTTCTAGAGGGATTTGTAATCTAATATATCATAATTGTGGTGTATGTGTGTGTTCATTTCAGTTGTACAACTAAAGCCAAACACTAGGTAATATCCATTAAAATTAATATATACATTTTTCTGATGAGGATATAGAACATGTTGATCTCCCCTGAATTGGTGAACCATGATATGTCTGTGAACATACACCGCAGACAACAGATTTGTAATACAGCAAAATTTAATATTTAAACCACATATATTGTACAAACATTATAATAAGAGAGCTGATATTTTTTTGGCCGTATAAGAACATACAGCATGGAAAATTAATAACGGAAGGTATGGTTGCTGGTAGCAGTGATAATGTAGGATAATGTAGCCCAATGACGAGACATCGCAGATTGTTTAAACATGCCTCTCACTGCGGCAGATCACTAGCCTAGAATCATAAGGAGTTCAGAAGATACATAGAGAAAACTATGTTCTGAAAAGAATATCTCACCTAATATATGTATACATAGATACATACATACATAAATACATACATACACAGATACATACATATAAAAATCTTATATATATTTTTAAAACTTAAAGGAATTTGCTACTGTGCACAATTAATGTATCTATGCATCATTTTTATTTCTACATCAACAGTAAATTATTACTGCTTGCAAAGAAGGAGTAGTAAAATAAGATAGTTTATAAGAAAATTTAAAATTTCAGAGAGATTGAAACCACTAATTTCAAAAAGCGAATTACGTGGTTGTGATTATAAGACAGAAGTAGTGAGTTTCACAGTTCATAAAGGCTATTGGTTCTGTAACCTGAAGAAGTGAATCTCATAGTTCTATGAAACTGTTGGTTCTGTAACCTGAAGAAGTGAATCTCATAGTTCTATGAAACTGTTGGTTCTGTAACCTGAAGAAGTGAATCTCATAGTTCTATGAAACTGTTGGTTCTGTAACCTGAAGAAGTGAATCTCATAGTTCTATGAAACTGTTGGTTCTGTAACCTGAAGAAGTGAATCTCATAGTTCTATGAACTGTTGGTTCTGTAACCTGAAGAAGTGAATCTCATAGTTCTATGAACTATTGGTTCTGTAACCTGAAGAAGTGAATCTCATAGTTCTATGAAACTGTTGGTTCTGTAACCTGAAGAAGTGAATCTCATAGTTCTATGAAACTGTTGGTTCTGTAACCTGAAGAAGTGAATCTCATAGTTCTATGAAACTGTTGGTTCTGTAACCTGAAGAAGTGAATCTCATAGTTCTATGAACTGTTGGTTCTGTAACCTGAAGAAGTGAATCTCATAGTTCTATGAAACTGTTGGTTCTGTAACCTGAAGAAGTGAATCTCATAGTTCTATGAACTGTTGGTTCTGTAACCTGAAGAAGTGAATCTCATAGTTCTATGAACTATTGGTTCTGTAACCTGAAGAAGTGAATCTCATAGTTCTATGAACTGTTGGTTCTGTAACCTGAAGAAGTGAATCTCATAGTTCTATGAAACTGTTGGTTCTGTAACCTGATGACTGACTGGAGAAGTGAATCTCACAGTTCAATGAAGCTAGTAGTGCCGTGTTCTGGTGATTGACAGAAGTGAATCTCAATATTATGACTAACAGAAGAATGCAAAAGAAGTGAATCATATAGTTCTTTGAGTCATGGTGGCTGCAGACATGCAACAATTGTTACTCTTTCTGTTTCTGCATACACTAGTGTTATCTGTCATCCATTATGACCTCGACCTGCTTACACTATCACAGACACAAGTGGATAGATTGGAAAGAATCCAAAAGGAGGATATGTAAGTGGTGCTAGGATGTACTAAAGGTACCCCCCATAACAGCCATGAGATCCTTGTTAGATATGCCCAGCATTAGGGTATGATATCAAGTGGCGCAGGTAAGGTGCCAAATTTTTACACCAAAATCTAGATGAAACAAAGGGACAATATATCAAACATGAAAAGACTTGGATGGCAGAAGCAGAGGACACATTGCTAAGAGTGTGTGAATTGAAAGCAGGGAAAAGTAATGAATGGCTGGAGGTGGACAAAGAGAAAATGTCTCTGGCAAATGTGGTAATACAACTGGGGAAAGCATGTAGGAAATGGTGTCAGGACTGAGGTGATGGTACAAGAACATGTCTGGATACACTCATAACAGCACGACATAATCGTATATACAGATAGCTCAGCCAACAAAGAAACCAAAAAGTGTGGATGGTGTTTTATTGCCTACAAGAATGGAAGAAGGTTCTTGAAAAATCACCTGTCTTCTTCTTCTTGATTAGAAAATTGGCCTCACAGCACGTGGGGCATTCCCATAAGTGCTCCGCCCTCTGTTCCAGCAGCCATTCGACTCAATGGTGTCTCGAGTCCAATGCCGCCGAAACAGACGTCGACCATCAAGGAACAACTCTGGCTCTTGCGACAGGTTTCTTTGTTGTTCCGCCCACCCTACTTGCCTGTCTACTCCACAACATCAAACATGAAACTTGAAATAGAAACTGTGACACTCGGTTGGTGACTGTAATGTCAACTCACATGATGATACTCTCTGGCTCCCAGAACATACTGCGGTAGATAGAAATGGACATGTTAATAAAGGATTTAGTCACGTTACTGATCTCGGTTGACCAAAATATTACATGCATATACAGCCCTAGTCATAGGGAAGTCAGAGCGCTGGCTCGTTAGCTGGCAATGCTGTCATTGATGACACGGTATCGAAGAGAGATAGAGCTGATCAAATGAGGGTGGTAATTGATTTACTACAGAGTGAAGAAGAAGATGCTGGAGGTGATAATATACACATACAAGGAATGATAGATAATGACAGTGAGGGGAGAAAGTGTGCCTTTTCTAGAAAGTTATGCAGATCATATAATCAACATCTAACTGGAACTTTCGAGTCTGTATACTCTAGGATGGCTGCTGGAACAGAGAGTGAAAAACTTATGGGAATGTCCTGTGTGCCATAAATATGGTTTCTAATCAAGAATACAAAATTATTCTCACTTTATTTCTCTCACTTTCCAACAACGTCTTCAATCTGCTGACTTCAGCTTGTTCGGCTGCCTGAGATTCTCTCATCTCCCACAGTTGCTTCCCCTGGACATCTTTCTCTGACTTCAATGATGTATTTGCTTCTTCAAGGACACTAAAAACAATATTATAGGAGACATTAAAAAAAAACAACAACAGTAAAGTTAATGCCATATCACATAATGATGCAACTGTGTGAGATACAGCCCACCTCACAATATTAAGAATTAGTTTTCTCTGAAGTAAAGAGACCTCAGATTGCAGTATAGCGGAGGTCAAGCCATTTAGTTTGTCATTAGATCATCATTATTGCAATCTGGACATGTCTATAGGTGTTCCGATCTCCACTTGAGTATTCACAATTACTTGACGACTAACAGTTCCAGATCTTTGTTGGTTGACAAATATTCTTCTAAGCCATTTGCCTTGTGCTAACCAGTTCTGGGTTTGAAATAAGACATAATATATGGTTCACATGTGCACTTTTTCCAGAGTTCTATGGGAGGTTGAATTGTGAAGTTACATGTCCTGAGTGATACCCCCAACAAGCAACTTGTTGCTGTGTTGAGACGAACAGAGTGAGTTAGTCATGAGATCATCCTCACAGCACTCTGAACACAAACATACCCGGTAGGTACCCTGACCTATTCCATATTTTCTTCAGTACATAGCAAACAGACACGGTCATAGCACAGCCGAGGCCACACATCTGGCGATAGAATGCAAGCTAGAGCTCCAATCACCCCTACGCTTAACGGCAAGAGTGGATCACAAACCACCTGGGGAAAGACAATAGACTGGTATTTTTGTTACTGACCACTTCAACGGCATGGGCCATTGGGGTGTCTGTGATGTTCATGTGTTGCCATGAAGTCATGCTTCTCAGATGGCCGGACTCGACACAGACTTAAGAAGTGTTACATCTATCAATTTGGCACAATAGAACCTGTTTGGATCAATGCCTACAGGTCTTACGGGTAGAGATCCTGTTGTTTTGTCATTTGTTAGTTTGATCGATACTTGGGTGTGTTTGTCTATTTTCTGTTTGTGTTGTTTCACCTCTGACCTTCTGGTTTTTTATTCTTCCAGTGTGTATCTATATTTAGCTCTGCCATGTGAATGTGAATAGTGCTGATCTTACTCATTGTATTATGTTGTGGATGTGTTTTTGATAAAGGCTCTTTGGTCGAAATGTTGATTTGTGTGTGCTATCATATGTGTTCCCAGTGAATAGCAAAACTGAATTATCCTGTTCCAAGTTGTGCCTGTTATATTACAGTTTTGTTGCAGTTATTACCTATTATCGATGTCATGGGGCAAGATCTCTTCCTTCTAATGTTCACCTTCTACAGCTGTGCAAGTTATGTACTCATTTATATCGTTGGGTTGACTGGAGAGTAGCTGTTACATTATTTACACACGCAAGCTTCATAAAAGAGGGTGTGGGTCTCACCAATGGCCCACTACATACCATCCATGCAAAAGAAAATCTTAGTGGATGACATGCCGTTATATTGAGGTTATCTTCTTAGAGAAGCTTCATGGCACGTCATCTATACAATTGTGCTTTTATTTTGTTGTTGAAATGTGTTTCATGTTTACCTGAATATATATGTATGCACCCTCTGTGGTTGGGAGGGAGCCAGAGATGTACTGTGCAGCACTGGGGAGGAGGAAACTGACAGCACTGTTTTTTCCTATGCCTGAAACCCATCATAGGGGCACAGTGACTCAGGACGTGATAATCCTTTTGACTTGAACATTTGGTTGCATACCTTGAGCAATAGAGAAGTTCGGCATAACCAGTAGTCAATTGGTGGCGGGGAATGAGCACAGTGAACCCTATCTTCGCTACAGTGGCTAGGAGCAGTGCAAAGGTAGAAACCTACCTTCCTGGAGGTGTGATAGTTATTCTCTGGCTCTGTCCCGGGGTGGGCCGAAAATCCACAGACTTTCCAGCAATATAATGCCATTTAATGGCATTAAGTCAAAGGGCATGAGCCCATGGACCGCTGGATCAGCAACCAACCAACCATAAAAGAGGGTACGGTACAAAATATACTCCAGGCACCACTATCCCGAGCCATTCGAAGGAATGTAGAAAAATCATGTTATGACCATTCCTTGATATTATCAATCCAGAATTATCTTTGTCTCCATCTTCTTCCAATCCTCAACTGTCCCTTGCAAAATAATTGTAGGAAGTGAGTCTTGTCTTATTACATGCCAAACCAAACAATATGCCATTTCATCACTGCCATAAGTAGTTCTTGATAACCTGCAAGTTTTCTTACTTGCCGCCTGTTAAAAACATTGATTTAGTCTGTCTTGTATACTGTTACCTGCATTTTTTTGTATCTGATAGTCAGTCTGTTCGTTCACTATAAAACTGAACTATCTTCTCTAAGTACTAAATGAAAACAAGCAAACCTGTACTTGTCTCTTAAGAACTCCTCTGCTTCATGAGCTTCCTTGCACTCATTCTCTAAGGACTGTAGAGCATTAGACCACTCAAACTGTTTCCTCATTAACTCTTCTCTCTCCTCTTGAGCAGACTTCAGGAGACTAAGAAGGTGACTATCTCTGTCTGATTTGTCTGGGAGCTCTCCAGAGATCAGAAGACACTTCAACTGTTCCAGCTGAAAAATTACAAATCCTATCACATTATATTGTAACAAGAAATAACAGCAGACAGAGCTAAAATCACAACACAATAGCCAGCCTTGTTAGCAAACATGTATGCTGGATAATGATATCAAGGGACTATAAGAGTTTGTCAATCCTCTATCTTAGTCAGCAAACATGTATGCTGGATAATGATGGTATCAAGGAAATAAGAGTTTGTCATCCATCAATCCATCCATCTATTTATCTATATGCTGTGTCCCTTGTTTGCCTTGCAGCGTCAGGAGTGGAAGAGTTCTCTGGAGATGGCCTTCTTGTGCACTGTTTGTAACTTGTTCCTGTGGCTTCTTTGATTTCTGTGATCCATCTTTTACATGGTCTGCTTCTGGCTTTATAACCGTTATGTCTATGTGTCATGGCCATTTGTGGCGTGCTATATGTCGGTAGTCTGGAAGCGTGTGAAAACCACTTGATCTGTTGTCTTTTGATGTGTTCCAATACTGGTATTGTTTTGGTTATCTGTCTGATGTTATCGTTTCTAATTCTATCTCTTAATGACACTCCGAGTATTCTTCGTAGACATGTCATTTCTGTTGTCATTATTTTTCTTTTGTCTTGTGCTGTCATTGTCCAGGTTTGGCACTGGTAGCATAGTGATGGAATAATAATTGTCTTGTATAATGCAACTTTAGTGTCTATGTTTACATTTTTGTTATTGAAAATAAGTGTCATCTGTCCTAGGATCTGGTATGTTTAGTTCCATCTATTTTGTATCTCTTTACTGGTTTTCCCTTAACTCGATATAATGCTTCCTAAGTAAGTGAACTCGTTTACCTGTTTATCATCTATCCTCTATCTTAGTCAGCAAACATGCATGCTGAATGATATCAAGGAAATAAGAGTTTGTCAATCCTCTATCCTAGTCAGCAAACATGTATGCTGGATGATGACAGAACCCCAAAGAGACTATGGAGGTTTGCCAATCCTTATCCTAGTAATCTCTGTTGAAAAATTGTGCTAAAAAACGGCATTGAAAATGAATGTGTTTTCTTGTGTGCTATTCGATAAACGGTTTCCTCCTGAAAACAATGGCAAACTACAGGAGTAATGTGCCTAGTAATTCTATTTTGGAGTGTGTTAACGTCGAAGATGGCTGGCTTCTTAACAAAATCCTAACAAGAAAGCTGCGTTTATTTAATTATAAATAGAGACATAAGAGCATGGAAAGATTAATAGCTAAAGTTAGAGGTAACGGCAACAGGGGAAGAGGGCGCCCAAGATGACAATGGTGCAGTGATATATCAGACTACTTAAACATGTCTCTAGCTGCAGCAGGTCAACATGTCCAGAATATCAGTGTTCAGAGAATCCATAAGGAAGACAACAATTTCAGAGAATCCATAAGGAAGACAACAATCTGGAAAGTATATATTACATGAGATCTATCCTAGTAGTTCGCAACCATCTTTCAACCGTGGCCCTCTTTTGGGACAAAATATCTTTCATGACCCCCTCATCCCAGTCATAAGCCATCAAGGCCTACACTGATGGATCGGCTTTTCAAGGCCTTCTGTTTTGCAGGATATACAATACCTTGCATCCATATACAATACCCTGATAGATCTGTCTACGAAGTCTGTGACACTTGTGGTGAAAATTGCTCAAATTATGAAGCAGAGGCTGAGACCAACAAGACAGCCATTGAGTTAATACATCAACAGTTTGACGTCACGGAACAAAAACCATCAGACATAGTCATTTTTACAGACTATGTCAGTTTTAGAAGCACTTAAACATATGAAAATCAAGATATTCTCCACATGGCAAGAGCAGCACACAGTCTTATCCTTGCATATCTAATCAGTGTGATCATGCAATGGATCCCTGGACATAGAGATATAGCAGAAAATGAAGTAGCGGGCAGACTTACAAAAAGAGGCACCTCAAAACAACAACAACAAAGACCTTGTAATATGGGAACAAACAGATTCTCAGAAACAACACCAGGAAAATCTGGCTGAACAGATGGGCAAATGGGCTGACTGGTTGAAATGTATTTAGTGAAATGACTTGGCCAAAGGATAATGACAACATAAATAAACTCAGCAGGAGAAACCAATCCCTTTCAGTTTCAAACAGAACATGCATGGATCAATAGCCATTTAAACTGTATCAAACCCCCAGGAACTACTCACTTGTAGACACTGCTCTCATCCAAAATAAACAGTGGAACACCTCCTTATTGACTGCCCTTACCTTTCAACAGACAGGAAAAATATTTCTGCAGATACCCTTAACAGTCACTAATTTACAGTAAGTAAGTAAAGTAACCCATAGCATTTATTAATGCCGTAGGGGTGTGAGATGTTAGCGATCTCACATTTCACAGGCTCTGCAAATGAGGGCGGTAGCCATCTCCTCTCCCTTGCAGTCTTTACTTCCCGGATTAATCCGGTACCCATTTAAGGCTGGGTGGACCTGGGAGCCGCTGCGATCTGAAAACATTTCCGCCTCAACTGGGGAATGAACCCAGGACCACTCATATACGAAGCCAGTGCACTAACCACTGTGCTAACTAACGCGGCTCCCTTAACTTACAGTATGGATCACTAAGTCAACTTCAGAAGACCTGCACTTTTTTAAGAATGGCATTGTGTTGACAAAAGCAGCATTACTCATCAACATTTGGATATCTACAACAACAAGAAAAGGAAATTTACTTTAAAAGTTGCCAAGTCAAGGATTTTTAAGCTTTGCATTGCAGGCAATGACAGTTTCCGACATGTGTTGTAAAGGAGATTACTGAAACGTCCTGTGCTGCACAGAATTCCCTGCCATATTTGGGACGCATATGATCAGAATTTGGTGTTTGTGTGTTTCTGGTTTTGTCTTTTCAGGTCTCTCGTTGCGCCCCGGAGATATGATGCCTCTCGGCAATGCAAGCACCTTTGTCGGTGCTGCTGCGCCACACTGACCGATTCTGAGCGATAGACTTTCAGGATGTAGTATTGATGTCAAAGCTCTTTAGGGACAATGTGAAGAATCTTTGAAGAGTTTATTCTGTCCACTGACCAGTTGTTTTCCCTTAACGAGCTCACCATACATCAGTTGTTTCGAGATGTGTTTGTCAGGTATGCACATAAGATGCCCAGGCCCATTTCAATTGGTCCTTCTTCAGCAATGTATGAATGCTTGGGATGTTGGATCTAGTGAGGACTTCAGTATCAAGTACTTTATCTTGCCACTTTATCCTGAAAAGTTTGTGGATACAACTAGTCTGGAAGTGATTTAACACTCTGATGTGTCTGCTGTACACTGTTCACGTCTCACAAGTGTAAAACACAAATAAATAATAAAATATAGTAATCTAGAGCTGCCACCAGTTATATCAAATGTGGGTCACTATTTGATGCACTGATTTCTTCTAGTTGGGTAGTTCAATTTTGACCACCTTGGGAAAAGTTTTATACCACCAATAGCTCATAGATTGAAATGCATGAGGAAATGGGTACCAGATCATCTTGAAAAGTAAGAGCAGCATGGATGAAGCTGATGACATCATTCCTAGGAATGTTGGTAGTCAACTAAAAATATAGGCCCAGCACCATATACTTTTAACACCTGAAGTGTGTGAAAAATGGGCTACTTGACCATCCGTTATGCAAGTACCATTCGTACTAATGCACTCAGGGAATGCCTACAGGTGTTTATTATGTTCTGACTTGATGTGAGAACATCAGTCTCAGATATATCATCGTCGTTCAATTTGTCCCAAATATAGTTGACCAAGCAGTTTAATTAACCAGCCTGCTAAAGAAATCACCAGCCTGCACTCAATCAAACATGGTGGGGGGGGGGGGGGAAGAGGAAAGGACAGACACTTATTTCTGATGCGTTACAAAATCAGTTGAATAACCATCAAATGACAACAGTTTGACCAATAAAGTTTTAAACTCCTCATCAACATTTGTGTCATATTTTTCTCCCTCAAAAAATGTTTTTCTCTAAACAAAAAATGTTTTTCTCTAAACAAAAAATGTTTAGAGATTTCTTCAGATTCTCACATGTTGACATAAATTTCTTTAAGTTTCCACCTGTAAAAAACGTTGACAGAGATTTCTTCAGATGCTCACCTGTAAAAACAATATTCATAAATATCGTCAAATTCTCACCTGTAATGAAAATGTTCACAGAGGTATCTTCAGTTTCTCATCTGTAAAATATGTTCACAGAGATATCTTCAGTTACTAACTTACCTGTATTCTGGTGTTCTCTAGCTTTTCCGTCTGTGTACAGAGAGACTGAAGCAGGACCGCCTTCTCATCGGTCAGTTTTGTATTTTCTTCAGTCAATTCATTCACAGCATCTTGTAGGTCACTGAGTTCCTAGGTAGGTAGAACAACAAATATGATTTTAAAAAAAACTACCTGTCTACAAAGCAGAACATTATCAATTGACAAAGTCCAGGTGGATGGTAATACTACTGGTCCATTTATATTGTTAAGTGTAGACTGGGAGCTTTAGCTTTTCTTCCAAGGACACATGCATCACCTATGTTGTCCTGTATTCATGTTTGTTTAATATGTCTTTGATGTTATCTATCAATCCACGCATGCGGTTGCATCTGTGGGTCTCACCAATAACCAGCTAGACAAACCACCTATGCAACAGAAAATCTTAGTATATCACATGCCATTATATTGAGGCTCTCTTATGGAAGATCTGTAGCATGTCATCTATACAATTATAGACTCATAGACTCCTCTGAGTAGAAGGCTCCTTCAATAGTAGGCATTGCACTAAGCGAAAAGCTGAAGTTATGAGTATGAAGGAAAAATCCGAAAAACTACCCACTGCACATATGAAGTAAGAGCTAATTTGCTCGCAATTCCTGGGGTTCTCAAACAAAGAGTCTATTAATCCATTTCTTGGTCTTCCTCTGTCTCTGTAACCTGATCCCGTTTTAGTATATTAGTTTAGGGAGCACTGGGTGTATTCCAATCTCATAAAATGTCCAAACTATAGATATCCGTCGATATATTCAATACAATGATAGTTACCTGCAGTTATTTTGTTGAAAGATCATCCTCCCTACCGTACACTCACTCTCCCCTCAACACTGAAAGGTACATGAGGACAGAAAGAAGAAGAAGAAGAAGAGATCATCCTCACTGCACATTGAACTATCTGTCCATAAGTGATCTCCTCACAATATCCCTCAGCGTGTAGTGACTGATCTCTCCTATTTTGTGTTGGTTTACCAGTCTCATCTGGTTACCTGCAATAACATTGTTGAGCCACACTGCTCTTGATATAATGTTCATGTATTCTACTCATGGTTTCAGATTCACAAGCATTGGTTGCATAGGTCACTCATCTCTCTAAAAGCATTCAAAACATCAGCTCAGTCCATTGCTTGTCAGGTCCGCATGATCGCCAAACCAGCAAGTCTGTTTGAGTATTCATTTTCTCTGACACTGGCATGTCCAGGCACAAAAGTGAAATTGATTCTTGTCATATTAGACTGTTCACCGACTCCAACCATTGCCTACAAACCCAGCCATTCTCAATCTTTCTTAGCATGCTCATTGAGAAAGCATACATGAGTATAGCTTTGAGATTCCAACCACATCATTGCCCTGATCTCCATGGTCAAACTGTGGTCGCAGAAAAAAGCACTGCTGTCTTCCCTCCCAATTCTCTTTCCCATGTGCACCATAAATGTCCATGACCGTTGCATATTCTGAAAACAGAACCATCAGTATAGATTACTATGTCTCCCTCAGATGAATTCTCATCATGCCCATGTGTTGCCGGGGCCTGAAAGGAAAGCAAAGAATAGCAATACTGTATACCTTCCACGCATGTCGTAAAAGGCGACTAAGGAGGTTATGGGATGAAGTTGGCTGTCCTATCCCATATAGGGTCAGTGACCCAAAGTCATGCTGAAGTCAGATGTGTCAGGATGAAAGGCACATATATCGCAGCAATGCTGTAAACCATGACACAATGCATGCCGTTCTCCAGACTACATCCTGCTAATCTGCAGGAGTTTGAGAACAAACGCAGAAGAAGAATTCTCATCAAATATAAATAATTAAATTTAACATTATAAATTCATTCATTTTCCTTTTGCGCTGAAGTTAGCGCATAGGGCAGAGGTCAGATCTCTCCAATTCTGTCTGTTCAAAGCGATTCTGTGCAGTTCTTGAATAGTATGAATATTGGTTGTGTTACTTTCTCTAAGTATTGTTCTTCTGAGTGTTTCTTTTGGTCTACCTCTCGCTCTTTTGCCTGTAGGTATCCATTCAAGAGATTGGTGGTGTATTCTGTTGGTGTCTGCGCGTAGGACATGTCCGATGTAGGACCAACTGCGTTTTCTGATAACATCTGTGATGAAATTTTGATGTGTCTCGTCTCTGATTTTGTCATTCGATTTGAATTCACACCAATGGGTGTTAGTTATCCTACAAAGACATTTGTTCTCGAAACTCAGTAATTTCTTTTCTGAAGATAAAGAGCTTTTCCAGCTCTCACATCCATATGATAGCACCGGAATAACGCAGGAATTAAATAAGCACATTTTCGTGCGTGTGCTGATTGACTTTGACTTCCAGATATTAGACAGTCTGTTAAATGCACTTGATGCTAGGGCAGTGCGAGTTGTAATTTCTGTCATGACATCACCATCGAGTGTTAATTTGCTTCCTAGATAGGATAATTTCTGTACTTTTTCAAGTTGTTGTCCATTTAAAGTAATTTCGTTAGGTGAATTGGTGAAGTTCATAATTTTTGTTTTTGCTGAATTGATTTGGAGACCTATTTGTCCTGCAATGAGTTTTAATCTATCAGTTTTTGTTTGTGCATCTTGATGGTTTTCACTCAATAGTGCAAGATCACCGGAAAATATAGTACTATATGTACTAATGAGGTAATTGTGTGTACTAATGAAGTAATTATGTGTACTAATGAGGTAAGTGTGTGTACTAATGAGGTAATTGTGTGTACTAATGAGGTAATTGTGTGTACTAATGAAGTAATTGTGTACTAATGAGGTAATTGTGTGTACTAATGAGGTAATTGTGTGTACTAATGAGGTCAATGAGAGCACTAATGAGGTCACAATATGTACTAATGAGGTCAGTGTGTGTACTAATGAGGTTACTGTGTGTACTAATGAGGTTATTGTGTGTACTAATGAGGTTATTGTGTGTACTAATGAGGTTATTGTGTGTACTAATGAGGGCATTGTGTGTACTAATGAGGGCATTGTGTGTACTAATGAGGGCATTGTGTGTACTAATGAGGTTATTGTGTGTACTAATGAGGTTATTGTGTGTACTAATGAGGTTATTGTGTGTACTAATGAGGGCATTGTGTGTACTAATGAGGTTATTGTGTGTATTAATGAGGGCAGTGTGTGTACTAATGAGGGCATTGTGTGTACTAATGAGGTAATTGTGTGTACTAATGAGGTAATTGTGTGTACTAATGAGGGCATTGTGTGTGCTAATGAGGTTATTGTGTGTACTAATGAGGTTATTGTGAGTACTAATGAGGTTATTGTGTGTACTAATGAGGGCATTGTGTGTACTAATGAGGGCATTGTGTGTACTAATGAGGGCATTGTGTGTACTAATAAGGGCATTGTGTACTAATGAGGTTATTGTGTGTACTAATGAGGGCATTGTGTGTACTAATGAGGTTATTGTGTGTACTAGTGAGGGCATTGTGTGTACTGAGGTTATTGTGTGTACTAATGAGGTTATTGTGTGTACTAATGAGGTTATTGTGTGTACTAATGAGGGCATTGTGTGTACTAATGAGGTTATTGTGTGTACTAATGAGGGCATTGTGTGTACTAATGAGGGCATTGTGTGTACTAATGAGGTTATTGTGTGTACTAATGAGGTTATTGTGTGTACTAATGAGGTTATTGTGAGTACTAATGAGGTTATTGTGTGTACTAATGAGGGCATTGTGTGTACTAATGAGGGCATTGTGTGTACTAATGAGGGCATTGTGTGTACTAATGAGGGCATTGTGTACTAATGAGGTTATTGTGTGTACTAATGAGGTTATTGTGTGTACTAATGAGGGCATTGTGTGTACTAATGAGGTTATTGTGTGTACTAGTGAGGGCATTGTGTGTACTGAGGTTATTGTGTGTACTAATGAGGTTATTGTGTGTACTAATGAGGTTATTGTGTGTACTAATGAGGGCATTGTGTGTACTAATGAGGTTATTGTGTGTACTAATGAGGGCATTGTGTGTACTAATGAGGGCATTGTGTGTACTAATGAGGTTATTGTGTGTACTAATGAGGTTATTGTGTGTACTAATGAGGTTATTGTGAGTACTAATGAGGTTATTGTGTGTACTAATGAGGGCATTGTGTGTACTAATGAGGGCATTGTGTGTACTAATGAGGGCATTGTGTGTACTAATGAGGTTATTGTGTGTACTAATGAGGTAATTGTGTGTACTAATGAGGTAATTGTGTGTACTAATGAGGGCATTGTGTACTAATGAGGTTATTGTGTGTACTAATGAGGTTATTGTGTGTACTAATGAGGGCATTGTGTGTACTAATGAGGTTATTGTGTGTACTAATGAGGGCATTGTGTGTACTAATGAGGTTATTGTGTGTACTAATGAGGTTATTGTGTGTACTAATGAGGTTATTGTGTGTACTAATGAGGTTATTGTGTGTACTAATGAGGGCATTGTGTGTACTAATGAGGTTATTGTGTGTACTAATGAGGGCATTGTGTGTACTAATGAGGTTATTGTGTGTACTAATGAGGTAATTGTGTGTACTAATGAGGGCATTGTGTGTACTAATGAGGTTATTGTGTGTACTAATGAGGTTATTGTGTGTACTAATGAGGTTATTGTGTGTACTAATGAGGTTATTGTGTGTACTAATGAGGTTATTGTGTGTACTAATGAGGGCATTGTGCCCACAGTATGTACTAATAAACAATCTACTTCTGCTTCACTTTCTGATAACCAACACACAATTTTGTGTGATTTCTGTTGGGAAGCGTGTAGAATAACCAACACACAATTTTGTGTGATTTCTGTTGGGAAGCATGTAGAATAACCAACACACAATTTTGTGTGATTTCTGTTGGGAAGCATGTAGAATAACCAACACACAATTTTGTGTGATTTCTGTTGGGAAGCGTGGTGAATAACCAACACACAATTTTGTGTGATTTCTGCCGGGAAGCGTGTAGAATAACCAACACACAATTTTGTTTGATTTCTGCCGGGAAGCGTGTAGAATAACCAACACACAATTTTGTGTGATTTCTGCCGGGAAGCGTGTAGAATAACCAACACACAATTTTGTTTGATTTCTGCCGGGAAGCGTGTAGAATAACCAACACACAATTTTGTTTGATTTCTGCCGGGAAGCGTGTAGAATAACCAACACACAATTTTGTGTGATTTCTGCCGGGAAGCGTGTAGAATAACCAACACACAATTTTGTGTGATTTCTGCCGGGAAGCGTGTAGAATAACCAACACACAATTTTGTGTGATTTCTGCCGGGAAGCGTGTAGAATAACCAACACACAATTTTGTTTGATTTCTGCCGGGAAGCGTGTAGAATAACCAACACACAATTTTGTTTGATTTCTGCCGGGAAGCGTGTAGAATAACCAACACACAATTTTGTGTGATTTCTGCCGGGAAGCGTGTAGAATAACCAACACACAATTTTGTGTGATTTCTGCCGGGAAGCGTGTAGGATTTTGTGCTGCTGATTTACAGTGTAGCTGCGTTATTTGTACCTAATGGCCATGATGAGCAATCTAACCTTGCAGAACTAACAGACAACAGAAGTTTCAGGAAGAATCCAGTTCAATTCCCATTAGATTCAAGAATTTTTAATTTATCCTCTGGATTCCTTCTTGAATTTACTTGTATAAGCAATTTTTTGAAGCAAATTGTACTGTCTATATATGTTATCCATGTTTACAAGTAGACCTATCGGTCCTTGTAGAACTAATATGGATATTATATGTTATATGTTTGTTGACGGAGGATGCTTCAGTACCTGTGCGGGATGTTTGTGACTGTTGTGATAGTCCTTGTCTCGATTGGTCCGTTCTCAGTCACTTAAGTGCACGGTTTGAACGTCTTGACAAAATCACATCATTTTTTAAAGATGTGGTTGGTCAAGTGCGGAGGGTCTCGTGTGTGAGTTGCTAGGCGATTTGGTGCCGTTGAACAGACTGGTTCAATTCCCGTTAGACTCAACAATTTTTAATTTATCCTCTGGCTTCCTTCTTGAATTTACTTGTATAAACAATTATTTAAAGCAAAATTGAACTGTCTATATATGTTATCCATGTTTACAAGAAGAACCAAATGACCCATTCCGTCAAATGTCATGCAAGGAAAAATCATCAACTTCAGACTACGAACTGGCCACAATAGACTTAGAAACCACATGTTTCAAAAGCTGAAGATTGGCGAGACAGACCTGTGCAACTGTGGACTGAGCCCAGAGATTGCAATACACATTCTACATGCCTGTTAACTCTACCAAGAAGAGAGGGAGAAAATATTGCCTACTGAGACGGCACTACTTCCAGACTTGAGGGGTTCCATGGATGACCTGAAGCGAATCACATAATTCATTGAAGCTATTGGCGCTGTAACCTGATATCTGACTGAAGAACGATGAAGAAGAAGAACTACTGGCCAACAGAAGTTTGAGGAAGAATCTAGTATATTCTTAACTACTAGCCAACAGATGTTTGAGAAAGAATCTTGTGCAGGGTAACTTCTACAGTGTTTTAAATAAACTAACCTGTAATAGTGTCTAAATAAACTAACCTGTAATAGTGTCTAAATAAACCAACCTGTAACAGTGTCTAAATAAACTAGCCTGTAACAGTGTCTAAATAAACTAACCTGTAGTGTTGCTTGTAGCTCCTCTGTGGTGGAGTAGTTCGTCTCTTCCATCTGCAATATCCGCTCTGTAAGGCACGCGACAGATGCCTCACTGAGTGCACCATCACTGTTGGCAGACTTGTTACTATGTTTATCCCAGTTCACAGTATCTAGAGACAGTATTGACGGGTGATCGGGAGTACCACATAGATCTGGCAGAGACATACCTGGTTCTGAAGCAGATAACGATGTGGATCTACGCAGGTCAGAACCTCCAGCCCCGATCACTAAAGTCTTCAAACCACCACCACCACCAACAGATGACATAGATAAAGGTTGAGCTCCACCCTTTGCCCCACTGCCATCTGTTGATAAACTGTCACAACTAATGCTTGCCTGAAGACAGATATCTGAGCTGCTGTCATGACTACGAGCAGTACTGGCATTACATAACTTCAACATCAGTTTCTCAGAGTCTGTAATCTGTTCTGCTGGAAACCCAAGCTCTTGCAACCTATCCTGAAGTTGCTTATTTTGGTTTCTTAGCAACTCAATTTCTTCCTTATCTACAGCCAATGACAATCTTTCCTTAAGTCGTCTAATTTCATATTTATACTTTTCAATCTCTCCTTTTCGGCCTTCTGCCACTTTCACCAGTTCTGAGATTCTCCCTTCCAGTATTTTCTTCTCTTTCTCAAAATTAGCCAAAAGTTCAGCGTTATATGCCATCACATCTGCTGGAGCTGATGTTCGTTTCTTCATGAACGTAACTTTGCTAACATTCTGTGTACTTTGAGCTCGTTTGATTGCCAGATTGTTGGAAGATTTTGAGGCAGAAGATTTGACACTGGAAGAACTCTGGTTTGTTTTGTCTATAGACAGTGTACTGGATGTTTTGCGAATGTTTGCGGGAAGACTATTTGGTTTCACAGGTTTTGGCTTGGCAAAATTAGAGTTCTTTTCTTTCACAGTTGAATTTTCTTTGATTTTCTCAGAGCGAGTTGCTTCAGCTCTAGCCAAAGAAGCAGCATTCTCACGTGGTTTGGGAGCTTCCACAACCGTAGCAAGTGGCTTACTCTTTTTATGGCCACTCAAATTGTCCTGACTCTTACTGATATACTTCTTTCCAAGAGAAGATTTGCTATCCTTGTGTTTGTCTTTACGACCACCCAAACCACAGTAGTCTGACTTGGAATGTTTCATACCCATGGTAAGTGTCTCTACTTCATCAGCCAATGAAGATGTATCTTGATGTTTGGATGTAGCAGGCACTGCTATAGGTGTAGCACTAACTGTGGTACTAGTGGCTTCAGTCGTGCAGTTGGAGGAAGCTGAGTTATCTGAGGCATCAACTGAAACATTGGGTGCCTCTTTCCCATTTACAGAAGAAAGCACATGGACAATTTTGCCTTGTTTCATCATGTTTGTGAATGGTCAGCAGCGTTAAGGTGAAGGCTAGAATGGAAACGATACACAAAAAATATTGTTAAAAGTAGCAGAGCTGCGCGATTAATGTAGTCTGAACATGAGCACATGGGTGAATGACACAGTAAATATGGGTGAATATTTGATGAGTGGATGACATTTGTAGGTAAGTAAATGTCACAGTAAATATGGGTGAATATTTGATGAGTGGATGACATTTGTAGGTAAGTAAATGTCACAGTAAATATGGGTGAATATTTGATATGAGTGGATGACATTTATAGGTAAGTAAATGTCACAGTAAATATGGGTGAATATTTGATATGAGTGGATGACATTTGTAAATATCATAGTAGGTATGGGTGTATGCTACAGTAGATGTGGGTGAATGTCACAGTAGATATGAGGGGGGTGGGGCAGAAGAACAGTACTTTTGTGTGTGAATATTTTACAATTTTAACTCGTACTTTATAATCAACAAGTTATTGATGTCTGATAAAGTTTATATAATCAACAAGTTATTGATGTCTGATAAAGTTTATATAATCAACAAGTTATTGATGTCTGATAAAGTGTGTAGACATGTTTAACATGTTATCATTTCTGTTATGATTACTTTATAATCAACAAGTTATTGATGTCTGATAAAGTGTGTATAATCAACAAGTTATTGATGTCTGATAAAGTGTGTATAATCAACAAGTTATTGATGTCTGATAAAGTGTGTATAATCAACAAGTTATTGATGTCTGATAAAGTGTGTATAATCAACAAGTTATTGATGTCTGATAAAGTGTGTGTAATCAACAAGTTATTGATGTCTGATAGTGTTTAGATATGTTTAATATGTTATCATTTCTGTTATGATTACTTTATAATAAACAAGTTATTGATGTCTGATAAAGTGTGTATAATCCACAAGTTATTGATGTCTGATAAAGTGTGTATAATCAACAAGTTATTGATGTCTGATAAAGTGTGTATAATCAACAAGTTATTGATGTCTGATAAAGTGTGTGTAATCAACAAGTTATTGATGTCTGATAGTGTTTAGATATGTTTAATATGTTATCATTTCTGTTATGATTACTTTATAATAAACAAGTTATTGATGTCTGATAAAGTGTGTATAATCCACAAGTTATTGATGTCTGATAAAGTGTGTATAATCAACAAGTTATTGATGTCTGATAAAATGTGTAGATATGTTTAATATGTTATCCTTTCAAGAGGAGATTGTTGAACACTTACTACTACACTGCCCAAAACTAACAGACATCCGACAAGAACTACTATCACTGCTTCCAACTATATACAACACACTCTACACAACTGCACCACAGCTGAGGAAGACCTGTGCATTCGCCAGAAGGGCTATGAGCTGTCAAGAGCTGCCTTTTCACAGCCAAAGGGATTGAATCATCATCATCATCATCATGTTATCATTTTGGCGCACACACATTCTAATACTCTTATTATTATAAATCCAGATCTGTAAAATCCAGGACACTTCTAAGACCCGTTAGAGTGTTTTATAACTCTAGGACACTTCTAAGACCTGTTAGAGTGTTTTATAACTCTAGGACACTTCTAAGACCTGTTAGAGTGTTTTATAACTCTAGGACACTTCTAAGACCTGTTAGAGTGTTTTATAACTCTAGGACACTTCTAAGACCCGTTAGAGTGTTTTATAACTCTAGGACACTTCTAAGACCTGTTAGAGTGTTTTATAACTCTAGGACACTTCTAAGACCTGTTAGAGTGTTTTATAACTCTAGGACACTTCTAAGACCCGTTAGAGTGTTTTATAACTCTAGGACACTTCTAAGACCCGTTAGAGTGTTTTATAACTCTAGGACACTTCTAAGACCCGTTAGAGTGTTTTATAACTCTAGGACACTTCTAAGACCCGTTAGAGTGTTTTATAACTCTAGGACACTTCTAAGACCTGTTAGAGTGTTTTATAACTCTAGGACACTTCTAAGACCTGTTAGAGTGTTTTATAACTCTAGGACACTTCTAAGACCCGTTAGAGTGTTTTATAACTCTAGGACACTTCTAAGACCTGTTAGAGTGTTTTATAACTCTAGGACAACACATCATTTTTCTTCCTCGTATGTGTTCATTCTCAAACTCCTGCAGATTAGCCGGATGTAGTACAAAGAACGGATTGCATTGTGTTATGGTTTACAGTTTTTCTGCAATATCTACTGCCTTTCAGTCTGACACATCCGACTTAAGCATTGCTTCTGGGTCACTTTTACCCTAAGTGGGGCGGAATAGCCAATTCCACAGCCTCATCAGTCACCTCTTATGACATGTAAAGAAGGTAAATAGTGTTGTTATTCTTTGCTCCCATCTCAGGCCCTAGCAACACACTGGCATCTACAAAGAATACATACCAGGTACTGCACAGGCAAAAAAAGGACATCTGGTCACCATGGGTACGACGTTATGAATAACTCAGTGACACATTCAACTATATTTAAACCATGACCTTCCACAGTATAAGACTTATTATCTAATAGGAAATCCAAGCCTCGAAAATGAATCATTTGATTATTCCCTTGGTGTTTATTGGCTGTCACAGAAAGTATAATCAATGACCAATAAAAATAACGGGAATAGTCAAATTATTTTGGCTAAGTAAAATGTTGATGTACGCTTCTTTCAACTGCAGACGTTAGTCGAATTTGGTTGTATTAGAACTTCACGACCACCAAAAAGTAGTAAAGACCATGGTTTCAGGTAATTAAGACAAAAAAGAAACCCGGGAAATAACTCATAATAATCAAATGAGTAATTAGGCGGCTTGATTTATCCCGTAGCCAGTGCTTATATCGTACATTGTCATGATTTAAACTGTCTAAAACAAACAAACAGCTTAATACTTTTAAGTTTCCCGTTAGGTAGCTGCAGGGAGGTGATACTTGTGGGTGTATGATTAAGACATATGCCCTTGCTATCGTCACATCATGTACAGGGAGAGGGTTTTTTAAAAATATCTTCCGACAGAAAAAACCCCCCAACTATATTACACTTTGCTAAGTACATACAAATAAATCACTTGAAGACGTGGCGCAACTACGGTTTAAGTCTTCACTGTGACCTTTGTTCTAGTCTTGGGTTGAATCCTAGTTTAAGTCACCGTTGTGCTATAAATAGCACACTGTTGTCACGGAGTTCCGTGTAACACCAATGAAATTAATGGCTTCCGTGACGTCACATCTCGGCAATCACTGAGTTCAAATCTAGACACAGACGAACTTATTATCATACTCTGTTTCTTTTCAAATTTATATAATTTTTAAAATTTTCCTATGATTTTTACTGAGCGATCAGTATTTCTGCGCGCTATACACGGAGCGAGGTGCGCGCATACATTAGAAATATTATTTCTAATCCTAACCCTATTCTAAGTACTTAATCTTACGCTTGCCAAATCACACAACAAAGGTCAGAATATACCTCGAAAGTAGACCAAGGGTCACAGTGGAGAATCAAACTAGGATTCAGCCCAAACAGCTTAATACTTTTAAGTATCCCGTTAGGTAGCTGCAGGGAGTGGTACTTGTGGGTGTGTGATTAAGACATATGCCCTTGCTGTCGTCACATCATGTACAGGGAGAGGTTATTTAAAATATTTATCTTCTGACAGAAAAAAACCCCCAACTATATTACACTTTGTTAAGTACGTACAAATAAATCACTTGAAGACGTGGCGCAACTACGGTTTAAGTCTTCACTGTGACCTTTGTTCTAGTCTTGATGTATTACCTAACCTTTGCAGCGAGATTAGTAGAATTTGTATTTAAAATTAAGATATATTAATTGAAAAGGCATATTAATGTCGTATTAGTATTTACATTAGGGATGGGGAAAGGGTTAGGATCAGTTATAAATGAAAAAGAAATTAGTTATACCAATTATAATAAGTGTCGCCCAGGTGTTGCCGGGGCCCGAAAGGGGAGCAAAGAATAGCAACACTGTTTACCTTCCACGCATGTCGTAAAAGGCGACTAAGGAGTTGGCTGTCCCATCCCATATAGGGTCAGTGATCCAAAGCCATGCTGAAGTCGGATGTGTCAGGCCGAAAGGCGCAGATATCACAGTGGTGCTGTAAACCATGACACAACGCATTCCGTTCTCCGAACTACATCCTGCTAATCTGCAGGAGTTTGAGAATGAACGCAGAAGAAGAAGGTAATAAATGTGTTTGATGTCGTTTGTGTCGGGAGATGTGACGTCACGGCATCCATTAATTTCGATAATTTCATTGGTGCTACACGGAAATCCGTGACGTCTGGTACTTAAAAATGTAAACATTGTGTGCTATTTATAGCACAGTGACACAGTGAAGACGTAAACCTTAGCTTTACCGAAGACGTTTCTAACACTGAACTGTTACTTACCTTCCCAAAAAATATCCATGATGGCCATGTTTGATCTGAATCAAATATCACCACAGTTTGTCAATCCCTCAATAAGACATGAATATCACACCTATCGAGTGTTATCTCAAGTATTATAATCAAG
The DNA here is from genome assembly GCA_034231615.1 of Meghimatium bilineatum. NCBI lineage: Eukaryota > Metazoa > Mollusca > Gastropoda > Stylommatophora > Philomycidae > Meghimatium > Meghimatium bilineatum. Next base: position 26,802,065 of record CM067304.1, on the reverse strand, counting down.
TTATCCGCCCATGAAATGAAATGTATTAGAAAACGTATCAAAGAAAATTGCGAATCCTTCACTCGAAAACACTGTGACTTAGCTAAAAGTCCCGAAGAGTTTGTTAAACTTCACGCTAGAACTGAACCGCTATTATCCAAGATCGTTTCGTCAAACCACGGACCTCTAGGTACAAGGAAACACAACTTAATTTGCCACTTCACAATAACAGATGCTTAAGTCCATCTCCAGAATAGTCATGTGGGCTGATCGCAAAATTTCATCATTCATTTTAGCTGATACAATTTGATCATTTTTAGAATTGTGTATACCTTTGTATCGCCCGCCAATGAAAGAGCGGGAAAACGGCAGAACAGTCAAGTTATATGGTAATGTTTGTGATCATATAACAGTCAAACTAGACGGCAATGTTTGGAATCAGAGAACAGTCAAGCTAGATGGCAATGTTTGTGATCATATAACAGTCAAGCTAGATGGTAATGTTTGGAATCAGAGAACAGTCAAGCTAGATGGTAATGTTTGGAATCAGAGAACAGTCAAGCTAGATGGTAATGTTTGGAATCTGAGAACAGTCAAGCTAGATGGCAATGTTTGGGATCAGTCAAACTAGATGGCAATGTTTGGGATCAGAGAACAGTCAAGCTAGATGGCAATGTTTGGAATCAGTCAAGCTAGATGGCAATGTTTGGAATCAGTCAAGCTAGATGGCAATGTTTGGAATCAGAGAACAGTCAAGCTAGATGGCAATGTTTGGAATCAGTCAAGCTAGATGGCAATGTTTGGGATCAGTCAAACTAGATGGCAATGTTTGGAATCAGAGAACAGTCAAGCTAGATGGCAATGTTTGGAATCAGTCAAGCTAGATGGCAATGTTTGGAATCAGTCAAGCTACATGGCAATGTTTGGAATCAGTCAAGTTACATGGCAATGTTTGGGAGCTAGGTGGCAATGTTTGGAATCAGTCAAGCTAGATGGCAATGTTTGGGATCAGAGAACAGTCAAGCTAGATGATAATGTTTGGGATCTGAGAACAATACTATTATGGAGAACAGTCAAGCTAGATGTTTCGGATCAGAGAACAATACTATTCTGGAGAAAAAATTAATTTAGTTGTAAACAAACACTTTTTTGAGTTCCCTCACAATTTAGTTGTAAACAAACACTGTTTGGAGTTCCTTCACAGTATATACATTTTCTAGCTATACTGGTGATATTGTCTCCATGACGTTATAGTCAGTTTCACAAATGTTCATCATTATAGAAAAACAACTTATTGAAACTTATAGTACTGTTAAGGAATTCTATCTAAAATATGAACGTCTATAGCAGGAGTCGGCAACCGACGACCCGCGGGCCGAACACGGCCCGCCAGTTCAGAAAGAAAAATCGTAACCGCTGACCAGCGTTGTTCCTAAAAATAATGAAAAATTGCTTATTTAGAAGATGGTCTAGAACCATGTGACGTTAATCAACTGTATAATTTTTGCCTGCAACTAAATATGTAAATGTTCTATAGTTAGAACATGTTCAAATGTATATTTAGTAAGGTTAACATGGATGTAATTAAGCTTTTATATTAGCTTTTTTGTCGTCACGTCCACGACCAGATGTGTATTTTTGCATCCAGACCTCGGACCAAAAAATATTGCAGACTGGATTTTACAGAATAGGTCAATTGACTAATGGGAAATCCAGTCTATTAAAATGCTCTATTCCTTTTATTTTCAGTGGCGGTCTAACAAAGTATTATCATATCGGCTGATAAAACTCACGGGAATAGTCATGAATCATTAAGAAGACACATTACCCAGTAGGTCTTATATAGTAGAAGGCCATATATCAACAATGCTCGTGTATAACCAACTGTTACATTAGCGTGTAAAACCCCGAACTACATCCTTGTATTTAGAGAACCGTGGTCATATACTCTTTCTAAATCAGGAAATTTCCTGTAGTAGACGGATTAAGTAAAACACATAAGGAATAATCCGATTTCTCGAGCACAAAAGTCTGTATAATCCGATTTCTCGACACGAAACTATGTATAATTCAACTTTAAATCAAAATCTTTTATAAATTCTACTCGCAAAACACGATACCCCCCCCCCCTTCCTCACGTAATCTGAAATTCACAATATGAACAACACCTACCAGGAGACGAAGGTACTTGAGGGATTCAACACTCCTCCACCAACTTGAGTAAATTAATAGTCAAGCAAAAAATGAATTAAACAGGTTACTAAAACACTTACCTTGCCTATTAATAAAAATATATAAAAAAGTATATATGAAAAAAAACATACAATAAAACTAAACAGGACAATTCTCCACGTATCGGCTCAAATTGAACCTTTTTCAAGCGACAAACAACAGAAAACAACACAATAAAAACAAAATAGATGACTAGATTTCATCAAGCCCCGTCTCCATAACGCGAAATATCTATTTTGTTTTTATTGTGTTGTTTTCTGTTGTTTGTCTCTTGAAAAAGGTTCAATTTGAGACGATACGTGGAGAATTGTCCTATTTAGTTTTATTGTCGCCCGTGTGTTGCCAGGACCCGAAAGGGGAGCAAAGAATAGCAACACTGTTTACCTTCCACGCATGTCGTAAAAGGCGACTAAGGAGGTTATGGGACGGAGTTGGCTGTCCCATCCCATATAGGGTCAGTGACCCAAAGCCATGCTGAAGTCGGATGTGTCAGGCCGAAAGGCGCAGATATCGCAGCAATGCTGTAAACCATGACACAACGCATTCCGTTCTCCAGACTACATCCTGCTAATCTGCAGGAGTTTGAGAATGAACGCAGAAGAAGAAGAAGAAGTTTTATTGTATGTTTTTTCATATATACTTTTTATATATTTTTATTAATAGGCAAGGTAAGTGTTTTAGTAACCTGTTTAATTCATTTTGCTTGACTATTTGTTCATGAGGTTACTGCGGCACCATCCACTTTGTCGGACACCCTCTGACCATTTGGTTATTTATATTGAGTAAATTAAGAACACCAGAAATTAAACTTTGTAAAATATATATATCATTAACGTAAGGGAAAAAAACATTACACACAATCTCTTCCTGATTCCTTGGCACAAATCGCAAGACCAAGTTTACTTATCGCTCGAAGTGTCTCTAAATAGTTTCAACATCACCGCCTCAAATTGTCTCTAATTAGTTTCAACATCATCGCCTCGAAGTGTCCCTAAATAGTTTCAACATCACCGCCTCGAAGTGTCTCTAACAGGTTCAACATCATCGCCTCGAAGTGCCTCTAACAGGTTCAACATCATCGCCTCGAAGTGCCTCTAACAGGTTCAACATCACCGCCTCGAAGTGTCTCTAACAGGTTCAACATCACCGCTTCGAAGTGTCTCTAACAGGTTCACCATCACCGCTTCGAAGTGCCTCTAAAAGGTTCAACATCACCGCCTCGAAGTGTCTCTAACAGGTTCAACATCACCGCCTCGAAGTGTCTCTAACAGGTTCAACATCACCGCTTCGAAGTGTCTCTAACAGGTTCACCATCACCGCTTCGAAGTGCCTCTAAAAGGTTCAACATCACCGCCTTGAAGTGTCTCTAACAGGTTCAACATCACCGCCTCGAAGTGTCTCTAACAGGTTCAACATCACCGCTTTGAAGTGCCTCTAACAGGTTCAACATCACCGCCTCGAAGTGTCTCTAACAGGTTCAACATCATCGCCTCGAAGTGTCTCTAACAGGTTCAACATCACCGCTTTGAAGTGCCTCTAACAGGTTCAACATCACCGCCTCGAAGTGTCTCTAACAGGTTCAACATCACCGCCTCGAAGTGTCTCTAACATGTTCAACATCACCGCTTTGAAGTGCCTCTTACAGGTTCAACATCACCGTCTCGAAGTGTCTCTAACAGGTTCAACATCACCGCCTTGAAGTGTCTCTAATCAACATCACCGCCTTGAAGTGCCTCTAACAGGTTCAACATCACCGCCTCGAAGTGTCTCTAACAGTTCCAACATCGCCACCTCCTGGGATCCGTCGCAGTGGAATGTTTCACAGCAACATCAAACGTTCACGCATTGTGTATCATCGCATGCGATGGACAGCTATTACATGTAATTGTAGAGAAGCGACACACAGCTACAGATCCAGTGATATATCATAAAATCCTTGCCAATAGACCTACTAGAGACCGCTACCGTCGACGGTATAGGAGACATGTCAACTAAAACGTAAACATGAACTAGTTTCCGATATGCGTGAAATTTAGTGGTTGGCCTTGACTATATTCAACATGCGACTCCAAGTATGTAAATAGCGACCAATTAAATGTCCAACAATAATCAAAAACATAACGAACAGAGTCCACATTAATTCAGATAGAAGGCATTTATCGTCGATAGCCATGCTAGAGAGAGAGAGAGAGAGAGAGAGAGAGAGAAGAGAGAGAGAGTCGTAGCAGGAACCAACGAGTACTGTGATGTAGAAAATTCCGTAGCCTATCCCTGTATCTAGAAAGATCATAATGTGGTGTTCCGTTTAGTTAATATGAAAATTGAACATAAATCCTTCAAATACTGAAAACAGTCACACTTCCAACTAGCAGTAAATTAATACGCTTAGGGTATTCATGACTTAACAGTTGAGGCATGAATAACAAACATACGCATACGAACACAACAGACGAAGACAGCGGTAACATAACGTAGGTGATACAGAAAGTCTACAGTTCGGAACGATGGAAAATAAAGAATATGTATTGGTTGGCAAGGCACAACGACAGTATGAATCAGGAAAGCTGGTGGTAAAAATACATTTATTTCAAGCATATCCTGTATAAGACATGGCTATTCAACTATTGTATAAATAAGCACACCGTCAAAGGATATCCGACAAGGTGGGAGAGTACAGCAGTAACAAAACCAACAAGCGATACATACTATATTCATGTAATATCAATAAGGGCGGTGGCCGTAGTTGTGTGGCGCAATGACCTGTACACACAGGAGGGCTACAAACAACCGTCAAACATTATGCTTCACAAAGCGGGCACATCTGATGCTATTATCACAGTTGCTGTTTAGCGGACATTAAGAAGATGAGATGTCCGTCAATTACGTCAGCAATTAACCGGGATGGGGGGGGGGGGGTGGAGGAGAGCTGAACTGTTCGACAGTTATTCACGAAAAAGGGATGGGGTGGTGACAAACGTTCACGTCAATACTACCGTTTTTATACACCAATCGCCGTCGAGGCCAACTCCTTCAAGTAGAGATGGGGCTTAGTCCAGTCAACAGATGCTGGAACTAAGAATGGTAGGCCCATCCCCTACAAGGAGCAGGACCACGGTCATGCCTAAATAATCACAGGTGTTGAAGCTGAAGATACCAGGCCGAGAGTCGCACCATCAACCATAGTATCATAGATACCAGGCCGAGATTCGCACCAACAACCATAGTATCAGAGATACCAGGCCGAGAGTCGCACCAACAACCATAGTATCATAGATACCAGGCCGAGATTCGCACCAACAACCATAGTATCATAGATACCAGGCCGAGATTCGCACCAACAACCATAGTATCATAGATACCAGGCCGATAGTAGCACCAACAACCATAGTATCATAGATACCAGGCCGAGAGTCGCACCATCAACCATAGTATCAGAGATACCAGGCCGACAGTAGCACCAACAACCATAGTATCAGAGATACCAGGCCGAGAGTAGCACCAACAACCATAGTATCAGAGATACCAGGCCGAGAGTAGCACCAACAACCATAGTATCATAGATACCAGGCCGAGAGTAGCACCAACAACCATAGTATCATAGATACCAGGCCGAGATTCGCACCAACAACCATAGTATCATAGATACCAGGCCGAGATTCGCACCAACAACCATAGTATCATAGATACCAGGCCGAGATTCGCACCAACAACCATAGTATCATAGATACCAGGCCGAGATTCGCACCAACAACCATAGTATCATAGATACCAGGCCGAGAGTAGCACCATCAACCATAGTATCATAGATACCAGGCCGAGAGTAGCACCAACAACCATAGTATCATAGATACCAGTCCGAGAGTAGCACCAACAACCATAGTATCATAGATACCAGGCCGAGATTCGCACCAACAACCATAGTATCATAGATACCAGGCCGAGAGTAGCACCAACAACCATAGTATCATAGATACCAGGCCGAGAGTCGCACCATCAACCATAGTATCAGAGATACCAGGCCGACAGTAGCACCAACAACCATAGTATCATAGATACCAGGCCGAGAGTAGCACCAACAACCATAGTATCATAGATACCAGGCCGAGATTCGCACCAACAACCATAGTATCATAGATACCAGGCCGAGATTCGCACCAACAACCATAGTATCATAGATACCAGGCCGAGATTCGCACCAACAACCATAGTATCATAGATACCAGGCCGAGAGTAGCACCAACAACCATAGTATCAGAGATACCAGGCCGAGAGTAGCACCATCAACCATAGTATCATAGATACCAGGCCGAGAGTAGCACCAACAACCATAGTATCAGAGATACCAGGCCGAGAGTAGCACCATCAACCATAGTATCATAGATACCAGGCCGAGAGTAGCACCAACAACCATAGTATCAGAGATACCAGACCGAGAGTCGCACCAACAACCATAGTATCATAGATACCAGGCCGAGAGTAGCACCAACAACCATAGTATCATAGATACCAGTCCGAGAGTAGCACCAACAACCATAGTATCAGAGATACCAGGCCGAGAGTCGCACCAACAACCATAGTATCATAGATACCAGGCCGAGAGTAGCACCAACAACCATAGTATCAGAGATACCAGGCCGAGAGTAGCACCAACAACCATAGTATCATAGATACCAGGCCGAGAGTAGCACCAACAACCATAGTATCATAGATACCAGGCCGAGAGTAGCACCAACAACCATAGTATCATAGATACCAGGCCGAGAGTAGCAGCAACAAACATAGTATCATAGATACCAGGCCGAGAGTAGCAGCAACAAACATAGTATCATAGATACCAGGCCGAGAGTAGCACCAACAACCATAGTATCAGAGATACCAGGCCGAGAGTCGCACCAACAACCATAGTATCAGAGATACCAGGCCGAGAGTAGCACCAACAACCATAGTATCATAGATACCAGGCCGAGAGTAGCACCAACAACCATAGTATCATAGATACCAGGCCGAGAGTAGCACCAACAACCATAGTATCATAGATACCAGGCCGAGAGTAGCACCAACAACCATAGTATCATAGATACCAGGCCGAGAGTAGCAGCAACAAACATAGTATCATAGATACCAGGCCGAGAGTAGCAGCAACAAACATAGTATCATAGATACCAGGCCGAGAGTAGCAGCAACAACCATAGTATCATAGATACCAGGCCGAGAGTAGCAGCAACAAACATAGTATCATAGATACCAGGCCGAGAGTAGCACCAACAACCATAGTATCATAGATACCAGGCCGAGAGTAGCACCAACAACCATAGTATCATAGATACCAGGCCGAGAGTAGCAGCAACAAACATAGTATCAGAGATACCAGGCCGAGAGTAGCAGCAACAAACATAGTATCATAGATACCAGGCCGAGAGTAGCAGCAACAAACATAGTATCAGAGATACCAGGCCGAGAGTAGCACCAACAAACATAGTATCATAGATACCAGGCCGAGAGTAGCACCAACAACCATAGTATCATAGATACCAGGCCGAGAGTAGCAGCAACAAACATAGTATCATAGATACCAGGCCGAGAGTAGCACCAACAAACATAGTATCATAGATACCAGGCCGAGATTCGCACCAACAACCATAGTATCATAGATACCAGGCCGAGAGTAGCACCAACAAACATAGTATCATAGATACCAGGCCGAGAGTAGCACCAACAAACATAGTATCATAGATACCAGGCCGAGATTCGCACCAACAACCATAGTATCATACAGCACGACTAGTTAACTTGTCGTCACAACAACTACATATAAAGCATTTAAATTGTTTGAATTTGATCAACTTTGAAACAAATCATGTATAGTTTTGTTCGCATGAGTTCTACTTTAAAAAAAAAGCCATTATTTAGGGGGAAGGATAATTTTTTTGACCTAACAAAACAGGGGGAGTTGGTTTCCTCTGAATTCTTGACAGCTGTTGACAAGGGGGTAGGGTGTAAAAATAATTAGCAAACAGTGTGTTTTGATTTATGGACTGTCCTTAATACACTCAACCGTGTCGCTACTAACCGCTGGTACAATATGAACGATCGGATTTTGGACAAGTTCGACGGACTTGTGATTGTGAGACGGACACACTAACCACTCTATCACAGAGCTGACTAAAGCTTGTAATGAATTGAAATTTGCAAATAATCGACGTTATACACCCTACGCCTGTCACACACATTTGATCAACGATGCTTATAATCGAAATTATACACCAAACGTCAGCATACACACAGACAGAGAGAGAGAGAGAAGGAGAGAGAGAGAATGCTTGTAAAGTCTCACTACACTTGGTAAGCAGAACAAATAAAGAAAACAACGTCACATAAGAATGTGCAAAATAAAAAAAAAGTCATTAAATATAATTACAATAGGTATGTTCTATAGCAGGGGTCGGCAACCTATGGCACGCGTGCCACACTTGGCACGCCAATCAATTTCAAATGGCACGCAGACTCTTCACGTTTCCTGTATAAAGTTGATTATAAATCGATTAGCGGGGTTTTAGCAACCGATTGACTTCAGATCTTCAAAATTATGGACATCACAATTTATTGAACTACGGAAGTCTCTGGAAAATGAAAATCTAGAATAGTCTGCAGCTATTCTCAGCTGTTCGACATCTCTTCCAAATTATTACATCTGTTTGAAGAAAATTGCTTTTGCTCTTCTTTCAGCTTTTGGATCAACCTATTCATGTGAGCAATTTTTCACTCACATGAAAGCAGAGCTAAATCCACAACGTAGTTGCCTAACGTCTGAACATTTAGATAATTGTGTCAAACTCAAAGTGACAAAGTATGTTGTCGATATTGAGCAACTGGCCAAGACCATGCAAAGGACAAGGCTCCAATTAATAATTCAAAAATGTTTTTTTTAAATCTTTCAAGAAACTATTTCTTTTAATGTTGTTTACAACTTTACATATTATTGAATATGACTATATATTAATTAATTAGAATATTTTTAAAAAATATGGTAAAATAAGAATATTGACCTCGACTTGTATAAAATGATATCTGATGTTGGCACTCTGAATAATTTGATACCTTAAGTTGGCACACAGTTAGCCGACCCCTGTTCTATAGCGCTTATTTGGGGAAGCTGGAAGGTACCAATGGAATGTCAATTATAACAGATGTTGGAAATGTCCACCACAGGTTCAAAGACATGACTCCACACGTATCTTCATATTTTCAAACACCTTCTGCAATGTTTCTGTTATTATTTCTTGAATAATACTTCTGATTGCTTCTTTCAGGTCCTGGATTGTGTGCACTTCATTTTTGTAAACATTTTCTTCCAAGAAACCCTATAGATAATTATCTAATACAGTTAGATCTGGCGAACGCCACTGGCCAAATTCCACGTGATATTATGCGATTTGCGAAAATTTCTTTTTAAAAATCGAATTACTCCAGTAGACGACAGACATTCACTGCATATTGCTTTAAGATGGACTGTGGGGCAGAATTTGTGTACGTAATTTTTCAAATGTTTTCTCCACATAAAGTGTAGTGAGACTTCCTGCTACAAGTAATTATTGAGAATGTGGCACCTGGATCAACAATATACTCTGATTGCTGACGAGGCTACCAAACGACCGATATCGAAATAATCCATTTTACTCACTTCACAGTGAATCATCGATACAACTTTGTCGATCCGGAGATGGGGGGCCCACACACAGACAATTGAGCGTATGTGGAGGAGTGTCAAGTGGCGAAACAAGAAAAACATCACGGGACAGCACAGCAGCACTTAAAAAGTTACCTGACCGAGTTCACGTGGCAATTCAGGCCAACGTGAATCCGTTTTATGACATATTGGAGGAAATGGGAAACTACAGGTCACCTGCCTAACCCCACACAAAGCACCCTAGCCCCTGCATGGTCACATCCATAATACCCCCTCCCTTTCATTATAATTACATGATTCTAAATGCAGACACACCCGCTATTTGTTAATGACTGGGGAAGTCATAAATCACCATAGCAACAAGACCAATCAAAACAAGGACTATTACAACATCAACGAACAAGATTACAACTATTACAACATACAAGAAGGCCTTTAGGTCCTTGTGCACGAATATGCATGTTCTGTGTTTGTGTTCCTGAGGATACATTAATACTTGTACGGGATGTTCGTTGATGTTGTAATAGTCCGTGTTTCGATTGATCTGTTCTCAGTGACTTGAGTACACAGGCTGAAAGTCTTGACGAGATCACATCTTTTTTGGGTGGATGTGGTTAGTCAAGTACGGAAAACTTGTTTACTTGTGTTGCAAAGCGATTCGGTGCTACTAGAACAGACCTGGGATAAATGTTCCAGTGTTGGGTAACAACCCTAAACAGGAAGCAGGTGGCTGGAGTAACACCGGGCAGATGTCAAGATAAACAAAAATAGGTAGATGTGTTACCAAAATAAAACATAACACAACCTAACAACGAGATACAGGGACAGACGACGTTTCGACTATTAAGCCTTCATCAGGACAAACGAAAGACAACGATACAACGAATCTTACCTGGAAACAAACGTGGTTGATAGGGAGGAAAGAGGAGGAGAGATAGTGAATGGATAGTAGAGGAAGTAAATAAGGAGCGGCATATTGGGGAGGAAGAGAGTATGGGGAGAAGAAGTGAGGAGAGAAAGTGCACGGAAGGAGGTGAGGAGCGAAAATGGATAAGGTGTGGTAGTAAGTAAAATAGATAAGGTTACATTAAGATACTTACCTCAAAAGTGGCAAAACGCAATGAGTATAACGAATAGATAGCAGAGGAAGCAGAGATGGAGCAGCCTAGCAGGGAGGAGGAGGGTATGGGAAGAAGTGAGGAGGGGAAAGTGCACAGAATGAGATGAGGAGTGAAAATAGTTAAGGTGTAATAGCAAGTAAACTAAGATAAATGAGGATAAATTCAGATACTTACCTGAAATGGCAACAGGCAATGAGTATTAGCATACAGTCGTCATGGAAACGCAAAAGAGGATGGTAGGAGAGATCAGATGAGGGAGAGAGAGATGGAGATGAAGAATAAAGAAGAGAAAAAAGGGAGAAAAGAAAGAAACGACCGAGCAGATATAGGCAGTGGAGAGAGACTATAAGTAGGAGTAGATAATAGTGGGAAGAAAATACAGTAGTAATACAATGATGTATGTAAGTGAGAGTAAAATATAAAATATAGGTGATAATATATAAAAAAGAACTTATCTGAAACGTGGAGAACTGGCTAGCTTGAAACCAACAGTCACACTGGTGGGTCAGGGTCAATGGACAATGAAAGCTAGTAAGGCAAGTAGCATCAATAAAATACCAACATGCCAGATTGTCACACCACGGGAAGCAAGAGGACTCCAGAGATGGCAGCAGGGAAGATTGATCGATAAGTATAACGGTCCAGTATTATGACGAGAGACCGACTGAAATAATAGGCAGGGCCGTAGAGAGAAACCCGAGGCGGGTAAAAGTTAAAGCCGTGACTCCCACAAATAGTCAGAGGAGAAGAACAAGAAAAGAGAGAAGAAGAAGAGAAAAAAAGAGAAAGAAAAAAAAGGAAGGAAAAAAAAGAAAAAAGAAAAAAGAAGAAGAAAGAAGAAAGAAAGAAGAAAGAAGAAAGAAGAAAGAAGGTTCAATTCCCGTCAGCTGTAAAAATTATATCCTCCCCCTCCCAGGGCCCTAAAATCTAGCAGTATCCTCTAGTGGTACTACCGATCTGCAAGTGACGTAAATTATTAGAATAAAATGAAAACAATGCGCAAAACACCATACACTACCAATGAACATGTGCACTGAATCTTGCTTGTTTCATTCACATCCCGCTATAATAACCAATACAGGGGGTATGCTGCGATTATAGAACCATATATATCATCATCATCAAGTGACATATTCTTTCCAGAACGTAGTCTTTCCTATGGATCTCTTGAATTCTCCGCGGTCTTGAGCAAGTTGTCCTGCATCTTCCAGTGACATGCGCAGGCATTCTTGAGCGTTTTTTGTCCAACGGCGTCTTGGTCGGCCTTTGCCCCTGTTGCCTTCTATCATCCCCTCCATGCCGTCGTGTCTCATATATATATTTCACAAAAAAATAAAAAGAAACGCACAATTATTTCAAAAGTGTACTAAAATTTTATTTTACGGAATTAATATTTCAACTTTGGCATGAAGAAACGTTCAGACTTTAACTAAAGCCGTTTCCAGTCATTCCCAACGTTCCATTGGCGATACTGGTTCGTTCACTGCAGTCGGTTCTGGCGATGACAGTCCGTAAGAAAAGGACCTCTGAAGGGTCTTCTAGCCCAACGACCCAATGCCCGTTTGATCTATAATTCGGTGAGCTGCTGGCATTGACTGGACTGTGGAGGTCGCAGATGCAAATCGATTCCTGAGGTGATGCCGCCGTATGAAGCGGTCTTGTGAAGAAGCTGTGACTCTTTTCTTCCACTGCGCAGCCGGTCTGCCACTAAACCAGTTTGTTGAAATCCCCAAAGGCGACTACTGATGCTTCTAACCATATTAAACTGTCTGCCCACTAAACTTTGTGATTGTCCAATCTTTAAGAACACATTGATGATATATCGCTGTTCTATAGTGAGATGAGCCATACTCGCGCATTGAATTATCAACTGAATTCATTCGAGTACCGTCAATCTTCATAGGCACAACCATTCAATAAGGCATTCAGTTGAGGGCACAACTCATGCGCCCTCTTTACACATTGAAACACCTGACGATTGTTTTTAGAACTCACAACAACCAACTGGGTCGTCGACGAGTTTAGCTCTGCCTATAACAAGCAGAAAAAAAAAGTCGCGTGTATTTCATAATGTTAACAGTAAACATGCGTTGTACGAATGACGGTTGCGCAGCAAAAACACCAGAGAACTATTCAGGTTAGTAGAGTATGCTGTTGTTTTAATGGCGCATTTTATGATCGTTTCTTTTGATGTAGTGAGATTTCATTATACAGAAACATCGTGCTAAAAACAGACAAAATATGTAATAGCAGAAATTCGTTATATACGGTACAGTCAAATTTCATTATAATAACTTGGTCCGAACCGACGAAATATTTACGAAATAACAGAAAGTCGCTATATACAGTATATTAAAGAGTAAATATAATTGGGAAATGTGAAAAGTGTTAAATATGAAAATTTCTTATAAAAGAATGCGCTATATAGAAATTCTGTATTTCTTTCATTTTTAAAGTCTAATTTCTTCTTATTTTAAATTAATGATTACGATCACAAACTTGGATTTATGGGCGTCACCAAGAAAATTAGCCAAGACGAAGGAACAGAAGGTTGAAAAACGGGACCATCCCAGGTAAACCACGACAGTAGTGTATCAGGGATGGAACGATACGTGGATATGACATGATATGACATGATATGCCATGATATGACATGATATGCCATGATATGACATGATATGACATGATAAGACATGATAAGGTACCAGATCCAATAAGGTGATCGGATGACGACCGGGCGAACCCGCGCGGTGTGTGTGTGCCCGGGATCACGATATCGGCGGTGCGGGCGGCGCGGGCGCGGCGGGCGGCGCGGGTGGGGCGGGCGGCGAGGCCCCCGACCCTGAAAACTGGAAAAGGGGTGGGTGGGATTTTCCCTTTAGATTTTGTGGTAAAGAAAACGTCTATGGAAAGTTACAATGAATGAGGTCAGTATAACCAGGTCATACGGTGGTGGGGTCATATATACCTCTACCATATGTAGATCTAGGTCAATTCCTTAGAAGGCATAGTACTGCCGTGTGTGCCACTTGTGTTTAAAATTCAAATTCTGACCAGCAAAACACCATACAATTTTACGATACAAGGTCAATTAACCATCTGGTGGGGCACGGAAACTTACAGTGAATGTTGTCAGCATAACCCGATTACGCTGTCGGGGTCATCCATAACACTACTCTATTTAGCTCTGGTTCAAACTGTCCGATGACATAACAGAGATGCATACATTTCCACAGAGAAAATGGGTTGGAAACTTAGAAAGAATGAGGTCAGCATAACCGGGTTAAAAGGTGGGGGTCATATATACCGCTACCATATTTAGATCTAGGTCAATTCCTTAGAAGGAATAGTACTGCCGTGTGTGCCACTTGTGTTTAAAATTCAAATTCTGACCAGCAAAACACCATAAAACTTTACGGTTCAAGGTTGATTAGCCATCTGGTGGGGCACGGAAACTTACAGTGAATGATGTCAGCATAACCCGATTACGCTGTCGGGGTCATCCATAACACTACTCTATTTAGATCTGGTTCAAACTGTACGATGACATAACACAGATGCACACTTTTCCACAAAGAAAATGGATGGAAACTTACAATGAATGAGGTCAGCATAACCGGGTTAAAAGGTGGGGGTCATATATACCTCTACCATATTTAGATCTAGGTCAATTCATTAGAAGGAATAGTACTGACGTGTGTGCCACTTGTGTTTAAAATTCAAATTCCCACCAGCAAAACACCATAAAACTTTACGATACAAGGTCAATTAGCCATCCGGTGGGGCACGGAAACTTACACCAAATGTTGTCAGCATAACCCGGTTACGCTGTCGGGGTCATCCATAACACTACCCTATTTAGATCTGGTTCAAACTGTACAATGATATAACACAGATGCATACTTTTCCACAAAGAAAATGGGTTGGAAACTTACAATGAATGAGGTCAGCATAACCAGATCATATGGTGGGGGTCATATATACCTCTACCATATTTAAATTTAAGTCAATTCATTAGAAGGAATAGCACTGACGTGTGTGCCACTAGTGTTAAAAATTGAAATTCCGACCAGCAAAACACCATAAAACTTTACGTTTCAAGGTTGAGTAGCCATCTGTTAGGGCACGGGCTATTTCAATATATGATCATTAGCGAACTTTTCCACAAAGAAACCGATACTGGAATCTTAGCACGAATGATGTCAGCATAATCCGATCACGCAACCAGTATATGAAAGCGAACACCCTTTATCTATCTTAGCTGTCTCTGTATATAATAACTATAAGCATGGTTGGTGTCCGAATGTAGGGATATCGTTTTGTGATCATGCTATATTATTATTAATGATATTAATATACTGATACAAATGCTATTTAAATTATTAGTTTGAATTTCAAACAGTATTTTACAAAATATTTCCAGCTCTATGAAATAGTTTAAAAGGAAAAATAAATCCCTATATAAACTCCTGTGATAAACCACAGGTAAAGTGTAACGGCTTAATTACTGGCTCGAGACGGCGTACGCGTGTCAATCGATAATCACCAAGCGTGACGGCTTGACCACATTGTAAAATGTATTAGAGTAACACAGACACTGACAAAATAATTGGGGGTAATTATAAGAAACATATATATATGCATGAAGCATACATAAGCGTGAACATGTCGCATCCATAACATTCCTTGAATTACTGAAAACGGTTAAAAATTAGTCTTACTATTAAACAATGAAAATTTTTAAAAACTGGTCTGTTAAATGCTTACAATACGGCCACCTGGTAGAGATTAACACCTTCTGTTATGACTAGCGTCTCTGGCATCTTTATTACCATAATTTTGAATATTTGTAAACCTCACTATACAACACGATTTAGCGCTGTGTTATGAGTGTTCTCAAACTCCCTAAGTCTTCGTACATATATAGTTAAATATACCTTGGTGTAAGAATTAGAAATTGTACCAAATTAATACAATTTCATTATTACAGGCCCTCAATATATATATATATATATATATATATATATATATATATATGGCTGTTTTTCTTTCCGTTCTTCCTAGCTTCGGCCTTTTCTTTTCTTTATCTTCATGTTAAAGGTTTGGTATGTTTGATGTAATCTGGGTGTTTATCTTTGTATGTGTTCTTATGACGCTGGTAGTAGTGATTGGTCGTCTGCGAAGCGCAATTCGTTGAGTTATCTCTTATATTGTTTTCTTCAGTTGTTTTTGCTGCTTTGGTGATGTGATCTAAGTATGTTATATATAGATGGCCACACACACACACACACATACTTACAGATATTTTCAAAGCTCTGTAGCGTGTTTAAATCTTTACAAAAGAAACATTTGACATATATGCACATTCTCAAACTCCCCCCTTACAGTTGAGTGATTCTAAGTTGTTATCAAACACGGTTCGGGGTTGCCACACAATTGGAGTTATTAATAAACAATCTTTTTAATGTTAAATTTTAAAGAAAGGAGCGCATTAATCATAATATGAATACGGGTCTCCACACATTCTTCTGTGCCTTGGCCAATGGTTCTCATTATTTTATGCTTATATTCAAGTGCTTCTCACATTATAAAATTGAAAATTATGGTGCTGGGTGGTTAATATAACTCATATAACAAAAATGTTCTCAGTATATTCACACTAGCTTCTATCACATTCTACCCTGTTTAATATTTTCTTAGTATGTTCTCACTAGGCTCTGCAACTATTTTCTCACTTCACGCTTTAGCCATGGTCGCCGGGTGGTCTCTGTATGAGTTTCAACTATGTTCTACCATATTATCAGTATGGTCTCGCTAGCTTCTAACATTGTCTACTTTGGGTCAATATTTTCTTAGTATATTCTCGGTAGGTTCTTCAATTATGTTTTCAGTCCCCGCTTCAATTATGGTATCTCTCTTTTAAGTTATTGTTTCTTTGCCAACAGTTCTCATAATAACATATATCCCACACCACAAACGTCATGTTTATCAGTTTTCTGAATTAGCAGTTCTATACCCATAATAGTTACCCTACCTTTAAATAACACAGAGGAAAAGGCCAAGGGTTCTCACACCTTTAGGGTGGTTTGGGTGCTTGAATTAACTTGACTAGCTTATGACCCCGAACCATGATGGGGTTTCTAATGTTATCTTGGTCTGTGTATAACCCTTGTATAAATCAGTTCTGGGCTCAGCAGGTCTACCTATATCGAATATATAGAGAGCGAAGGTTCTGTTCTTCATGATCTGTGGATAACTTCTGAGTTCTGTACCGGTCAATAACTTGAACCTCTGTAGTTTATAGAAGCTTTCTTTGTAACAAGACAAAGCATATAGTACAACGAACCAGACAATACACATATACAAATATAACAATGATTAAACCCGAACCATAAAAACGTGACAGACATATTTGTTCAGAGATATAAAACATATTTATTTTATGATTCGCATACCTTTTTCCAAAATAATTAAGAAAGAATAAAAAAAGGTTCATGGTATAATTGACTGTTCATAGGAGTCACAGTTGGTTGTAGTTTTCGTCTCCTGGTTGGCTTCTTCTTTTTCTGTTCTGGTTGGTTGTGGGTTGCTACAGGCATCTCAGGTACATATGTGGGTTCGTACTCGGTCGTGAGATACATCTCTAGATTACCAAAATACTACTCTGTGGGTGTAGACATTTTGTTGGCTGCATTAGTAACTGTGTTTGCAGCTGGAGCAGTTGAATCGGTTTTTGTGCCAAAAACACCACACACTCTATCAAATTCTTTCAGAATGACCTCTCGGAGGTCCACGAGGTCTACAAATTCTTGACGACCCATTGTGATGCCGGTTCTAGTTGGATACTTTATATTTGCATCACCATAGTAACGCCGAACATGGATAAGTGGTCTCTTGAATGATGTTACGGCTACATCATTAACACCATCACCTAATGGTTTATCATATCATTGCCTCTGGAAAAATAGGTAGTTGAGGACCTCATATTCCTAATTATTGAAATGACAGTACACCATATTGAAATGACAGTTTATTTTCCCAGTGTGTGACTGTGAAACGTGGAAATATAAGCGGTAGTGACACATCAAGCCCTTTTAACATTAATAGAGCAAGGACAAATGGTGGGTTAGTCAACTTAATCATTGGGCTGGCTCAAAGCTTTTTTTGAAATGATGAGGTCTGTCTAAAGTGTAAGCCTGACTATTATTTCTTCCCTGTTCGTAGTGATCTATGATCTTACGCCTATGGGTGCTATCAAGCAAGGGTGAAATGACTAGCTCAAGCTCATTGACCCGCCTTTGAAACAGTTCCCGGTCTAAAGCAAAATAACTTCTTGTATAATGATGAGCTTCAGCCACAAAAATATAGGTAGTTATCAATTTACCCCCTGTAGCAAAATGAACCTGTAGAGTAAACAAGAGGAATATCCATTAGCTCGGCTTGTTACACTTACTTATAGGTTAGCACACTTAAGAAAAGAAAGTTCGCATTAGCTGTACGTGCATATTATTATACACTAGTTACTCCACCACGGATATAATCCGCCCACGGTGTAGTGATATCATAGGAAGAAAAAGTACCACGACAAAATAGTCTCTGTTCGGTAATGATATTATTATTATTATTTTATTTTTTTTCAAAGGTTAGCCTAAACACAAACAACTAAACTCCAATTACCGCCTTACAACAACAACCAATATATATGTATACATACACATAATACCTTTCTACGACCCTGTTTGCTTTCAGTTCCTGAGACAGCGTGACAACGGGCGATGGTAGTGGTAGGATAATCATGCTCCCATTTAGCATTAATCTGACTAAGTGATGGTAAACATGATTCTAGACTATTGGTCCCTGACTCACCAGCTAGATGAATGGTTTCTGTCTCGGATGATGGGTCTGATACGGCTTCACTTCTGGGTTTAAAGAGCGTGGCTAGCGTTAAAGGTGAATTAAAGACAGAGCAGCTTATCGGAGACATCGACATATCTTCATTGTCTGACCACCCATCACTGTCTTCATTACTACCAACGCCCTCAGTTGCCTCAGAAGCTGAACACCAAGAAAAAAGGCTCCCAAGTGGACATCTATCGAGTTGCATTTTCACTGGCGAC
Organism: Meghimatium bilineatum; assembly: GCA_034231615.1. Lineage (NCBI taxonomy): Eukaryota > Metazoa > Mollusca > Gastropoda > Stylommatophora > Philomycidae > Meghimatium > Meghimatium bilineatum. The sequence continues at coordinate 26,782,929 of CM067304.1, read as the reverse complement.
GTTGGTCGTATCGGCTTTTTGTTGTTGGGGTTTAAAAGACACTAATTATGGAGAAGCCACACCTACCAGCTGCCTACGGGTAATGTTAGTGCCTATAAGAGTGAAGTGTATTATAGGGTTTGTGTGCCGCCTTCAACATTAACCGCTACCAGTAATAATCTGCCGAACTAGCTAAACTCACCCGCACCGCATAAACAATAGCTAAACATATAGGGTAGCTTGTTATGGGGTTGTACCTGAGCAATACGTAGTGAAAATTTTATTAGTGTGTAACCTATACATAAAGGATGAAAAAAGGCTACCCTTCGTCATTGTCTTAAACATGCACACCTCTGAGAATGACATCTCAGCACGGGCTATAAATAGCATATGATTCTGATACTAACAAACGAGCAAACACCTAGTTTTATATACGAACCAGCTACACCAATCGCCTGTATTGCACTATTGAAGCACAACCGAATAGGCAATACAGGTTTGGTACTGTGCACACACTTGGAGTAACCCATTCATCCCATTGGGTGATGTGTGTATATTTGTAGGACCAAACTCAATGCTTGAAACCATTCAGTCGCCTTTACACACTGCAAAGACATACACAAGATCTTCACCTTAAAAAAAGACATAACTGTAATTTTTGTGTTAATGTTTACACAGACGCTTCAACATTAAGACAGCACAAACAGAAGTGTCATACACCCCAATTAGTAACAACGGATGGGACTTTTAAACCTAGCGAGGGGCATCATAGTAATTTAACACCAACCAAGAACATGATACTAGTTGATCCCCAGGTGGTCGACACCTTGCTGTATAAAACAGTCTATAAACCACCTGCTTCTTTAACTGATTCTACGGGTGAGTTGGACCAAGATATGCGGGCGGTTTTATCTCGTGGTGATTTAACCAATCATGAAAAATCTACACTATACCAAAAAACATTACAACAGTATTTGAATCGACTCAGTCAATACAAAAACATACCGATGAAGCTATTAGAGAGCACGCAGTGTTCGGTACCAAGTGCCTTAATACAGAAAGATGAAGAACCCACTGAGAAAATTCCAGAGAAAGGCGAAGTGATGTCTAAGATGCCACTGCTTCAACATAGGCGGGTATCTAAAAGAACAAAATGTAAAACAATGGACAAAAGTCTGATTTGGGATAAGTGGTAGAAAAACTGTAGAAGGCAACGCCCCATTACACAACAACTTATCACCTGTTTAAACTAATATGATACTTATATATATATATTACATTAATAAGCAAAATAAAATAAGAAAACCACAACCATGTTGTTGTATTTTGTCTGTATTTGTGTGTATGTGTGTGTGTGCCTGTGTAAAAAAAAAAAAAAAAAAAAAAAAAAAGATTGCTCATAAACATAAAAAAACTATGCCGATTTCCCTCCTAGCACGGGATCCCGTGTAGGTCCAAGATGAGAAACCCGTGTTACACGGGCCCGTGCAGCACGGGATCCCGTGTAACACGGGGGTCTTTTATCATGTATCTACACGGGATCCCGTGCTAGGAGGGAAATCGGCATAGTTTTTTTATGTTTATGAGCAATCTTTTTTTTTTTTTTTTTTTTTTTTTTTTTTTACACAGGCACACACACACATACACACAAATACAGACAAAATACAACAACATGGTTGTGGTTTTCTTATTTTATTTTGCTTATTAATGTAATATATATATATAAGTATCATATTAGTTTAAACAGGTGATAAGTTGTTGTGTAATGGGGCGTTGCCTTCTACAGTTTTTCTACCACTTATCCCAAATCAGACTTTTGTCCATTGTTTTACATTTTGTTCTTTTAGATACCCGCCTATGTTGAAGCAGTGGCATCTTAGACATCACTTCGCCTTTCTCTGGAATTTTCTCAGTGGGTTCTTCATCTTTCTGTATTAAGGCACTTGGTACCGAACACTGCGTGCTCTCTAATAGCTTCATCGGTATGTTTTTGTATTGACTGAGTCGATTCAAATACTGTTGTAATGTTTTTTGGTATAGTGTAGATTTTTCATGATTGGTTAAATCACCACGAGATAAAACCGCCCGCATATCTTGGTCCAACTCACCCGTAGAATCAGTTAAAGAAGCAGGTGGTTTATAGACTGTTTTATACAGCAAGGTGTCGACCACCTGGGGATCAACTAGTATCATGTTCTTGGTTGGTGTTAAATTACTATGATGCCCCTCGCTAGGTTTAAAAGTCCCATCCGTTGTTACTAATTGGGGTGTATGACACTTCTGTTTGTGCTGTCTTAATGTTGAAGCGTCTGTGTAAACATTAACACAAAAATTACAGTTATGTCTTTTTTTAAGGTGAAGATCTTGTGTATGTCTTTGCAGTGTGTAAAGGCGACTGAATGGTTTCAAGCATTGAGTTTGGTCCTACAAATATACACACATCACCCAATGGGATGAATTGGTTACTCCAAGTGTGTGCACAGTACCAAACCTGTATTGCCTATTCGGTTGTGCTTCAATAGTGCAATACAGGCGATTGGTGTAGCTGGTTCGTATATAAAACTAGGTGTTTGCTCGTTTGTTAGTATCAGAATCATATGCTATTTATAGCCCGTGCTGAGATGTCATTCTCAGAGGTGTGCATGTTTAAGACAATGACGAAGGGTAGCCTTTTTTCATCCTTTATGTATAGGTTACACACTAATAAAATTTTCACTACGTATTGCTCAGGTACAACCCCATAACAAGCTACCCTATATGTTTAGCTATTGTTTATGCGGTGCGGGTGAGTTTAGCTAGTTCGGCAGATTATTACTGGTAGCGGTTAATGTTGAAGGCGGCACACAAACCCTATAATACACTTCACTCTTATAGGCACTAACATTACCCGTAGGCAGCTGGTAGGTGTGGCTTCTCCATAATTAGTGTCTTTTAAACCCCAACAACAAAAAGCCGATACGACCAACGTCGCCAGTGAAAATGCAACTCGATAGATGTCCACTTGGGAGCCTTTTTTCTTGGTGTTCAGCTTCTGAGGCAACTGAGGGCGTTGGTAGTAATGAAGACAGTGATGGGTGGTCAGACAATGAAGATATGTCGATGTCTCCGATAAGCTGCTCTGTCTTTAATTCACCTTTAACGCTAGCCACGCTCTTTAAACCCAGAAGTGAAGCCGTATCAGACCCATCATCCGAGACAGAAACCATTCATCTAGCTGGTGAGTCAGGGACCAATAGTCTAGAATCATGTTTACCATCACTTAGTCAGATTAATGCTAAATGGGAGCATGATTATCCTACCACTACCATCGCCCGTTGTCACGCTGTCTCAGGAACTGAAAGCAAACAGGGTCGTAGAAAGGTATTATGTGTATGTATACATATATATTGGTTGTTGTTGTAAGGCGGTAATTGGAGTTTAGTTGTTTGTGTTTAGGCTAACCTTTGAAAAAAAATAAAATAATAATAATAATATCATTACCGAACAGAGACTATTTTGTCGTGGTACTTTTTCTTCCTATGATATCACTACACCGTGGGCGGATTATATCCGTGGTGGAGTAACTAGTGTATAATAATATGCACGTACAGCTAATGCGAACTTTCTTTTCTTAAGTGTGCTAACCTATAAGTAAGTGTAACAAGCCGAGCTAATGGATATTCCTCTTGTTTACTCTACAGGTTCATTTTGCTACAGGGGGTAAATTGATAACTACCTATATTTTTGTGGCTGAAGCTCATCATTATACAAGAAGTTATTTTGCTTTAGACCGGGAACTGTTTCAAAGGCGGGTCAATGAGCTTGAGCTAGTCATTTCACCCTTGCTTGATAGCACCCATAGGCGTAAGATCATAGATCACTACGAACAGGGAAGAAATAATAGTCAGGCTTACACTTTAGACAGACCTCATCATTTCAAAAAAAGCTTTGAGCCAGCCCAATGATTAAGTTGACTAACCCACCATTTGTCCTTGCTCTATTAATGTTAAAAGGGCTTGATGTGTCACTACCGCTTATATTTCCACGTTTCACAGTCACACACTGGGAAAATAAACTGTCATTTCAATATGGTGTACTGTCATTTCAATAATTAGGAATATGAGGTCCTCAACTACCTATTTTTCCAGAGGCAATGATATGATAAACCATTAGGTGATGGTGTTAATGATGTAGCCGTAACATCATTCAAGAGACCACTTATCCATGTTCGGCGTTACTATGGTGATGCAAATATAAAGTATCCAACTAGAACCGGCATCACAATGGGTCGTCAAGAATTTGTAGACCTCGTGGACCTCCGAGAGGTCATTCTGAAAGAATTTGATAGAGTGTGTGGTGTTTTTGGCACAAAAACCGATTCAACTGCTCCAGCTGCAAACACAGTTACTAATACAGCCAACAAAATGTCTACACCCACAGAGTAGTATTTTGGTAATCTAGAGATGTATCTCACGACCGACTACGAACCCACATATGTACCTGAGATGCCTGTAGCAACCCACAACCAACCAGAACAGAAAAAGAAGAAGCCAACCAGGAGACGAAAACTACAACCAACTGTGACTCCTATGAACAGTCAATTATACCATGAACCTTTTTTTATTCTTTCTTAATTATTTTGGAAAAAGGTATGCGAATCATAAAATAAATATGTTTTATATCTCTGAACAAATATGTCTGTCACGTTTTTATGGTTCGGGTTTAATCATTGTTATATTTGTATATGTGTATTGTCTGGTTCATTGTACTATATGCTTTGTCTTGTTACAAAGAAAGCTTCTATAAACTACAGAGGTTCAAGTTATTGACCGGTACAGAACTCAGAAGTTATCCACAGATCATGAAGAACAGAACCTTCGCTCTCTATATATTCGATATAGGTAGACCTGCTGAGCCCAGAACTGATTTATACAAGGGTTATACACAGACCAAGATAACATTAGAAACCCCATCATGGTTCGGGGTCATAAGCTAGTCAAGTTAATTCAAGCACCCAAACCACCCTAAAGGTGTGAGAACCCTTGGCCTTTTCCTCTGTGTTATTTAAAGGTAGGGTAACTATTATGGGTATAGAACTGCTAATTCAGAAAACTGATAAACATGACGTTTGTGGTGTGGGATATATATGTTATTATGAGAACTGTTGGCAAAGAAACAATAACTTAAAAGAGAGATACCATAATTGAAGCGGGGACTGAAAACATAATTGAAGAACCTACCGAGAATATACTAAGAAAATATTGACCCAAAGTAGACAATGTTAGAAGCTAGCGAGACCATACTGATAATATGGTAGAACATAGTTGAAACTCATACAGAGACCACCCGGCGACCATGGCTAAAGCGTGAAGTGAGAAAATAGTTGCAGAGCCTAGTGAGAACATACTAAGAAAATATTAAACAGGGTAGAATGTGATAGAAGCTAGTGTGAATATACTGAGAACATTTTTGTTATATGAGTTATATTAACCACCCAGCACCATAATTTTCAATTTTATAATGTGAGAAGCACTTGAATATAAGCATAAAATAATGAGAACCATTGGCCAAGGCACAGAAGAATGTGTGGAGACCCGTATTCATATTATGATTAATGCGCTCCTTTCTTTAAAATTTAACATTAAAAAGATTGTTTATTAATAACTCCAATTGTGTGGCAACCCCGAACCGTGTTTGATAACAACTTAGAATCACTCAACTGTAAGGGGGGAGTTTGAGAATGTGCATATATGTCAAATGTTTCTTTTGTAAAGATTTAAACACGCTACAGAGCTTTGAAAATATCTGTAAGTATGTGTGTGTGTGTGTGTGGCCATCTATATATAACATACTTAGATCACATCACCAAAGCAGCAAAAACAACTGAAGAAAACAATATAAGAGATAACTCAACGAATTGCGCTTCGCAGACGACCAATCACTACTACCAGCGTCATAAGAACACATACAAAGATAAACACCCAGATTACATCAAACATACCAAACCTTTAACATGAAGATAAAGAAAAGAAAAGGCCGAAGCTAGGAAGAACGGAAAGAAAAACAGCCATATATATATATATATATATATATATATATATATATATATATATATATATATATATATATATATATATATATATATATTGAGGGCCTGTAATAATGAAATTGTATTAATTTGGTACAATTTCTAATTCTTACACCAAGGTATATTTAACTATATATGTACGAAGACTTAGGGAGTTTGAGAACACTCATAACACAGCGCTAAATCGTGTTGTATAGTGAGGTTTACAAATATTCAAAATTATGGTAATAAAGATGCCAGAGACGCTAGTCATAACAGAAGGTGTTAATCTCTACCAGGTGGCCGTATTGTAAGCATTTAACAGACCAGTTTTTAAAAATTTTCATTGTTTAATAGTAAGACTAATTTTTAACCGTTTTCAGTAATTCAAGGAATGTTATGAATGCGACATGTTCACGCTTATGTATGCTTCATGCATATATATATGTTTCTTATAATTACCCCCAATTATTTTGTCAGTGTCTGTGTTACTCTAATACATTTTACAATGTGGTCAAGCCGTCACGCTTGGTGATTATCGATTGACACGCGTACGCCGTCTCGAGCCAGTAATTAAGCCGTTACACTTTACCTGTGGTTTATCACAGGAGTTTATATAGGGATTTATTTTTCCTTTTAAACTATTTCATAGAGCTGGAAATATTTTGTAAAATACTGTTTGAAATTCAAACTAATAATTTAAATAGCATTTGTATCAGTATATTAATATCATTAATAATAATATAGCATGATCACAAAACGATATCCCTACATTCGGACACCAACCATGCTTATAGTTATTATATACAGAGACAGCTAAGATAGATAAAGGGTGTTCGCTTTCATATACTGGTTGCGTGATCGGATTATGCTGACATCATTCGTGCTAAGATTCCAGTATCGGTTTCTTTGTGGAAAAGTTCGCTAATGATCATATATTGAAATAGCCCGTGCCCTAACAGATGGCTACTCAACCTTGAAACGTAAAGTTTTATGGTGTTTTGCTGGTCGGAATTTCAATTTTTAACACTAGTGGCACACACGTCAGTGCTATTCCTTCTAATGAATTGACTTAAATTTAAATATGGTAGAGGTATATATGACCCCCACCATATGATCTGGTTATGCTGACCTCATTCATTGTAAGTTTCCAACCCATTTTCTTTGTGGAAAAGTATGCATCTGTGTTATATCATTGTACAGTTTGAACCAGATCTAAATAGGGTAGTGTTATGGATGACCCCGACAGCGTAACCGGGTTATGCTGACAACATTTGGTGTAAGTTTCCGTGCCCCACCGGATGGCTAATTGACCTTGTATCGTAAAGTTTTATGGTGTTTTGCTGGTGGGAATTTGAATTTTAAACACAAGTGGCACACACGTCAGTACTATTCCTTCTAATGAATTGACCTAGATCTAAATATGGTAGAGGTATATATGACCCCCACCTTTTAACCCGGTTATGCTGACCTCATTCATTGTAAGTTTCCATCCATTTTCTTTGTGGAAAAGTGTGCATCTGTGTTATGTCATCGTACAGTTTGAACCAGATCTAAATAGAGTAGTGTTATGGATGACCCCGACAGCGTAATCGGGTTATGCTGACATCATTCACTGTAAGTTTCCGTGCCCCACCAGATGGCTAATCAACCTTGAACCGTAAAGTTTTATGGTGTTTTGCTGGTCAGAATTTGAATTTTAAACACAAGTGGCACACACGGCAGTACTATTCCTTCTAAGGAATTGACCTAGATCTAAATATGGTAGCGGTATATATGACCCCCACCTTTTAACCCGGTTATGCTGACCTCATTCTTTCTAAGTTTCCAACCCATTTTCTCTGTGGAAATGTATGCATCTCTGTTATGTCATCGGACAGTTTGAACCAGAGCTAAATAGAGTAGTGTTATGGATGACCCCGACAGCGTAATCGGGTTATGCTGACAACATTCACTGTAAGTTTCCGTGCCCCACCAGATGGTTAATTGACCTTGTATCGTAAAATTGTATGGTGTTTTGCTGGTCAGAATTTGAATTTTAAACACAAGTGGCACACACGGCAGTACTATGCCTTCTAAGGAATTGACCTAGATCTACATATGGTAGAGGTATATATGACCCCACCACCGTATGACCTGGTTATACTGACCTCATTCATTGTAACTTTCCATAGACGTTTTCTTTACCACAAAATCTAAAGGGAAAATCCCACCCACCCCTTTTCCAGTTTTCAGGGTCGGGGGCCTCGCCGCCCGCCCCACCCGCGCCGCCCGCCGCGCCCGCGCCGCCCGCACCGCCGATATCGTGATCCCGGGCACACACACACCGCGCGGGTTCGCCCGGTCGTCATCCGATCACCTTATTGGATCTGGTACCTTATCTTGTCTTATCATGTCATATCATGTCATATCATGGCATATCATGGCATATCATGTCATATCATGGCATATCATGGCATATCATGTCATATCCACGTATCGTTCCATCCCTGACACAATACTCACGACGTCTGGATCCCTAGACATAATAAACCACACTATACGCATTTACAACCCACAAGAACTATTGTGCATGAAAAAAATGTCCCTGACTGCCTACATCATTGTCTTCCATGTTCCGGCGTACCAATCCTCCTCTGCACTAACAGACTTAAACCAAGCAAGACAACACGTACAACTGTACTTCTCATATTGGATTGAACACCCATATCCATAAATCCACCAAGGTCGAACCATGTCTATAAACCTGCCACAGTGGTCGCATCAACACACAAAGTCCACCAGCGACTTCAATAAGAATGAGTCTGCAAAAATATAGACCTGACCAGCTCTTGATGCTGCCAGTCCATAATTTTCTCAGCGTCTTCAATCGTCCACTGTTCCATGTAGTATCGCCTTTGTCAAAGAATCATGTAGGGGCATACGTCCAAAACAGATATAAGAGAAATATTTATTTAATCACATTGTAAGGAAAAAATAGAGAAGTGATGGGAGCCACCAATAAAACCTTTTCCCCACTTAAATATTTAAATGATCCAGGGCAAGCAGGCCTTCACTTGCGAGAGACATGCTAATACACCCTTTGATGTCGCTGGTCCATGGTCTTAGTCTTCCACTTCTTCTCTTACCTGGCACTCTGCCACCCCTGAATCAGCCTTTCGATGCCACCGTGTCTCTTTAAGTGTACTAAATACTGTAACTTCCTTCTTATGGTGGTATTTAGAAGACACTCTTCATATATCTATATCATCTTTTCAACGAGTGCTGTTAGGCTTCGTGTGGAGTTGAAGTATTCTGTCTTTGACCATCTTTGTTGCACTTGTCATGGTTAAGCCGTGGATTTAAAAAACAAAAACAATATCTGATTGAATCTTCTCACCTTGTTCTTGGTCTTATGGCTCTGTAGCCGTTCTTCTTCTTTCATTCACTTGAAACATGTCTATATCTGTAATTCTGTCTCCTGAATAAAACTCACTGTCTTTTGTAGTTCATACAGTGTCCCATAGAGCTTTGATTCCAGTGTTGTTTCCTCTGGCCAATATGTCGGCCTCAGCGTTTCATGCTCAGAACACACTTGAAGTATATGTTTGGCAAGCTGTGCTGCCTGTTCAGATGTACACATGGCCGTTTTGCCAATCTTGAACTTTGTATACATGTGACTGCGGAGTTGGGTGTGTCCTGTTCTGAGACTTAGAATTATAACTTGTTCTGATCTGTTCATAATGTGATAGTCATCTTGTGTTGGTGTTTGTGGCTTTCTTATTGACTTGGTCGTCTATTTTTTTCTGATGGTAGGTGATTGGTATATTTGGTTGGTCTTCAGCAGCACCTTCCTTAGCCAGTTGGTCTGCTTTTTAATTTCCTGGTATTCCACAGTGAGAGGGTATCCACTGCATTGTTACCCTATACTGGTACGACAATTCATTAAGTAGTTTTGTAGCCGTTCTTTCTGCTACTGTATGTCTGGATGTGATGGTTCCATTCGTATAAGGTGGCCGAACCAGTTTATTCGTAGTCACTATATTGTTCGCATGCTATGATCTTTACTTTTTTTCTGATATCTTTATTTCTCATTCGTTCTCTTTTGATGACGTTTATAGCCTTTCTCATGCATTTCATTCACATGTAATCTTTCTCGTGAGTGTTTTTGGCCAGGATCATGTATAACAATGGTAACATAACGTTGGAATAGAGATGGTGTTTATTATTTGTCATTCTGTCTCCATGTTGATCTCTGGGTTTTTAATCAACGGTGATAGTTGGTATGTTAGAGTGTTTGCCCTTTTGGCATCTGATCTCAATTTCTCTTACAATTTTGCCGTCTTCTGTAAAAACGTCACCCTTCATTTAGTTTCAGTAATTTTAAAACTTCAATGTTGTTAATTTTTCTCTGCCCATGAAATTCGTGTGATATTTCTGTAGCTCTTCATTTCAAATGAGTTTATTCTGAATATTGTCTTGTTTAAATTCAAAGTATCGCATGCATATGTTGCCAATGGAAAAACACATGACCTTAAAAGGGTTATTTTAGTGTCGTTATTACTACTTTGCCACAGCTTTCTCATTTGTGTTCATTTGAGTGTTGCAATTGCGAGTTCTCTTTTAATCTCAACTCAACAATCTCAGGAACTTTATATTTGCTTCCAGATATTCCAATTTTGTTGACACATTCTAGTTCTTTATTACCTATATTGATTATCGGTTTGATATTTGTTATAAATTGTGTGTTTTCTGTGCGTTTAGATATAGATTTCGGATCTAGCTGTATGTATTTGTTGCTGTGATTAGCTGTTTCAACTTTCTGGGTGTGTATTAAGGAAGCTGTTTCGTCTGCATATCTTACTTATTTCTGGAATCTTGTGCCCACTGATATTTATTGGATGAAACTCAATTTCCTTTAGTTCTTCTCTTATATTTCTCATTATATTCTCTGCTTAGATATTTAAAAAAATAAGGTGATAGAGTGCACCCCTGATTCACTCCACTTTGAACAGCAAACCACATAGATGCTTCTCCCTCCACTCCTACTGCTGCTTGTTGTTCGTGATACAGGGTTACAAAAGGTGTATTAGAATTTTGGGGAAGCTAATGTCTTCCATAATGGACCATAGTTTGTGATATTTAACACAATCAAACGCCTTGGTGTAGTCTATGAAACACATATGTAGGTCTAACCTGTATTCTCTACATTTTTCAATTAAATTCATCATGTTGAATATGTGTTTTCTTGTTCCTCTTCCTGCTCGAAAACCGGCTTGAACTTTATGAATATATGTTTGTAATTTGTGTTGTATTCTTCATTATGAAATCATTATGATCTGTAGTAATATTTTGATGGCTTGACTAATTAGCTACAGTTCTATAGTTGGTACATATTTGAATGTCTCTTTTCCTTGGCGAGGGTATGTATACTGACTTTTTCAATTCTTCTGGCCATATTTCCCTTTTCCATATCTTGCATCATAAAGTATGGTATATTTTAACACTTCTGCGGTTTGTAATATTTCTGATGTTAATCCGTCGCAACCTGGGGTTTTTCCTCCCCCCCCCCCCCAGATTTTTCGGCTTTCAATTATTCCATTTGTACGTTCTGGTTCTATTTCATTGATGCTCTCATTTGGTGACTGGGTTTATCCTTTATACATGTGACATATATCTATTCCAAGAAATCAGCACACATTCTAGGAAGATATGTAATAATAATAGTTTAGACTATGGTATATTTCTATTCCAAGAAATCAGCTCACATTCTAGGAAGATATGTAATAATAATAGTTTAGACTATGGTATATTTCTATTCCAAGAAATCAGCTCACATTCTAGGAAGATATGTACTTCTCATATTGGCTTGAACTACGAAATATATTGTCCAAGAAATCAACACACATACTAGGAAGATAGGTGTTAGCTTGGTCTATGGCATATTTCTACTCCAAGAAATCAACACAAATACTAGTAAGAAACTATAAACTATAACTACACAATATTGCAACAGTAGCACAAAATATCTTGACTAAGATGTTTCAATTTCAATTTTTTTTTTTAAATAAGCTTCATTTGTTAACGTTTCTAAAAGCGCCAGGTACGGAAGTGATATTTGACTAGTGACAACATCTGCAGATCTGATTTCTTCTACACAGAAGCACGAGATTTAAAATCACTGAAACTTCTGCTGAGGTCGATTAATGAGGGTACCCTGAATTATCTACCATCTGGTAAATGTTTTCTAAACTTAGAAAGTGTCATGACGTTTGTGGTAGTAATGCGCGTGATTTCAGTACAACCTGCTGCATACTGGCGTCACATGTGCTGATTTATCATCGCGCTTAGAACTCAGATACTTTCTAAATATGTTTGCGTAACATTTACTTCTCATAGAAGCTATTTTTAATGTAACATTTACTTCTCATAAAAGCTTTTTATGTAAGATTTACTTCTCATATAAACTTTTTTATGTAAGATTTACTTCTCATATAAACTTTTTTATGTAAGATTTACTTCTCATATAAACTTTTTTATGTAACATTTACTTCTCATATAAACTTTTTTATGTAACATTTACTTCTCATAGAAGCTTTTTTATGTAACATTTACTTCTCATAGAAGATTTTTTATGTAACATTTACTTCTCATAGAAACTTTTTAATGTAATATTTACTTCTCATAGAAACATGTTTATGTAACATTTACTTCTCACTAAAACTAAGAGAGTAAAAATATATAGAATATCCATCACTCATACAATTATAACTGGTTTTGTTTGTTTCCAATTAGTGTTGTTTGTCTCAAATTAGAATTATATGTTTTCATTAGGATTCTCTGTCTCATTAGTACTGTATTATCTACCACAAATTATAATTCTGTCTCAATTATGATTATCTGTCCCATTACGATTACCTGTCACAATTAGGATTCTCTGTACAAGTAATGGCGATAACAGGTCTTACCAAGTTGATATGTATTCTCTCCCTACTCTTTCATTGTCCCAGTAAAACTACTTAGTGAATTGTCGTACCAGTATAGGGTAACCATGCAGTGGATAGCCTCTCACTGTGTAATACCAGGAAATGAAAAAGCAGACCAACTGGCTAAGGAAGGTGCTGCCAAAAACCAACCAGATATACCAATCACCTACCATCAGAGAAAACAGATGATCACGTCAATAAGAAAGCAACAAACACCAACACAAGATGACTATCACATTATGAACATATCAGAACAAGTTATAATTCTACGTCTCAGAACAGGACACAACCGACTCCGCAGTCACATGTATACAAAGTTCAAGATTGGCAACACGGCCAAGTGTACAGGCAGCACAGAGTGCCAAATATATACTTCAAGAGTGTTCTGAGCATGAAACTCAGAGGCAGACATATTAGCCAGAGGAAACAACACTGGAATCAAAGCTCTATGGGACACTGTATGAACTACAAAAGACAGTGAGTTTTATTCAGGAGACAGAATTACAGATATAGACATGTTTCAAGTGAACGAAAGAAGAATTGTCCCAGTTGCAGACACGCATGTGACGATACCAGCATTGTCCATAAGGGTCTGGAAACATCCATGGTTAGGACAAGTGTATCAGTTAGGCTACTAATGCCCTCATTTCTCACGCTGTCTCCCCATTCCTCACTCTGTCTCTTAGTGATATTCCTAGGATTCTGCATACGCATACCATTCCAGCTGTCACACGTTTACGTTTGTCTTGTGCTGTCGTTGTCTATGCTTGGTAGCACAGCGTTGGCATAATAATCGTTTGGAATAGTGCTATTTTGGTGTTATCTGTCATAGGGCTTGGTATGCTTTCCTACATCCATTGTGTATTTCTTTGCTTCTCTTGCCGTCTGTTGTTATAATGCTTCCTAAGTATGTGAATTCTGTCACTTGTTTCCGATAAATATATCGGTGTTTCTGTTCTTCTTATCTTCATTACTTTGGTCTTTACTATATTTATCTTCATGTTAAAGGTTGATGTAATCTGTCTTTTTGTCTTTGTAGTTGCTCTTCTGATAATGCTACTAGTGCTTGGTCGTCTGCAAATAGCAATTCGTTAAGTTATCTTTCATATTGTTTTCCTCCGTTGTCTTTGCTACTTTGCAATCTATGTATGTTATGAACAATACGGGAAGGGGTGGGGGGGGGGGGGGGGTAGTACACATCCCTGTCTCACTCCCAAGTGAATTTGGAAATTATCCAATGTACCTGTGCTCGTTCTTACTGCGCATTGACTATTGACGTATATACTCTGACATAGGCTTATCAAAAGTTGGGGGACTCCCGTATAGTGTTATCCATAGTTGTGATCTATGCCCTCTGTCAAAAGCTTTCTCTTGGTCCATGAAGGCCAAATATAAGTCTTGATTATGTTCTGTCGCTCTTTCTGAAAGTTGTTTGAGGACGAAGATTGCATTGTACAGTTTTTATTTTTCCGAAAGCCCAATTGTGTGTTGTTGAGCTGTGGTTCTATATAAGCGTACATCCTTCTCTCTCGTATCTTGCTAAAGTTTTTTCCTATGTGGCTTATGAGTGATATGCATCTATACTTAGTGCAGTCCCTGTTACTGCCTTTTGTCTTCCAGATGGGAACAATAACCGCTGTACTCCACCCCTGTAGTGCCTTTTGTATCTTCCATATCACATTGAAAAGCTGTGTAGCCACTTTATACATGACTGTTAGCATTTTTATTAGTTCTATATGTATGCCGTCTATTCCTGGTGATTTGTTTTTTGGTGCATATTTAACTGCATCTTCAATTTCGGATTTCAGGATGAATGGGTCTAGGTCTTCTTCTATTGTATTTGTTGTTGTAATCACTTCTCCTTCCTTTAAGTTTAACAGCCGATTGAAGTCATTTTTCCATCTTTTCATGAATTCTTGGGGCCTATTTAGTATGTTGCTGTGTTTATCATTGATCATTTCTGTTGGTTCATACAAGTCTTTTTTTTACTTCTCATGCATCAATAAGGTTTGAAAACAGCATAGAAATTTTAAATGCATAGAAATGAAAAGAGGGATAAGACAAGGAGGTATTTTTATCCAACAGCCTATTTAATATCGCCAAAGAGAATATCTTTAAACATATAGAAGGAATGTCAGGACTCAAGATCAGTGGGAAAATAATAAACAACCTGAGATATGTAGATGACACAGTTCTTTTAGTAGAAAGTGAACATGAACTACAAAGACTAATAGATCAAGTCGATAAATAAAGTAAAGGATATGGACTGGATAACCAAATTTGGACAACCAAAAAAAATAAAAAAAAAGGAATAAAAAAACAACAAAAAAACACAAAGACAATGATAATCACCAAATTCACAGAGAACAGGTGCTAAACATAAATATACATGGAGAGAAACTACAAGTAGAACATTATCAATATCTTGGACACATAGTCACAAATGACAGCAGATGTGAAACAGAAGTTAAAAGGAGAATAGGAATGGCTAAATGTACTTGCAATGAAATGAGGAAAATGTTAACATCTAAACACATTTACAAACAAGATAAAAATGAGAATTAAAACTTGCTACTCTATATTAATGTATGGCTCAGAAACGTGAACAACAAACAAACAATTAGAAAATAGAATTGATTGATTTGAGATGTAGACATTTATAATAGATAGAACATCGTGGAAAGAGAAGAAAATAAATACAGAGGTTCTAGCAACACTTAATATGAAGAAAGAGTTATTAAAGGAAATTAATATAAAAAAACGTGACACCTTGTTGAAGACCTTACATGAACGTAAAGTCGAGGCGAGGCATATATACAAGTGGGAGAGTAACATCATGAGATGAACAGGCTACAATCTAGCAGAGTGCACCACCGAGACATGGGGTGTTGGACGTCTGTTGCGGCACTTAAATGATATTTTCTATCACATCGTAAAAGGTATCAAGGGACATCACCATAAAATATTGTTTTAAAGGATCATTAGTAAATTTTAATCGATTATTTCCCTTTGCTACATCTAACCTTCTCCCTCTAATTACCGCAGTACTTGCAATAACAAGAAGAAAGAACATACCAGGAACACTTAACGATCCAGATATAGATCTAACACTCCTAATTAGGACTGCACAAATGTTCTATAAGTAACACAACTTTAGTCAGACTATTCAAATATATTGTGCTATGGAGATCAACACTGGAACAACCAATCGGTCAATCTGAATCACCTACTACGAAACTAGTATGCTGAAATAGGCGCATAATCTCTATTAGCAAACTCAATAAGTCAGCAGTAGAATGCTAGATTAGAAAGTATGGTAGCTTCTTTATCTTCTCCATTAATTCTCAAACTCCTGCAGGTTAGCAGGATATAGTTAGGAGAATCTAGCAAGAAACTTGTGATCATGAACAAAAGCATGGTAAACTTGATGAGTTATCTCCTTCTTCTGCATTCAGCATCTGCGTTAATGTTATATTGTCAGACCTGTCAGAGTGAAATCCACTGTCTTCTACAGATGAGAGCGGCTGCCCCATAGCTTTTGCCTCAAATCTGTTATGTTTGTTTAGATCTCAGAAACTATGAGCTATTGTATCCTTGTGTTGGGAGGTTTGCTCAAAACTACATTTTCTACCACCTTTACATCCCACCACTTTAACATTGGTTAGTGAAACATGGAAGAGTAATAATTTAACAATACTGGAAGACGGAAAAGTGCCTACAACTAGAAGTTTGCTGTTTGTATGGTGGCTGGTCATTCATATAACTCTAGCACAGCTACAGAATGTATAAATTGTGCTTGAATGTTCATGTGTAGTTGTACCCAGCCAAAACATTTAGCACTGGTTGTTACCACATGTGATCTAGATGCCATGCTGATATCAGGTCACAAGATGCAGATATCTTAACTAAGCTCTTAACTACATATATCTAAGATATCTTAACTACAGCTTGACACACAAATTATTCCATTCTCCAGATTAAATCCTGATAAAGCTTGACACAAATTATTCCATTCTCCAGATTAAATCCTGATAAAGCTTGACACAAATTATTCCATTCTCCAGATTACATCCTGATAAAGCTTGACACAAATTATTCCATTCTCCAGATTAAATCCTGATAAAGCTTGACACAAATTATTCCATTCTCCAGATTAAATCCTGCTAAAGCTTGACACAAATTATTCAATTCTCCTGACTAAATCCTGCTAAAGCTTGACACAAATGATTCCATTCTCCAGATTAAATCCTGATAAAGCTTGACACAAATGATTCCATTCTCCAGATTAAATCCTGATAAAGCTTGACACAAATGATTCCATTCTCCAGATTAAATCCTGCTAAAGCTTGACACAAATTATTCCATTCTCCAGATTAAATCCTGCTAAAGCTTGACACAAATTATTCCATTCTCCAGATTAAATCCTGCTAAAGCTTGACACAAATTATTCAATTCTCCTGACTAAATCCTGCTAAAGCTTGACACAAATTATTCAATTCTCCTGACTAAATCCTGCTAAAGCTTGACACAAAATATTCCATTCTCCTGACTAAATCCTGCTAAAGCTTGACACAAATGATTCCATTCTCCAGATTAAATCCTGCTAAAGCTTGACACAAATTATTCAATTCTCCTGACTAAATCCTGCTAAAGCTTGACACAAATTAGTCCATTCTCCAGATTAAATCCTGCTAAAGCTTGACACAAATGATTCAATTCTACTGACTAAATCCTGCTAAAGCTTGACACAAATGATTCCATTCTCCAGATTAAATCCTGCTAAAGCTTGACACAAATTATTCAATTCTCCTGACTAAATCAGCATGTTTGAGAGCAAAAGCAGAAAAACCCCCTTAAAAAATTGTTCTAGGCCAAAGAATTAATTATTATATTGCTATTAGTTCATTGAAACAGATAAGAAGTGAGACTGCTGCATAACTATGATTCAATCAGGGAAAATTAGTGTCTTGTCTTCTGCATTTAATAAAAGCGTTTTGGTAGAATTGGTAGAATCTCTCTTGGTTTGTTCTTTCAGTGATTTATTATACTGGTTACTCACTGTAGAAATCTTGGTAATTTGCAAAATTACAAATTTGCAAAATGCAAAGGTATGCTGAGTTATAAATCCGCATCAAAGCATACAGATAAATTGTGAATGAACTTAACCAATTTTAAAGCAAACACCGATTGAAACCAAAAGGCAAATCATAAATTCAATCTTCATACTAACATTATGCTATTCATGTTAGACATAAACACTAACAAAAGAACAAGAGAGAAAATTTACTAGTGTCAAATGTCTAAGAAAAGTAGCATTATATAGAACAAGAAGAGATCATGTGAGGAATAAAGAGATTACAAGAACTGAACAACATCTGTGATCAATTATATTGAAAAAAACAACAGACTGAAATGATTTGGCACCGTAATGAGAATTAACCCTTATTGGCCAGCAGCAAGAGCACACAACATAAAACCAAAGTAGATTGAAGGAGTTACTAAAATTATGAAAAGTCCCAATATTACTGCAAATCAAGAGACCAAATTTTCTATATCTAGAAAACTGATTATCTTTCAATCCTGTCATGCCTTACAGCAAAGCAGAGAAAGACAGATAGATATATCATAGCACACAATTTTTCACATGTTTGCGGTTGACCAAAAACCACCTCTGACTAGTATGGCCATCACACTGTATTAGCACTATCCTCAACCTTCCCAGAGTATGAACCCTGGTATTCTACTCTCTTGTGGTCGGGTGACCCAAGGGAGTAAACTTTTTATTTCAACTATGAATAAATAACAAGCGAACTCAAAACCTAGCGAGTGACTTGACCATACACTAGTGTGGCTCCAAATTGATAAACGTTGAAAGGTAACCTTCCTCAGTCTCACATTTAATGAAAGCAAAGTGTCTGCTAAAGAAACATATGAGACTTCAGTGAAGAGACCTAAATTAAAACTATAAACCAGAGAAAAACAATATCAACAAATTGAACAGAAATGAACAAGTCAAAATATTTCTACAGAGAATTGGACACTGCAGCTTTAAAGGCACACTTACAACAAATCAGCATAGTGGCACTGCAATCTGTATCTACAGAATAACAACAAAGACATTAGAATACAGGACTGCCCCAACTTTATTGTTCATGGGACAATCTGGCCCAAAGAGGCATCTCTGTAAAACAAGTTGCACCTACTATGACTATAAGCTCAAGCGAAATCGTCGGCAGAATAGAAGACCTGTTTGTAGATGTAATTAGGCCTTCATTCACTGTTTTTTTTTATTATTCTCATTTTCCGTTGGGCCCTATTTGTATACTTGGAATCACATGCCAAAATGCCATAGTGACTCCAGGTATATAAATAGTGACCAACCAGAAGCCCAACAATAATTTTTTTTAAACATTACGAACTTACTTTTGACCTAATTCTGCTAAATCCTTTTTATTGGAGACTGTCATGCAGTTTTTGCCAGGCAGTGGCGTAGCGTGGTTCAAAGGCGCCCGGGGCGGAATCATAATTTTCCGCCCTTGTGACATTAAAAAAATATGTCAGTGATTGTGAAATACTGGACGAAAATAAATTTGCCGCCCTCCCAATGATGCCGCCTGGGTTGATGCGCACCTCCGTCCCCCTCGATACGCCACTACAGCCAGGTGGGGGTCACTCTGGGAGGATGGGTAGAAAGGTCTTTGGATAGAGGAACATAGGAAATAACTGCCCAAAAAAACACACATAAGGAGAAGTAGTCTACAAAAAGCCCCAGAACCCTAGCCAGTCTCATCCTATAAGGGAAAGAGCAGATAGAAAAAAAAAGAGTTGTTTTTTGTTGTGTATGTAGTCTAAAGGTTTTGAAATGTTGATTTGTGTGTGATTATGTGTGCTTGCAGTGATTAGCAAAACTTCATTACCCTGTTCCTAGCTTTGTCTAAGGAAAGCAAACTGTAAAAATAAGCTGGTGGAAAGTGGATACACTTGGCCATATGGAGTGTAACAAAATGCAATATATCTCATGTTATGCTATGTGGAGTGGGACAATGGGGAACATATCTTTGATTGAAAAGACTGACCCCAGTATGCTGACCTGAGGAGAAAGACATGGTCCACTCCAGTCAATTTCGAAGAGAAACTGTATGTCAAAGTGGAAACTCTGAAACAACAGGCTATGTCATAGAATCTGTAGTCCCAACCTGACTGAGAGATGATCGCAGAAGGAATGACGTAAAACAAACAGTACTACACAAGCAATACTGGACTTGGTACATAGTAATTGATTGCAAAGATATGTTTCATAAAACCATGTTACCTGTATTTAAACTTTTCAGTGTTAATCGATACCCCTTAAGTATTATTCGCCAACACCAGCCTGTATGTGATTTAATGATGACCTTCCCCGTACAGGATTTATTAACATAATCTGTGCAAAGATTTCTAGCAACATGCATATTTTATCAGATTTATAACATCATAGCAAGGATTGGCTTTAACCACAGTTTTGGAAGTTTGGTACTTCCTACTCTGACAACTGGGTTTCCAAATATAGCATGATATCACATGGCAATATTATGACATGATTTTAGTGTGCTTTAACAAACAATATCATTGGGAAAGAAATCTCTACACAGTGACAATTCATTTTCAATACACCCATAGCTGAATCTACATATTAACTCAATAAACTCACATCTGGTTTTACACCCAACACATCCTAACATGAACTCTAATAAATCAATCTGAAAACATGCCCCAAAACCAACCTCACTGTTAAAGAGAGCATACTAGTCTAAATATTTTCCAGAATTTGCATTCATAGTTTAACACCAACAACCACGAACAGGAACTTAACAACTAATGCACCATATAACACACCAATAGACAGATTGTATTCTATAGAACACCCTGTTTAAATTATATTATGTGACCGACATTACAGGATTTCCCACAAAAAGAATGTCACATTTGGAAACATCCAGATGTCAGAGTAGAAAGGACCAGAAGTTCTTTTATAGTACAATTGAGTTTTTGGATACATTTTGAAATCTATACTGTGACAATTTATTACATTGTCATGGAGACAATTTTCACTAGTATAGCTAGAGAAAATTTCTGCCAAAATGGCCAACGAAAATGAATGTTTTTTCCTTAAGGATTAACGGATTTTCTTCCAGAAAGAAACAGCAACCTACAGAAGCCTAGAAATTCAGAATGGATACATATGGGTGGCTTCTAAATACTACAGGTTTCTAAATACGATCATAAGAAGGAAGCTACAGTATTTTGGACACTTAAAGCGACATGATGGCATCGAAAGGCTGATTCTAGAGATAAAAGTGCCGGGACAGAGAAGAAGAGGAAGACCAAGAAGATGATAGACCAGCAACATCAAAGAATGTATGCACACGTCTTTGGCCAATGCAGGCCTGCTTGCCAGGAACAGAGTGGTGTTCAATGTTCTGGAAAGAATATGTCATATATATAGCTAGAGAATGTATGCACTGTAAGGGAGCTCCCAGCAACATGAGTTTACAACCAACCCTTGCCATGATATGGAAAACGAAATAGCATATCCTTGTATAAAGATATCCATCATCTGTCCCTAAATTTACTTCACACAATAGAAAGAATGCTATAATTAGAGAGAATTTGCAATTTAACTGAATAGTTTATATACAAACAAATATATAGTTATCAGAAATCCAGAGACGAACCCATCAGGCATGGATCATATCCTAGAAAATCCCATTAGGCATGGGCCACATCAGAGAAGATCCCATCAGGCATGGGTTGCATTAACACACAATTGTATAATTTCATCTGACCATTTTCCTCATCTACAAGATTATTTAGTGTTTTTATTTGTTTAGGTAGTGTTAAAAATATAATTTTTTCTTCTTTCGTTCACTTGAAACATGTCTATATCTGTAATTCTGTCTTCTTAATGAAACTCACAGTCTTTTGTAGTTCATACTGTGGCCCATAGAGCTTTGATTCCAGTATTGTTTCCTCTGGCCAATATGTCTGTCTCATCATTTCATTCTCAGAACAATCTTGAAGTATATGCTTGATACTCTGTTCTGCCTGCCCACATGTGCACATGGTCGTGTTGCCAATCTTGAACTTTGTGTACATGTGACTGCTGAGTCGGTCGGTTGTGTCCTGTTCTGAGGCGTAGAATTACAACTTGTTCTGATCTGTTCATAATGTGATCATCATCTTGTGCTGGTGTTTGTGGCTTTCTTATTGACTTGATCATCTGATTTTTTCTGATGGTAGGTGATTGGTATATTTGGTTGGTCTTCAGCAGCACCTTCCTTAGCCAGTTGGTCTGCTTTTTAATGTCCTGGTATTCCACGGTGAGAGGGTATCCACTGCATGGTTACCCTATACTGGTACGACAATTCATTAAGTAGTTTTGTAGCCGTTCTTTCTGCTACTATATGTCTGGATGTGATGGTTCCATTCGTATAAGGTGGCCGAACCAGTTTATTCGTAGTCACTATATTGTTCGCATGCTATGGTATTCCACAGTGGGTGGGTATCCACTGCTTGGTTACCCTATACTGGTAAGACAGTTCATTAAGTAGTTTTTGCAAGTCCGTTAGTTTTCCAGACTGGAGAGCTTGAAGCACTGACCATGCATCTGTCAGGAATACAGTGGGCTGTGGGCCAGGATTGGAGTTCAGCAGTTTTTTTTCAGTTGCTAACCTAATTGCCTGAATTTCTACATCATAATTATTGCAGAATTTCCCTGTTGGTGTTCTGATCGTATCTCTAGACTTGTGTCATCATCAGGTGCCATGCCAGCTGGCGTAAGTGTTCATGGCTCTTCACAGCTTTCTGTCCACAGTATTATGTATCAAGAAGGTGTAGTTTCCCTGCCATGCCAGGTTGTCAAACTGTCTAATATTTTCTCACGTTGTCACCCTCTGTCTCTGTTGCCTTCAATTTTGCCTGTTGTGACTATGTTCTCTAAACCTGCCTGTCTCATGAAGTGGCCAAAAAATGAAGATTGTCTTTTTCTTATATTGTTGATTAAGATCCGTTTCGCATTTGACTCTTTCAACACCTCAACATTAGTTTTTCTGGCAGTCCATGATATTCTCAGCATTCTTCTATAGAACCACATCTCTATTGTCTCTAATTTCCCACTTTCCTGTCTGTATTGTCCAAGACTCACATCCATATTTTAGTATAGAAGTTATATAGCACTGCAGAACTCTCATTCTCACCTCTAATGACAAGGTCATATTACACAATATAGTTTTCATTTTTCTGATGTTGTTTTTGCCTGTCCTATTCTGCTTCTTATGTCTCTTGAACTTCTTCCATCTGCTGTAATCATTGTAGCTAAATATTTGAATTGGTGGACCTGTTTTAATACTATATCACTCACTTTTATCTTGCAAGGTGTGGTATTTTGTTTCTTTGAAATAACCATCACCTCTGTTTTCTTGATATTTAGGAAGAGACCTTTCTCTTTACTTTCAGACTTGTGTTGATATTCTATATATAACCTGCACCTCCATTCCTCACTGCATTCTGTGCTGACCCATCTGTGATACTCTGACCCATATGTCTTGTGGATATTCCTCGTCCAGGAAACTTAGGGTGACTGTCCTTCGCTGCACACTGTTCTGTTCGTCCTCGCTTAGTATTCCTTTCACGTGGGTCTGAATGTATATTGTCATTCCATGACTTTCACTCCAGGGGGTTTGTTCTGGTACAGACCTTAAGGGGCTGTCAACTTCAGGTAGGCCTGTAAGTTGTCTATGGAGTCGTTTAGCTTGGTGGATAAAGCTGCTTCTTTTCAGTCACCCCATAGCTAGATTTTGGAATCTTTCCTTCATTGGATGACTTGGCATACACTTAAACTTTTCTGCTTGTATTAGAACTTTTGTGTCTCTGCGTTCGCCAAGTGTTAGCATTCTTCCCATTTTCTGCACCTCTACTATGGGTGTTGATTTCATTGTTTCCAGCATTATCCTGAGCACCTGGTTTTGCACTTTATCTAGATCTTGTAATGTGGTGTTTGATGTAGGACACCACTCTGCTGAACCATATTCCAGGTGTGGTCTTATGCCTTGCTGGTACACTTTACGGAGTATATTACCACTGGAAATATAGAATGAATCAGTCACTGCTGTCTTGCATTGAACTTTGCTTTACATGTACGCTGCTTGCATTCTAATCTGTATCTAAAAAGTTTCTGCACCTTTGCGCAATGCTGACCCCCATGCACCACAGTCGTCGAGCACATTTTCCAAACTATTGTAGTCAATAAAGAAGTATTTCATTGAGGTCTTTTCATACATCTTTTATCTCAAGAGCAGCCACCCTTTAACTCTTTTCCCCAAAATTTCTCAACTATATTTGTTGTTCATGTTCATATGGCTGTGTTCATTCTTTGTGCATGACTCAACCATCTTCTACTGCTCACTATTCCCAATACCGATGGTATCTGTAATTTTAGCCATGACAACACAAAATAGTAAGATAAATACTATATCAATATGAATGTGTTTACAAAAATATGATAAAATACCATAAAATAAATACTATATCAATATGAATGTGTTTACAAAAATATAGATAAAATACCATAAAACTCAGTCCCTCACGGTTGTAGGGGTGGCCACTTTGAAAACAAACAAATTCAGCATGTTCTGTTTATAGTTCCTTTTTTTTATGTGTGGAGAATTTTAATCCTGTCTAGTCTTTAATATAATCAATCCATACTTTGTCCTATTCCTTCCTCCTCCCCCCCCCTCTTTCTTTAAAATACTACAGTTAATAATAATTTTGTATAATTCCCTTTTAAAAAAGGACCACACTGTTGATGGAGAGAATGTCAAGGACATTTGTATTATGACACTGGAAGAGGCAGGACAGTTTATACAGAATTGAAAGACAGAAGAGTGACTATGAGGATAACATTGTGTCAAGGACATAAGTAACATAGAAGAATGACAAATAATGACACACAAAACAAAAAAACTTGTTCCTACCTTAGATTTTAATCCATAGTGCACTAGATATGTATCTTCATCAACTTATGGAAACATGGCAGTAACATGCACTGGATGATATTCCCTGAAACTGTTCAATGGGGACAATGCAGAACACACTGAAACACAAAAATATAAATACATTGAGTGTATAGCCTTTTAGACAGTGAGATTTATCAAGTGAGAGGGGGGGGGGATGCGTTCGTGTATATCTTCTTCTTCTTCTTCAGCGTTCATTCTCAAACTCCTGTTGGATCTCTCCTGTAGCAGTACTACTAGATCTCCAGCAGGATGCAGTCCAGAGAATGGAAATGCGTTGTGTCGCCGTTTTATTTGCGCCAATGGCCAGACACATCCGTCTTCGGCGGAGTTCGTGTATATATATATATAAAGTTAGGGTTTTTTTCTTGTAAAGAGTGAATTAGTCACTGTATACCATAGTTGCAATGATTTTTCTTTAATATGTTTATACAAAATATTTTGGGGATGGATGACAGAATCATTTAAGCAGGGAATCCCCTGAATTGTTGACAGGGAGGGAGGGATCACAAATTTGTGGAAGTAAATTATGAGCACTACAACATTGAAGAGTCTCTGCAAAGGTCTCTCCATAGTAAAAGAATTCCAGTTCATGGTATTAAACTCTACATCTTCATTGAGTCTATCTATCTATTCGCTGGAGCCCTTTGTTGCCTTTCGGCGTCAGGGATAGAAGAGTTTTCTGGAGACA
Source organism: Meghimatium bilineatum (assembly GCA_034231615.1). Lineage (NCBI taxonomy): Eukaryota > Metazoa > Mollusca > Gastropoda > Stylommatophora > Philomycidae > Meghimatium > Meghimatium bilineatum. The sequence goes on along the minus strand of CM067304.1, from coordinate 26,757,198 downwards.
ACCCTCTTGTGTGCTGAGTATATTGTGGAATTTGAGGCCTCTTTTATTTCAGTGGTCCAGCGTTGTGAGTCAAGTAATGAATTCAGAATTTCAAAAAAGTCTCTCAGGAAACTTACCAATCAAAGATGAATGCAGAAGAAGACATATACACAGAATGGGGCTGAATGTCAAAATCCCCTGCCTAGCATAGGTAACTACATCTTCTTTTGACATGTCCTTTACAGAGCTCTGTCCTCACTGCCTCTGTAAGCCAGTACTGTGCCACATTCAAACAAGTTTTCAATATCCTATTCATGAACTTATTGTCTTCTTTTCTTGAAAACAACTCTCCATGATTAATTAATTTCTAACCCATTGTGTCTTTTTATAACTTGTTTTTTTTGTGTATGGTTTTGAAGAGACAATATTCAGGTCTTTACAAATGACTGTGTTAGACCTTATGTTCAAGATATTATAGGACCTTTCTATAGCATTTCCTTTCAAATGCTGACACAGTGGAATCCCTCTAAAGCTCATACGTTTATAACAAATTTCCCTATCTAATAACACTTTTCAAAATCCCCAATTCTTTTTTTTTTCTTAACATTTTTTTTTTATTAAAAAAAAAACATTGTATATATGTCTGGCTCTGTGGCAGAGCTACAGCCACACATCTGTGACAGCTAAGGTACTGGGCCCAAATCCCACAACAGGCAATTGTGTATCCTCACCATTCAGAAAGCAATGTCAAACAACCGAATGTATTTATATTGCTTAGAAAATCACTGTTATGTTATGTTCCTCCAGGGCCATAGGGCAGAAACCATAGCTTTCTATTTCTGTATTTGTGTTGCCAAGTCTTTCAATTCTTGCGTGTTGTTTAGGTTCATTAACATGCCTTCTCTATTAATGGTTCTTCGTAGAGTTTCTCTAGGTCTCCCCCTTCTTCTTACTCCGGGTGGCACCCAATATAGTGACTTCTGGGGAATTCTTAGGCTGTTCATTCTGAGAACATGGCCAATGTAAGCCCAACGCCTTTGTCTAATGAAGGAAGATATATAGGTTTTTTTGCTTTCCTCTCTTATAGTAGTGTTAGATTTAAAGTCACTCCACTTAACATTCAGAATGGTACGTAGGCATTTGTTTTCAAAGTAGTCTAGTCTCTTATCTGTGGCTTTCCAACTAAGAAAATCACTACAGCTAAAAAATGCTGGGTTGATGTTTAAAAAAATGTATGCAAAATATTAGTAAAAAAAATCTGAATAAGATCTGATACCAATTTTGTATATTGTATATAAAGAATTTACTGTTATCACATAAATATTTCGTGGGTCCAGACCAACTTATTTTAATGGAATTTGAATGTATTTTATGTTCCACGATGGATGTCAATGCTATCAAAATCACCCACAGGTGCATTCATAGTATGTAACTCCATAGTGTCAAGCAATAGTCATAAGGTATCTCTGTACAAAATCACATTAAGCCAGTACCTAAGATTATATCCAGTACTTAAGATCATATTATGTCAGCACCTAAGATTAAGGAAGATAGAATTCCACGACAAGCCTTCATGTGGACACCAGACGGGAAAAGAAAACAGAGAAGACCAAAAACAATGCTCAGAAGAACATTCATAAATGAACTAAAATCAACAGGCATAAATGCACAAGACCTGCAATCCTTGGCAACTGACCGACAGGCATGGAGAACTATGACATCCGCCCTAAGTGCCAAACGTGGCACAAGAGGAACTGACTGACTGACCTAAGATTAAATCCTATACCTAAGATCATATGCAGTACCTAAGATCATATTAAACCAGTACCTAAGATCATATTAAGCCAGTACTTAAGATCATATTAAGCCAGTACCTAAGATCATATTAAGCCAGTACTTAAGATCATATTAAGCCAGTACTTAAGATCATATTAAGCCAGTACCTAAGATCATATTAAGCCAGTACTTAAGATCATATGTAGTACCTAAGATATATTCAGCCAGTATCTAGGATCATATCCAGTACTAAAGATCATACCTAAGATCATATGCAGTACCTAAGATCATATAAGTCAGTACCTAAAATCATATTAAGCCAAACATAAGAAACTGCCAGTAACACAGATATAAAGATTGTAATGTGGTTATGTTAGTTTTAATGATTGTTATGACGACAACATATTGTCATATTTTTCACTGAATCACTGTCTAGCTAGCTTTGCCACTGTGAGTCACCGTCTTGTTAGTTTGATCTTCTTGACAGCTCTTATCAGATAAGTCATTCAGAGACTTATTTATAACTAGAACTTGTATTTTTGAGAAAGGTATCTTTATATAAAATAAAAGTTCTGCCAGGACTCTATCCATTATGAAATTTATAGAAAAACCAAAAATAAATAGTTTGGTCATCTTTTGATGACAAATCTAATATCCCTAGCTGCTAGAACTTAATACAAAGTTTGTAAAGAAAAATCATAATGCAGCAAATGTGGATTTGAACCAGGTCCCCTCATATTGCACCTACTCGTCTCGCAACTTGAGTCAATATGTTATCTTTCTTCAACCACACCTCATCCCTAAAAGCAGGTAGCGGGGCTAAATATATGTTGTAAATCGAACACATAAGAACTACCTTTATTATTAGCTCTTATAACCTATGATTTCCTATTTACCATTACCTGTGAACAAATGGTGTTTTTAAGAAACTCTAAATATTCAGTAGGTAATGACACACGTAACTCAGCATAATTTATGGAACAACTGTGTAGGTGAGTGTCAAACTTGGTGGTTAAGTCTATATTTACTACATTCATTTAGACCTAGACATTTTTCAATTTAAATTATATTTCATTAATTAATGTATAATATGTTACATATCAACCAGCAATGCGCAGATGGCACTGTCCTCTTAGCAGAAAGTGAACAGGGGGTACACAAAGACTAATACATCAAGTTGATAAACCAAGTAAAGAATATCATCAGCATCAAGTGCCATGCCGAATGGAGTTGCCGATCATATTTCTCCATGTACATCGATCTCTCATATATGTCATCATCTCTGTTGGTGTCATCAATCAAAGTCATTTACTCAAACTGTCCAATAATTTTTCTCTGGGTCTTTCCCATGATCTTTCCTGTTGTACTTTATTCTCAATGCCTCTTCTCATTATGTGCCCAATAAATGTTGACAGTGTTTCTCTTATATTATCAATAATGCATCTTTTCACATCCACCCTTCTAAGACATTCTTCATTCGTAATCTTTGCTGTCCAAGGAATGCATAAGTAAAGTAAAGTAACCCATAGCATTTATTAATGCCGTAGGGGTGAGAGATGTTAGCGATCTCACATTTCACAGGCTCTGCAAATGAGGGCGGTAGCCATCTCCTCTCCCTCGCAGTCTTTACTTCCCGGATTAATCCGGTACCCATTTAAGGCTGGGTCGACCTGGGAGCCGTTGCGATCTGAAAACATTTCCGCCTCAGCTGGGGAATGAACCCAGGACCACTCATATGCGAAGCCAGTGCGCTAACCACTGCGCTAACGCGGCTCTTAAGGAATGCATAACATTCTTCAAATAAACCACTATTCTGCTGCCTCCAATGATTATTGTGATATCTTATTGATTATCCATTTGAGGACATGTTTTCTAGTATCCATCGATATGGACTTGTTGCATAGATTATTTTTCATTTTATGGAATTCTGCTTTTGCTTGTCTTATTCTGCTTATAATTTCGCTCTTGCATTTACCATTTGAAGTTATTAATGTTCCTAATTATTTGAAACTATTCACCTGCTTTAAGTTTTTCTCATTTAATACTAGTTGGCAGGGTACTATTTCCTGATAATATCATTGTTTTTGTCTTTTTTATGTTTAAGCTAAGAATTTTTTGTTCACTTTCTATCACTGTCCTGTTTAATAGATCTTGGTAAAAAATATGTCTGAGTAAAGAATATGGACTAGATACAAATATTCACACAAAAACCAAGATAATCAGCAAAATCATAGAGGAATAAGCATTAGAACTTATTTTTTTCTCTTCCACGTTCATTCTCAAACTTCTACAGATTAGCAGGATGTAGTCCAGAGAACAGAATGCGTTGATTCATGGTTTACAGCATTACTGGGATATCTACGCCTTTCAGCCTGACACATCCGACTTCAGCCTGGCTTTGGGTCACAATATATGGAATGGGACAGCCAACTCCATCCCATAACCTACTTAGTCATCTCTTACGACATACATGGAAGGTAAACCATGTTATTCTTTGCTCCCCTCTCGGGCCCCAGCAACACACTTGTGATTAGACGCAATAAAACATGGATAGATACTACAAGTAGATCATTACCAATACATTATACACATAATCACAATGCTGGTATGGTGTGAAACAAATTAAAAGAAGACTAGGAATGGCTAAAAGTACATCTGTGTGCAACAGAAATTGGTTCATTACAAGAAGCAGTGGCCAGATTTCAACTGTTTAATATTATGTGTAGTTTAATTAAGATTTCGTGACCTTGTTGAACTCAAATTATAAATTTGATAGGTGTGGATCAATATGCGCGTTATGCACTGAAAGCCCCCCCCCCCCTCCCCGTGTCTTCCTGGTCATCCAAAGGGGACTCTCAGTGTGTAGCATGCAGATCGCTGGATCCGTCAGTAGTCTCGGCTACTGTGAAATGAGTCTTTATTGATATTTCATTTTATTAAATAATGTACATATTTATTATGTTAAAATGCGGCCCGTAATGTACGCAGAAATTAAAAGGAGAATAGAAATGGCTGAAAGTACTGTCAAAGAAATGAGGAAAATATTAACATCTAAACAAATTACAAGCAAACTAATAATGAAAATTATAAAATGATATATCTATTCTACATTAATGTATGACTCAGAAACATGGATAATGTACAAACAATTAGAAGACATAATTGATGCTGTTGAGGATATGGATATATCTAAGAATCAGGATAACTCCATACAAAGAAAGAACTACTAGCCTAAAGAAACTAAATATCAAACACATAGGCCTAAAGTATTTTGGGCACACTAGCCCCTATAACCTAACTATAAACCATAAAACATGTCATGTCTTGTTGAAGACCTTACTTGAAGGTAGAGTCGAGGGGAGGCAAGCAAGAGGTAGGCAGAGATACAAGTGGGAGAGAAACATCATGAGATAGACAGGTAATAGCAGAGTGCACTACCAGAGTGCACTTTTAGGTTTCTCAGTTTCTGATGTAAAATCAAGTGGGAGAATAATGCCACACGATGGACAGGTTATGGTCTAGCAGAGTGGACCACCAAGACAAGAGACGGGATGTTTGAGATACGTTGCAGCCAACCTTAGTCACGAAGACGGCACTTGTTGATGATGATGTAAAATCCCTTCGCATGCAAAAGGAAAGAGTTAGGACACAGTTTTGCAGCATAGTGACACACTCTCAAATGAAAGAAAAAAATGCATCTATATGCCTACCTTTTAGAATGTACAAATATTATTATCTATAATCTGGTGAAGAGCCCAGATGAATCTATTTATCAGAATGAAAATGGCTGATCTGAATACTAATAATAGGTCCCTACTTAGGTCTTTTTTTAAAAAGTCAGTTTGAGTTAGGCCCTAATAATTAAAGTTAAATCATGATGATCAATTCAATAGATCTGTCCACCCACAATCACTGGTTCATATAGGCCTATGACCTATATATATATATATATATACACACACATATACTATATTATATATATTAATATATATATATATACATATACTATATTTTTAATTAAATTAATGGGAATTATATAATATTACTATACTAAGTATACATTACATACTATATAGACACAGGTATATTACCTGTCTATAATATATATATAATTACCATCATTATAATATATATATATATATATTGTCGAGGGAAGTAATGATGGTAATTATATATATATATATTATAGACAGATAATATACCTGTGTCTAATATAGTATAAGTATGTAATGAGTATACTTAGTATAGTAATATTATATAATTCCCATTAATTTAATTAAAAATATAGTATATGTATATATATATATATATATTAATGGGAATTATATAATATTACTACTAGAAATAATAAATATAAATTAAATTAATACTTAGTAGGTCTACATAAATAATAGGCATAGGCGGATAATATGTTACCAATAAACAAACCAGTTTGAGTATCTTGAAACTACAGAGATAACAACAGAGCATAATAAATAATAAACACGCCCTGCACTGATCTCACTGACATCCGTAATGACGGTAATTTAATTCATTATTATGAAGGGATTGTCAGTCACTGTACCCGTGTACCGTACGTACTGACACAATTAATGTTTCATTTGTTTAGGGCCTACTTTTTAAATGTCTGCTGTCACTGTCGGAACTAAGTACTAAATAATCTTTGAATAGATTAGACTACACACCTAAACTAATATATATATAATATAATATATGATAAAATTTAATCACTTTTACCAGCAGATGCAGCTTTCATCAAGTAAAGTCCGTCATTCCTGTTAGGTAGTGATATTTAATTAATTAAATATCTATGTGACCAGTACCAACCAAGTTTGAACACAATTATTGCTTGTTGAATAAGAAATCAAATTTCGTTTCCTTTACCAGTTTTGAGTTTCATGCCAGGGTTGCCGTAAGGAAACTATATATGGCCAAATTTTCTTTAAAAGAAAATTACAAAAATTTTGTAACGGTAGGTCCCATGCAACTTGCCGTCCGGGATGAAGTTTTTCATGTACTAAGTTGCAGCAACTATTAGGTGGTGTAGCCAGTTCCCTTTCTTGCTGTCTTTACGTCCATTAACTACAAAAAATGCCTTAACTATTAAAAAAAAACCCGTAAAACTGGCTTAGAATTCGGTGAAATGCATCTAAAAGCAAATTTATTCTGGCCATTTATTTTGTATTAGTTCGAACCGAATTTCCTTAAAAGTTTTTTATCTCTTACCAATTTATGACACTATTTAAAATTGCTCTTTTCCACATGTCATGTAGTTTTAATGTTGTTAGTCGTCCGTCGGTGGCGACGATGACCATTCAGCTCAACTGGGATGATGATAAAGATGTCTGCGGTGTGTCCGACTGTGACTAATGAGTCATATGCGTTCGTGGATTTGTCTACCACACTCTGAAGGTTGGCGGGAATTGAACCATATCATTTTTATCAGCACCGAATCGCCTTGCAACTCAAGCAAACAGGTTTTCCGTACTTGATCAACCACATCAAGATCCAGTTTGGAGTTCTCCATATCGAAACTTTTTTGGTGGGCGATAATTTTTCATGCGGACCATGTGTCGTACCCAGAATGTCTGCGCAATAATCAATATCGTTTTTAAATGCTTATAGACTATTTCATCAGCAGTTCACTGTCCGGTATTTTATCCCACCAATGGATGTTAAATATTTTACGAAGGCAGCTTATTGGAAATAGTTGTCTTCTAGCGTGTCTGGCACATACTGTCTATATTTCACAAGTATAAAGGAGTAATGATATTACGACTACCTCGTAAAATATTAGTTTAGTGGTAGTTTTTCTTCTTCTTTTTTCAGTCATCCAAATTTGTACTAGCTTTCGCTATTCTGTTGTTTGTATCGGTGGAAATATTTACACATAGGTGTCGTTTCAATAGTACTTGCGTAAAACACAATGTTTATTTAATGAATGCACAGATTATTTGGTGCATGTATGATTTTAAAAAATATAGATAACAGTATAGACTTGCAAGACAGTTTCAAATGTCCAATCATAAGGTCTTTTTTCAATAAATTACAAAATAAACAGTAAAAATAAAGGCACTATCACAAATAAAGTATACAAAACAGACATTAACAGCACATACACTTTTATCTATCACGTAGTTTCAGAAACCCAATGAAATAATAATTGCTCTTCGTGAACAGTTGCGAGCACAACTTGTGTCTTTAATGTGCAAAATAGAGATTTGTATTTATGTAAATCACTATCCAAGAACTAAAATAGAATCTCAGTTACGAACAATTTTTTTTAATTTGGTAAAATGACCAAAATGTAACAAAATATTCTCAAAAGCATGCAGAAAGCAGTTTTTTTAAATAGAAAAACATTGAAACACTGTACATTTTTAAATGCTATATCGGCTTATTCAGCGCTGTGAAAAACAACAACATAAAACACGCATCTGTTGTCTTTACTATCAAAAATGTTAAATTAATTTGTAAATTTCCATTCACCTTTTTTTTAATTATCAGATTGCACTAGGTTCCAGTGCTGTTTTATATTTTTAATTTTCAAGAACACCACCTTTAGTATAAGCTTGTATATCTCACTTCAATTTATAAAATAAAACCATGCACTACATACACATGGATCTCCCCTCTCACTCGTATTATTCAATGTTTACACTGTGGCTATCACACAGCAGCAGCTCGTCGAGAGAGGTAGAACAATGTCTTTTGCGGATGATATCCTGGTATACAGACAGAGAAGAGATAGAACAGAAACTGTCGGATCACTGCAGAAAAAGCTAGACCGTATTGTCTCCTGGTGTGATGGTTCAGGGGTACAGATCAACCAAGAGAACGCTGCGGTGACATGGTTCTCTCTTAAGAATCACATCGTAAAAGGGGTGCAAAGGGAACGCATTGCTTTAGGCGGACCCAGTGTTAGCAGATAACCAAGATCCCAAATGTACCTCCACGCGATGCACCCTGGAAACAGAAATACAGCAGCTCGAGCTGATTCTGGCCAAATCATTTGGGGATCGTGTCCGAGAATGTGGAGGTAGCAGATGGAAAGAGATTTGACTGCACAAGAGACAGACAATATCTCCGATACCACCAGCATCACCACATATAGCGACACTGTCGACATACAGTTAAGCTAGTCAGTCCAGTCCGAACATTGGAGGGGCGGCCAATGTAAAATGCACGTAAAGGTCGATGCATGGCGAGAGACAAATAGATTTCATACCGAGTACAATGAAACAATGAAAGGGCAGAACAGCGCTAGAGGGCAGCGCAAACTGCAAATAGAAAGTGAAAAGTCCCTAGGAAAGGGGAACTACAAGCTCCGTCAGCTCGAGTCGAGCTTCTAGTTACCCGTGTTCCTTACAGGCAGAGACCCAGACCCATCTATTGGCGTTTGGTAAAGCAAGAAGACCTAACCCAACTCTTATGTCGAGCCTTCCTAAACCGGAAATATGCTCGCGAAGAGAAAGTTATCTGTACCCGATGGGCTTAGGCAAGAAAGGGACAACGATGGTAGTCCTGGTCCAACTCTACTGTCAAGGTTTCCTATACCGGAAGTACACTTGCAGAGAGAAAGGGTTCCGTACCCGATGGGCTCAGGCACAAAAGGGACAACGATTTAGCCCTGGCCCAACTCTACTGTCAGGTTTTCCTACACCGGAAATACACTTGAAGAGAGAAAGGGTTCAGTACCTGATGGGCTCAGGCGCTATTGGGACAAGGACGCTCAGCTCGAGAACGCCTTGCTCTCAAACGCGTGGTGTGAGACTCGAACTCGGACAAGGGGTACACGATACGGTGACTGACACCTCGGCTAAGAGGGCGAAAGAGCCAGGGTCCAACTCCTCTGTTGAGTTCTTCCCCTTAAGGAACCAGGCTCACGGATGAGAAACGGTTCAGTACCCAATGGGCACAGGCACAGCACGTCCAATTACACGAGGCAAGTTCATAGACAGTAGAACACCTTGTGCGAGTCAGACGAGATCAAAAATCGTCTGGGCGAAGAGTCGCCACTACGCGTGCCTGGAGACAGATATAGAGGCTGTCACAGGCTAAGGGTGGCCCACCCGAATTGTCAAGGCATGCCGAAATCGGATGTGCTAGGCCTACAAGGCGCATAACGGTGGCACAACGTAATCACGCTACCGGCGGAAATCGCACGGATATCCGTGATGGTTACAATGGAGCGAACGAAAAACAAACAAACAAACTAGCGTAAAAGTGTGTGACACCGGCTGTGGAGATGAGAGGGTACGATATAATCAAGACCTCATCCTTACAATACCTGGGCGTACGATTTGATCGTAGTATGTGTTTCCAGGAACACTTTAATCATGTTATTGCTAAGGCCCGAAAAGGACTTTCAGCTCTGAGAGTAATGGCAGCGGCTGACACTAAACAACAACAGCTCGTAATCTTATACGAGGCTCTTGTCCTCCCTGTCATTGAATATGCAGGCGCTACTATCACCGCCAGTCACACACAGATTGAGAGGCTGGAGAGGATTCAAAACGAAGCGATGCGGATCATTCTTGGACGCACAAGGGACACACACTGTGTGGTTATGAGATTTCTCCTTGATTTTCTGAGCATATTTCATAGAATTGATATGTGGCGTGCAAGTGCATACCTTAGAGTTAGTTTTGACATAGACCACTCACTATACAGCGAGCTCCCTAATGTATTCATACCTACTGTTATAAATTATAAGATTGCGGTTTCGTATCTATGAAACCGTTTGAGTGTTATTGTTGGTTGCAGTGCCCCATGCTGACATTCCATATTCTAAAGCTGATCCTACGTATCCTGTGTATGCTCTAATTAGAATGTTCTCATTTGCACAGCAATCATTTTCCAACCAATTTTTGAAGGAATGCAGTCCTCATTATACCTTTCGGTTATAACTTGTCTAAGTGCTGTTTTCATGAAAGTCTTGGGTGAAAAGTGACTCCAAGGTATGCGGCTGTCTCATCTTTTGGCAATGTTTGCTCGTTTATGGTTAATGAGATTTTCTGTGGTTTGGTGGAAATGCTGAGGATGGTATAGGCAGTTTTTTGGACAATGATAGACATGCTCATTGGTCTGTGCTCTTGGCTAAATTGTTCATAGTTTTCTGTTACCTTATTTTTGTTGTGCCTACGCTCTCTTCACTGCACCATATTGCCAGATCGTCTGCATATATTGCAGCATTTACTTTACGCGAGAGTATTTGGTCAATGTCATTCATGAATATAAAAAATAAATTGGGGGATAGAGCACCTCTGTGTGGTACTCCATGCTTGAAGGGTTTCTTTCTGCTGTGCTTCATTTCAGGTTTCCACTTTATAGAAGGTGGTTTTCACTTTATAGAAGGTGGTTTTACGTTTGCAATGAAGGGGAGATAATATGCACAGTTGTCAACAGATTTGTTTTAATTAATTATTGTGTCAAAAAACAAAGTTGAGAAATCTACTCCTGATGTACTTTCACTTTAAACTTGCATTTACCAATTAGTGTGTTCTTTTTTTAATTGTATGCATCTGTCTAAAACATTTTAACAAATTATTGTTTCCTATATACAAAAACGAGAAACTTGGATGAGATCCCCTTGTTCTATCAATTAAAAAAAAATCATGTGGTTACTGTTTCATTGTTACAGTTACTCTTACTGTAATTACTGTTACTCATTGGAGCACCTGCCATCTGATGTTAAAATGGTGCCAAGATACTTGACTTTATCCCCATGATTTAATGCTGAATCATAGATAGTAATGCTGTATTTTGGCGGTGTGTATTTCTTGAAACAGCCATTACTTCTGGTTTCTTCTGGTTTAGACTGAGAGTTTTGTTTTCACTTTTTTTACTACCATGTCTAACAAGCTTTAAACTTCTTGTTCTCTCTCTGTAATCAGAACTGTATTGTCAGCATATCTTAGATTATTCAGATTTTGTAACCTCTAGCTGCTATTCCTGACATGTTTTCTAAGTCTCACATAATATCCTCTGTATACAGAAAGAAAAGATCTGGTAACATTACACATCCTTGTCTGATGCCCATCTCTATCTTTTGAAATTCTCCTACATTACCGTAAACCCTCGACACAGCTGTTTGTTTCCAATACATGTTTCTTACTATATTTAGATCTTTTCCATCAACATAGCTGTCATCTTATTTTTACATACAGTCATATGTAGTAGAATTTATATGCGTATTCTTATACAACTTCTGATTTATGAAACAACAGAGAATGAACAACGTAAAAACAAACTCAGTAAACTGCTTTTCGCTGACGATAAAAACATCATGTATGATGATAAAGAAAAACTGCAAACTCACATCAACTCACTATCAAGAATATGCAATAAATACAACAAGCGGATCAATATACAAAAGGCAGAAACTATCCACATAACGAGATCAACAGAGCATTTAAACATTCAAATAGAGAACACAAAAATAATACAAGTCAAAGAGTTCAAGCACCTACGAAATATCTTCACAGAAGACGGACGATTCAATTGAGAGATAGAAACAAGATGTCAAAATGAAAATATTGTGATATACCAGATGTTACTTTTGCTTTAGCACCCCAAAAAAAAACAACATGGAAGTAAAGAAACACATAAGTAAGAGCATCTTTGTGTCAACATTATGCTACCAATGCCAGACTTGGCAACTAACACCTACACATAAGTAAGATCATCTTTGTGCCAACACTATACTACCAATGTCAGACTTGGCAACTAACACCTACACATAAGAGAAAGATCGAAACTTGCGAAATGTCTAAGTTAGGCTATTTGAGTCACCAGATTCGACAAGGTGCGCAATTAGAACATCAGACGGATACTAAGTATAACATAGTGCATCAAGTATTTAGAGAAACAACAGATACAATTGTTTTGACGTCTTATGAGGATGAACGGTCCCATAAGAGCTTATAACAAGATTTAAATAATGATACAAAGCCAAGGGCAGACCTAGGAAAAGATAGACAACATCAAAACCATCCTGAATAAACACGACTGCACTACAACCATAGCAACACACCTGGCTCTGAAACACAGACTACATCTTCTGTACAAACCTCTAAGCTCAGCGGCAAGTGTGGACGTTATGACAATAGACAATTCTTATAAAAACGTCCGTATTAGTAATAATTACTTAAATTTAAACCCCCTCCCTCCATTGTCCAAACTATTTTATCTGTTGTTTCTATATATATTATATGCATTGTGTTTTATCTATTATCTTTCGGATGTTCTCATTGCACATTTTGATTAAGTCTGGTGATTCCAATGGCCTTCTTCGGGCATTGCATTTTGCAAGTTTTGATCTTAAATAAATCAAAAATCCTGTACACCATACAACATAACTGCAGAATGTTCACAGTGCTCAATAATTACATACTTGGGTTATACATTGTTCACTTTCTCCACCTTGGATTCACTGGACATTTATGGATCACATTTATGGATTTAGAAGTTATTCATCTGACATTGGACTATTCAACAATCTCAAAAACATTATTCTATTGTTTCTTTTGAGCCCTGTGCTCGCTTTTATTGCGGCATTCTTTGCCAGAGAAACTTCTACCATTTATTCATTTTAACACAGGTGGGAGAGTTGTAAGGAATATAATTTTAACACAGGTGGGAGAGTTGTTATGAAAATAATTTTAATACAGCTGGGAGAGTTGTAAGGAATATAATTTTAACAGTTTGTTGTCTAGTATTATTATGTATAAGGGTTAGTCATGGTCGCTGTAATTTATTGAGTAATGGATGATAAGTTTGGGTTTTCTGTAACGTGATACATATGACAAATTATCACTTTCATTTATTCCAAAGACAGTACGTGAGAAAAGGAAGAGTGGATGTTAGAGTGGGAGGTCTATGGCACCATCTTTGTCCTTAGGTGGTATGCTAGTCATGTTAAGCACCTGCGATTCAAAGTACACAAATTGAGTAAACTGTAGCTTATAGGGACACCATATATATTGTTAGTTTCTTTGCCATTCCTGCAATACGAAAGTTATGAATATATTTGTGAATATATATAGTATATTCACTGTTTACCGAAATAATCACGCTTCCTCAGTTTTCCTTTTTTAAAAATAAAGAAAGTAGGCATATCTTATGACGAGGTATGCGCCTTTCAGCCACAAAAAGGGGAAGGGGGGGGGGGGGGGGTTACTGTTACAGATAATCTAGTCACCATGATTCCAATATTAACATTGCGATGACACAAACGTATTGAATATATAACTCGGTGGTTATGGTTCTGCACCACTCCCTTAAATACATAGGCCTACTCTCGAACTCGTGGTGGCTGGATTACCAGAACTCTATTATTATTTTGTGATAATAGAGTGATAAATGTGATAATAGAACCACTCAAACCTCCCATACATGATGATGATGTATGTTCGTCCGTCGTAATTGACGATGACCAAAAACTCAACCATAATAATAAATAATAAAAATAATAAAGTTAATAGTGCGTTTTAAAATGACTAACAAATCAAATGCGCGCATAAAATGTTCTTTTACAGAATTGACAACAATACAGGGTATCTATGTGAGGTTGAGATTTTTTTTTTAATGTTCTACGTGCCCGCTTCTGTCTTGCAGTATCTTGTCTGGACTCTTCCGCCGCTAGTGCTCCTGTTCTAATGCCGTAACGCCATGCTGTTCTATCCTGAGCGAGGCTCTCTCAAGCGTCTACGTCAATATTAAGATGTTTCAGTGATGACTTGAGCGTGTCTTTGAAGTGCTTTTTCTGTCCACCAGCTTTTCGAAATCCTGCCTTGAGTGCTCCATAATATATTTGTTGTGGCAGACGCGAGTTCTCCAACCGCACAAGGTGGCCTGCCCAGCGTGTTTGCGCCTTCATAAGTATTGTGTGGATGCTTATTGAGGTTGATTTTTCCAAGACCTCGTAGTCTGGTACATTGTCCAACCAATGGTTGTTTAGTAATTTACGTAGACAAGTAAGATGGAAATGATTTCACTTCTTGCATGTCTAGTATACACTTTCCACATTTCGCAAACGTATAGTAAGGTTGGTATAACAGCAGCATGATATACTTGAAGTTTGGTGTTTGTTCGTATACCTCTTCTGTCCCATACATTGTTGCGTAATCTGCCAAATGCAGCACTAGCTTTTGCCAGTCTTTTGTTAATTTCCACATAAATGTTGACATCACGAGAGAGAGAGAGTGCTTCCAAGGTAAGTAAAATTGTCGACTACCTGCAGTTTTTCCTGATTGACGATGATAGAAATATCAGTATGTTGGCTATTTGATGTTGCTTGGTGCATGACTTCTGTTTTTTTTTTGGTGTTAATAGTGAGACCAAAGTTGTTGGAGGCCTGTGAAAAGCGGTCTATGGTGCTCTGCATGTTTATGACAGAGTCAGCATACAATGCACAGTCGTCAACATAAAGTAATTCTCTAACAGTACTAGATTTAGTTTTCATGTTTGCTTTTAGATGACGTAAATTGAAAAGACCACCATCCGTTCTGTAATTGATCATTATGCCTGCTGTTTCATTACTATGGTGTGTTTCCGTTAACATGGCCGTAAATAACAGGCAGTAAAGAGTAGGGGCCAGCACACATCCCTGCTTTACACCATTTGTGACAGGGAATGCAGGAGATACTCCTCCGTCGCAGATAACACTAGCCATCATACCGTCATGAAATTGTCGTATCACAGTGACAAGTTTTGGGGGGCATCCGAACTTTGTAAGCACCTTCCACAGTCCTTCTCTGTTAACGGTATCGAATGCTTTAGTTAAGTCCACAAATGTTGCTAAGAGTTCACTATGTTGCTCTTGTGACTTTTCCTGAATTTGTCGTGCAGCGAGTAGCATATCAACTGTACCACGACCTGCACGAAAACCGCACTGACTCTTTTGGAGTAGCTCGTTTAATAGTGAGTTATTTAATCTGTTGAGTATGACACGAGCAAGAATTTTACAGCTATGGACAAAAGTGATATATCCATGTGATTATCGCAAGACTGTTTGGTACCTTTGCCTTTATATAGGTGCACTATAGAAGCATCTTTTAGATCTTGAGGCAATGTACCTGTGTTCCAGAAAATACCAAAAATTTCAGTTTTTTAATCAGCAGTGGTCCGCCATTTTATAAATTTCAGCAGGTAAGGCATCCAAACCTGGAGCTTTATCATTTGACATTTGTTTAATCGCTATCATAACCTCTTGACTGCTTGGAGGTATATCGGGTTCTTCTCTTATGACTTTGTGGCATTCTGTTTATGACTTCTTCATTTATTACTGATGGTTTGTTTCGGATTTCTTCAAAATGTTCAGCCCAACGATTTAAGATGTCATTTTTGTCAGTGAGAAGCTTCGACGAATCGGCATTTAATAGAGGTGGTGATCCGATGTATTTTTGCTCACTTTCAATCGCAAGGACATCAAGCGATCGCTAATTCCTCGAGGTAGACCTGGAAGTTTGCGCACCAGAGATGATTTTATAGCAAAACCAACACCTGATTCACGCCTCTCTGTGTTTTTACGTCCTATCCAGAAGAATGTATACCCTCCACCTCTCTCTGTCAACTGACCCTCATCTGTAAACCGCGTTTCACTAAGTGCAACAATATCCAGATTATAACGGGCCAATTCTTTAGCAATTAGTGCTGTTCTTCTTTCTGGTCTGTTTACATCTGAGATATCCGTAAGTGTGCAAACATTCCATGAACCAAGAAGAACTAGGATTGATTCACACTTTGTTCTCTTCAAATTTAATTAGTAAAGATAAGTTAATGATTGGGTTGAGAAATGACTAGCGCTGAAGTTGGTTTATAGTGTGGAAGAGTTGCGCTAATCGTCAACCACACTCTCTCTCTCCTGAGTTTTATCTTGGTCCAGTGGCAAGATAAAGTCGAGACAACTGGGAGAAAATCAGGTGCAGTGGATGGCCAGAGAGTACTATGTGTCTAACTGTGTCCTATGCTGTTTACACAGCTCTGCTGTTAGCGCCTATGTACCCGTTGAGTTATCTGCCAACTTCTTCCGAGTATTTCACCGCAGACTTTTTAAGGTAGACAAAGCCTTTGTTAACAATGCTAGGCTGGCTTATTTCTTAGCACTGTGAGTGTCCATAATAGCTACAGTGTGTCGCCCCATATCACATCGACTGTAACAGGTTGACACCGTGTAAAAATATCTCTATATAAATATCTATATATAAATATATATATATATATATATATGGGCCTCACAACCTCCACCCATACAGAGATACATACAGATATACAGACACACATACATACATACATACTTACATACCGACATACATGCACTAATATAATGCTCAATTTAACCAGGTTGATAATAAAGGCCATAATTTGTTCATGTCTTTAAAAAGTTCAATATTTATATTTCTTTCCTTGCTATTTTAATCTGTTGCTGCCTGGTGCCCAAAAAGCCGTTGTTGTTTTAGTGAAGCCTCCAAGCTGTCATGAAAAGAAACAGGACATATTATTTGATCATCGTTTCTATCTCTATTGTAAATAGGAATTCCTTGCAAAATTAGAGACTTTGCAACTTGTACAGCTTTCTGGCAGTACTGTCCGGGTTATAATCGCCTCCCTACAAACAAATAAATAGTGCGCTTAATTGCTTTATTGGCACCATTTGAATTTATGTTTCGTTCTTGCGATATCAGGCTCAGTACAGAAAGCTCTTGAAGTGCATCACACATTAATTATAAGTCTAAAATAAACTCCACAATAGTAATCTTCTTCATCAATCCCTTATATGTGCACCTATCTTTTTTTTTTTTTAATCTCTAGAATTATCATCTTAAGCATTCTAAAATGACAAACTACTTTATGATCCCATCAAACTGCAGATACTGAACGAAAGCTGGATGCTACCCAACTAATGCTTAATATTCGTCTAATTTTCAACAACTGCGCTTCCAGTGAACTGGCACATACTTGTAGTTCGCGATTATTCTTTGGTCGATGCATGATAAAAAACGTATAACTTGTCAATAAATTATTTCAATCTATTAATTTCAGAAACTTTCTTATCAGCATCGTGGACTGATAATTCCAGATTATGCTTAGCACAGTATCAAACAATTAATGATGGAATTTTATATTTTAATAACTTTTTTTTACAACGAGAACCTAACATTATTGCTGCACCATCACAAGCAACAGAAATTAAACATTCATTCAGGCACTCCTCTGTCAATTCAATAGAATGAAGACATCTAATGAAGCGGAGAAGATTCCGGCGGATGGTACATATTCTAGTTAAGCTAAGTCAATAAATAAATTAACTAGTCTGATCATTTCACAACCTGAAATTATTGCGCGAATATACAAAATAATGTAGAATTTCTGACGTATTGTTATCGCCTCGTCGATGATTAATGAAAATCTTGATTTTATATTTACAATTGTATTGATCAATTTAGTTTTTATCTCCTTGCTAATATTCATATTGCATTCATTTGTAGAGCGAAGTATCCGTCCCATATCAACGCCGTTAAGTTCTTGCAGATTAATTTCCATTTCAAAAGTATTGAATGACTTTGTGAAACACCTTTGTAGTTGTTTCTTTTTGGCGTGATTTCAATTTTAGTGATACCGTTTAAGTGTCTTTTTCTTCGCGTCTTCTAATATTGTTATGAAAAGTGTGTGACCATCGTTTGCTTTATGTTTCAATATTTGTATTTGTAAAGATGTTGTTCCCGAGTTTTGATAAAATAAGTTACTTCACTGTTTGCTCATTCTTTTGAAATCTTAGATCCCATTTTAGCCTCCGTTCCGAGTGTTTGAATTATGCTGCAAGCACTGCAACATATTTTCCCATCCTTTGTTAGTAACTTCTTTCCCAGAAATCATTCGTTTGCTCCATTGGCCAACTATATTTCACTTGTTCATTCGTCTTAGTAGAACATGAAGATGCTGCAAACTACAAGCGATTCCAACGTTTTCATTATTGGTTCCGCGCAATCGTTTCCATATTTTTGGTGCTTGTGATTTGTAAAGTTGTAACTTTGTTAATTAAATACAGAAATTCGGGAATATTTTGCGCCGAGTATTTGTTACAAACTGAAACAGTTCTGTAGTATGTGCTCTGGGAAATTACCTTATATGGTACAGAAGACCTCTTTACATAATTAATTAGGACGTCATTCGTTACGTGTTTTATTATTACCGCACTATTCGCTGGCTACCATTTATATACTTGGAGTCGCCTGGCTATTTTTGGCATGCGACGCCAAGTATACAAATAATGGTCAATGAAAATCGCGACAATAATTTTTTAAAAAACGTAACGAATGAAGTCCTAATTAATTGCGTACAGAAGTCTTCTACCGTAGAATGTTTTATTTGGGGTCAAGTCCGTTGATAAGGGGGCGGTGGGTGTTTCTTTCGCTTAAGAAGTCAGATCATGACACTTAGTACTAGGAAAAAAAATGCCAAAAAAGGGTAGGCCCACCCCCCCTCCCCCCACCGAAAAAAAATATAATTGGTTGTCTAAAAATAAAAATATAAAATAAAACCCAAGGAAGATGAAGGAATGACTCATGAGATCGAAGATATAACCATTTTAATTCGGTACATTTTCCCCTCCCCCTTATCGAAGACGTATCTATGACCCTCGTTCTAGTGAATGCCCCTATAGGTCCCCTATGTTATTCCTGGGCAGATGCAAGTCGCAGAGTGTTGATGACGATCGATTTGGTGTAAATGCGCATTTAGACGGAAAAGTCCCGTTCACAGTCGAAAAATCTCGACTTGTTTATTGCTGCTCAATTTGTTGCTGTTGTCTTCCTGTAGTTTCCCGTAGTTCTCTACACTGTCATTATCATCAAGTACCGTCTCCGCAACGAAGGTTGCATGCAACGGCACTGTAGTTACATGTTATTTTATCAAAGCTTTTACTTCCATGAAACTTTGAAGTAGTCCTATTCTCATGTATATTCTTAAAAATTTCTAAATGTCATGCTAAAAAAATAATCTAGACATTGAGATATGGTCCTATTCTTTGGTCACAAAACGCACGCTAAATTCATATTTAGTCTTATAATTTTTAATTTGTGCCAGGCAGTGTCAAAGGTCTTGTAAACATTTACTATAATCACTATCGAAATCATCATTATCAGATTCACTAATTAGCAAGCTCTGAAACATAACCATAGCTTGTTCTGCACTTTATCTAGAAGAAGTGGGCGGTGCTATTTTTTCAGAATTTCGGAAATAACAAACGCAGCGTATGGCGGTCAAAGAAATGGTTTCTTTTGCAGCCACGCGAGTCGTCTTCAGTTTACTAAAGGAGGTGGTTTCCTGGATGTTCAGAGGTTACCATAAAAACTTGAACTGGGCTTAACGAAATATAACTGATCAATATATGATCGATCTAAAATCGAAGCCGTTAAAGTGGCGAAAGGTCATGTAGACCCATACTATAAAGCCGTTATAATGGTGATCGGTCCCCAATGAGTTAATAAGTTAGACGGTTACTCAGATAATTCATTTGTTTGAGGTCAAAGCCAGCGAAATACACTATTTATATAAGTGTGTTGATAATTAGCGGGTTAAGCTGTTTAACAACAGGCAGAACTGTAGATATGATCTCATCAAAGAGGCGGGAGGAAGGGTTTACATAAACAAAAATATGTTCATAATGCTGTTTCGTGTGACAACTTTTATTTTTGATGATAATTTTATGACTTTTTTTGTGATAAATAGATTTTTTTTTTTTAAAAGAGCGCTGTGTGGCATTTGGCTAGTCTTTTGGCTGGCTAAGTTCCTAGTAAAAAAATATCATATTCGGATTTACTAAATGGGGAGGGATTTGAATACATAGGGCCTAAGTTATATGTTTTACAGTTCAGAAAATACACACCAAATAACACGAAAAAAAACAAACGACATAGTTAAAACAGTTATTTCCGTTAGTCTCAAGAATTTTTAAAAATATTGTCCTCTGGCTTCCTACTTAAATTTACTTGTTAAAACAGTTAATAGTTCAACATAGTCAAACAGGTTCAATCCGCGTTTCAGCCAATGCTATTTGATTGTTTTGTTTTGTATTTTTTTTTTGGAGACATATATCTGTGGACAAAGAGGATGATCATAATTTACATCAACAATTAAGGAGGATGTATGAAAAAGTTCGACAGTTATTGACAAATGAGAGGGAGGGTCTTGACAAAAAATCGACATCGACAAACTATTTTTGGTTCATTACGGGTAGACATGGATAGATTTCAATTTTTTAAATATGCGTAGTTTCATTCAATTTTCGTGACCTCGCTGAATATAGATTAAAAAGATGATAGGTATGCATTGATGTACGCGCTATACACTGAGAGGCTCCCCCTTTTTACACTGGGTCATCGGGGGGGGGGGGGGAGGGTCGGGCTCTCAGTGTGTAGTGGGCGGTAGGAAGATATTGAAGATCGCTGGATCCGCCAGTAGTCTTAGCTACTGTGAAATTCGTCTTTATCAATCATTCATTTCGTTACATAATGAACGTATTTTTTTTATTTCGTTAAAAAGTGGTCACAGTTGCCCGTAATGTACTCGATGTTTAAAAGAAAATATAGGCGTACAAATTAGTTTGAATTTGAAAATGTTTTTGAAAAATCTTAAGACCATGCATTTTTTCTTATTTTTTTAAAATACATTTTTTTGGGTTGAGTGGGTATAAATAATTGTTTTGACACAATTCAGCGGGGAGGGGGCCGGTATCTTGAAATTGTAAGTGCTCGTTGACACAGAAGAGGAAAAATAACATGTTAAAGTGCTCGTTGACACAGAAGAGGAAAAATAACATGTTAACACAATATGCCCTATTGACAGCCCCAGAGCGTCAGTTGAGTTTTGGAAACTTTATACTGTACTATAATTTTTGTCCGTGTTCTTCAATCTGTATTTTTGTGAATTACCGTTAAAACATGGCGCATGGCTTTTAGGACAGATAAATGTAAACATCCACTCGTCTGAGGCCTTTTCGTGACCAATCGGCAGAAACACACCACTTAGCGTTAGTCTTCTGGGTATAAAATAAAGCTATGGAGAAATCACACATTACATATAGGATGAACTAATGTTTCACATAATCATTCATTCATTTTCCTTTTGTGCTGAAGTTAGCGCATAGGTCAGATCTCTCCAATTCTGTCTGTTCAAAGCTATTCTGTGCAGTTCTTGAATAGTATGAATACTGGTTGTTTTACTTTCTCTAAGTATTGTTCTTCTGAGTGTTTCTTTTGGTCTACCACTTGCTCTTTTGCCTGTAGGTATCCATTCAAGAGATTGGTGGTGTATTCTGTTGGTGTCTGCGCGTAGGACATGCCCAATGTAGGACCAGCGGCGTTTCCTGATAACATCTGTGATGAAATTTTGATGTGCCTCTTCTCTGATTTTATCATTCGATTTGAATTCACTCCAATGGATGTTAGTTATCCTACGAAGATATTTGTTCTCGAAACTCAGTAATTTCTTTTCTGAAGATAAAGAGCTTTTCCATCTCTCACATCCATATGATAGCACCGGAATAAAATAAGCGCATTTTCGTGCGTGTGCTGATTGACTTCCAGATATTAGACAGTCTGTTAAATGCACTTGATGCTAGGGCAATGCGAGTTGTAATTTCTGTCAGCTTTACATATAGGTAGAACTAATACTTGTAATTCCCGGAGATCAATACAACAATAGGACTACTGTATTGCGAGAAGCTATTTTTCATTGGATGGAGGTAAAGGTAGGTCACATGGCAGCAACCTGTCGTCGGGGATGAAGATACCACTTTATGTGCTAAACTGAAGCAACTATTAGGTGGGGTGGCCAGTTCCCTTCCTTGCTGTCTTTACCTTCTCTAACTCATGCGATAGGTGCTCATTTACAGCCCAGTCAGATGAAAAGTGGTCGTGTCAAGCGAGAAATCTCAACCCGGATTTTTTGTGTGTCCGGACGTTGGATGGAGGCACATGCAAAAAAAACTTCCTTGCGGATTACAGAGGTAAATATTCGGTAAAGTGAAACAACCCGATGCGCTGTAAATTCGAGGGATGCGTTAAAATACGTGCTAGCAACGAGATACAGAGACTAACGCCGTTTCTATTAGAAAGCCTTCATCAGGACAAAAGACAGCAGACAAAGAATAACAATGCCGTCATTGTAAATCAGCTTGGCCATGACCATCTTCATTAGAAGACCTCTACACAGAATTAATTATGACTTCATTCGCTAACGTTTTTGATTAGACTCCCTATTCATATATTTGGAGTTATATGCGAAAAATAGGCGAAGCGATTGCAAGTACTGTATATAAATAGTGACCAACGTTTCAAGACAATGATCACAAACGTGACAAATGAAGTTCTAATTAATTCTGTGCCGAGGTCTTATACAACCACAGACAGTCATCGCTTGGAATATTTGTCTGGTTTTGACCGTTGGGTTATATTTTGCACATCCCTGCCTAATACTTATAGTATCATCTGTAATGTTAGGCCTATGCTACCAATCTGTCACCTCAGCTTTAAAATATGTTCCCTTTTATTTTATAAAGGGTGACCCGCAATACTAGTACCCCGGACAAGCTACTCCTAGATTTATACCCGCAATAGTAGCACAATACTAGAAATGCAGGTACCCCGGGCAAGCTTCTCCTAGATTCCTTTCGGTTGCGGCGTCCCACCATATTAATTTTGACGTTTCCACTCTGGTCCCCCCTGCCTAATTTGGACTCTGGGTAACAGTTACTGGTTCTACATTAACTCCTTCTGGTTCATGTGCAAACATTATTTTTTTCCCCAGTGATATTTCAAATACATGTCTCCCCCGGATACGATGTTCCCAGGTGCGATATGTATCTCCCCTCCCTCCTTATGACGGCATCGATATGGAGAAATATATCTGCCATAAGATATTTTTAAAAAAATACATTCAAGAAGTACGGCCTATCTTGAGCTAATGCTTGTATAGGAATTAGTTATAATTATTTGTATTCCCACGCAAAGTGACTTGAAAAACGTGATATCCTGTGACTTGTGCTATTATATGACTTGAAGAACGTGAGATTCTGTGACTTGCAAAATGTGAAATCTTGTGACCTGGAGAACGTGATATCTTGTGACTTGAAGAATATGATATCTTGTGACTTGAACATCGTGATATCTAGTCACTTTAAAAACATGATATCTTCTGAATTAAACATTGTGATATCTAGTCACTTTAAAAACATGATATCTTGTGACTTGATGTTGCTCTGTGTTGCCATGGCCTGAAAGAGGATCACAGAATGACAACACTGTTTACCTTCCATACATAAGAAGCGACTAAGGAGGTTATGGTGGAATTGGCTGTTTAATCACATATAGCATCACAGTGACCCTGAAACCATGCTAAGTCGGATGTGTCAGGCAAAATGGCGCAAATATCTCAACCATGTCACAATGCATGCCGTTCTCCAGACTACTTCCTACTAATCTGCAGGAGTTTGATAATGAACGCAAAAGAAGCAGAGAACTTTGACCCTGACCCATGGTCATATATATATATTAATATGTTTAGAAGTTGATAATGACCTTGATGTAAGTACATGGCAGATGTGACCTTCACATACTGTAGTTCACCTTCACTACTGTAAAAGTAGATACAGATGTTTGTGTGCTAGCCGCATCATCTGAGTTGAAAATGTCCTTGGTTAAACAATGTAAAAATGTCAAATTCTGTGTTTTGCTTGAAGTCACTTTCAGAGACACTAACGTTTTGGTATCTTAATAAAGCATAAGGTGATGTCACAATGAAGAAATCACAAGTTTTTATTTGTGTGGCACAAGTGTTTCTATGAAGGTCGTCACACAGTTGGATTATGCTGAATGACAATATGCCAGCATCCTTACGAGATCCTTAAAGATCCTTACGAGTGAAGCAGCATCTTGTAAAGCACAATGTGATTACCTTTACTTTGGGACAGCCTCCTTATTCTCCCGACCTTTCACGACTAAGTTTTTTTGTTCCCTCGACTTCGCTCAACACCAAAAAGACAGCGATTCAAGGATGCAGATGATGTTATCACCAATGTGACAAGACAGAAAATGTTGCACATTGAGTTTGGCAAAAATTAACTCTGTGCAGAAGGTGACAATTTCCAAGGATACCTCAAAGACATTAGCCCTGTACAATTGGAGAATCCCTGTAGTTGGTGAGGAATACATAGCTGGCAGACCCACTCATCACCTAGAACTGGATCATGAAACACCCCTGACAGGAGAGGATGCATGGTAGGGAAGCTGAGCTCATGACTCCAACTCGGCAAGTTGCAAAAAGGTAGAAAAGCAAAAAATTTCTAGAACTGATCCCCCTCTGAGTAGGATTCTTCTTCTCAAACCATTGTACACCCTGCTGAAAGTTGGCATCTTCCGTGTATGAAATAAAACTCTGGAGAAACCACCACATAGACATAATTCCTGGTGGATCAAAACAAACAGGCATCAAAATGTGAATAGAAAAACATATGGCCGAGACAAGACAAACAAGAATACCAAAGTTTAATATCATATCTAAATACACAGCTCAATACAACAACTAATAGAACATGGTGAAGTTGCTGCTGCCTATAACAATGCATCAACTGTGGGCTCAAAATAGAAACTATTTCACACAAATGGTGGATGTAGGTTGAAACAATGAAAATATTGTATCAATCAATTACAAACAGTTGATAGATAAAAGTCAATATACAATGATATCAATCAAAATTACAAACAGTTGATAGATAAAAGTCAATATACAATGATATCAATCAATAACAAACAGTTGATAGATAAAAGTCAATATACAATGATATATAATTCTTCTAGGGGATATTGAATCCGCATCACAGCTCTCCATGCTGAACCACAGGTGCTGTCACACTCCATTACCTGGTAGATGTCCAAGTGTGTGTATGCTTGATGATGTCATCCTCCTTTGCAAGTGAAGATGAGCACGCCAATGGAAAAGTTAATTAATTTTGGTGTTTGTCAGTCTTCAGACGGCAGAGGTGTCCAAACTGGACTATGAAAAACCTTTTTAGTTTCAACAGGAATATAGAATGTCTTGAGATGGGAGGAAGAATTTTACTTTTGTTTTTGTCTCTTTTGAATCACTTGCAGTGTTCTACTCTGTTCAAAGATTTTAATATCCGCACTGATCTGATCATGCCAAGCTAAGCTACCAAGATCTGCGGTTTCCCCAAAAATTTGGTCAATACTGCAGTACTTCAGAGATAAAAAATCTATGACCATCTAAAGCAGCTCTGACGGACAACAGATATGAAGCTCCACTGCCCTGTTTGAAGTTGGCAACATAGAAATATGCAGGTATCATACAAGAATGAGTGGACTCGGTCACAACTTTTAATGATATGTGCAGACACTGTTTGCGCATTTCATCCAACTTTTTAATGTTTTTTATGTGCAGACACAGTGTACGTATCTTTCATGTCCACTCGTTAACAAAACAAAATGGCTGATGCAGTCGATGTCTGTCTACTGAGCTTGTCAGCTACTGATAAAGATGCTGTAGGCCTATGCTTATTACAAATATGAGGAGTGCTACAACAGGACATCCATGATCTTTTTGTACAACAATGATGGACGGATTCAATCGAAATGCAATGTAAGATGACACCGCTCAGGCATAAATGTAATTTCATTTATGGATGGGCTTTCGAGATGACATCTGTTGACTGGTGCGTTAATGAACTGCAGATTAGCAAGAAATAGTTGTTGAAGGGAACACATTTATGCGTGAAGTTTGTGTCTACAGTGTGACCACCTGCCACGAAGACACATTGGAGGAGAAGGAATGATCGTAGAGGTAGATGAAAGCCTATTTACCAAAAGAAAGGCAAACCCTGGCACAGTGTTGCTTCAACAATGGATGTTTGGTGGCCTATGTCATGAGATGTTTTATTGCTGCAAGTGGAAGATGATTGTGATGAAGGTAAATTGTTAAATATTGAGCCTGGATCAATGATATATTCCAACTGTTGGAAAGGATATAAAACTACAGATATCGGGAGATCCGGCTTCGAACATCTAACAGTGAACCACAGACCACTTCGTGGATCAATAACATAGGACCATACCCAAATAGTGAAGCAGTGTGGGTAGTGCAAAGTGGCAAAATAAGAAACACAGTGGAACATCACATCATCGCTTAAACAGCGACCCTAGCAGAGTTCATGTGGCGATCTAGGCAACAGAACATTGTCAATACTTTCTATGCCATATTGGAGGAATGAGCAGATACTGGCCATCTGTGTAGCCACCCATTCCCATCAACTCCCACCTCTCTCCATAATATGTTCTCACCAACACCCGTCCCCCATTATATGTCCCTGTTACATCAGCTACACTGTTCCAAATCCTAATCCCAACACTGAAAACAGTCTCCTCCCAAATTCTAAACATCTTTCCAAGCCCTAACCGTCAATTCCTCCACCCTCCTAAAAAACTAAAATATGCAGCCTACGCTCCCAGCAGTACTTTAGTGACATTCGCACTAACAAAGGGGCATAATAAATGTCAATGCTAACACTGGTTAGTTACCCATAGCTGCATTTATCAGTTCCGCTGAAACCAACTATCTGAACGAAAGTTTGTTCTGGTAAATATGTGTCCACTGATTCTTCTGCAGACAGCTTCCGGAAAAACACATAAAATATTTTGCATTTGTTCCCATTGTATTAATCACAAGAAAAAAATATGGCCATCGGAAGCAGCTATCCACCGAAGGTCAGTGTCAGACCGTTGACACAAATAAAATGGTGACATGGGAGCATTTTTCCATTCTCTGGGACTACATCCTGCTGGAAATCTAGTAGGATCATTGTCCTGCTAAAGGAGAGATCTAACTGGGTGTTTGAGAATGAACGATGAAGAAAAACAGCTCTGATGGATAAGCTCCACTGCTCTGTTTCAAGGTTGGTGATCATAGTACAGATCATTGATGAAATGTATATCAGCGTCTGACCCCAGTTGGTGAACAAGTAATAAGTACAATTTTGTGCTTTAAACAGTTTTTGGCTGCAGTGATTTCCTAAATAGTATTTACGACAAGTGTTTACCATTGTCTGACTCTGTGGTACTTAGTGGCATTTTGGATGGTCAAAGTACCAGGTTCAAACCCCACTGCAGAAAACAATGCATTCAAACAGCTAAGAAAGCAATAACAACCTACTGAATATATTTATATTGCCTAGAAAATTAATACTCAATAAACACTGCGTTGATCTCTACATCCTGAAAAGGATATCATGTTGTAAATGGAAGCGCTAGGCCTACATTAGCAGAACGTACTTCATGCTCACTGATGGAAATCATAAGAAAATGTGTGTTCGTTATCAGGAAAT
The DNA here is from genome assembly GCA_034231615.1 of Meghimatium bilineatum. Classification (NCBI taxonomy): domain Eukaryota; kingdom Metazoa; phylum Mollusca; class Gastropoda; order Stylommatophora; family Philomycidae; genus Meghimatium; species Meghimatium bilineatum. Next base: position 26,729,048 of record CM067304.1, on the reverse strand, counting down.
GCAAAAGAAGAATACGATATGTCAGCAAATCGTTTGTTTGTAGTTTTGTCATGACTATCTGTTTGAACCAAGAAGCTCAACTGCATGCAGATAAATAAAATTTCTATCCTGCTGTTTAGATTTATAATCAAAGAAAAGCGATCAATCAACACAGAGCTGGAAAAGTAAGTCACAAAGTGCTGAAAGGCATACTGAATCGGAGATGCACTCGGGAGAAAGTTCTAATGATGTAAATAAGTAGAACTTATGAATGTGTCCAGAATGCAATGACGCTAATCCGATGATTAACAAGGCATGCTTACTTCCTCTAAGACACAAAAGCTGAAGGGTATTAGGTTCATATTTTTATGACTAACAGGAAGTTTGAAGTAAAGTAATAGGTAATTATGCCAATGAATTTTATTTCCCAAAACCTGTTCCAGTACCCGTTTCTTGCTCATCTGGCTCGTACTGACAACTGTTTTGTGGTTAAACAAAAATTCCATTTCCAATTGGAATCGAACCCTGAGCTGCAACAATAGGAAGTCAGTACACAAATACCAGAAGCAGTATTCTCTATAATTGTTTTCTCACATGAGCAAATCTGAAGATAGCACACAAGACTTGAACCAGGTCCATTAAGCCGATACTGATTCAGCTTACTTGAGATTGCAGAGGTATGTAAATTCCTCAAGAACCACAAACATTTAAAGATGTTTATATTTATGGCCCTGCAGAAATGAACAAACCTGTGTTTCTTGGCTTGTGAGAAGAATCAGTGCTAGCTGAACAGAAGAATTGGTTCAAATCTCATTTGCTAACATCTGTTATATTCAGCAATTTCTCGATGCTTCCTAAGTATGACAGGTTCAAAATGTTTCAACTAAATTTATGAAAAAAATTACAAATAACTGAATACACTGAAGAAAGATTTCACAAAAAAATGCGTACACAGTTCTGAAACAGTAATAATCATTCTGTAATAAATAATACAAATATATTCTAACAAAAATGAAAAACAACTTTAGAGCAATAATTGAACAATACACAAATGTACAAAACCAAGAGGAATGTTCTAAAAAAACTGAAGTTTGACTATTGGTCCCTACAATATACGTTAATTCTTCACTTGAACAAAGCATGCATTACCAATGGTATAGTGGTTAAACAGTTCCCTTTATGATAAGAGGTCACGAGTTTGAATCCTAATTGCAACATTTAGTTTACAAAGACAATTTTCATGGAGATTCCTAAGGGTTATCTCTTGAAGCTACAGATTTACGTGCTGTTAATGGTACTCTTGGAGACATTCCTCTTCATTGTGAGGGATGGTACATATGGGGTAAATAGAGTATAAATGAAGTAAATTCTCTATTTCCTCCCACTTTCTCTCAGGATTTACCAACATTGTAGATTCCATCTGGTTGACCCAGCCAGTAGTTATATGCTTATCTCAAAGATTAAGCAATGCATGTCTAAGTTCTCAATTCCTCATGGTGAAACAGCACATGGCTAATTCAATAAATTAAGTTTCTCTAGATGATGATTATTTGCGGATAACTGTCAGATCATTGAGAAAATTCCCAAACCTTACCTGATTCCAAATGTTGGAAATGTCCACACTGGAATAATAATAATAATACACATAACCTGTTAGAGTCATAGGGGTGCCATACTTGATACATCAGCACAAAAGCTCTCCAAACGTCTCTATCCTCAGCCATTCGGAGAAGTGTAGAAAAATTACGTGCAAACCATTCCTTGATGTTATCAATCCAAAATTTTCTTTGCCCTCCTCTTTTCACACTCATCAGTTGCTTGCAAAATAATTTTAGAAAGCGAGCTGTGTCTCGCTTACATGTCCAAACCAAACAAATTTAGGCTGCTTCACCACTGCCAAAATAGATTCTAAATGTCATGCAAGCTTGTTTATTTAAATTTATTTTGGAATATGAGGGTAGAAGATAAAAAGGTGACCTGTGAAAACTGGGAAGAGCTCAGGTCTTTAAACAATTGTCCAGGTTATGCTTTTATATAAATTCTGTCTTCTATATGTTTACCAACATGTGTAAAGATGCGCAAGTACATCCAGAATCCATAATTAGTCAATCAAGTGCCATCAACAATCATGTTTCTCCACAACTTTCTATCTCTTGTGTTATTAGTAAGTTGAGTTAGTGATATTCTCTCATGCCAAAGTGACAACAAATCCAGAAATTTCTCTCTTTGCCCTCCCAGGTGCCATCAACAATCATGTTTCTCCACAACTTTCTATCTCTTGTGTTATTAGTAAGTTGAGTTAGTGATATTCTCTCATGCCAAAGTGACAACAAATCCAGAAATTTCTCTCAGTGCCCTCCTCTATTCTCCCCTTGATCTTTCTAGTGGTTGCTACATGTTCAAGGTTTGCTTTCCTCATTAAACAACCTAAAAATATTTGGCTGTGAATTTTCGTTATAATTTGTCTTTTTACTTCAGCATCTCTGAAAACTTCTACATTAATTTTCTTGGCTGTTCATGAAATTTTCCTCATTCTTTTCAAAAACAACATGTCAGAAGCCTCCAGCTCACTTTGAGCTTTTGTTTGTTTAAAGTCCATGCTTCACATCTATAAATAAAAAATTGTTTTGATAAAACATCCTAGCATTTAAATATGCATATGCATTGATAGTATTCTATTGCATAGAATGTTTCTAATTTTTTGAAATGCTGATTTTGCTTGTGATACCTTCTCTTAATCTCATTGGAGCACCAGCCATCTGATGTTAAAATGGTGTCAAAATACTTGAACTTATCCGCTGGATTTAATTTTGCATCATTGATATTAATACTGCATCTTAACAGCCATTACGTCTCGTTTATTCTTGTTTAGACTGAGGCCTTTGTTTTCACTTTCTTGCACATTGTACTACCATTAACAGGGCGTGTTCACTTCCAGCAGTCAGAATTATATTGTCAGCATATCTCTGATTATTCAGATTGTAGCCTCTAACTGCTATTCTTGGCATGTTTTCTATCTTTCACATAATATCTTCTGTATAAAGGGAGAAAAGATCTGGTGACATTACACATCCTTGTCTGATGCCCATGTCTATCTTTTGGAACTCTCCTACACTGCAGTCAACCCTCTTTGCAGCTGTTAGTTTCAAATATGTATTTCTTACTATCTTTTCCATCAACAATGAGTTTCCCCATCAACATTTTTATCATTTCCAAATGCTTCAATTCCATAATCTACAAACCTAAATATTGGGACTAAATTTTCCAAGTTGAGGAACACTTGAGAATTGTCATTAGAGCTATATAAATACTATGAGTCTAAGCTTTGAGCAATTTGAAATACTCGGTTTTGTGTATTCCTATAGTTTCTATTGTGTCTTGTTATAGTTTATGCCAAAGGCTTTCAGAGAGATCTTTAGTGAGTTTTTGTAGCATTGTTTTTTAACCACTTACATGCTCTTCTGTAACTCACCATAGGATGTAGACATGTAGGTGGTAACCCTTGACCTAATTGTTAGAATGCTGGTTCACAATTTTGACTGCAGGGGTTCAAATATGGTACAGATCAAATATTTTCTTTTGGAGGTAAAATAATGGTACATTTTATGCAAATGTGGCCTCAGCACATGACAATGGTCCATCTTTTTAATAGTTGGTTTGATTTCATTGAGTTTCCGTGACGTGAAAATAAAAAAATGCAAAGCGTCTGCTAGTGCTAATTCGATCTTCGCATAACTGACTACCGAGAGCCCCTCCTCAAATGGTGTTCCAGGGGAGGGGTGCCTCTCAGTGCATTACATGAAGATCGATGCATGCTGCATTGTATATGTCTAGCAAAAGTTCATTTCATTAAATAATGTATGAGATTAGTTTCCTAAAAAATAGGTGATATCTGCTTAATATGAACCAAAATAATAAATCCACTATTTACACATTATGATGACAGCAAAGTGGCATTTATTAACCCTAACCTATAAAATCCACCATTTACATGTCGTGATGACAGCAAAGTGGCATATTCGTTACCCCTCCCTGCACTCCTTAAAAGGAATGCTTACTGTTACAGGAGAAAGAAAAGTTATATAAATTGTAACAATAACAAAATCAAGTGGCTGTGACATCTTGCAGAGTTTTCTTAAATGATGTTATCATTAGATCAGAGATTATTACTATATAGATACTTCATATTGTATGTTCTTTGTCTTGAAGAGACAAATAAACCATCACATCAAGTTAGTGAAGTTAACATTAAATTGGGTTAATATGTTAGTGAAGTTAACATCAAGTGGATTAATGTGTTAGTGAAATTAAAATCAAGCTGGACTAACATATGTTAGCAAAGTTAACACTAAGTACGACTAACATATGGTTGTCTATTTAAAGAAATGATCAGAGCAAGTTTACATCTCAAGTAGGCATACATTTGGTGAAGTGTTGTGTGCTAAATTCTGAAAACACCCCTGGACTTATCATCAAACGATACATTTCAACATACCAGAATGCACATCATTTCTTATACGATTCAAGATACAGAGTGAACAGTATAAGGCTATCCTAAGTGCTGTGAAGGCAAATTCAATTAAATAAACTAACTTATTTACAATGAGTATCACAGGTCACCAACAGCTAAAAATAACTTGAAGGTATAAAATACACACATAAATGTCCAGATGCAATTTGTACACATGTACAGGTGAGTCTATAAAATAGCCATATGTTTTGTAAACATCCATCAAAGTAACAATTCATGGACATTATCACGGAGGATTGAATACTGTGTGAACATGATAACAGAGGAGATATAATATGTAATGATAATGATTAAATAATTCCTTTATCTGTGAGCAGGTATCTTGGCAGCTCATAACCTTTTTGACAACAGCACAGGTTCTTCTCAGTTGTGTAACTGAGGTGACTCCCAGACTCACATACGGTCTCAAAGGCATGGTTCTGTAAGGGAGGTTTATGGATACGTGTTTAGTCCCAGAAAGGAGGCATTTCAGTGCACTAATATCACAGGATTATCATGTCCTGCCAGGAGCACAAAACGCACTTCTGGGCCCACTATCTCATCTTTATTCTGTCAGATTTGTTGACCCATTCGCAGTGATGGTACACCTAGGAGTCTGTCACAAGAACAAAGGTGCAATGTCTACTGGCTTGCATCGCCTCATCATCCATAGACATTATTTGATAGAAGACAAAAGTAAAAAACTGAGACAAGATGTGACAATGATGATTTTTTTGCAGGTGACAGGTTGTCAGCCTATCCCCCAACTTTCCTTAGCTGCTGCCAACGACATGCCTGAAAAGGTATGGCCCTATTCTTTTGCATCCTGAACTAGAAGTCCAGGACCCAGTTGCAACACAGGCTACATAATATTTAATAATATAATATATGAACACAGTGAGAGATCAGTTAGTGGTCTATTCCAATTTTCCGTAACAGGTGTGCCACGAGCGATGCTAGGTGTACAGCAAAGGTGATAATATTTATAACTATTGTTATATTGATGGAATAAGTAAACATATGTATTATAGTGATTATATCACACTTACATATAAGTAAATATATGGGTATAGTTCTTATGTTATGCATGTATATTTATCAAATTTTAAAATAGTCATAGTGAAATAGGATGCACCAAGCTGAAAGGTGCAAATATCTCAGCTAAGCTGTAAACCATGACACAATGAATTCCATTCTCGGGACTACATCTTTTGAATCTGCAGTGGTTTGAGAATGCAAGAGATGTAATGTAAAATTTGTGTATCCAATTATATATATATATTATTTCTGGTGTGTTGCAGAATTTTCTGAAAACCTTTGGTGTATGAGAAAAGGTTATGTGGAGAACTAGTCTACTCGCTAGATATAAGTATGAATAATAGTAAACTTTTCAGGATGCAAGAATAATAGAATGGTCCTCTCTGTACAAGACTTTGTATAGCCACATTGAGCTAAGCAACCCTCTATGAAATAAAAGAATATGGAAACCTACTCAATTCAAATATGGCACCAGAAATTGATGTGCAGAGAATCAAAAATACATGCCTTGATGCATGAATACAAAAAGGGGCAATTCACACTTTAGGGCAGAGGCAGGCAAATTTTGTAATTAACAAGCCACATTCTGGGTTGTCCAAATCAGGATTAAGCCATATCTTTAAGGTAGGAATTTTGAAGAGCTTATTTTAGTCTTTCGATTAAAAGGCTTACTCTGATCACAATCGCTTCCTATTCTCATCAAAGGTACAGAGAGACATTGTCTTTCCAAATCTCAGTTAGTTTTGAGCATGTGTTCAGATCACATAATCAAAGATTTGAATTAAACCATTTCCTCTTCATTACTGTTTTGTGTAGTGGTTTATAGCTTGGCTGCGATGTCTTGTGATTTGATATTTTATGAGCTCAGAGGTTTGTGCATATAGTCATTTTAACACTTTGCTCACCAGCAATCCAGAGCGTACTTATCCACCATTACCGAGGGTGAATGAAAAATTGTATATATTGACATCGCCGTCTTTAAAAATTTGTATAAAATCTATCTAGCCCGAGAGAACCTTGAAACTTTCTATGTGTCATAATGACTGTTTCCACTTTCTGAATGAATATTGCAAGCTTCAGAGTTATTACAAGTGCAAAATGCTACTTTTCATAATGCTAGGCCTAGATTTACATTAATTTCTATATATCATATAATATTACCACTGAAATCTCTGATATTTCATTATAAAAACTCATTTACGATGTCTATATCGGAATTCTACAAGTGCAGCCATTTTTTACAACATAATTTCCAGGAAACGCTATCTTTAGTCACATTATCCAATGGGTATTACCGTTTTACTGATATATCATAGCGCTTTCCACGATCGTCAAAATTGGTCAGCAAAGTTCTGTAACGGAAATTTGACTATCATCGAAATTGGTCAGGAAAGTGTTAAATGAGCTTGGCAGGCCTGAAAAAATGGCTTGTCAGGTGGAATCTGGTCAGTATACCCTATTTTGCCCACCCCTGCACTAGGAGATCCACACAAAAATAGTAATTATCACAGCAACCTTCGCTCTTGAAGACATTAAACAAGGCTCCATCTATAAATCCAATAGAAAATGCTGCCAGCTGTATTAGAAAATACACTTTTATCGCTGTTCAAATGAAGGTGGCATTACAACAACTAATCTCATAACAAATGAGAACTATTTCATGAGATTTGGAATGATCATTCTTAAAGCTGCCCTGAAAATACGGGTCACTTTCTCCTTCTTTCCCTCTGGTGGTTTGCTGTTGGATTTCTCAACCGCAGTCGGAGGTTTCGAGTGTGAGCTTGATGTGGACAAAGCTTGCTTGCTTAAGTTTTTCTCAGAAACTTCATGAAGTCCAAACAAAACACTGCCAGTACTTGCAGCTTTCGGCGGAGATAATGTAGATTTAAAGAGAACAACAATTACAGAAATGTTGTCGGAGGAGCCTGAATCACGGGCTGCGTTAACAAGGCCAACAGCGACATCACTGATACCCCCAGGTGATGATTTGGAATGTTTGTAAACAAAGTTGGTGACCTAAATATAAAAAAGATAAGAATTAATTTGGCAATTACGGGCGCAAACATTTATATACACACTTGGCAATTACGGGTGCAAAAATTGAGATATACTTGGCAGTTACAGGTGCAAACATTTATAAATACTTGACAGTTACAGGTGCAAACATTGATACACACTTGACAGTTACAGGTACAAACATTTATAAATACTTGACAGTTACAGGTACAAACATTGATACACACTTGACAGTTACAGGTACAAACATTTATACACACTTGACAGTTACAGGTGCAAACATTGATACACACTTGACAGTTACAGGTACAAACATTTATAAATACTTGACAGTTACAGGTACATTTATAAATACTTGACAGTTACAGGTGCAAACATTGATACACACTTGACAGTTACAGGTACAAACATTTATAAATACTTGACAGTTACAGGTGCAAACATTTATAAATACTTGACAGTTACAGGTACAAACATTTATAAATACTTGACAGTTACAGGTGCAAACATTGATACACACTTGACAGTTACAGGTACAAACATTTATAAATACTTGACAGTTACAGGTACAAACATTGATACACACTTGACAGTTACAGGTGCAAACATTGATACACACTTGGCAGTTACAGGTACAAACATTTATAAATACTTGACAGTTACAGGTGCAAATATTTATAAATACTTGACAGTTACAGGTACAAACATTGATACACACTTGACAGTTACAGGTGCAAACATTGATACACACTTGACAGTTACAGGTGCAAACATTGATACACACTTGACAGTTACAGGTGCAAACATTGATACACACTTGACAGTTACAGGTGCAAACATTGATACACACTTGACAGTTACAGGTGCAAACATTTATAAATACTTGACAGTTACAGGTGCAAACATTGATACACACTTGACAGTTACAGGTGCAAACATTGATACATACTTGGCAGTTACAGGTGCAAACATTGATACACACTTGACAGTTACAGGTGCAAACATTGATACATACTTGACAGTTACAGGTACAAACATTGATACATACTTGACAGTTACAGGTGCAAACATTGATACATACTTGGCAGTTACAGGTACAAACATTTATACATACTTGACAGTTACAGGTGCAAACATTGATACATACTTGACAGTTACAGGTGCAAACATTTATAAATACTTGACAGTTACAGGTACAAACATTGATACACACTTGACAGTTACAGGTGCAAACATTTATACATACTTGACAGTTACAGGTACAAACATTGATACATACTTGGCAGTTACAGGTACAAACATTTATACACACTTGACAGTTACAGGTGCAAACATTGATACATACTTGACAGTTACAGGTGCAAACATTTATAAATACTTGACAGTTACAGGTACAAACATTGATACACACTTGACAGTTACAGGTGCAAACATTTATACATACTTGACAGTTACAGGTACAAACATTGATACATACTTGGCAGTTACAGGTACAAACATTTATACACACTTGACAGTTACAGGTGCAAACATTGATACATACTTGACAGTTACAGGTGCACACATTTATAAATACTTGACAGTTACAGGTACAAACATTTATACACACTTGACAGTTACAGGTACAAACATTGATACACACTTGACAGTTACAGGTGCAAACATTTATAAATACTTGACAGTTACAGGTACAAACATTGATACACACTTGACAGTTACAGGTGCAAACATTTATACATACTTGACAGTTACAGGTACAAACATTGATACACACTTGACAGTTACAGGTGCAAACATTTATACATACTTGACAGTTACAGGTGCAAACATTGATACACACTTGGCAGTTACAGGTGCAAACATTTATAAATACTTGACAGTTACAGGTACAAACAGTGATACACACTTGACAGTTACAGGTGCAAACATTGATACATACTTGACAGTTACAGGTGCAAACATTTATAAATACTTGACAGTTACAGGTACAAACATTGATACACACTTGACAGTTACAGGTGCAAACATTGATACACACTTGACAGTTACAGGTACAAACATTGATACATACTTGACAGTTACAGGTGCAAACATTGATACATACTTGACAGTTACAGGTGCAAACATTGATACATACTTGGCAGTTACAGGTACAAACATTTATACATACTTGGCAATTACATATGCAGAGATTGATATACATATAATCAACTTCTGCATTTACTCTCAAACTCCTGCTGGTTAGCATGTAGTCCAGCAAAATTGTGCGATGGTTTAAAGCTTGTCTGTGACATCTTTTACCAATTAATCCAACACATCTAACTTCAGCATGGTACTTTTGATCTACTCTGATCTTCAACAGCATGAGCTAGTCTCCTTAATCACCTCTTATGATATGTATAGCAGACTGCAGTAGTCATATTGTATGCACTCCTTTTGGATCAGACAATATACATGAAAAATCTTATCCTTTTCTTCTTCTTCAGCGTTCATTCTCAAGGTCCCGCTGGATCTGCCTTGTAGCTAGATTTCCAGCAGGACGCAGACCAGAGAATGGAAATGCGTTGTATCGCCGTTTTATTTGGCCAATGGCCCAAGACATCTGTCTTCGGCAGGAAATCTTATCCAATTTCTGGGATATAATTGAACAAGAAACAAATCACCAGTGTGGTGCCAGAGCCCACAAAGCGCCATCTCATATCCCACCCTGTCCTGGTAGGCTGCAACACCGGTTTGGTGCCTGATTGCTTATTCATTCAGAGTAATTATAGCTTATATTGCAGCTGACCTCTATATCTAGATGCTTTTCCACTATCCGCCACACCTGATTAGTCCTCCTATATTTCATTCTACAAATGAGCTAAAGTCTACTGCAGCTCAGCATCAGAAGTCGCATTAATGGTAAGAAATACTCATTATTGATTAGCAACAGCATAACAATGTTATTAAAAAGAATTCAGAGACATAATTATTGTACTTTTAGTGTTGAAATTATACAAAATACACACATTTGCTTGAATTTTTAGTTTTAAACATAATGTATGGCTCTCACAGAATTACTTTTCAAATTACTCTCACAGAATTACTTTTCAAATTATGTGGTGTCCATGGCTCTCTCAGACAAAAAGGTTCCCAACCCATGTCCTAGAGTATGTAATGGAAGATTGAAAGGTGCATGTTAAGAAAAGATTGGATCACATTACAGAACAACTCAGTTTTTTCAATGTACTATATGGATTTTGCCCTGATCATGTGGGAGTCAGAGGCAAAGAAAGAGCAGACTAATTAGCAGGCAATACTGTAGTTGATGGCAAAATATGGAAGGGAGATAGGGTTGTCCTAATAAGGGCAGTCATTCATTTACTACAGAGTGAAGAAGTTGGTGATAGTGTGCACATACAAAGAATGATAGATATGGGGAAAATCAGGGGCGAGATGAGAAAGTATGTCCTCTCTAGAAATTTATGAAGATCACATGATCAACATCTGACTGGGACTTTGAGTCTGCATGCTCTTGGTTGGCTGCTGGAACAGACATCAGAGCACATACGGGAATGTCATTTGTGCCATGGATGCTGGTTTCTAATCAAGAATATAAATATATAAAGTATAGTACAAGTCCAGATACATTTCATCAATGAATGTAAAAAAAACAAATAAGGCACCTGAGATGGAGTAAGTACATCCCATAGACCATCACAGGCAAGAACTAAATATTCCTCTTCTCCATTCAGAGATATTCTGGTGACATCAGCTTCACTAGATACAAAAGGTTTGTATGAAGCATCACCTGTAGTTGATAGAAACAACATTTTCAAATGCAGATATTTTAGTATCATTGGGATTCAGAGTATTTGGACATTGTTTTATTTTAGTCTATGTTCTCAAACTTATCTTCATTCCAACTATGTGCTACTAATGTCAAACATGTTCCTTAACAATAAAACATAAGAGACGACTGGTTACAACAGAGATGTCTGAGAAAAGTCACAGGAGTGACCAGAAGGCATAGAATTAGAAACGATGTCATATGAGAAAGAGTGGGTGTCATATCAATTATACAATACATACAAAACCAAGAGATCATCTGGAAAGATCAAATCTGGTTTGGTCATCTGGAAAGAATGCCGTGTGATTCATTCATTTATAAAGCATATATGAAGAGAGGAGAAGCAGAAAGAAGAGCCAGGGGTATACCTAGAGTACGCTGGATCGTCAACATCAAAGAGACATTACACAAACACTAAATAACATTATCTGAAGCTGCCAGAAAAGTGCAAACAAGAACATTTTATCTCCCTCGACACCCGTAAAGGGTAAAAGTGGAAGGAAAGAAGAAGTTCTCAAACTTTGACTGGGTCTCTCCTAGTTTGTTAGGTTAGTTATTTAGATAGTTTTGGTTTAGTTAGTCATCAGATTGTCATCAAGGCACACCAGACACATCCATAGGTGCTCTGATATCAGTCATTATGTCCTTGAGCATGTGGTAACTGAATATCAGTTCAGTTTTGATTGATAACTCATCTTTTGATTTCTACATGTCTCTTATTTCTTGCAACACTATGCTTCCCTCACAGGCCATGCATATTAAAGAAGAAATACACCTTAAATCTTTCAACAGCGCAGCTGAAGACGGATGTGTTGGGACATTGACACAAATAAAATGGTGACACAATGCATTTCCATTCTCTGGACTACATCCTGCTGGACATCTAGTAGGACCATTGTCCAGTTATAAGCGAGATCCAGAGATCAAGTTTGAGAATGAATGCTGAAGAAAAATCTTTCAACAGCAGGTCTTACCTGCAGAATGGGAATACTCTACTATATTACTAGCAAGATGTAGTCTAAAGAACAGAGATGACCTGACACATCTGACTTTTGCAGAGGCATGTAACACATTGAAGGTTTAACTAATTCTATTGAAAATTTCCCAGCCACAATTTTATATGTGACATGCTTGCTGTTACCTGCATGTTTTTTTTCTAATTGTGTTGGCAGTCACTATACACAAAATAACTGGGGCAGAGAATGAAAGCAATTTTTTACTGGAAAAATGTGATGCCATTCAAAAATCTAACTGCTATCAAAGAAAACTTTACATATCTATGGCCGCCCGTGTGTTGCCGGGGCCCGAAAGGGGAGCAAAGAATAGCAACACTGTTTACCTTCTGCGCATGTCGTAAAAGGCGACTAAGGAGGTTATGGGATGGACTTGGCTGTCCCATCCAATATAGGGTCAGTTACCCAAAGCCATGCTGAAGTCAGATGTGTCAGGCCGAAAAGAGCAGATATCGCAGCAATGCTGTAAACCATGGCACAATGCATTCTGTTCTCCAGACTACATCCTGCTAATCTGCAGGAGTTTGAGAACGAATGCAGAAGAAGAAGATATCTATGGCAAGGAGCAAACAGAAAAACAGTTACAACTACAGTGAAATTCTGTTATAATGAATTGGTCTGGACTGACAAGATATGTGTGTACTAACCAAATTTCTTTGTATACAATTATGGATACATTTTTTTTACATGACCGACATATTCATCAAGTTTCAAGGACCAGAGAATGGTTACAAATTCCTTGTGGGAAGGTATTGTTTAGGTTACAAATTCCTTGTGGGAAGGTATTGTTTAGGTATCTTTAACCTTCATTGTGATTTTTAGTGAAATTCTAAATTCGATGCAAAAAATAGGATAAATATGTTGGACGGTTACTCAGATTATAATTACATTTGTTTGAGGGCAAAACTAATGAAATGTGCTATAGTATGGATTTTATGTATTGATACGAATTTACAGAATTGTGCACCTCATACGCATGTACTGACATATCCTACACACATTTAATGTAGACAGTAGAAGAAAAACTAATAGAAACAAAAAATTACAAAAATAAACATGCTTCCAACAGTCAGGTAAACGATGGGTATATTCCAGATGAAATAATTACATAAAAAATGTTGATGTTACTAGGTGAAAAAAGTGTTGTCTGCCACAAACCTTTGATGCTTTATATACAAACTTCAAACTTTTACTATAGAGAATATTTAGTTTTTGGAAGAGACAAAAGCTGCATCCACAATTAATGTAACTTAAAAAGTAATCCCATACAAAAAAAAACAGAATCTAGCCATCTAACACAATAAGGTTGTCCACCATAACTGCTTACCTATGGCCCTGGAGACAGAAATGCTACCATTAACTCTCCAAACACCTAGAAACAACACACAGCCACCTAGCTCTTCTATCCTTTTCCTCTCATCCTGGAGACAAAGAAGAAAATTTAAACCTATGATCAACCAAGAAGCAAAAATATAAACAATATAAATATAAACAACCATAGCATTGCTTGTCAATGAGTTTGCTATTTCCTTGCCTCTAATCCCTGCTTGACCAGGGTGGTATATGCATGTAATACTTGAACAACTGAGTTGTCCAGTAATGTGTCCAATTCCTTTCACAACATGCATATCTATCTTCCGCAGCATGCCCTAGGAGTCACAGAATATCAGAGAGTGTGAGTCGATATTGCAGTCATCAACAGTGTGCTGTAGTCACTGCTTCTATCTATATTTTCTTGCTTGATGCTGTAGTGGAGTAGGTAGATGATTTTTTTACACAACTTTTTTCTATTCTTGTAGGCAACAAACTTTCATCTGCACTTCTTATTCATTTCTCTGTTGACAATTCTCATTAATTTCTCAATCTGTATGTGGTATTGTGTCGTGCGGTTTGAGTGCAACTGGCCAAGTTCTTGTACCGTCACCACCGTCCTGATACCAGTCCATTTCCTACATGCTTTATCCAAACGTATTACTACATTTGTCAGAGACTTTTTCTCTTTGTCCACATTCACCCATTCACTGTCATTGCCTAGTTCTTTCAATTCACACATACTGTGTTTGAATTGAACACAATGTGCTCTCTAGTTCTACTATTCAAAACTATTTCATTTTTGGCTACATCAAGTGGCTACTTACTTGCACCACTTGATGCCATACCTTAATTCTGGGCAAACCAAAGAAGAATCTCTTGACTGTCCTAGCACTGTCCTCATAGCCTCATTTTGGATTCCGAAAGTTTATTTCAGAACCAAACATCTCAAAAGTTTAGAAGGTTCATTTGGTATATACTATTTCTTCTTTTGTGTTTGTTCTCAAACTCCTGCAGTTTAGCAGATTGTAGTTCAAAGAACAGAAAGCATGGCTTACAGTGTATCTGTCATACATATTACTTTCGGCATGACAAATCTGCCTTCTGCATGACTGACATTATATGGGACCCTTTGAGCCAACTCCTCCTTCGACGTCTCTTATGACCTGCATGGAAGATAAAAGTGTTACTATCCTCTGCTTCTTGTTTGGACCCAGGAAACTCACGGGTGAAGCTTCTGGGTCACTGCGACCCTATATGGGATAGGACAGCCAAGTCCATCCCATTAACCTCCCGTCATCTCTTACAACATGCATGGAAAGTAAACAATGTTGCTATTCTATACTCCCATTTTGGGCTCAGGCAATACATGGGTGGCAATATTCCCTCTACAATGTGCTGGTATACGACTTCACATTTGTATTTCTT
The DNA here is from genome assembly GCA_034231615.1 of Meghimatium bilineatum. Classification (NCBI taxonomy): domain Eukaryota; kingdom Metazoa; phylum Mollusca; class Gastropoda; order Stylommatophora; family Philomycidae; genus Meghimatium; species Meghimatium bilineatum. The sequence goes on along the minus strand of CM067304.1, from coordinate 26,713,924 downwards.
CTTCTTCAGCGTTCATTCTCAAACTCCTGCTGGATCTCTCTAGTAGCACGACCATGATCCATTCTAGATTTCCAGCAGGATGTAGTCCAGAGAATGGAAATGCGTTGTGTCGCCGTTTAATTTGCGCCAATGGCCAGACACATCCGTCTTTGGCGGACATTTGTATTTAAAGGTAATAGAAATCTTCACATGGAAACATTCATCGCTCAGACATCTTCAGATTTGCTCACATGAGAAGAAAATTAGAGGGAATATTGGATGGGCAGTATATACTAATTTTTCATGTATATGTATATATAAATATCTTCTTCTTATGGTCCATGCCATGTGGCTTGGTTATCATGTCTTTCCACAGCTTTCTACTTTGTGTGCTGTCAAACATTTCCAATACAGATGTTCTCCCATGCCACAATACTAGGTTGTCAAGCATCTTCTGTCTTCCCCTTTCCTTATTGCCCTTCAACTTGCCTGTTGTTACAATGTGCTCTTATCTTTCCTCTTCTCATGATGTGTCCAAAAAATGTGGACTCTTTCTGATACAGGTAAGTGGCTCTTGTTTTTGAATTAACTCTTTTCAAGATTCTTCATTACACCTTTTAATTTTCCATGGTGTTCTTAATATTCTTCTAAAAGACATCTCTGCTGCCTCAATATAATTTTCACTATTCTGCTGATTGTCCAAGATTCACTTCCACACATCAGAATTGGTTCTATATAACTTCTAAGAACTCTCTCACCTCAACCGACAAAGACATATTACATAGAATGGCCTTCATCTTAAGAAATGTTGCTTTTGCCTGGCCAATTTTACATTTGACTAATACATCTTCAATCTGATGTTATAAGGTACCCAAATATTTGAATATATTGATTTCCTTCAGGCTGATTCCATCTACTGTGATGTTGCCTGGGAGAGGACAGTTATTCTTTCCTCCTCCTCTGTGTTCGTTCTTAAACTCCTGCAGATTAGCAGGATGTAGTCCAGAGAACGGAATGCGTTGCGTCATGGTTTACAGCATTGCTGTGATATCTGCGCCTTTCGGCCTGACACATCCGACTTCAGCATGGCTTTGGGTCACTGACCCTATATGGGATAGGACAGCCAACTCCATCCCATAACCTACTTAGTCGCCTTTTACGACATGCGTGGAAGGTAAACAGTGTTGCTATTCTTTGCTCCCCTTTCGGGCCCGGCAACACACGGCGAGTTATTCTTTGATATTACAATTACTGCTGGTTTTTTTGCTATTTTAGACAAAGCCCTTTGTTTTGACTTTCTTTTGCAATTATATTCATTATTTCTCGTAACTGTGTTTCCTTTTCAGTTATCAAAACTGTATCATGAGCATATCACAGGTTGTTTATATTATGCCATTTCTGGAAAATCTTGTATGGATCTATAACTGGAGAGGAGATGGGCACCACCAGCAAAACCTTTTGCTCACTGAAATATTGCAATGGATAATGGACAAGACAAGATTTTCCTCACTAGTCTGCATTGTTGAAAATATAAATCACTGGAGGTGTGTTGATAATCCAATGTGGAACCCCAACAACTGCGATGGGTTACAGGTTTATAGATAGATATAGATAAATATTGGTCGGGAAGAATTCAAGTCAAGCAAATAAGAGAAGACAACAAACAAAAATGTTTCTACAATACGAAGAAAATGATGGACTTTGACATGTAGTACTTAGAATGAATGAAAAAATAATGTCACTACAAGCATGAAATTGTGTAAGAAACAATGAGGAAGACCAAGAAAAACACCTTGCAGAAGATACAAAGAGGGTATGACTATGGACCTCAGGAACATGCAAGAATTCATCATCATCATCAGGTGCCATGCTGGCTGGCGTTGGCGGTCATGGCTCTCCACAGCTCTCTGTCCACAGTATTATGTATCAAAGTCGTTGTTGTTTCCTTGCCGTGCCAGGTTGTCAAACTATCTAATATTTTCTCACGTTGTCGCCCTCTGTCTCTGTTGCCTTCAATTTTGCCTGTTGTGACTATGTTCTCTAAACCTGCCTGTCTCATGAAGTGGCCAAAAAAAGAAGATTGCCTTTTTCTTATATTGTTGATTAAGGTCCGTTTCGCATTTGACTCTTTCAACACCTCTACATTAGTTTTTCTGGCAGTCCATGGTCTTCTCAGCATTCTTCTGTAGAACCACATCTCTGTTGCCTCTAATTTCCCATTTTCGAGTTTGTTTATTGTCCAAGAATCGCACCCATATGTTAGTATAGGGGTTATATAGCACTGCAGAACTCTTTTATTATACACAGTATTCATGCAAGAATTACACACAGTATAATCACATCGCTCATACTGGAGAGCACTGGTTTCTGTCCGCTCTATGCACCATATTCAGCATATATATCACTGGAATATATAAGGCATATATAAGGAAGATATATCATTGCATTCAACATAGACTTTCTATAAACTTTTGAGATGCAAGTGTTTTCTTTTTTTTAAACAAATATTTATTTTACTGACAGTTTACTGTGTGCGGTGATGTAGAGAGGCATCTGGTGATGTGGGACAGTTATCCTCACTTCTAAAACTTCCTTAACCACCTCTCGTATTGAAGTTCACAGTCTCATTCTTTGCTCAGCTTTCGGGCCCAGCAACAAACAGGATCTATCTAACCTACTTTTATGTTCTTTATTTGGCATCCACTACTATCTTTCTCTCTGCCAAGATTTCAATATTGTCTTCTCATTCTGTTGGTTATTTTCATACAATTGTAAAATCACATTCGAAGAAAGAGAATTCAAAAAGGGCTAAACAAAGCAAAGAAATGAATGCATTGTATTCTGGATACCCCATATATACTTTGTTCCTCTCAACGAAACAGCACACTCCTTGTCAAAAGTACCACCCATAGCACACAGTACCTTCAAGATATAATCACTAGGGATTTAAAAAAAAAATCCACTTTATAAATAGAACAATGAAAGTCAAATTTGAAAGCGTCACAAAGCGAATGGCTAAACCACTATGCCAGTGAGATCACCAACATTAAATGAATGTGATGTAGAACACATGTCAAATGGTTAATTTGTGCGGAAAGTAGATATGCATTCTTCTTCTATCCCCCACCAAACACTTTAGCTGTCACATGTTGTAGTCCAGGTGTTTTCCAATGCTACACTATATTTTAGGTATGATGAGATTTGCCAGAATAAATACATAAAATTAAGGCTTTGAAACTTTCAGAAGACGTTTAAACAAGAATGAGCTTTCTAAAAATGTTTATTTCAAGCTTATCAAAAAGTTTCATTTCCAACTATTTTATGAAAGATTTTTGTCGAGTAATGGTGAGCCAAATTCCAATTTTCAAAGTAGGTGTTCACTCACTCATGGGTCATAGAACTATCTTGTATCAACCTATGACCATCATTACATGAATTATAGAGTTCAATTCTGTATCTATTTTGTACATTATTGTGATTACTCACTAAAAAGACAATAAGGTTCAACTTTCCACCAGATATATCATCTATTTTGTGCTGTTCATTGAAAGACTGCAATAAAAATTTCCAATTATTGGGGTTCAATCTATCCAATAACCGTCTCTGCCATTTTGGAATGATATTTGTGATAAGGGGGAAGTCCAGCAATGAATCAAATTAGTATAGTCAGCAAATTTCCAACCAAAAATAAAGAAACAAAAGTTGCCTGAGGCAGTGAAGGGGGATTTTGTGTTTCGATGGCAAAAAATTTCTGTGGCAGTGAATAGAACTTTGTGTTTCAATGACAAAAGTTTATTGCGGCAGTGAAACCGTTAACTCAAAGATTTTTATATGTGCAAACAAATATAACTTGGGATAATAGATGAAAAATCCTCTGACCCCTGTCATAGATTTGTTGCACTTCACTAAATTACCTTTTGTAATGCTTCCCGTAGCTTTTGCAAACATATTTATGAGTTTGGACATTTCTGACTTAAAATTTTGCTTATAAATAATATAAACTGTGTGGCAACCCAGACCGCACTTACTTCTCTATCTGGCTTATGTGGGCTCATTAAGTGCACAGGTTGGCCAGAACATACCAGCAGCGCTTGGGAGTCTCCAAGCCAACCCACATATAACTCAGACTCTCTGATGAGGACGGACAGGCCTGTTGTTCCACTTCGCAAGCCCTGATGGGAGAACAAGAATAACATGCAACAACAAATATATGCTTTATCTGAAACTCATGTAAATCTCAATCATTTTTTCATGAATTTTAATCTTTAACATGTTACAAATGGGACTGCAGTAAAAACTATATAAATGTAATAATGTTACTAATATTCTAATTATCAAATAATAAAATTAATATAAGAAATAAATAACAATAAACAAAGAAAGAAGGACTTATTGTATGTTGTGGTCTGACAGGAACCTTTTTCAAGAAACTAATACAAATGGAAAACAGAAAGAAAAACTTATTTAATTATTGAAAAATGTACAGATGTCTCACCAACCATCTCTGTGCAACGGAAATGACAGTTTGGCTATTTATACTTGGACTGCAGTAAAACTGTTTTCGAAAATGGTGGTTACATACTTCTTAACATTGCAATCCTCTGTGTTCTCCAATTTCTGATCCATAGTTTATGTAGGTCTTCATCTGTGTTGTCCATCTATCATCTTCCTAGAATTGCAAGTCATGAAGTTTTATTTCTACAGACACAATTCCTGTCCACTAATATTTCCCTGGGGTTTATTCTCCAATTTCTGATTCCTAGTTCATGTAGGTCTTCTTCTGTGTTGTCCATCTGCCTTCCTCTTGACCTCTTCCTGTATGTGTATAAACCTGTTTGATTACTCTGTTGTCTTATATCCTTTTGTATCTCCCAACCATCTGATTTCAAAATGTTGAGAATCACAAAATATTGATGCCTCTGTTTAGCTGAGGACAAAGGGAAGAATAGTAACTAAGTGAGCTGCCATGGAAGTTGTAAGAGGTGACTAAGGAAATTTGGGGGTGGGATTGGCTGACCTATCCTATAGTATAGCGGTTCTCAATGTGGGCCATATGAAGGTCAATAGATATATTCTACTCAAAGAGGAATAAGAAATCTGATCCTCTATTTGACGAAATTATTGTGAAAAATCACTAAGTGGTTTAGCTTTTGGCCAAGTTCATAGTCTTGTTCTGATTTGCTAGAGCAGAGGAGGTTGAGCCCCCAAATCCCTCCCTGTTATCTATTGGCCTGGCCATATTGCCCCCCCTAGGGAACATGGAGATCTGCGTGGGGAAGCAAGGAAAAAAAATTGGAAAGCCACAGGAAGTTTATCCTCTAGAACAATAAACAAGAAAATTATATTGATAAAGCTTTACATAACTGAAGTCAATACAGTGGGATCCCTCTATAGCACATGCTTTTATGACAATTTTCCCTACATAACATAAAAATTCCCAATTATATATAAGATATATTGTTTATACTCTACATATCAAATTTCTGCTATTACATAAATATTTTGTTGGTCCAGATGAAGTTGTTATAATGGGATTCCAATGTATCTGTTTCTAGGTACCAGGGTGCCACTGAAAAAGAATGTGCCCCACTGAAAGAATGATCCAAAATAGGTTGAGAACCACTGCTATTGAAGGTTAAAGCATTCCAAAAGTCATGCTGAAATAAGATGTGTCAGGAAGTAAGGCACAGATATCACAATTAAGCTGTAAGAGGAAGTGTTTGTTGGGGATATTAATACTAGTCATGTTTAATGAGAGGTAATTTTGGTAGTAGTACTTTAGCATGTGATTTTCAATGGGGATTTCTTTATGTGAATTATATGTTATTCAGCACCTTCCTTGTGTGTTTTCTGTGGCATTGATGTTATTCTTGACCAGTGTTAGTATGCCACCTTTACTCCAATATTTCCTGTCCCTCTAAAACATGGTACCCTCATATCTTGAAGGTTTTTTTCCATTAATGTGGGTTTTCTATATGCCACAAATACTAATCTCTTTCTGATACAAGGTGTATTCTAATTCTATTTTTTGTGTGTGTTAACTCTCTCTGCAGTCCAGTGAATGATGTTTAGAGGGGTTGTCGTCCTGTCTGGTTGGCCAGTCACTTTCCTCTTCTGCCTCCTGGCTCAACAAGGTAGACTAGAGTGACCTCCAGTAGCTGTGGGTGGATTCTGTCAAGGTTCAGAATTCAGCATTCGCTCCTACCCAGGGGAACTTCACAGGGTGAGCACCATGCCAATTAAAAAAATGTCATACAAACTAGTTAAATAGGCTTGCTGCATGATATCATGCTGCGCTTTTCTGCCTGGTATCTCCAACTTCAGCACCTGTGCTTGTTTAGGCAGAACTGTGGGCCAGACCAAACTTAGCTTTCAACCACTGTTGGCTGGACAAAGCCCCATCTCCACTTCAAGGAGATAAGCCTTGATGGATGCTGCACAGTTCAATTGTTTGATCACACAAAATTGATCTTAAGAGAGCTTGTACTCATCTTCATATATCAACACAGAACATAACCAGAAGATTCCAACTCTCAGCAGTTTACAAATATTTTGAGAAAAGGCTTCCAATTTGAGGTGGTCTTGCCAGCATACTGCTGGCCCTGAAAGGGAAGAAAGAATAGCAACACTGTGACCTGCCATGAATCTTATATACGGCAACTAAGAAGGAGAGGGGATAGAAACTGGCTACTTCATTCCATAAAGGGTCAATGTGCCACAAAAGCCATGCTGAAATTGGATGTTTCAGGCCGAAAGGTACATAACGAGTTCTGCTTTCTGGATTACATTCTGCTAACCAGAAGGAATTTGAGAGCCAATGCAAAAGAAGAAGGTATTCAATGAGGTATCATAAATGGTGTGATGACAGTGCGTGCAAGCAACCTTTCTCTACATAAAACTAATCCTCCTTATCGATTAATACTATCTGGCAACATCCTATAATGAATTCCGTCTTACCTCTCGCCTGGCTTTCTCTAGAAACTTGATATCTGTTGTGGTGTAAGCTTGTTTCATGGCACTTTCAGGGTCAGTGTTGAACTTTTGGTCACTAACCAAGTGTCCATGCAGGTGAGCTGCTGCATACTCTGCTGCCTCTAAGCCTCCATGGCCATCAAAGATAGCAAAGTAAGATTGGCTAGGACATTCCTGCATATAGAGAACCTCATTAACTCATTCAGTAATTTAATAAACCATAACACTTTCCTGACTAATTCTGACGATCGTTGAAGTCACTATGATAGATAAGAAATACGGTAATACCCGTTGAGATAGTTACTAAAAAATAGCTCGTCCAGAAAATATGTTTTCCCAAGAAATACGGTAATACCTGTTGCGATAGTTACTAAAAATAGCTCATCCAGAAAATATGTTTTTCCAAGTGTGAAATACAGATATAGACATCATAGGTGAGTATTTATTATGAAATAATCAGAGACTTCAAAGGTAATATTCTATGATATATAGAATATGTTATAATATAAATCTATGTCTAGCATTATAATATGTAGAATTTTTCACTTGAAATAACTATGGGGCTTGCAAATTCATTAGGAAAGTGCAAACAGTCATTACAATACATAGAAAGTTTCAAGGCTCTCTCATGCTGGATCGATTTTATACAGATTTGTATAGACAGCCCCGCCGAAGACGGATGTGTCGGACCATTGGCGCAAATAAAACGGCGACACAACGCATTTCCATTCTCTGGACTACATCCTTCTGGAAATCTGCTACAAGATATCCAGTGGGAGTTTGAGAATGAACGCTGAAGAAGAAGTATAGACAGCGATGTCAATGGATACAATTTTGCGTGCATCCTCTGTAATGGCGGATAAGTACGCTCTGGATTGCTGGTCAGCAAGTGTTAAACTGATGTAGCTAAACTAACCCTCTAGAACAGTGTTTCCATGAGTTGTGACCCCCAAATGAGGTTGATATGAATTTCTGTGAGGTTGCTAGCTGAAATCGATATTTACTCCCCTTTGCTTCTACATATCTCTGTGAGAGAGGATTTTCAAAACTTCTTCATTTGAGAACACAATAAAGAAACCAATTAAATGTTGAAAATGACATGAGGCCAACAAAAACTCAACCACAAATTTTTACGTTTCATAACCAATTAGAATTTCTATATGACAATCAATACAAAGTAACTGCTTGAAACGTAAACAACAATTAGACTTCCGTAAAACACAGGTTTATATATCGTTTCAATGGGACACAACAGACTATAGCTAAAACTAGTGGGTAATGATGGGGAATGATGAGCACACTAATAATGTCCTGTTATAATTATATAAGATTATACTAAAAATCTATTTCTGATTAATTTTCTTTTACCATTTTAAAAGAAAGGGTTTCATAGGGGGACTGCATAATGCAGTTATTATGCACTGGCTACGCATATGAGTGGTCCTGGGTGCATTCCCCAGTTGAGACGGAAATGTTTTTTCATACCGCAACGACTTGCAGGTTGACCTCGCCTGAAATGGGTACTGGATCAGTCAGGGAAGTATAAAGACTGCAAGGAAGAGGAGATGGCTACTGCCCTCATATAGCAGAGCCACTGAAATGTGAGATCACTAACATCTCACACCCCTACGTTAGTTAAATGCTATGGGTTAACTTTACTTTTTACTAAACTTTTAAAAAGCCTTTTTTTTCAAATGTATCAAAGGTAAAATACTTTTAACTGCATTTTACTTGGAGGTCACGATGACAAAATAGGATATTGTGGGGTGCTATAGACTTGAATAGGGGGTCACAGAAAGGTAAGTAATTGGATATTTAACTCTTTAAAGACGTAATTATACCCGGTGTTTGGACGTAATTAATTGAAGGCTAACTTTTTGGACCGCAACATGATTCATGTGCAAGCTTCCTGAAGACAAAGTATTAGCTATGGAAAGTCATACAAGGTATCAAAAGAAAGATAATTGAATGTGGAATTCATATACAACATAAAAATTGTAAAAACAACATTAAAAAATTGCACCACAAACAGAAATGTTAGTTGGACAGACATTTTTTTAACAGATATTTTCTTCTACTCACCCTCAATTTTACTTGTCTTGAAATATTGATATCCAAATCAATCTTACTAAAGTAGATGCATTGGCAGCCCATTTACTAATCATAATTAGTTTATTTGAAGTAAATCTATGAACTGGCTAGTGTATTATTCCATTTTTGTGTGTGTAATGTCCAATTTCAGAACTGAACAAAGAATTGTGAAAATTTAGGAAATATTCCCAAGTATTGGATTTCCAAAGATAAATTTAATCCACTCAATATTATCATTAGGTCTAGCTCTATTTTCTGTATAACGTAATGCAAGATTATCATTGCTGTCACTAGGCCTTTCTGATTCTTCAGAAACAATAGCAGTGAGAACAGTTTTAGAATTTTTAAGCTCTTACATCTATTAGGTGTAGGTCTATTTCTTTTCCGATTTTCAACAAGTCGGCAAACGCCACTGTCAAAATCGAAAGCACAGTTGTTTACCTTGAAATTACATCTCCAATCATAAAACTCAAAGAATAAAGCCCAATGTTTGCTGAATGTTTCAGCTCTCTTGCTAGTGCAACATGAAGTCATATTGCTAATTTTGAAAACCTGAAACTACTTTGTTTGAATTTTTATTTGAAATAAATGTATCATGCTTCTAATCGCTGATTAACCTGATGGTTTCCATTCGTTAGCCAGATTTCTAAATGTTAAACAGCTAAATAAGTTAATACTTATCATTTATGAACCAAACAAGGCCAATTAGGAGGGTATATATATGTAGTCCCGGTATAAAGTGCTTACGTCCTTAAAGGGTGGAGGCTCTGTCCTGTTATAACGGGCTTACTTATGAATTGAGTTAATAATATAGATAATTTGAAATGTTGAAGAAAGCTACGTTTGAAATGAGATGTCTAAGAAGAGCAGCAAACAGAGCAAGAAGGGCCTCCTTCACAGTTCAAGTGAAAAGCTGCAAGATCACATATACATACTAAAAAAAGGTGCCTCAATCACATCATGAAAATTAATACTAAAAAACAAACCAGAAGTAATGTCTACAGGCAGAGAACCCAATACAATCAATATAAAGCTATAAATGATCAATTCCTGAAACAAATGTTTAAATAGCTTGGAAGCATTTTTACAGATGATGGAAGAACGGACTATTGAGACAGGAATTCTTCTTCTTCTTCAGCGTTCATTCTCAAACTCCTGCTGGATCTCTCCTGTAGCAGTACTACTAGATCTCCAGCAGGATGCAGTCCAGAGAATGGAAATGCGTTGTGTCACCGTTTTATTTGCGCCAATGGCCAGACACATCCGTCTTCGGCGGAAGACAGGAATTCAAAAAGCCAAAATATGTAAATTATACATTTACATCAATCTAGAAACACATATATTTTGATGGAAACCATAAGGCAAATCATAAATTAAATCTTCATACCAACATTGTGTTATCAATGTCAGACATGGACACTAACTAAAGAACGAGAGAAAAAGTTCACTACTTGTGAAATGAGATATCTAGGAAAATCAGTTAACAAAACAAGAATAGATCATGCAAAGAATGAAGAGATTACAAGAGCTGTCAGAATAACGTCTGTGGTCAATTATATTGAAAAACAGAGATTAAAGTAGTTCTGCCACTTAATGAGAATGAACCAATATTGGCCAGCAGCAAGAGCATACATGAAAATGGAAACAACAAGAGGCAGACCAAGAAGAAGGTGGATTGAAGGAATTACCAACGTTCTGAGATGTAACAATACCACTGCATATCAAGTGACCAAATGCGTCATAGCTCGAAAACTGATCGTCATTTAATCCTGCGACGCCTAATAACAAAAGCAGAAAAAAGACAATAGATAGATAGAAGAATGTTGTCAAGTTGTTTTTTTCCAATTAGCTTCAGGGGGGGAGGATGGCATGGTAGACAATTTGTCCTAAATGACGGGAACATCCTGTTCCCATGAAGTGGCCGATAAATGTGAACTTATATTTTCCCCTGACATTATTTATCTTTCTTTTGGTGCCAATCTCCCTGAAGAGACCTAATTGGTTTTTCCAGCTGTCTATGAAATTATCAGCATTATTTTGAAGAACAAACCTCTTTGGTTTGTAGTTTCCTACTTGTTTGTTTATTGTCCATGATTTGCTTCTATTTGACTGAAGTGGCTCTATGTAGCATTGAAGGACTCTTCCTTACTTCCCTTGATAAGAACCTGTTGCACAAAATATTTTTCATTTAGTGAAAGGTTGCTTTTGCTTGTCTTAATATATTTCATGTTTCTGATGTGCTTATTAATGTTTCGGGGCAGCCATGTGTGCTTTTTCTAGTTATAGTCTTGTAGCAAACAGAATAGTTATAATCACAATAACATATAGCAGTGTAACAAAACTGAAGGGGAGAACATACCTTCAGATCATATAACACATTGAGATCAGGTATCATAACATGTCTATCCTCCATTTTTCTACGCGTGTTCTTAATAGCGTGTGAACACACACGCATGGGGGTAGGCTGAGTTAACAACACAGGCAGAGATGTGTTCCAGGACTTGACTGTAGCATGTATGTAAGATACAACAGTTTGGAGCAGTCTACAAGCATCCAGTTCTGTCAGAATATAAACAAAGTTTACATTTGTCATTCTAACATGAATAATGAAGCTCTACAATTTACCCGGAATACAATAATGTAAGTTTATAACTTTTTCATCGTGTTTGCAGTTTAACATGCAAACTATGATTTTCTTGATAAATACTGCGTTTAGTGTACTGCTGTCTTGTAGAATATGTTGCACAGTCTGTGCTGCCTGCCTAGATGAACACAGAGGTGATGGAACCAGTCTTAGTCTATATTAGTGGATTTTTTAGTCTGTTAAGTCCTGTCCTGGTGCAAAAGATAACTTGCTCAGTTCTGTCGAGATAATGATACCGGGGTAGTTGTTTTTGGGTGGTCGACTTTTCTAATGGTTTTGATGAGGGCCCTTTTTTCCAAGTAGGTGATATCATGGTCTCTTTTTGTTCCTGTGTTGCTCTATCTTTTGCTTGCATATCTGTCTTTTCATTTCCTAGTATCCCACAGTTGGATGGTATCCACTGTAGAACTACCCTTCTTTGGATGCTCACTTCTCATATGACCTACTAATTCTGCATTATAGTTGGAGCAGAAAAATCCAGCTAATGAATAGGATTCATTTTTTTTTTCTTGATATTTTTCTTATGCTTGCACACACAAGCATTCTTCCCCGCTTTGGTTGCTGATCAATCAGTATATACCCTTCTCTGTTGTAACATATCTTCAATCATGTAGCATACTATTGTTTTCTTTTGGAGAGTATTCAGCTTTTTCATGATGCATGTTTATAGATAATAACCAACAGCTATAAAACTCATGACAGATATTTCACCATGCAGCAGACTGATCTATGTATACAGTGACATCACTATCTCTGGCATTATCAGCTATCACTTGATCAACTTTTAGGTCTGTGTTTTCCATGGCTTTAATTTCTACATACATATATAGCCAATTTATGTTTACAAGTACCTCCTTACAGTTTGTTGGTTATTTACCCCCCTGACCAAGAAACCTGGGTTTCGAATTCACTCGTATTTCATGGTCTGAAATAAAAATTACTCCAGCTACAAGGAAGTAGGGTACCAGGGCTCATTTTCTGGGGTCGAGGAATACGCGCCATTGCAACTGAGGTAGATGAAGCTAATCAGGCTGTTTCTGGTCAATCACTGACTAGGTAGCTGAGCACTTATCTTACCTTCCTGCAACTCCCTAAAGGGAAAGTTACAATATTGACAGTTTTGTGTGTGTTTAAGCCCACTAGATCACTAGTTCTCAACATGGGCCATATGACCCCCCTATGGGTCACCCCTATATTGCTTGGGATGGGGGGGGGGGAAGGAAGTAAATTAGGACATTGGAGTCCATGATGTATAGGGGAGCCTCAGAAAAGTAACTAGTTGGATTTCTAATGAGTCCAGAGGCTCAGATTTGGATGAGGTGCTCATGATGTTGGTGAACAAAACCTCCGCTAATAGGGCGCACCAACCGTAGTCCAGTTTTTCCTATATTGGAACCAGACTCATTGACAAAGAAAGGTTTAGTACCCAAGGAAACAGCACAATGCACCGTCTAATTACAAAAGGCAAGTTCACTGACAGTGGAACACCTCGTACGAGATAGATGTAGTCAGCTCAAGATCCCTGCTTACCATTTCCCTGGAAACACACACAGGGACATATTTTGACCTGTAAAATCCAAGAGCACAGTGGGTTACACTTTCATGGCCTGGCTACAGATAGGAAGGTTTCTACAGGCTAGGGAAGCTCACCTTAATTAAAGAATGCTGAAATCACATGTGCTGGGCCAAAAGGCACAAATAATGCAGCTCTGCTGTACAAAAAAAATTAGCAGCACAGCATATCTCACGCTCTCCTGCTCAAATAATACACAGATTTGAGATTATTGGGAACAAACATTGAAGAAGATGATATTTAATAATATAGATGATATGAAACCTCAAACAAAGCTGACAAGTTTCTATTAGTCAGGTGTGGGGGGGGGAAGAGAAAGAAGAAGAAAGTTAGGGATGGAAAAAAATGAACAGGTAGATAGAATCATCAATCACATGAACTTGCACTTGAAATGCAAATTTTATCACTAAAATCACTAAATAAACTGTCTAATTTTACTCACGTGGAGGATTTGAACAATGAACATCCTCATCATCTGAGCTGCTCTGATCCTGATTACGATCTGTCTCATCATTATCATCCTCATCACTGTTAACATGTCTGTCATTAGAGTCGATGTAGAAATCAGATAAGTTGATATAATCCTCACAGTTCTTGTAAGCAGCTCTGGTCAACTGAGAGACCAATCCAACAGGACAGTCGCTGAAATAAACATTTGAAAAATAATCAAATAATATTGTGGAAACAAAGATAAATGATGATAATTTAAATCCTTTCTCTGTGAGCAGGTAGCTCTTGACAGCCAAAAGCATTCCTGACAAAAGCACAGGTCCTCCTCAACTGAGTAACAGAGGTGAAACCCAAACATATATAAGGTTTGTTATCACTATAATAAGCATTTTATGCAGCAGAACACTGAAAGATCTACTTTTATGGAGAATTAGTCTGGGAAAAGATCTCATGGTCGGCCTCTACTTTGGTACAAAGACATATTCAATACAATATATGCATGTGTCAACAGTCAATCTAGTACTTTTACACAGATGTGAAAGCTGGAATCTCAATTGTGGAAACAGAAAGAAAGATTCAGGCTTTTGAATACAAGTGCTACAGACATTTGTTAAGAATTTGTTACATAGAACAGAGGACAAATATATTAGCTCAGCAGAAAAACAACAAGCTTTTCGCAGGTTATCAAGAACCACTTTTGGAAATGCCCCTAGACACAATCCATCAAGTGTTAGTCTTATAGCTCAAACTTTGAAGAAATCTGTTTCCAGGGTGTAGGATGAGGTTCTTTTATGATTTTCCTTATCTGCTAACCCTGGGTTTGCACAAAAGCAATGCAAAACATTTACATGCGACTGTTTTTAATCACTGATGTGTGATTTCTGTATCTGATTATTATAATTTATACATATATTTATCTTCTCTAAGATTTTTTCTGATTTTGTAATGTTTTTTTCTATGACTTCATACGGCTTTGTAAAGATTTTATATCAGCTGGTTAACAGGTATACATATATATATTTTCTTCTCATTATCCACAGATATTCAGTCTCTGTATCTGGGGCTTTGGTGAACCCAAAGCAAGCAGATATGACATGGTTCTCTCTGAATAACCACATCATTTATGCCAACTACCAATCTATGTGGAGAAATAATACGGATAACATCAACTTTATATTACCTAGAAGTGCTGCTCTACAGGTGTATGTGTATCAAAGAGCATGTAAATTACATAAACCAAAGAGCTCTAAAGGGGTTGACAGTAATGAGGGTGATGACTGTTGTTTCTTGTGAACAATGACTTCCTGCACTGCTATATCAAAGGCTTGTCTTGTCAGTAGTAGAGTATGCCTCGGCTATCCTGAAACTTAGCATATAGGGCAAATTGATAGGCTTGATAAGATCCAAAATGGTGTTGTATACCCCAATGGTGTTGGGGTATTCTTGGATACCCCAAACATACAGAAATTCTTTCTGGATGTCCTACAGATCTCCCTGGCATCATGGAGAGCATGGCCGTGTGGTTAGAACACCATTCTCAGACCCTTGAGGTATCAGGTTCAATCCACGGTTGGGACAGGATTTTTTCTTTCAGAGATACAATAAACATTCTTCCTGTAATGTCGCAGCATCTGTTATCGCAAAGCGGCCTTTATTTCCACAGCTCATAGAAAACCTCCCTGCACTCCTTCACAGGAAAACATGTAGTAATGAAAGATCTCCCTGGCATAGTGGACTATGCTCTCAAGAGGTCACAGTTTGAATCTGGCTTGTGTCATCTATAAAGTGGATTCTTCTCAGAGAATCCTGGATACCATTGACAGAGTACATATGGGGTAGCCAGAAGTACAATGAAGTCAATCCTCTATGCCCATTTTGGAGCTGGATTATTCTACCATGATGCCAAGAACAGAGATATACCATGCTCGTTCATAACTGTACATCAGTACAGCAAGAACCACCCATTACATAATGATATTGTTAAGTAAGTAAAGTAACCCATAGCATTTATTAATGCCGTAGGGGTGTGAGATGTTAGCGATCTCACATTTCACAGGCTCTGCAAATGAGGGCGGTAGCCATCTCCTCTCCCTCGCAGTCTTTATTTCCCGGATTAATCCGGTACCCATTTAAGGCTGGGTCGACCTGGGAGCCGTTGCGATCTGAAAACATTTCCGCCTCAACTGGGGAATGAACCCAGGACCACTCATATTGTTAAGTATGTATCATAAAATACAGATTAAAAAGTCATGACTTGGAAGAGATGGCTATTTAACAGATATGCACATGAAGGGATACAGAACATAGGGAACAGTAAGCCTATCAACTTTACAACTTCAATTTAAATGATCATCACACTTCCCAGAAAAAAGTAACAACTGACACTGTAGTCCATGATAAAGATTCAGAGGTCCAGGCTCTGAGAATTCCTCATACGGAGATATCATCATCCACACTAATGAGTCAGTGATTCTGCATTTGTGCAGTGCTCGAATCGCAGCTCAAAGCATATGAAAGGAGTTGACCAGGGTATTATTATATGGCTGGAGACCCAAATTATATGAGAGGTACTATGCTTCAAATGAATAATCAGTAAAAATTAAAACATTTAGGCTAAGGTGTAAGTTAGTTAGTTTTACATCCCAATGAGTACCAACCAGATTCATGGCGTATTTATTATTAACAGTTCACGCATGGTTTGCATCTGTGGGTCTCACCAATGGCCCATTAGAAAAACCACCCATGCAACAGAAAAACCTAAGTAGGTACTTGGACAAACTTTTCAAAATATTGCTACATCATTAAAAATACTATATTTAGATAGCCCTTGAAAATTGCAATTCAATGATACATCAACCAAGTCTGTACGTCAACCCTGAAAATAGTTATGTTTTTCAAATTAATTTCACACCAAAATAATTTACATGAAGCATATAGGAAAATATAAATAAAACTTGACCACAAAAATGTAACTGAGCTGACAATTTCTGAATTATCTTTGTTATTTTCAATAATACAACACACAAACTATACATTTTTGTATTCGTGAAGACAAGACGCTTAAGTTGATCACATTTCTGGAATGTTCAGATGGACACAGAACTAATTGATATTCAAAATGGCTGCTAATTTGCATAATTATAATGAAAATAAATTAAATATCTATTAAACATAATAAAATGCCACAGAAACTATATATTTTTGTATTCACAAAGACAAGACGCATCTGTTGATCACATTGCTGTGATTCTCAGAGGCATGTACAACTAATTAATATTCAAAATGACAGCCAATTTGCATAAATAAAACACATGTTGATGTATTTAAAAAAATTAACTGCAGTTTTCAGCATCGAACTGCATCCTTAAAAGTTACATATTTAAAAAGAAAAATGGTTAAAGAACATAATAAATCTGGTTGCAGACACGAAAAACGGTAAAATCACTAAATGTAAACATTAGTCCAAGAAATGTATAACTTGAACATAATTTTCTGTACACACGAATCCTGGATGTCCAAGTACCTAACCGGGGTGCAAAGGGAACGCATTGCTCTAGGCGGACCCAGGGTTAGCAGATAACCAAGATCCCAAATGTACCTCCACGCGGTGCACCCTGGAAACAGAAATACAGCAGCTCGAGCTGATTCTGGCCAAATCATTTGGGGATCGTGTCCGAGAATGTGGAGGTAGCAGATGGAAAGAGATTTGACTGCACAAGAGACAGACAATATCTCCGACACCACCAGCATCACCACATATAGCGACACTGTCGACATACAGTGAAGCAAGTCAGTCCAGTCCGAACATTGGAGGGGCGGCCAATGTAAAATACACGTAAAGGTAGATGCATGGCGAGAGACAAATAGATTTCATACAGAGTACAATGAAACAATGAAAGGGCAGAACAGCGCGAACTGCAAATAGAAAGTGAAAAGTCCCTAGGAAAGGGGAACTACAAGCTCCGTCAGCTCGAGTAGAGCTTCTAGTTACCTGTGTTCCTTACAGGCAAAGACCCAGACCCATTCATTGGTGTTTGGTAAAGCAAGAAGACCTAATTCAACTCTAATGTCGAGTCTTCCTATACCGGAAGTACACTTGCGGAGAGAAAGGGTTCCGTACCCGATGGGCTCAGGCACAAAAGGGACAACGATTTAGCCCTGGCCCTACTTAGCGAATTGTCTTACCAGTATAGGGTAACCATGCAGTGGATACCCTCTCACTGTGGAATACCAGGAAATGAAAAAGCAGACCAACTGGCTAAGGAAGGTGCTGCCGAAGACCAACCAGATATACCAATCACCTACCATCAGAAAAAACAGATGATCAAATCAATAAGAAAGCCACAAACACCAACACAAGGTGACTATCATATTATGAACAGACCAGAACAAGTTATAAGTCTACGTCTCAGAACAGGACACAACCGACTCCGCAGTCACATGTATACAAAGTTCAAGATTGGCAACACGGCCATGTGTACATGTGGACAGGCAGCACAGAGTGCCAAACATATACTTCAAGAGTGTTCTGAGCATAAAACGCTGAGCCAGACATATTGGCCAGAGGAAACAACACTGGAATCAAAACTCTATGAGACACTGTATGAACTACAAAAGACAGTGAGTTTTATTAAGGAGACAGAATTACAGATATAGACATGTTTCAAGTGAACGAAAGAAGAAGAAGAAGCCCTGGCCCAACTCTACTGTCAGGTTTTCCTACACCTGAAATACACTTGAAGAGAGAAAGGGTTCAGTACCTGATGGGCTCAGGCGCTATTGGGATAAAGACGCTCAGCTCGAGAACGCCCTGCTCTCAAACGCGTGGTATGAGACTCGAACTTGGACAAGGGGTACACGATGTCGGTGAATGACACCTCGGCTAAGAGGGCGAAAGAGCCAGGGTCCAACTCCTCTGTTGAGTTCTTCCCCTTAAGGAACCAGGCTCACGGATGAGAAACGGTTCAGTACCCAATGGGCACAGGCACAGCACGTCCAATTACACGAGGCAAGTTCATAGACAGTGGAACACCTCGTGCGAGTCAGACGAGAGCAAAAATCGTCTGGGCGAAGAGTCGCCACTACGCGTGCTTGGAGACAGATATAGAGGCTGTCACAGGCTAAGGGTAGCCCACCCAAATTGTCAAGGCATGCCGAAATCGGATGTGCTAGGCCTACAAGGCGCTTAACAGTGGCACAACGTAATCACGCTCCCGGTGGAAATCGCACGGATATCCGTGATGGTTACAATGGAGCGAACGCAAAACAAACAAGTACCTAACCTAAGTAGATGACACGCCGTTATATTGAGGTTATCTATTACAGAAGCTTCATGGCATGTCATTTATACAATTATTCTTCTCATACTTTTAATTTTTTGTTACAATGTATTTTATGCCATGTTTTATTTTTCTGTTTATGTATGCACCCTCTGTGGTTGGGAGAGAGCCAGAGATTTGCTGCGCAGCGGTGGGTAGGAGTAAACTGACAGCACTGTTTTTCCTATGGCTGAGACCATCATAGAGGCACAGTGACTCATCATCATCATCATCATCAAGTGCCGTCTCCGCAACGAAGGTTGGCTGCAACGTATCTCCAACATCTCCTGTCTCTTGTCTTGGTGGTGCACTCTGCTAGACTGTAACCTGTCCATCGTGTAATGTTACTCTCCCACTTGTATCTCTGCCTACCTCTTGCTCGCTTCCCTTTGACTTTACCCTCAAGCAAGGTCTTCAATAGGGTGTCATGTCTTTTAATGTGTCCAAAGTATTTTATTTGCCTGATCTTTATTTCTCTTAGTAGTTCTTTCTTCATATTAAGTGTTTTTAGCACCTCTTTATTTGTTTTCTTCTCTTTCCATGATGTTCTCCCTATTCTTCTATATGTGACTCAGGACGTGACAATCCTTTTGACTTAACATGTGGTTGCATGCCTGGAGCAATAGAGAAGTTCGGCATAACCAGTAGTCAATTGGTGGCGGGGAATGAGCACAGTGAACCCTATATCTTGGCTGCAGTGGCTTGGAGCAGTTCATAGGTTGAAACCTACCTTCCTAGTAGTGTGATAGTTTTTCTCTGGACAGGGGTGGGACTAAAATCCACAGACTCCCCAGCAATATAATGCCAGTACAAAAACATTATTAACAGTTGAGTTAGTTAATAATTTTATACCAAAAGTCAAAAGGAAACGGTCTTACTTTATCATCAAGTTAAAAAAACAACAAGCAAAATACACAAAAACAAACACATCTAGTTAGTAAGCATTACTAAGCATAACATGACTAGGAATTCGTCCTTTACTCAGTTACTAATAGGATATGTGCTAAGAAATCGAGGCAGTGTACTTAGTACTATGCGGTATCATGATCATGCCTACTTCCACAGTCGTCAACTGTTATATTAACTTATAAATATATATTATTATATTAATTATATTGTTAAGTTAACTTCAGAATTCATAAAAAAAACTAAGTTACTGCAGAGAAAGATAACGTTTTATCCACTCAAGGCACTCTCCTTCCACTTCTGAAGAAACCAAGTAGAATGTAACTAATCGGAATGGTGTTTCACATTCCTCATTGCTTAAACTGTCAATCTTATTGGCAAATTTTTCAATAAAATGTCTGCAGCTCGTAAGAAAATCGTCATTTTCCATGGTGAAACTACAAATTGGAATAACAGCAAATCAGTAAACGGATATCACCAATGTTTCCACTGATGTTTTAGAAATAAACCTAAATTATATTGATAAAAACCCTAGAAATTCCCAGGTTTTTAAATGCTTAAAATATATAGTACCTATCTATCTATTTATAAACCCGCCAGGGTCGTACGGGCAACACATTGGATGATTCAGCACACAGAGTCATCCAGCGATTTATATCTTCAACGATGCGAAAGAGTGAGGAAAAACCTTGTCCTGTCCATGTTGTCTGTCCATGCTTTTAGTTGTCCTCCTCCGCTTCTCATTCTTCGACGGTTCCCTTCAGTATTGTTTTTGACAAGGAATCATATCTTCATACATGCCCAAACCATGCTAGTTTGTGTCGTTTCACTATTGAAAGCAATGGTTCTTGTAGACCTACATACAACTCTATTTTATTTCTTACGTACAAATGTGTCTTATGCTCTCTAGGAAATTCGTAGAATTCGTCTGTGACATTTGTATTCGAAAGCATGTAGTCGTCTCTCCATGTCCGCAGTGAATGTCCAACTCTCACAACCATTAAGCACAACAGAAAGCACTAGAGAGTTATACGGTTTGATTTTCACTTCAACACTGATATTGCTTTTCCAAATCAACGTTAGCCTTGACATAGACACTAACGTCATCTCCAGCCTTATTTTAAATTCTGTTCTGCATTTTCCATTGTTGCATAGGTATAGGGCCTATGCTAGGTTCAAGGTATTTGAAAGTATTCAACTCCTCAAGCTTAGTGCCTATATCTAATCAGCATGATGTTGGTCAGTGCTTCTTAGCCACGATCTGATCTTGCAGTTTTCTGTGTTGATTTTCATTCCGTAGTTTCTGGTAACTTCTTCCAACTTTGCTATTAACTCTTGTAAATTCTTGTTCCGACCCAGCGATAAAATCAATATCATCAGCGAAACGCAAGTTGCAAATACATGATAATTGCTGCTTAAATAATATGTTGCAGTTTTAAGTTGATTACTGTCACTGTGTGTTTGTTTATTTCATTATTTTTAAGTTTTATTAACAAAACACTCACAGTTACTTAAAACTTATTGTACTGTCGAATTAATACTGTATTATAAATAATCTTCAAAATAATACAGTATATTTTAACATTAACACATGCAACAGAAAAGAAATTAAATTAATCTGAAAATATATGTCTTAGCTGGAAAGAGTTCACATTGTACAAGCATATAAGAGAGGCGGTACTATAAAAAAAAAGAGACGACATATTTTCAATATGTTTCTACAATAAGAAGAAAATGGGGGACTTTGCGAGACTATTGCATATTGTCTTTCATCAAGTAAATGATGGCTGATAGTATCCACACTTGCCGTTATTAAGCATAGGGATGGGAATCCCAGTTGTCATTCAAGGTCAGATGTGTCGCATTGGCTGCGTTAAGTCCATGTTTGTTCATGATTATCTTGATATTTTCTATCCGCCGTTCCAGATATGTACTTGAACTTAATGAAAATAAACTGCCACTACAAACATTAAAATGTGTACCAGATGAGATAAGAAAAAGATGAAGACCAAAAAAACTCTTCACAGAGAAGACACCAACGAGAAAAACTAAGGGCCTTAACAACATATAAAAACTACAAATAGCATTCTATCGCTCCAACTGTAGCACGCTGATCTCTACTATATGCACCGAGTTCGGCGTTGAAGGAATGTAATTCGTAGATGTGTCCAGTTCTATGTATAAAATGTTTTAAGACAAATTCAGCAGCTGTAGCATGCTGTTTTTACAGTCATTTTTCAATGCTATGACATCCACGCCGACAATTTCTCCTTCTACAGGTATGTCCCATGGCAGCAATCTGCCGTCGAGGATGAAGATAACTCTTCATGTACTAAGCCCCAGAAACTCATTATAAAAGACTATAAATAGGAATTGACAACGTAAAATCTTGATTCTAGTTACAAAATCTATGTACGTGTATGCAGACTGAGCACTTTACGCACATCTTCAAACGAGCTTCAGCAAGAGATTAAAAGCATATAAAGTGTAAAACGCTATCACCGACAGTTTCCTTTCGTGTCTAATATTAGTTTTAACACATTATTTCACGCAAAAAATTATTTGCTTAATTTTCACTGAATGTCTGTGTAATTGTATGTAAGACTAGCAATAGGGGGCCTACACATTTTTAGCTGACATTAGTACATTTATAGAAGCAGATAATGAATGCAAGTGTTTATCTTCATCCAATTCCTTGGTTCGCAGTCTTAGCCATTTCTCAGTGAAAACTTGTGAATTGGTTATATTATGGCCACACTTTTTACTCTTTATTCCTATAGTCATTCTGCTACATGGTTACTTAGTTAAACTTACATCTTGTTATTAATTATTTGTATAACACAGTCAAACAACATGATGTTTATTTGTACAATTACGTAATAATATTTACACACACTTCTTTATAAACTACGGTACAAATCTAATGTAACTAACTTTCATATATAATTAGACAAATGCTTGAAATAGCTCGCAAGAACTTCAGAGATGTAAAGTAAAGTTAACTCATAGCATTTATTAACGCCGTGGGGGTGTGAGATGTTAGCCATCTCACATTTCAGTGGCTCTGATGTATGAGGGCGGTAGTAATATCCTCTCCCTCGCAGTCTTTACGTACCGAATTAATCAGTACCCAATTAAAGTTGAGTCGACCTGGAAGTCGTTGCGATCTGAAAAACATGTCCGCATCAACTGGGGAATGAGCGCAGGACCACTCCTATGCGAAGCCAGTGCGCTCGCTAACCACTGCGCTACGCGACCCACAGTCACTGATGCAGTTTAATTTTTAATCACTTTAATTTTTGATATTCGATCACTTATAAGTGATGGCAGCAGCCAGGACGTCATCATTGTTCCTCATATGTACTTTCACATTGTTCCATTCAAAACCATTCAAAGTTAGTAACAATAGTTATCATTCCAACCTTTAACAAAATGTTAACACATAGGCATATTATTCCAAACTTAGGCTTATATTTTTCCTTTTGTTTACTTCTGAAATTTTGAATAAATCTGTGACCTGACATTGTACTGATCTCGGATAATCATCAGGTACGTTGCAAGCTGGCGTAGGCTATCATGGCTCTCTGTCCACAGTAAATAAGTAAAGTAAAGTAACCCATAGCATTTATTAATGCCGTAGGGGTGTGAGATGTTGGCGATCTCACATTTCAGAGGCTCCCTAGCAGACTTTACTTCCCGGATTAATCCGGTACCCATTTAAGGCTGGGTCGACCTGGGAGCCGTTGCGATTTGAAAAACATTTCCGCGATCTGAAAACATTTCCGCCTCAACTGGGGAATGAACCCCACTATGCGAAGCCAGTGCGCTAACCACTGTGCTACGCGGCTCCCTAAAAGGACAGTATTATGTATCAAAGTCGTTGTTGTTTCCTTGCCGTGCCAGATTGTCAAACTGTCTTATATTTTCTCACGTTGTCGCCCTCTGTCTCTGTTGCCTTCAATTTTGTCTGTTGTGACTATGTTCTCTAAGCCGGCCTGTCTCATGAAGTGGCCAAAAAGAAAAGAAGATTGCCTTTTTTCTTATATTGTTGAAAAAGGTCCGTTTCGCATTTGACTCTTTCAACACCTCTACATTAGTTTTTCTGGCAGTCCATGATATTCTCAGCATTCTTCTGTAGAACCACATCTCTGTTGCCTATAATTTCCCACTTTCCAGTTTGTTTATTGTCCAAGACTCGCACCCATATGTTAGTATAGGGGGTATATAGCACTGCAGAACTCTCTTTCTCACCTCTAATGACAAGGTCATATTACACAGTATATTTTTCATTTTTCTGAATGTTGTTTTTGCCCGTCCTATTCTGCATCTTATTTCTGTTGAACTTCTTCCATCTGCTGTAATCATTGTACCTAAATATTTGAATTGGTGGACCTGTTTTAATACTATATCATTCACTTTGATCTAGCAAAGTACTCGGATAATATAGCACATTATTAGTATAATTTTGATGTTCACATTGGTAAACAGTTTCTACGAGTTTTAAGTTTGGAGTTAATCAAGTTAATGTATTGTATGGATATGATACTTGTTTTCATTCTAATCCATATGGGTTACCAATTGAATCTTATAATTTTTGAACCAGTTATCAGTTTCTGAAAACTTATATTATGAAAGCAAGAAGGATCTATAAAATAACAATTGTACATTCTTCTTCTTCTTTCGTTCACTTGAAACATGTCTATATCTGTAATTCTGTCTCCTTAATAAAACTCACTGTCTTTTGTAGTTCATACAGTGTCCCATAGAGTTTTGATTCCAGTGTTGTTTCCTCTGGCCAATATGTCTGCCTCAGCTTTTCATGCTCAGAACACGCTTGAAGTATATGTTTGGCACTCCGTGCTGCCTGTCCACATGTACACATGGCCGTGTTGCCAATCTTGAACTTTGTATACATGTGACTGCGGAGTCGGTTGTGTCCTGTTCTGAGACGTAGAATTATAACTTGTTCTGGTCTGTTCATAATATGATAGTCACCTTGTGTTGGTGTTTGTGGCTTTCTTATTGACTTGATCATCTGTTTTTTCTGATCGTAGGTGATTAGTATATCTGGTTGGTCTTCAGCAGCACCTTCCTTAGCCAGTTGGTCTGCTTTTTCATTTCCTGGTATTACACAGTGAGAGGGTATCCACTGCATGGTTACCCTATACTGGTAAGACAATTCGCTAAGTAGTTTTTTCAAGTCTGTTAGTTTTCCAGACTGGAGAGCTTGAAGCACTGACCTTGCATCTGTCAGGAATACCACAGGCTGTAGGTCAGAGTTGGAGTTCAGCAGTTTTTTAGCTGCCACACTAATTGCCTGGATTTCAGCATCATAATTATATAATTGTACATAAAAGTGGATTAAAAAAAATATTAAAGACAATCTAAATAATGAAATAAGTCAATATGAGTGAATAGTAAATGGCAAAGGGAAGGGGATGAGGAACACCAGTTTCCATAGTCAGTGTTTTTACTTTTATCGGTAGCAGATATGGGAATTTACATGAATCAGAAAAATGTTCATAATTCCGTGACCATTAGGGCAATACTGATTTTAATATAATAAATATATATATATATATATATATATATATATATATATATATATATATATATATATATATATATATATATATATAATACACATAGGTTTACGATAAATTAAGCTTAATTCTGGATAAATAAATAATGTAGTTTTGTCCTTCATTGTGTTACATAATTTTGTATGTTTGCAGTTGATCTTTAAAAAGTTTAAAGTAATTAAATTATTAATCTACAATACGTTGCTCAACTATAATACTTTACATAAACATTGAATGAAAGCCCAATATCTGCAGATTAAAATGATATATAATATGTATGTATGAACTTGCATATTCAAATGCCAGCGGCATTTGTTGACACTATTCTTCCAGTCATGTATAATACTCAGGGACATATAACTGTTACTAGATTTATATTTAGACAGAATAAAACAAGAGCCGTATTGAATTGTATATTTGATTATAATGTTGCACATGTTTATGCACTTAGATGACGTCATTTAGAAGACGTCATTGAACACTCGGAGGTCTTCCACTTCGGAGAAGGTCAAACTTGTTCGCATTTTCCACCCTCATAGTGATGTTGTTCGTCATGTTCTTCTCCGTCACCTCCCTTCTTCTGCAGTCGGATCCCAAGACGCGGAAATTGTTCTGTGACCCCCCCCCCTTTGGTTGCTTACAGACGTGACAAGAACATCATGGATCTGCTGGTCCTGAGTCACCTCTAGCCTGACGTTCCTAATCATTTTGACACCATCAGCTGTAAACACAAGAGATGCTACATATGTTCCTATTTCATCCAGACCCGGTATGTCACATTCCACAAAGCCACCTTCACCATTGAAAAGAGTTTATATATCTCGTAACATATGTATGTGTAAGAGTTTACATATGTATCTCGTAACGTCATCTATATCATCATATTCAAGTGTTACGCTATGACATATATAGGTAAGACTGGCAGGAAGCGTGCAGACCGATTCTGCCAACACATGTACAACATCAAAAACGATATGGCTTGTCATGTGAACGGCCACTTCAATGGTACGTGTCATCGGGGAGCCCAGGACATTCAGGTTACTGCCATTAAGTCGTGCTGCTCTGACGACCGGACACGTCTTGCGCTTGAGAACCGCTACATATACCAATTTGGCACTCTTAAATCCGTGGGGATCAATGAGCACCTGTCTCTTAGATAATATCTAGTTGTTCCATCATTTCTCCACATGTATATAGCTTTGTTGTGTACATTTCTCGTCCGTGTTGTTTGATCTTTGACCCAATTACAACTCTTCCGGTCACATTATAGTTAACTTGGCCATGTGAACGTCTATAGTTTCGTTCCTACTTGTTTTGCATTGCGTTTGTTGCCTTGATTAAGGTCTTTTTGTCGAAACGTCGATTTGTGTGTTATTATGTGTGTCTCCAGTGATTAGTAAAACTTCGATACCCTGTTCCTGGCTTTACCTTCACAATATACACATATAACTAAATGTCAATGGTAAAATAACCCATGAGTTGGCACCTAAAACCAAAGCACTCCAAACGACGGATAAAAATCCAACATATGGTGAAAAAAAATCCCCGCTGTGTCATCACCAGATTGCCAGATATCAGTTCTAAAGAAAAGCCAAATAGCAGCAGAAAAGAACAAAAAAGCTAAACTATTTTTCGTTTTCACATCACATGAATAGTTCTCCATCACTTGAAGAAGTGGTGTCAACAACATACCCTTTGCTAGCAGTAACGTCTTTTAGCATTTTTGCAATTTGAATGAAGTCCTAACATTTCTCTGCCACTATTCTTATAATGGCATCAAGTAAATACAGTTACATTTTGTGCATTGCCTTTGTTTTCACGAAGGTAACTATAGATAACATCCTCTCAACTGCAGCATTATTAATAGGTTCTAACAACACTTAATATGAAGAAATAACTATTAAGCGAAATAAAAATCAGGCAAATAAAATATTCTGGACACATTGAAAGACATGGCACCTTGTTGAAGACCTTACTTGAGGGTAAAGTCAAATGGAAGCGAGCAAGAGGTTGACAGAGATACATGTGGGAGAGTAACATCACAAGATGGACAGGTTGCATTCTAGCAGAGTGCACCACCAAAACAAGAAACAGGGGATGTTGGAGGTCTGTTGCAGCCAACCTTTGTTGCAGAGACGGCACTTGATGATGATAGGCTCTGTTGGATCATACTGTTCAACCACTGTTTTAATAGCATCATCAACACGTTGGTAAACCATTTGTTTCTTTGTTGTTCGTTGACAAGTGGCAATCTGACTTTTGAAGAGTGCAGATGTATATTATTGTTGCTGTAACTTCCGGGCAAGTCTTGCTGCTGTTGGATGAGATACGTTCACCACTGAATTAAATGCATTGTACCAACCTTCTACAGCATTGCTACTTCCTGAGAGTTTGTTCATGACACGATTGTGTTGATTCCAACGACTCACTGGAAATCAAGATCACAACTAAACCGTCTAATTTATAAATTTTCGAAGTATTCGAAGAGGATATCCAGGTTTGAGAAACTATCAATTTTGGTGAGCTGTTCGAAAACAGTAATGACATCAGTTTCTTGTACAAATGCCAAAGCCATCAGTTGTTTGATTTTGATTCAATAATTTCATCAAAGATGTACAACACAGTTTTACCCTCAGATTGTAGTTTTTCTCAAACGTTTTGTCCAAAGTGAAAATAACATCCTGATACTTGAGCTCGTGGAAATGCACGTTCAAAAGCTTTAATTTAATTGCAGCTAATTAGAAATCAGTAACTATTGAAGATGGAGCTGCATTTCCGTTATTTCCAAAGTCTATGATATGCCGAAGAAGACGTCGGTATATTATTTGATTATGCCGAGAAAGTGTATAGGCCCTACATGCATGGGATTATTTGACCATTCTCAGTGACATGGATCGTATACAAGTGATCGAGTCCCTCTGGTATGACTAGGAATGTTCCATCAGCAAACCGATGTCTGCTGTGATTAATAAAATCTATATCTTCCTGTGCTGCAAACAGAACATCTGGCTTTTTCACGCACAAAAAGAGACAGCCTCCGACTGTGTGTCTATAGTCACCAGCGTGTTGATCATTTAATCCATTTCGATGACAATGTCTGTAAACATCTCTAGTTAAAGATTTATGCTGAGGTAGAAGACGTGCATGCTGGATTGATACTTGTCTTAAAACATGTTACACAATGTGTCTAGCACATTCTTCTGTATTTTCAGCACGTTGTCTCATGTGTTATCGAGCAGTTGCTACAGTAACTTTACAATGAAAACGTGTATGAACATGTTCACCGTGCTTCAAAACTATATTATCATCAAAAGTGTGTCAACTCTAGCATGACATGTTCGTACTTCACACTTCCATATCGCTTTCCCACAAACTCCAGATCTGTGCTTTACAAACATAAACTCTCCTAAAATAAATTTCTTACAACTTTTCAGTGATGTAATAAATGTTGTCATCTTCATAGAAAATCTTCACAAAAACGTCAAGATAACATTTCCGGTGTACTAGAGCATATTACAACTTTTTGGCTACGTTTATGAATATTTTGTCATGGAAATATTTTGTCTTTGGGATATTTTATTCAGTATATTTTGTCTGCGAATATTTTGTCATGGAACTTAATCAACCTATTTGTGATGCACGAATAATTCTTAGCTCGGTTCATGGGGGCTATTCTTGTTATTTATTTTTTTTTTTTAAAAAGGACTGTTCAGCCTTTGAATGTCGGGGATATTCTATGTAGAAAATACAAAGAACAAATAATTCTTGTAGTCTACTATCATTTCTTTCAATAGTCTTGTTTGAAGTATCGTATCGCAATTTGATTTGGCAAATTAAATATGAGTAAAATAAGAATTCATTTCCTCCCAGTTCATCAAAGTAGTGAACATAATATTTCCACAAAGAATCCGCAATATTGATGACGGTTTTTCAAGGGAAAATAAAAGCAGAAAGGGGGGGGGGGGTATTTAATTCAAAATCCAAATATACGTTCATCACTTTAAACCATTCTTGTAAAATTCTGGTCTTAAATCACGATGTCGAAACCAAAGAACGTTTCTGATAGCTGAAACCAAAGAGCTAATTCTGACAGCAGAAAACCAATATTTGTTGATAATTTAGCTGCGGCATAATATAGGCAAAGTGATAATGAATTACATATGCATTTTAGCTGTACATAGAAAGGAGATACATCTTTAAGCCTAGATCATATATATATATATATATATATATATATATATATATATATATATATATATATATATATATATATATATATATATATTACATCCCACCATATTTGATGTACCGTCTGAAGCGAATTCAATGCAATTTGAAAGGCTCTGACATTTAAAAATCTTCCCATCAATCAAATTGAATATATTTTCTCTCGTTGCTTCTTGCACGAGAATTATATCAATAATCCATAAAAAAATCTTTTTTTTCCCCATATCACTGAGAAAACGGACTAAAATGCAAGTGTTTTTGTGTGGAAATAGCAGTATTTTTTTGTTTGCAGAGTTATAAATGAGGCCAATTTTCGCGGGGGATTTCTTGTTCTTTTTCTTTTGCGTTCATTCTTAAACTCCCGCTAGATCTCTCTTGTAGCAGGGCAATTGTCCTACTAGATTTCCAGCAGGGTGTAATCCAGAGAATGGAAATGCGTTGTGTCACCGTTTTATTTGCGTCAATGACCCGACACATCCGTCTTAGGCGGAGCGGGTGATTTGGTTCTATATAAGTGTATGCACCCAAGACTGTTTTACTGACCACATGTTATAATTATTTCATTCAGATGGTCAATTCCACGTATTGCGCAGTGACAGACCATGGTCATGCATACAGCAATTTGCTGCTCTGCTACTTTCACTTGATCATTATTTTGCCTAGGACTCTGTGTCACATGAAGCTGCTCACTGCGTTTTTGTAGTGTGTTTATCTTATGTTTTTCAGTGTGCTTAGCATATGTGTACTGAGAACTGTATTTGGCTGGTGTGTACTGAGACGCTGTGTTTAGCTGGTATGTACTGAGACGCTGTGTTTAGCTGGCATGTACTGAGACGATGTGTTTAGCTGGTATGTACTGAGACGCTGTGTTTAGCTGGCATGTACTGAGTTGCTGTGTTTATCTGGCGTGTACTGAGACGCTGTGTTTAGCTGGCTGACACGCTGTGTTTAGCTGGTGTGTACTGTGACGCTGTGTTTAGCTGACGTGTACTGAGACGCTGCATTTAGCTGGCGTGTACTGAGGCGCTGTGTTTAGCTAGCTGTGACGCTGTGTTTAGCTGGTGTGTACAGTGGCTCTGTGTTTAGCTGACGTGTACTTAGACGCTGTGTTTAGCTGGCGTGTACTGTGACTCTGTGTTTAGTTGGCGTGTACTGAGACGCTGTGTTTAGCTGACGTGTACTGAGACGCTGTGTTTAGCTGGCGTGTATTGTGACGCTGTGTTTAGCTGGCGTGTTCTGAGACGCTGTGTTTAGCTGGCGTGTGCTGAGACTCTGTGTTTAGTTGGCGTGTGCTGAGACTCTGTGTTTAGCTGGCGTGTATTGAGATGCTGTGTTTAGCTGGCGTGTGTTGAGACGCTGTGTTTAGTTGATGTGTGCTGAGACCTGTTATTGGCTAGTGTGTACTAAGACTATCTCAACTAGATGTTCAAAATCTAGCTTCTAATCTGTACCGCAAATGTCCGAGTTTTAAAAAAAACTTATTTCGTTTTCAATGCTGTGCATTCCCTTTTAAAATCTTGCCTAGATTCACGTCACAAAATTCCATACAAGGATTGCATTTTATTTTCCTTAGAAAGATGAACAAGAACGGCTGTTTTTTCCTCTTCCTTCTGTCAGAAATCCGATTATGAACTATACTAAATAATATTACCAATCTCTCACTTAATTGACATCTAACATTATACTAAATCTTCCACTTAACTAATTTGGATCCTCGTTAGGAATTAATGATTCATTTTCATAGATGATAATAACAATATCCGATGAGAGCATCCAGGCACATCTCACAATATCATTTCCGTTTTATTTCATATTTTAATTTGATTCATATTTCATATTTTGTATTTCATATTTACTTGTTATTTTATGATCGTAAGCTAATGCCGTAGTACGAACAAATACAGGAGTCTCCAATAAATTCCAAATTCAATTAGGAGTTCGCTAGAAGTGTCTCTTATTCCCTTCGCCCCCCTTATATTTTATAACATATATCGACCACATCTGTAAACTAACACGTACCAACGAAAAAGATAACATGAACGACAAATTTAACAAACTACTCTTTGCAGACGAACCAGTACTAATATCGACATAAGAAGAATAATTGCAAGAGCATATTAACTATCTCCACACAACATGTCAAAAATTCAACATGAAGATTATTATAGAAAAGACAGGAATAATGGAAATAGCAAAGAAAGAAAGAAATATCACTATCTCCATCGAAAATCAACACCTAAAGTAGGTAAAGGAGTTCAATTACTTAGGAAACATTATTTCGAAGGAAGGAAAAAATACAACAATAAAGAGTTACAAAATAGACCTGGGCAATGACATCACAAAACAAAAATAGTGACAGCAGAAATGAAGTGTCTCGAAGAATACTCCGAGTGTCATTAAGTGATATAATTAAAAATGATAACATCAGACAGATAACCAAAACAATACAAATATTGGAACACATAAAAAACAACAGATCAAGTGGTTTTCACACACTTCCAGACTACTAACTGACAGCATGACACAGATGGAATGACACATAGACATCAGAGCTATAAAATCAGAGGCAAATATGTCAAATATGGATCACAGAAATCAAAGAGGCTACGGGAACAAGCTTGCAAAGAATACACGAGATGGCCATCTCCCGATAACTCTTCTACCCCTGTTGCCGCAAGGCAAACAAGGGCCACATCGTATAGACAGATAGCTAATGCCCCGAACTTAAATATTTCCCTTATCGGAGAGTCAATAATTTAAAAAAAAAACCACCGCCATGTTCTCAACAGCAAATGTTTCCCTAAACAACTTATGTTTACTGTTGTCTTATTTGATTAGCTCATCAGTAAACGCATCACCAGAAGCTAGCCATCCAAATCATCTAACTGACCAACTCTTTGTTGACGATCAGTGCCTGCTCCACAGTTCAAAGGAAGAGCTGCAAGATCAAATAAACCTACTCAACGAACGCTGCCCCAGTCACATGGATACATAAAAAAATGATGATGATGATGTTTCTCTTTCGCAAGCGAAGATGAGCATGGTATAAAAAACAATAAATGCGATGAAAAAATAATAATAATTAGAATTGGTAAAAAAATAGAAGTAATGCATAGAGACAGATAACCTAATACAATCAACACAAAGATAAATGATCAATTACTGAAACAAGTAAATGAATTTAAATACATTAGAAGCATTTTTACAGACGATGGAAGAATGGACAGAGATATCGAGACAAGAATTTACAAAAAAACTAACTACATAAATTATAAACTTACACCAATTTTGAAACACAAATCTATCCCGATGGAAACCAAAAGGCAAATCACAAATTCAATCTTCATTATGGCAGACATCGACACTAATTAAAGAACAAGAGAGAAAACTTACAACGTGTGAAATGAGATGTCTAAAAAAAAAAGCAACAAACATAACAAGAAGAGATCATGCGAGAAATGAAGAGATTACAAGAAATGCTGGAACAACATCAGCGGTCTAATTCTATTGATGGTTCGGCCACTTAATGAGAATGAACCCTTATTGGACAGAGCAAAAGAGCATGCACCGTGCAAATGGAAACAGCAAGATGCGCAGGAAGAGCAAGACGAAGGTGTATTGAAGGAGTTACCAACATTCTGAGACGTCATAAACAATGATTTTTAGACTTCCGCTAACAAAAAATGGCGTACTGAATGAATGTGTTTTCTCTGTGTGCTATTCGATGAACGGATCTCCACATGAAAGCAACGGCAAACAACAGGAGTATTGTGCCCAGCAATTCTATTTTGGAAAGGGGAAAAGGGCCACAGGACGACGATGGTGAAGTGATATATCAGATTGCTTAAACATATCTCTAGCTGCGGCAGATTAACTCACCCAGAATCGTGTAGTGTTCAGAGAATTCATAAGGAAGACCACGTTCTAGAAATAATATATCACATGATGATCAACCGACCAAACGTGCCATAGCCCGACAACGAATCGTCATTCAATCATGCGACGCCTTACAATAAAAACAGAGAAAAGACAATAGATAGAATACTTTTCCTGGACATTATTTTTATGCTTGTATTTGGTCATACTAATTCATTGTTAGTACTAATACATTAAAAATGTATGGAGTATGCCAACATTTAATTAACGTTTGTAGAAGTCTCTATAACAACAGCAGTTGCACTATAAGAACAGCTGCAGGCTACACAGAGGACTTTGTGATTAGCACAGGAGTAAAGCAGGGATGTGTATTATCCCCACTACTTTTTATTACATACATGGACCATATAAACAAAACAGCAAATTCTAATGAAGCAAATGAACTGCTTTTTGCAGATGACCAGGTTTTATTCCACAACAGCATTAAAAACCTGCAAGACCACCTATACACAATAGACACAGCAGGCAAGCAATTTGGAATGAAAATCAACATAGACAAAACAGAAGTAATGAATATTGCAAGAGAAAAGGAGAACATCAACATACAGATACATAATAAATAACTAAAACAAGTAGATGAATTCAAATATCTGGGCAGCACATTGAGATATGACAACAAACAAGAAGCAGAAATAAACGCAAGATGTAATAAGGCCTGTCAGATCATTGGTCAATTAACACCTTTACTAAGAAACAAAGATATTACACTAGAAACAAAGAAAGCTCTTTTCAACACCATTTTCTTACCAACATTGTGTTATCAGTGTCAAACTTGGACATTAGATTCTAGAACAATACATAAGATTAACACCACTGAAATGAAATGTGTGAGACGTATGATTGGAGTTAGCGTGAGAGACAAAATCAGGAATGAAGCACTAAGGAAACAATTAGGGATCAAACCAACAATAGAATACATACAGAAACAACAAGTTAAATGGTACGGCCACATAACCAGACAGAAAGAGCAAAGTATTATCCAAAAAACACTTAACAAACGATACGAAAACAGGAGACCTATTGGACGCCCTCGTAAAAGGTGGATAGATAGTGTATTAGAGACACTCGGAAATATAACAGCAGAGGAGGCAAATAGAAGGGCAAAAGACCGTACACTCACTCTCCCCTCAACACCGAAAGGTACATGAGGACAGAAAGAAGAAAAAGAAGAAGAAGAATTCATTGTTACGATCTGTAACATAGCACCTGATAAAGCACGGACTGCAAAGTGAAAAGTATCGTTATTCTTTCTATTTTAACAAAGTTCGTTAGTTTTTACTTTTTGTGAGAGTTACGTTTATTCAAACTATTATTTTTTTAAATGCAAACAAAATTAAACAAGATGAACCTAGTCTCTGAGGCTATCTAAGCATGAGATATTCTTTAAACATATTTTTTATCATGAAAAATCTTAAGTGGCGGAAACATGAGAAGATGCTCTGCAAAACAGAACTGCATAGCGATCGACGATTAAAGAAACATCTTCTGAAGTATAGGAAAACGGCAACAGTTCAACAAAAGAGACTAGCAAGAAATACACGGGCAGTAGAAACACCGCCCAAAGTGATACCCCTATGCACATTTAAATACCATATATGATTTATCAGTTATTCACGCGCCCATTTGTTGCCGGGCCCAAAAGGGGAGCAAAGAATAGCAACACTGTTTATCTTCCACGCATGTCGTAAAAGGCGACTAAGGGGGTTATGGGATGGAGTTGGCTGTCCCATCCCATATAGGATCAGTGACCCAAAGCCATGCTGAAGTCGGATGTGTCAGGCCGAAAGGCGCAGATATCGCAGCAATGCTGTAAACCATGACACAACGCATTCCGTTCTCCGGACTACATCCTGCTAATCTGCAGGAGTTTGAGAACGAACGCAGAAGAAGAAGTTATCCACGAACTCGTAGATAGGAACACCTATGCGGTGATGATGAGACTAAACGCATGAGGCCGAAGCCAAAGAAAATATTTCCACACTGTCCTGCATGTCTTTCATACTAGTGGCGGTGATAGCACAATTGTCGTCCAACGAGAGATCGCAAACAATGTCCGTCTTAGTTTTAATCTTGGCCTTCAATTTACTAAGAGTGAAAAGCCAAGGGATAAATGTTCCAGTGTTGGGTAACAACCCTAAACAGGAAGCAGGTGGCTGGAGTAACACCGGGAAAATGTCAAGATAAACAGAAATAGGTAGATTTGATAAGAGTGAAAAGCCCTACATCAGCTCGATAACAAAGTAAATTCCCGCACTGTTATTCCGGAAGGCATCATTTAGCAGGCAGAAATCACCATGTTTAAGAGCGTCGGAGCCAACACGCAACCCTAACACATATGTAACTCAGTATGGTAGACACGTTCTCCTTGAGGGGGGGGGGGTGTCTACTTTACAGAAAAAGGTCTTTCGCAAGTTTATGTTTGTCAGGTCCGTCTTGTGATGAAAATATATGTAAGGATTTGCATTGATAAATCCATAAAGGGGACAGGTTTAGCTTTATGCCCGTTTTATCCCCGTTCCCAGTGCTAAAACTCATGTTCCGATTTGCTAAGGCGAGGGGGCGGAGTAAGGGGGGAGGAGTGTCTTTGAACACCTGAAAGATACGTTTTCCGTGAGGGTAGGGGGGGTGGGTTACCTGAAAATGGTCACTCGTGCCTTTTCGTGTGTTAAATTTTCTATTTGATGAACAAATATTTGATGACCAGTTTTGTGAAAAGTCGCCAAGGAGGGAGGGAAGGTGAGTTTAACGACGTTTTTTCGAAGTCTCTCGAACAAAATGTCATGTTCTGATTTTCTAATGACGGGTTTTAACACACCTCCCACACATTTGTCTACGGGATTGGATGTAAGAACTGTATTGCTCATAGCTCTATGAAATCCTAACAAAAACAAACACTTATTTGATATGTTATATCGCTGTCCAAGTCAAAG
Source organism: Meghimatium bilineatum (assembly GCA_034231615.1). Taxonomy (NCBI): domain Eukaryota; kingdom Metazoa; phylum Mollusca; class Gastropoda; order Stylommatophora; family Philomycidae; genus Meghimatium; species Meghimatium bilineatum. The sequence goes on along the minus strand of CM067304.1, from coordinate 26,677,316 downwards.
AAATTTTCATTCATTAGCCTCAGTTAGCGTATCACCGGCATCAGGTAGCATATTATCAGCCTCAGGTAGCATATTATCAGCCTCAGGTAGCATATTATCAATCTCAGGTAGCATATTATCAGCCTCAGGTAGCATATTATCAGCCTCTAGCATATTATCAGTATCAGCATATCACGTTGCATATCATCAAGCATTGCTAATTTTTGACAGTCTCAAACGTTATTCCTCATTTTAGTAATAGTCCTGTGGATTCGCTGGGACTCATCCTTATAAAGTGAAGCAACAAGACTTCCTGTTATTTTATTGGTCGCCATGTGTATACCCTGTCGACAGCCTATGCAAATCACGGAAAAAAAAACTGACGTCACTTTTTTCAGGACTATTTCTTCCAAGTCATCAGGACTGAAATTGATGAGAGAAAAGGTTCGTACAAAAACGAAGTGAGTTTGTTTACTCTTTCTTTTGTTAACCCCGCAACCCTCCCCCCCTCCCCACAACCGACTTCTGAAGTCGTATTGGTATCCATAGCAACGCACGAGAGTTATATATGTTAACTAGATCAAATGATTCGATTGACATGCGTACATTGAGATGCAATATTTATTAATTAAGTCCACATCTATCTCCCAATATTTATCTTACAAGATCACAACAGATCAAACACACAGGGCGACCTGGGCAACAGCGATATTGTTGCCACAACAGTAGTTCTCTCCCATCGGGTTGCCATGACTTCAATCGATAAACAGGAAACCAACGTGCAGATTCGCCAGTTCATTTACGTTACGTTTCATATGAATTTGTACGACAACAGGTTGCTGTGCTGCGTCTACTTCTTCTTCTGCTATCCAGAGGCTCAAGTTTTTATTCGTGTTCAACCCATGCCAGTTAGTGTACAATCTATGTTTTTTTTTAATGGTATAGACTATTTACAGTAGTTTGATTAGATGGTTAAAAGAGTGTGGGGTAGTGTGTTGTTCATCTCGACTCAGCCCTATACTTTAAAATAGAACAAACTGTATTGTTTATACCCTGGAATTCCTCTATAACGCATAACACATTTTCCCTATTTATCAACGTTTTCTACAAACTCCAAGTATAGTTATTCTTTATATTGTATAAAGCTAATTTCTGTTGTTACATACATAATTCGTCTGTGCGGATCAAATTGTTATAATACGAATTGACTGTAGTATGTTTGAACTGGTATTCTTCTTCTTCTTCTTCTGCGTTCGTTCTCAAACTCCTGCAGATTAACAGGATGTAGTCCGGATAACGGAGTGCGCGGTGTCATGGTTTACATCATTGCTGCGATATCTGCGCCTTTCGACCTGACAGATCCGACTTCAGCATGGCTGTGGGTCACTGAGCCTATATGGGATGGGACAGTCAACTCCATCTCATAACCTCCTCAGTCGCCTTTTACGACATTCGTGGAAGATAAACAGTGTTGCTATTATTTGCTCCCCTTTCGGGCCCCGGCAACACACGGGCGAGAAATTGTATGAATTATGGATTTATTGTTATCTTCATTGACTAATAAAAAAGATATAGGACAGATATCCTGATGGTTTTGGTAATTTAGTTATGCTGTAAAATGTAGGTGACTGTGTTTGAGCTAGTGGAAGTATGCACAATTTTACATTACACTAAACTCATAAACCCCCCCCCCCCTCCCCCACCAGGATCGTAGGGGTATAATATCTGGAAACATCAATAAACACAGAAATCCCACAATACCTTTCGGTTCTCAGTACATTTTTTTAAGAGAAAGAGAGAGAGAGAGAGAGAGAGGGAGAGGAAGAAAGAGAGAGGAGAATCTTAATCATGTCTAGTCTTTAATATTTTCAATCCATACTCTCTATTAACATCTCACCCTTTTTTCTGCCACCCTCAACTGTCCACTATCGGATAATTTTGAAAAGAGAAATATTTCTCATCACATATTCAAATCACACAAGTTTTCGACGTTTCACCGTTGTCAGATGATGTTAATGTTGACATGCAAGAACATAGTTCAATAACATTTAATATGTTTCTAACATAGCAACCTATATGTGTCGGTTTTATGTTTCGTATATTGGATGCGTAATATTCCTCTGCAACACTTGTTTTTAAAAGTCTCTATTCTTTTTCTGATTTCCGTTATAATTGTCCAATTCTCATATCGTTCAGAAGAATAGATATTATTAGAAATGTGTGTAGGTTGATCTTCACTGCTGTATGTGTTCTGTTCTTCCACATGATATTCATTGTGCTACTTTCACAATCTTCGCTAGTGTATTTATTCTACTCTCCCACATGATATTATTTGTTCTACTTTCACAATCTTCGTTAGTTATAGGTGCTATACAATTTGCGGAATGTTTTCGCGGTTTCTATTTTCGTGTTACATTCTCTATTACACTGTGCCATCATGCGCCTAGGGGCTTTTTATTAGTTAGTGATATGTATTTGTAACACATATTTCCTTATTTACTATAAGTACTTTGAAATTTGTGTTACAACTGGCCACACCTGGTTGTTTTCTCCGGCTTTTTGGTAACTATATACGGCTTATTAGCCTTCAAGCCACTGACGGCATACGTAACCCACGTCTCCATGAGAAGAGTTTGGCCTTGATAGGAGACTGGTTGATTCAAAGAAAAAGCAATTAAAGGATACTGAAAGTCAGATTCCACCCCATGGGAACCTGGAAATAATTTCCTAGGGAAATAAAACAGCAACAGGTTCGTATTTACGACAAATCTATGTATTAAATACTAGGTACCTTTCCGTCTTTCCAGAAGATGTTATTGTTGTTGTACTATACGAAATATAATCTACAATCCCTAGTCATGATGGATATAACCAACAAGACCAATATGATACACAAAAAGTCGTCAGTGTATGTACAATGACTTATAGAACAGCTTGTACCATCGTCTGCTATTTGTCTTTTTAGGCGTGCAGACCTCGAAACAATTGCTATCACTTTCTACTTTACCTTTGTATCATTGCTAATCTTTCCATTCTATGCATTACATGCCATGACATTCTGTTCCCATGATTCCATGTCAAATCTTGTATCATGCATATCACGGTAACATACGACTTTATACCGAAGTAGAGGTCGACACTGAAATATTTTCGCAGACTGTAATTCTACATAAAACAGATATTTTACAAGTCTGTAATTTTACATAAAGCAAATCTATTCCCAGAATGAAATTTTACATAGAGCAAATCTATTCCCAGACTGTAATTTTACATAAAGAACATCTTTTGCCAGAGTGTAATTCTCCATAAATGAGGTTTTTGGGTCAAAGATGAAATGGAAAGAACAAATAGATAAGTGAAACATTGGAGGATATAAAGAGGTGCGTGTAGAAGAATTATAATAGTACCATGGTTATGTGCAACTAGAGAATAGTACCATGGTTATGTGCAACTAGAGAATAGTACCATGGTTATGTGCAACTAGAGAATAGTACCATGGTTATGTGCAACTAGATAATAGTACCATGGTTATGTGCAACTAGAGAATAGTACCATGGTTATGTGCAACTAGAGAATAGTACCATGGTTATGTGCAACTAGAGAATAGTACCATGGTTATGTGCAACTAGAGAATAGTACAATGGTTATGTGCAACTAGAGAAACTAATGAGGAGATTCTGAAAGAGTAAGTAAAAATGGGAAATCGCCCTTTTCAGTGTTGATTCTCAAACTCTGAAAAATCTCTCTTGAAGCATGACGGCGGTTCTACTACATTTTCAACAGAATGTAATTCAGTTCTGGGGGCCGCGTAGCGCAGTGGTTAGCCTTTTGACTGGCTTCATGCATATGAGTGGCCCTGGAAACATTCCCCAGTTGAGGAGGAAATGTTTTTCAGATCGCAACGGCCCCCGGGTCGATCCATCCGTATATGGCTACCGGATTAATCCGGGGAGTAAAGACTGCGCAGAAGAGATGGCTACTGCCCTCATATAGCAGAGCCATTTCAATGTGCGATCGCTAACATCTCACACCCCTACGGAATTACTAAGTGCTATGGGTTAATTTGACTTTACTTAGTTCAGAATGCGGAAGTGAGTTTTGTCATCGTTTTATTTGCTTGATGTTCAGACACATCCGACCTCAACAATATACCGAGATTGAGTGGTAATATCAAAAACTACATTATTAGAAAGGGAGGAATGGTTGAAGCACATCGTGACAGAAAAATGACACGAGAAAGCATCAAAATAAAAAGGTTAGACAATCAAACCTTGTGACATGGCATGAATATCAACAAGGATTCTTCTTCTTCTGCGTTCGTTCTCAAACTCATGCAGATTAGCAGGATGTAGTCCGGAGAACGGAATGCGTTGTGTCATGGTTTACAGCATTGCTGCGATATCTACGCCTTTCGGCCTGGCACATCCGACTTCAGCATGGCTTTGGGTCACTGACCTTAATATGGGATGGGACAGCCAACTCCATCCCATAACCTCCTTAGTCGCCTTTTACGACATGCGTGGAAGATAAACAGTGTTGCTTTTCTGTGCTCCCCTTTTTTGGCCCCGGCAACACACGGGCGCACAAGGATATTAATTCAAGATATTTGAAATATAGGCCTACATTGCTAACGTCAGACATGACGACACTATGAATGTTGTGACCAAAAAAAGTCAGACGTAGAAAAATTGCAGCCCAAATAGTTCAGATCAGCTTGCGTTGATACTCATAATTACATTCTAAACTCAACGAGTTCTTTTGATCGATCTAAGTTGAAATATACATTCGATAAACAGATGTCACATTTCCACATTTGCGACACTATCCCACTTGAGTTTGAGTCGAGTCGCTTTGCTAGGCATGTTACTGGGTTCAATAACAACATATACATCCAGTCATTTTGAATATTCACCGTACGCGCATGTTAGCTTTCGCACAAATACACACATTAATTGGCAATTGGCTGTGTGTAGTTGCATTTATAATTTGTGTAAATTCCTGAGATGGTTTTCTCGATGTTTTTGTAGTGACATATTTATGGTATGCTTCCTTGCAAGGATATAACATTTATGTAAGTATTTCATAAACATACTACAAACAGTTGGTGCTGTATATCAAATCCAAGCATAATACGATTTCTGTTTGTTATTCTTCTGTTTTATTTATTTCTGTGTTCTCAAACTTCTGTTAGGATTTAGTCCGGAGGCAGGATTTTGGTAAGGAGAGTTGATTTAAAAATGCTAATCGCTTCATTTTTAAGGTTATTTTTTTGTGAGGAATCCGCAAGGTGGGGAAGGTGGGAAAAGGAAGAAAAAGGGAGGGGAGGGGGTATCTTCTTCTTTATTTGTTTCTTAATGCAATATGTCTGATTATATTTTCCGAATTGGGATGGAGGTGAAGGAGGGTTGAACCTTCAGACCTTCTCATTTCTTGTATCTACGAGCTTGTCCGAGTACACAATTATTTGTCCTAGTTTACAGCTTGGTAGTGATTTTATATCTTCTTTTATCGACTCGACACATCCGACTTCAGGATAGCAGATTTTATTCACCTTGATGTTCTATGAGATGGATATTATCTCCTAACAATTCTTAGTGACATCTTACGACATGCATGGTAGGTTAAAGTGTTACGATTCTTGGCTCCCACTTTTATATCAGCAACACACGTGCGATTATGGATTATTGGTGGTACAAAGTAAAAAAAAGCTGCAAGATACATATTTGTGTATCATATGTTGTCTCCACAAATATCACGCCAAAGTTGTCTCTCCGCATACTCATCATAACATAAGTAGCCACAAGCCAACAGTCCAACTCATCATAACATCATAACATAAGCAGCCACAAGCCAACAGTCCAACTCATCATAACATAAGTAGGCACAAGCCAACAGTCCAACCCATCATAACATAAGTAGGCACAAGCCAACAGTCCAACCCATCATAACATTAGTAGCCACAAGCCAACAGTCCTAGTATTCCAGCTCATCATAACATATGTAGCCACAAGCCAACAGCCTAGTATTCCAACACATCATAACATTAGTAGCCACAAGCCAACAGTCCTAGTATTCCAACTCAGCATAACATATGTAGCCACAAGCCAACAGCCTAGTATTCCAACACATCATAACATTAGTAACCACAAGCCAACAGTCCTAGTAGTCCAACACATCATAACATATGTAGCCACAAGCCAACAGTCCAACACATCATAACATATGTAGCCCATGCCAACAGTCCAACACATCTTAACATATGGAGCCACAAGCCAACAGTCCTAGTATTCCAACACATCATAACATATGTAGCCACAAGCCAACAGTCCAACACATCATAACATATGTAGCCACACGCCAACAGTCCAACACATCATAACATAAGTAGCCACAAGTCAACAGTCCAACACATTATAACATAAGTAGCCACAAGCAGCCAACAGTCCTAGTATTCCAACACATCATAACATATGTAGCCACAAGCCAACAGTCCAAAACATCATACCATATGTAGCCACAAGCTAACAGTCCAACACATTATAACATAAGTAGCCACAAGTCAACAGTCCTAGTAGTCCAACACATTATAACATAAGTAGCCACAAGCCAACAGTCCTAGTATTCCAACACATCATAACATATGTAGCCACAAGCCAACAGTCCAAAACATCATACCATATGTAGCCACAAGCTAACAGTCCAACACATTATAACATAAGTAGCCACAAGTCAACAGTCCTAGTATTCCAACACATTATAACATAAGTAGCCACAAACCAACAGTCCAACTCATCATAACATAAGTAGCCACAAACCAACAGTCCAACTCATCATAACATAAGTAGCCACAAGTCAACAGTCCTAGTATTCCAACTCATCATTCAACAACAAACCCATAGTAGATGATATGCCTATATATTATATTTTTTGTATCATCTATCGCAGTTTAGCATGTTTTACACAGCGTTCGATTTTCTTGGATAAATATTACTGTATTTGAAAGCTACTCGTGATTCCCATACAGTTGATCATGTCTACACAGCAAGTCCGGTGTTCTTGAATAAATGAGGCTGTATTTGAAAGCTCCTAAATTCTCCCATACAATTTTCTGTGGATGTCTGTCTCTGTGGACCAGTACTACATCATCCACTGGTTTAGTGCAATGCAGCCTTGCAGGATATGTTTCATGGTCTGTGCTGTCTGCCGACATGAGCGCAGATGTGATGGAACGTCTATTTAAGCGGCTGTTTAATATGTCGTGTCCTGTCCTGGTGCATAAGATGATAACTTGCTCAGCTCCATAGAGATAATGAGATAGTGATAGTTGTCCTTTTTGTAGTCAACTTTCCTAATAGCTTTCATGAGGGTCCTCTTTTCCTGGGGGTGCTTTCTGGGTCCTTCTCTTCCTGTGTTACTCTATCTTTTTTTCAGTATATCTGCCTCTTCATTTCCTGGAATGGAATGGTATCCACTATAGTATTACTCTTCTTTGTATGCTCACTTCTCTTACGGCTTCCTGCAGTTCTGGCAGTTTATTGATGTCAAAGGCTTGTATGACAGACATTACATCAGTAGGAAACACCACCTGTTGACATTACCTTGTTGTGTTTTTTTCTTTTTTTCTGCAGCAATGCTTAGGATTTGTACTATCAACAGAGTAGTTGGAGCAGAATATTTCAGTTGGTGAACATGTGGACGTGAATTTATTTTATTTTTCTTGATATTTTATGTACATACCAGTACCTCCGCTCTCAAAAACTACTTAGCTATTTATCGTTCAGCCTGGTATGCCATATATTGAAAACATTGAAAGGAGTACAATTGCAGACAATTCGAAAGAAATGGAAACGAAAGACACGATACAGCTTTCCATCGTCTGAAGACTTTCTTCATTCATTTTAAGACTACTTCAAGTTTCCTTTCTGAATACAGATTGGAATTGTCAGTCATCGACGGACTCTGACAAATACCAATCATAGTGGATCATTATTTTACGCCATTTTTGAAACTCGAAACTGCTACTTGACATGCATTTTTTAAAAGACTTGGCTTGTTGCTAAAAGGCTTAAACTACATTTTTGGCAAAATAAATATTGCGGCATCCAAGTCCTCATTGAAAAGGGGAGGGGGTGTTGGGCCACAAACCCCCCTAAAAATTAAAACATGAATTTTTGTAGGATATTGCGAAACGTTGCGTTACAGTAAACCCCTCACATCCTAAACCCATTTTGTTTTAAAAGAAACACCATAAATGTCATTTTGACATAAATGTCAAAGAATTTCGTACGAATGTGGGCACATACGTATTTACGACACTAATTTAATGTATTGACGACAATAATTTACTGTATTTACCACACTGTATTTACGACACTCATTTACTGCGTGTATCACACTATTGACGACACTAATTTACTGTATTTACCACACTGTATTTACCACACTCATTTACTGCGTGTACCACACTATTGACGACACTAATTTACTGTATTTACCACACTCATTTACTGCGTGTACCACACTATTGACGACACTAATTTACTGTATTTACCACACTGTATTTACCACACTGTATTTACCACACTGTATTTACCACACTCATTTACTGCGTGTATCACACTATTAACGAAACTCATTTACTGCATTAACTTCACAACTTTACTGTATGTACGTCAATAATTTACTGTATTTCATCATCATTTTCCACTTATGCCAAACTTGGCACAAGGGTAAATGTCATAGCTGTCCATGCCTGTCGATCAACAGCCAGTTGTTCCAGATCGTATATTTTCATACCAGCTGTTGTGATTTCTCTTTTAATAGTTCTTTTCAGTGTTGTTTTTGGTCTTCCCCTTTTTTTCTCTTGCCACTCGGTGACCATGTAAAGACTTGATGTGGAATTCTGTCTTCATTCATTCTGAGTGCGTGACCGATGTAAGCCCAACTCTTTATTCTAATGGCATCTGTGATGTATTCTTATTGTGTCTCTTATCTTAGTGTCTAGTTTGAGTTAAAGTCTTTCCAGATTGTGTTTGTAACTTTTCTGAGACATTTGTTTTTGAAAGAAATTAGTATGTTTTCTAAAGATGTAATTGCTTTGCTGTATTTACTTCACTAATTTGCTGTATTTACGACACTAATTTATTATATTTACGACACTAATTTACTGTATTTACCACACTGCATTTAAGACAATTATTTGCTGCATTTACGACATTGTATTTACGACATTATATTTACGACAAACATTTACTGTATTTACGACACTCATTTACTATATTTACGACATTGTATTTACGACAATCATTTACTGTATTTACGACACTGTATTTACGTCACTAATTTACTGTATTTACGTCACTAATTTACTGTATTTACGTCACTAAATTGCTGTATTATCGACACTGCATTTATGACTCTTATTTACCCTATTTAGCACATTGTATTTACAAAATTTCATTTACTGTATTTACGTCACTAATTTACTGTTATTTACCACACTGTATGTACGGCACTCGTTTACCGTATTTACCACACTACATTTACGACACTAATTTACTGTATTTACGATACTGTATTTACAACACTCATTTAACAAAATGATTGGGGAAAAATTATGATATTACCACATAAATATGAGTGGCAGATGCAAACTTGTATGTAGTGGGTGGGGGTTGGATGTTCAACTCCCACCCCCTTAGGAAATCGAAACATGACTTTTAGTACTATGAATTTAGCCTAAATGTGAGTATCTCCAATTACCGATTTAAAAAAAGGACACGGATTTTCTCTCTCGTGTAATTACACAAGAAAAATGGACGTATGACCATTTCTTAAAATAATAGGTAACCCTCTTCCACTTCCTTCGCGTAGTCAAAACATAACTACGGCAATGGGAAAGCATATTAGAGAAAACATAACTACGGCACTGGGAAAGCATATTAGAGAAAACATAACTACGGCACTGGGAAAGCATATTAGAGAAAACATAACTACGGCACTGGGAAAGAATATTAGAGAAAACATAACTACGGCACTGGGAAAGCATATTAGAGAAAACATAACTACGGCACTGGGAAAGCATATTAGAGAAAACATATCTACGGCACTGGGAAGGCATCTTAGAGAAAACGAAAAGGAAGTCCTGGAAAACAATGTTTAACACTGCTGTTGAAAAGGTCCATAAATTGGAGGGGGGGTGGTTGGGGGGGGGGGTTCAAACCACCTCCCCCCTTAACAAATTGGAGCATTACCTTTGTACTAGGAACGTGGTCTAAAAGGCGGATTTAACCCCCCCCCCCCAACATGACGTTTTCCACAATACGCTCAACAAATTTTCCAATCAAAAGGTGATCTAACTCACTAATACCCTTTGTTATGTAAACTACCTCCACACCATTTTGAAACGCACATCTATAAGCGATGAAAACCAAAAGGCAAATCATAAATCCAATATTCATCACCTGTTTTCATTGTCAGACATAGAGCTATTTCATGGACTAAAGAACATGAGAGATAGACTACTACGTGTGAAATGAGATGTCTAAGGAAAGCAGCCAACAGAAAAAGAGATCGCGTAAGAAATGAGGAGATTACAAAAACTGCTGGAACATCAGTGGTCAAATATATTGAAAAACAGAGATTGAAATGGTTCGGCCATCTAATGAGAATAGGTTTACCATAATTGTCAGATGGAAAAAGAGGATAGGCAAAATGTTCATCAAATATGGCCAATATTAAGTGATGCACAAATAAAATGAAAGTTAAACTACATAAAATATTGTTCTTATTTAATTATAAACTTGTATTAACTGAGTGTTAACTGAGTGTTAACTGAGTTTCGGCAATTTGTAAATCTTATTTTTAAAATTTAAGTTTAATCTTCAATTCAAAATTTATTAATTAATAATTATCACTAACGAACTCGCGTTACCGTCTGCTATGCGAAATGCGTTATGTTTACGAAAAATTGAAAATGGCTAACGGAACCAGAAGTTCTGATGGCTAATGTTAATATTGCGCTAAATATAGCTGGCGCGTGTGTTTATTTCACTATACATAATACATTAAAGTATATAGCACAGAAAAGTAAGCAAGTATCGATCGATCGAGTACGCACGGACGGTCGGGGACGGAGAAAACCCCGGACAAAAGCCATTTTTCTGGAAAGCCGCCTGGACAGGGGCATAAAAAGAGGACGTGTCCGGGGAAACCCAGACGTATGGTAACCCTAAATGAGAATGAACCTTTATTGGCCAGCGGCAAGAGCGTACACCATGAAAATGGAAACAGCAAGATACAAAGGAAGACGCCTCACAGCATAAGCAAAGAAAAGATAATAGATAAATAAATAGATGTAACCTCCAACCCTTTTGAGGAGAACATATCTGCTCTGCATAGCTACTGAAGAATCGACTACTGGAAAGCCAAACCCACTGGAGCGTACTACAACCCACTGCGCATGAATTGACAACACTGTTTTCATTTCAGTGAATACAAAAGCTGTTAGAACAATTTGTGTACACTATTGATTTCATGTGGTCGCTGAGTACAGTATAATATATAGTCGGCTGACGCCGTGGAGATCAGTTGAATATTGATGAGCGTACACACCAGGTACACACTTGTGATGATACTGTCTTTTAAAGCAGATGATGATAATATGACCACGGGGGAGTACCGGTTTATTTATTTTATTCATGTGTCAGGAGGTGAAATTTTATTTTCAGATGGGTGTTTCCTGGATATTTTGTTAATGTAGCAATTTTAAAGAGCTTTTGAAAGTCCCAGATGGCCGTTCAATAATAACTTGGCTCTATAATGTTTACTGCTAATAGAAAAACCAGTCCTTTAAAATGACCTAACAACGAGATACAGGGACATACGACGTTTCGACTATAAAGCCTTCATCAGGACAAACAAACGATCACAATAAAACAAATCTTACATGGAGACAAATAGGGTTATAATAAGGAGGAGAGGAGGACAATAGCAGATAGGTAATGGAGGAAGCAAAGATGTGGAAGCATGACAGGTGAGAAAAACGTATGGGGAGAAGTTAGTAGTAAGTAGGGAGGAGAAAGTAGACTGAAGAAAGTGAGATGGACAAAGGAAAAGATATGGTAGCAAGTAAATTAAAAATACTTACCTCAAAAGTGGCAACAGAGAATGAATGCTACAGACGAGCAATCATAATGTAAGGGAAGAGCAAAATCAGGTGATACGAGGGATCAGGTGGGAGAGAGAGGAGAGAGAAAGAGGCCAAAAAAAAGGCAGAAACAGACGAGGAAGAGAATATGAGCAGATAATGGTGATATATGAGAATAAAATAGTGTAATAACTTAACACATACAGCGACTTATCACAGTTCCTTCCATCTGAATGATCACACACATTATGGCAACCAAGTAAAAAATGGACACTGAAAGCCAGATTTTTATCAAGGGTCATGATAGCACGCATTTGTACAGGTTTGTCACAGTAATAGACGGTACCCGAGACGCCGAAATGAAAAGAAAACAAACCCGCGAAAGGGAGAAAAATGCGATAAGACAATAGCCTAGAGGAAAAATAGACACGGCGAACACCAACTGATGAGAGTAGAGGAGCGTAGGGCGAACAACTAAGAGGGAGGGGGGTGGTTGTAAACCATGACTACACCCAAATAGCCATAGAGAAAGATGACAGAGTATGAGAAAAATTTGGAGGTAGAAAATAAAAGAGGGAAAAGAAAATGAAGAAAAAGAAAAGGAGAAAGAAAGAGACAAAGAAAAAAGAGAGAAAAAACAAGAAAGTACGTGATGGATCGACGAAAGTCCCGAGACGGAGATACGCCACGCAAGAAAGTAAAGTGCGAGTGGGAGAGAGCCAAGTGGACACAGGGAGGGCACAGCAGGGGAGGGTAAGGGACTATCGCCGGGGAAACACGTCGTGAGATGGTATCAGGCTGATATTTCGAGACATAGGAAGAGGGTGCCGGAGAGAAGGGCACCAGAGAAGGTAGGGACTAAGGAGACAGGAAAAGAAGGCTATAGCGGGAGAAGGTAGACCCGGAACTACAGCCAATACTTGTGAGGAAGTGGAGGGTCGTAGGTGACGAAGTAAGGGTCATCTGTCAACAGTGTCGTAGTAAGAGGAGGTCATTGTAGCAGAGGTCCCAATAAAATGTGACGGAAGATGGACCAAGGTCACAACCGCAACGACACGTACCTTGTAGACCAGGTCTTGGGAAATGAGTTCGGTCGCATAAACCGAGGATGATAAAGGGATGAGTTAGCCGCACGTCGCAACCCATATGTGGGTATTGCTCGCACTGTATTAGCTAATCTATGGGAACAACTATCAAAGGACAGAGCCTCTGGCCATCGATACACGATCCCTTAGTTTGGGGCATGTACAGTGGGGAGGGAAGTGTCCGATGAAACGAGGTTCGCATCTGTGTGAGACCAACCGTACGTTGCAACCCGTTTGAGGGCGTTGCCCGTACTGAACGCTGGCTCCATAAATATATATGGGGGTACCACTGCATCCGAGTCATCCAAGTCGTGTGAGACAGGAAGCCTGTAGGCGCTGCAAAGTCTATTTTTTTAAAAAACCGTTGTCAGTCAGCCACCACATGCCACATGCTACGTAACTGTATAGGTAGCCGCCTCAATAAAGCCAACAGGGGGGAGGGCAGCCATAAAGTGGCCAGAAGAAATATGATAATAGGTACGTGGTGGCGCCCACGGGCCACTGAGAATGGCACAGGAGAAAGAGCGGACATAGAATGGAAAATTTCCCACAGCATGGAAATGGAGAAAGTAGACAGAGTAGGACGAAGAATCTAAAGGAGAAGAGGAGGATGAAGCATGTGTGAAACAACCCGTAGAAACTATATCAACACTGCTTTATGCTGCGTCTTGCTGGATAACTCTTTTTACTTTCGGTGCCTACGAAACCTCATGGGAGTACGTAGGCATGATCGAGTACCAGACACGAAATTCCTTTAGAAGTCCCGTATGCAAAACATAAATGTCATGTTGACTAGGTTCCAACTCCGATGGACTGGCCACATCGTCCGTATGCCAGACAAACGCCTTCCAAAGAGATTATTCTCTGGGGAACTGTGCGAATGTAAACGTTCAAGCGGAGGGCAGAAAAAGTTCTTCAAGGATCACCTAAAAAACTCTCTCAAGCAATGCAGCATCAATCCCAGCTCCTGGGAGACTACAGCACTTGACCGCTCAGCCTGGCACACCCAGATCACTGCTGGCATCACGAAATATGAAAAGGAAAGAACAGTGCGGGCAAACCATAAGCGTAAGAAGCGGAAGGACAGATCTAAAGGTTCTCCTACCCCTAACCTTCAGCACTCCTGCATGCACTGCAATAGAACTTTCCGTGCATGAATCGAACTCATCGGACATCTGCGGGCTCACAAGCCAAATTAGACAATTACTTGTTTATTGTTATTATTTATTTTTGTTCATAGCAATCATGTGCTTTTCATGCTATGCTCATCTTCGCTTGCAAAGGAGGAACATCATCATCACTGGCGCTATACTTTGTGATGTCTGTCATTACTGGCGCTATACTTTATACCAATCCGCTCCCCTGGACAGACTCATCGAACCCAGTCACATTCCATAGGATAGAAATATCTGGTCGTTAAAACTAATGTGGGGATGGATTTCTGAGTCGACTTCAATTTCCTATGTCGTGGTAGTCTTTCCTCCCAGGCATAGTTCTTTACCTGGAACAACTTCTCTCCTATCTAAATAAGCTTATGCCTCTTGTTTTATCTTCCTGTATCTATATAAGCTTAGGGCCCTATATCTGTTTATCTTCCGATATCTAAATAAGCTTATGTCACTCGTTTTATCTTCCCATATCTAAATAAGTTTATGTGTGTTTACCTTCCCATATCTAACTAAACTTATGTCTGTTTATCTTCCCATATCTAATTAAGCCTATGTCTGTTTATCTTCCCATATCTAAATTATCTTATGTCTCTTGTTTTAGCTTCCCATATCTTACTAAGCTTATGTCTGCTTATCTTCCCATATCTAACTAAGCTTATGCCTGTTTATCTTCCCATATCAAACTAAGTTTATGTTTGTTTATCTTCCCATATCTAAATAAGATTGTGTCTCTCGTTTTATCTTCCCATATCTAACTAAGCTTATGTCTGTTTATCTTCCCATATCTAAATTATCTTATGTCTCTTGTTTTAGCTTCCCATATCTTACTAAGCTTATGTCTGCTTATCTTCCCATATCTAACTAAGCTTATGTCTGTTTATCTTCCCATATCTAACTAAGTTTATGTTTGTTTATCTTCCCATATCTAAATAAGATTGTGTCTCTCGTTTTATCTTCCCATATCTAACTAAGCTTATGTCTGTTTATCTTCCCATATCTAATTAAGCCTATGTCTGTTTATCTTCCCATATCTAAATTATCTTATGTCTCTTGTTTTAGCTTCCCATATCTTACTAAGCTTATGTCTGCTTATCTTCCCATATCTAACTAAGCTTATGCCTGTTTATCTTCCCATATCAAACTAAGATTATGTCTGTTTATCTTCCCATATCTAACTAAGTTTATGTTTGTTTATCTTCCCATATCTAAATAAGATTGTGTCTCTAGTTTTATCTTCCCATATCTAACTAAGCTTATGTCTGTTTATCTTCCCATATCTAACTAAGCCTATGTCTGTTTATCTTCCCATATCTAAATTATCTTATGTCTCTTGTTTTAGCTTCCCATATCTAAATACGCTTATGTCTCTTGTTTAATCTTCCCATATCTAACTAAGCTTATGTGTGTTTGTCTTTCCATATCTAAATAAGCTTATGTCTATTGTCTAATCTTCCCATATTTAATTCGTTTTTTAATAATGTAAAGTCATTCGCCGCTGACCAGGAAAGCCGGATGTCGAATCCACTCGTTATTTGAGGTTGAAAATATAAATGACTGCTCTAGTTCACTCAGGCACCAGGAAATATGGTAGCAGGGCCCCTACTCCGGAAAGGTCGAGGAATAGCGTTATAGATATATACATATTATATATAGATATCTACCAAGCACGTGCGGTTGGTGAGGCTATTCAGGCAATTTCTGATACGCCACTAATTAGGCATCTGAACACTTATGTTTCTGGTCAACCACTGACTAGACAGCTGAACAGTTATGTTTCTTATCAACCACTTACTAGGCAACTGAACACTTATGTTTCTGGTCCACCATCTGACTAGGCAACTGAACACTTATGGTTTCTCGATTAGAAACTAATTTCACAGCACGTGTGGCATTCCCACAAGTGCCCCACTTTCCGTTCCACATCCATCTCAATCTATGTAGACTCAGAGTTCCGGTCAGGTGTTGATTGCGTGATATTCGGAGCCTTCCAAAAGATTTACTGTTCCTTCCGTCCCCTTTAGATATTCCCATTTCTAACATTCCCGGTTTATGTATGTTCTCAGCCTCATTGGCATCATCTTCATCTTGAAATACATTTATTACTGCCTCGATCAAGTTTGCTTAATCTCTTCTCAGCATTGTGCCGTTTATCACCGCATTGCCTGGCAATAAGTCGGCTCTCTCGTTTCCTCTGTCCCCAGCATGACCAAGGCAGTATATCCATGTAATGCTAGGACAATTGAATTGTTGAATAAGTCCCACCATTCTTTTCTCATCATGTGCTTTTCTGTCTTGCGCAGCATGATTTGAGAGCCTGTGAGTATTCCCAATTATGTTGATTTATAAGTTATCAACCAATTAAGTGCTGCTGTAACTACCTCTATCTCCGTCCTTATGCTCGATGTGACAGTTGAATATGCTGAATATTTCTCAACAAACTTCACGCCGTTTATATAGGCAACAAAACCTCAACCGCTTTTATTTGTGTTTCTGTTAACTGTGCCATCTGTGTATATAATCATGTCTTGTTTCGAGTGTAGCTGGGCGAGTTCATGCCCTGTATCTTGGGCACTGACACCCGTCCATTTTCGATTCGATTGATCTAGTTGTATTATTACTTATGAGAAATCATTTAATATAACCCTGGTTTATAACTCATATCTTTACCTTTACTCACAATTCATGATCTAGGAACCGGTGGAGATACAGATTTTTTTTTCAATTACAACTGAAAAATTTAACCTGGACCACTAGAATAGGAATCTAGTGCTCTACCCACTAAGCTATAACAGCTTCCTTCATCCTTATTGATCTGACCATATTATATTCATCGCTTGACTTGTTACTCAACAAGCTCACACATCCTGAAACGTGAAGGTCAAACATAAACAGTCCTAGACAGCACACTAGTATAATCAATAATAATAGCGATCTCTGAAAGTTGAGCACACCTGGGGTCATGTGACGAAAAAAAAAATGTGTTGAATTAACGAACCCAGCAAAAAATAATGTTTATCATTTTCTTGAAACTTCGTCTGTTTGTCTATAGTTTTGTGAAACGTATAGAACAAGGACTTCGTCTGTTTGGCTCTAGTTGTGTGAAACGTATAGAACAAGGTCTTCGTCTGTTTGGCACTAGTTGTGTGAAACGTATAGAACAAGAACTTCGTCTGTTTGGCTCTAGTTGTGTGAAACGTATAGAACAAAGACTTCGTCTGTTTAGCTCTAGTTGTGTGAAACGTATAGAACAAGGACTTCGTCTGTTTAGCTCTAGTTGTGTGAATCGTATAGAACAAGGACTTCGTCTGTTTGGCTCTGTGAAACGTATAGAACAAAGACTTCGTCTGTTTGGCTCTAGTTGTGTGAAACGTATAGAACAAGAACTTCGTCTGTTTGACTCTAGTTTTGTGAAACGTATAGAACAAAGATTTCGTCTGTTTGGCTCTAGTTTTGTGAAACGTATAGAACAAAGACTTCGTCTGTTTGGCTCTAGTTTTGTGAAACGTATAGAACAAAGACTTCGTCTGTTTGGCTCTGTGAAACGTATAGAACAAAGACTTCGTCTGTTTGGCTCTAGTTGTGTGAAACGTATAGAACAAAGACTTCGTCTGTTTGGCTCTAGTTTTGTGAAACGTATAGAACAAAGACTTCGTCTGTTTGGCTCTAGTTGTGTGAAACGTATAGAACAAAGACTTCGTCTGTTTGGCTCTAGTTTTGTGAAACGTATAGAACAAAGACTTCGTCTGTTTGGCTCTAGTTTTGTGAAACGTATAGAACAAAGACTTCGTCTGTTTGGCTCTGTGAAACGTATAGAACAAAGACTTCGTCTGTTTGGCTCTAGTTGTGTGAAACGTATAGAACAAAGACTTCGTCTGTTTGGCTCTAGTTTTGTGAAACGTATAGAACAAAGACTTCGTCTGTTTGGCTCTAGTTTTGTGAAACGTATAGAACAAAGACTTCATCTGTTTGGCTCTAGTTGTGTGAAACGTATAGAACAAAGACTTCGTCTGTTTGGCTCTAGTTTTGTGAAACGTATAGAACAAAGACTTCGTCTGTTTGGCTCTAGTTTTGTGAAACGTATAGAACAAAGACTTCGTCTGTTTGACTCTGTGAAACGTATAGAACAAAGACTTCGTCTGTTTGGCTCTAGTTGTGTGAAACGTATAGAACAAAGACTTCGTCTGTTTGGCTCTAGTTTTGTGAAACGTATAGAACAAAGACTTCGTCTGTTTGGCTCTAGTTGTGTGAAACGTATAGAACAAAGACTTCGTCTGTTTGGCTCTAGTTTTGTGAAACGTATAGAACAAAGACTTCGTCTGTTTGGCTCTAGTTTTGTGAAACGTATAGAACAAAGACTTCGTCTGTTTGGCTCTGTGAAACGTATAGAACAAAGACTTCGTCTGTTTGGCTCTAGTTGTGTGAAACGTATAGAACAAAGACTTCGTCTGTTTGGCTCTAGTTTTGTGAAACGTATAGAACAAAGACTTCGTCTGTTTGGCTCTAGTTTTGTGAAACGTATAGAACAAAGACTTCATCTGTTTGGCTCTAGTTGTGTGAAACGTATAGAACAAAGACTTCGTCTGTTTGGCTCTAGTTTTGTGAAACGTATAGAACAAAGACTTCGTCTGTTTGGCTCTAGTTGTGTGAAACGTATAGAACAAAGACTTCGTCTGTTTGGCTCTAGTTTTGTGAAACGTATAGAACAAGAACTTCGTAAACAGCCCCGATTAAAAATCAACATGTGTGTTCTGAGACTTATCATAAGCGCTCGTCTATCATTTTACGGAACGCCAGTGAGAATATCATCATCATCATGTGGCATATCGACTAGCGCAGAATATAATTTTTCTTCCCAAATTCCATCTGCAGTACTGTGCATCATCACTATTGTTGACTATCTAACATTCCACAATGTCACACTATCCAATATATTCTCTCTTTGCTGTCCTGTATCATTTTTCCTAAATGTTTTTCTATTGTTACATTGTATTTCCAACCTGCTCGTCTCATAATGTGCTTAATAAACGTGGACTATTTCTTTCTTATGTTGATAAGTAACCTCTTTTTGGTGTCCATCTCCTCTAGTACACTTTCCTTAGTTTCTTCTAACTGTCCATGGAATTCTTAACAATCTACTAAAGAACCACATTCTGTGACCTCTAGTTTCCTACTTGTTTCTTTATTTATTATCCATTATTGATACATATTGGTACTCTCGGTAAGCGACGATACATAGTTAACGGAAACAGAGTACAGTGAAGTCAATCCACTACACTTATTTGATTTCTTTTAGCATGTAAAAAAATATACCAAGTGAATCACTCTGTATGACTTATCTACCAACTACATGCAAATGTCACGTTAATTGATGTTACAAATGTGAAGATTGCTTCGAACTGTTCTATAAATAGAGGTTAATTGTTGTCACAAATGTGAAGTCTGCTTCTAACTTCCCTATAAATAGAGACAATGATATGGAATTATTGCTGGATCGCCACGCCTATGACGACGCCTTGTTGAATTATGCTTGGTGGATCGTACGTCAATCTATGCAATATTAGCTGATGCGGGATACATGATTCAAAAGGTAAAGGTAAGCTGAGTTATGAACCCACGTCATAACACACGGTTTCTCATAAGTGCTGAAGTAGTGATTAACAAAGAAAACGTCTGGGTAGTGTCGCCTTCAGCTTTGTTCAGTAGCGATGGTGCCATTCCTCGACCATGAGAAAAGAAATTTTTTACTTCGCCCGTGCGGTACTGAGGCCAAACATTGGGGCAAAGAATAGCGACACTGGTACCCACAATGCATACCGAAAGACGTTACTAAGGAAGTTTTCTTAAAAAAACTTAAATATTGGTTAGGAAGAATTAAGTCAAACTAGCCATTAAGAGTAGACATCAAACAGCAATATGTTTCTATAACAAAAAGAAGAAAACAATGGGCATATCGGACAAGTACTTAGAATGAATGTAAACAGAATACCACTACAAGCATTAAAATGGGCACCAGATGACAAAAGAAAAAGAGCAAAACCAAGAAATACTCTTCGCAGAACAATCATCAAAGAGGTCATGACTGTGTGTCTCAACAACATCCAAGAATGTCACGCAGTAGCATCACATCGCAAACAGATAGATATATAGATAGACAGACAGACAGACAGACAGACAGACAGATAGATAGATAGATAGATAGATAGATAGATGACAGACAGACAGACAGTCAGACAGACAGAGAGACAGAAAGACAGACAGATAGATAGATAGATACATAGATAGATAGAAAGATAGATAGATAGATAGATAGATAGGATAGATTAGATTAAATTATACTAGACTAGACTAGACTAGACTAGACTAGACTAGACTAGACTAGACGACTAGACTAGACTAGACTAGACTAGACTATACTATACTAGACTAGAATAGACGACTATATAGACTAGACTATAGACTAGACTAGACTAGACTAGACTAGACTAGACTAGACTAGACTAGACTAGACTAGACTAGACTAGACTATAGACTAGACTAGAATAGACTAGACTAGACTAGACTAGACTAGGCTAGACTATAAACTAGACTAGACTAGACTAGACTAGACTAGACTAGACTAGACTAGACTAGACGACTAGACTAGACGACTAGACTAGACTAGACGACTAGACTAGACTATAGACTAGACTAGACTAGACTAGACTAGACTAGACTAGACGACTAGACTAGACGAATAGACTAGATTAAACTAGACTAGACTAGACTATACTAGACTAGACTAGACCTGACTAGACTATAGACTAGACTAGACTAGACTAGACTAGACTAGACTAGACTAGACTAGACTAGACTAGACTAGACTAGACGACTAGACTATAGATAGATATATAGATAGATAGATAGATAGATAGATAGATAGATAGATGGTTGCAGTGCTTAGAGTTTGGTTTACGTGATTGATTTGTTGTAATAATATAGAGATATTGGCACCTTTTCGAAGTTGAAATATCAGACTGATGTCTCCTATATTATTTTATTAGATTCATTGAATTGAGAGTATGTTGGCGTTTGAAAAAGTTATCAACCATATAAGAGGTGGTCTACTTTGGATGAAACAATTAAAACTGAAAAACTAGATAGAATAGCTGATAAAATTGGAAAACTGGATAGAACAGTTTGTGCTACAATGACGAAATTGGTAAAGACCAAATAACATAAATGTGAAAACGGGATAGAACAGAAACAAAAATGGAAACACCCAGATAGAATAGATGATGAAAGTATGAAAATCTGGATGCAACTGCTGATAAGAGCTGGAAAGTTGAATAGAAAAGATAACATTAAGATGATAAAAATATTATACTGAGGACGACCCACATGGGTGCTCAGTACCGTTCAAACTATACGAGTCTTAGCGTTATAGAACTTTCATAGTAATTCTGACGTCGGTTCTGAATTCCCCCCTCCCTCATTCAGTCTTTGTATCAATTTTCAGATGACTAGAGAAACGTCTTAGCGAAGAGGCACTACACACAAGCGTGCCCGGCGATAGATAGACAGGCTGTCACGGACTAGGGAAGCCTACCCGTATTAAAGGCATGACGAAAACAGATGTGCTGGACCTCGGACGTCCTGACCACAAGTGGCCAACCGAGGTGCAAATAACACAGTTCTACTGTGAAACTTGCAGCACAACGTACTTCACGCTCCCCGGCGGAAATCACACGATATATTCGTCGTGGTTATATGAGAGCGAACGCTGAAGAAGAAGAAGAAGATGACTAGATAATTTCCTTGTAGGGAACTGAACACTATATTTAAGAGGTTATGCCAGTGAACATCGCAGATAAAAGACATGATTGATTTACTAAAAACGATGTTTTTCCCCAACAAACCTACAGACAAGAAAACAGACAATCAGATTGATTAGTTCTGTTGTAAATGTCATCTGGCAGCTGAACAAATCCATCCCGAGTGCAGTCAATAAACAGCAAGAGATTATCCAGTTGTACCAGCATGCACCAGATCTTATTATAGACCCTTGTCTCCATGCAGTAGGATTTGTGAACAATGCAGCGATAAGTTATAGAACAGGGTTGCCACATAGGTCAATTTGATTGTGGTCAATCGTTAGATCAAATAAGGGAGATTACTCCTGCTACTCCGCAGAAGTTTAAGAACAGGAAAATAAGAAAAAGAATATTCTCTTTAGAAGCGATCCATTCTTCTTCTACCTATTGTACATTCGCTCTCAAACTCCTGCACATCAGAAGGATGTAGGCCGGAGAACGGAATGCGGTGTCTCATAGTTTACAGCATTTCTGCGATTTTTTGCACATCTCGGCCTGACACACACGACTTGATCATGACTTTGAATTAGTCGCCTTTTACGACATGCTTGAAAGGTAAATAGTTTTGCTATTATTTGCTCCTTTCTCGATCACTGGCATCACATGGACGAGTCCCTAATCAAACATTCACTTTGAACATAATCAACAACATCAATTCAAACGGTATCACTTCAAACATCATCAACAGCATCCCTTCAAACGGCATCCCTTCAAAGGGTATCACTTCAAACATCATCAACAACATCCCTTCAAACATCATCAACAACATCCCTTCAAACATCATCAACAACATCACTTCAAACATCATCAACAACATCCCTTCAAACATCATCAACAACATCACTTCAAACGGTATCACTTTAAACATCATCAACAACATCCCTTCAAACAGTATCACTTCAAATATCATCAACAACATCACTTCAAACGATATCACTTCAAACATCATCAACAACATCCCTTCAAACATCATCAACAACATCCCTTCAAACATCATCAACAACATCACTTCAAACGGTATCACTTCAAACGGTATCACTTCAAACATCATCAACATGATCCCTTCAAACATCATCAACAACACTTCGACTAAGCATGTATCAAGACAAACAAAAGACCACAGTCAACAAATCTTACATAGAGACAAACATGGTTGTTGATAGGAAGAAAAGAAAAATAAATAAGGACAATAGCGAATGGAAAACGGAGGTAGCAAAGATACGGCAACATGACAGGAAAAAGGTTTTTCTGTACTTGACTAACCGCATCTAAACATGCATCTAACAGTTTTCAATCAGCCTAGCTGTCCAGTAGAAGGGCTTGGCGCAACAGACCTGGTCTGCCAACTTTTCTCACCACTGATTTAAATATTAAATCTAATCTTCTTCTTCTACAGTATTCATTCTCACACTCTCGCTGGATCTCACTTGTAGCAGGACAATGATCTTACTAAATTTCCAGCAGTATGTAGTTCAGAGAATGGAAATACGTTGTGTCACCGTTTTATTTGCGCAAATGGCCCTACACGTCCGTCTTTGGCGGGAGATCTAATTAATATGAATGCAAATACATATGGCCTGTTGATTACAGTCTGTACACGTAATTGTATGGCAACACTGAAAATCGAGTTGGCAACGCTAGAAGAAGAAAAAAACAAGTCGACTCTCACCACCAGCTGAGCCGTATGGTAGTTATCTTTGATTGGAAGTACAAACATGTGAACGATTGGCAGTACAAACATGTGAAAGATTGGCAGTACAAACATGTGAAAGATTGGCAGTACAAACATGTAAAAGATTGGCAGTACAAACATGTGAAAGATTGGCAGTACAAACATGTGAAAGATTGGCAGTACAAACATGTGAAAGATTGGCAGTACAAACATGTGAAAGATTGGCAGTACAAACATGTGAAAGATTGGCAGTACAAACATGTGAAAGATTGCCAAGTTTAACAACGACAGAAAAAAATATAACTAAAGTAAATATATTTTTATTGCAAATTAGTTCTGTGTGGGCCACAGATCGCAGATACGGAAGTGGTCATTTCTTCCCATGATGAATACCTTGTTGCAAGTTGCAAGGCGACTAAGGAGGTTTAGGGGATAGAATTGGCTGCACTATACTATTGCAGGTCAACGTTACCTGTAGGCCTTGTTGAAGTAGGATGTGTCAGGCTGTAAGGGGCAGATATCGTACCCATGCTGTAAACCATCACAAAATGCATGCCATTCTCTTCTCAAAATTGCGCAAATTTTTCAAAAGTTTAAGAATTAATGCAGAATCAGAACTATGAAGAATATGATGCCCAATACTGAACTTTCCCTGTTGATTGTTCTGAGTAGACAAGACAAGCAAGATCTTCGGTACAGCTCAGATGACACAGCCAGCGGCACTGCCGACACATCCAGCGGCTCTGTCGACACAGCCAGCGGCGCTGCCGACACAGCCAGGGGCACTGTCGACACAGAGTGACGGATTCTTGTCGACACAGTATTCTTGCCCGGACAACTGAATTGAAGATTTATTGAAGGGGCGACCAATGTCGATGTCCTGATATGGGCAGATATCGTTAAGGTGTAATGGCACATAGAGTACACAGTGAATGTCTCTGGAGAAGGCAACACGCGCTAGAGGGCAGGGTTGTGTAAGGGAAAAGTTAAAATAATAACGAAGTCCCACTTGTCCAACTCGAGATTGACCAGCCGAAATGATGTTCTTGGTCGAGAACACACAGTGGGTAAAAAGATGCATGCGATAGCAAACGTCACATCACAATTCACCCAAATAAAAGAAAAAGCTATGATTCCTGTATTGGACGCACCGACTGGAGCATGTAATCCTGTGTATGGAAAATGTCTGTATTTCAATACAGCATCCCACTTCACCAGAGAAATCCGTCAAATAAATGTCGGGAAGCACGTATTGATCAGGGGTGCAAAGGGAACGCATTGCTCTAGGCGGACCCAGGGTTAGCAGATAACCAAGATCCCAAATGTACCTCCACGCGGTGCACCCTGGTAACAGAAATACAGCAGCTCGAGCTGATTCTGGCCAAATCATTTGGGGATCGTGTCCGAGAATGTGGAGGTAGCAGATGGAAAGAGATTTGTCTGCACAAAAGACAGACAATATCTCCGACACCACCAGCATCACCACATATAGCGACACTGTCGACATACAGTGATACAAGTCAGTCCAGTCCGAACATTGGAGGGGCGGCCAATGTAAAATGCACGTAAAGGTAGATGCGTGGTGAGAGACATAGATTTCATACCGAGTACAATTAAACAATGAAAGGGCAGAACAGCGCTAGAGGGCAGCGCGAACTGCAAATAGAAAGTTAATAGTCCCTAGGAAAGGGGAACTACAAGCTCCGTCAGCTCGAGACGAGCTTCTAGTTACCTGTGTTCCTTACAGGCAGAGACCCAGACCCATTCATTGGCGTTTGGTAAAGCAAGAAGACCTAATCCAACTCTAATGTCGAGCCTTCCTAAACCGGAAATATGCTCGCGAAGAGAAAGGGTTCCGTACTCGATGCGCTCAGGCACAAAAGGGACAACGATTTAGCCCTGGCCCAACTCTACTGTCAGGTTTTCCTACACCGGAAATACACTTGAAGAGAGAAAGGGTTCAGTACCTGATGGGCTCAGGCGCTATTGGGACAAAGACGCTCAGCTCGAGAACGCCTTGCTCTCAAACGCGTGGTATGAGACTCGAACTTGGACAAGGGGTACACGATGTCGGTGAATGACACCTCGGCTAAGAGGGCGAAAGAGCCAGGGTCCAACACCTCTGTTGAGTTCTTCCCCTTAAGGAACCAGGCTCACGGATGAGAAACGGTTCAGTACCCAATGGGCACAGGCACAGCGCGTCCAATTACACGAGACAAGTTCATAGACAGTGGAACACCTCGTTCGAGTCAGATGAGAGCAAAAAAATCGTCTGGGCGAGGAGTCGCCACTACGCATACTTGGAGACAGATATAGAGGCTGTCACAGGCTAAGGGTAGCCCACCCGAATTGTCAAGGCATGCCGAAATCGGATGTGCTAGGCCTACAAGGCGCATAACGGTGGCACAACGTAATCACGCTCCCGGCGGAAATCGCACGGATATCCGTGATGGTTACAATGGAGCGAACGAAAAACAAACAAACAAACGTATTGATCAAACTCTGACCGAAGCACTGTTGAGGACCATGGATGTTCTGAATAACATTGGCGGAAGCAAGTCCTTGTCTTTAAGGGCGAGCTATCTTAAGTCTAATTCGACTGTCGTCGTTGCCCAACACGACTAGCACAGAGAAAATTTGGTTCAGTATCCTAGGCCAAAGGAACGTGTAGTTTTTCTTACACGAGATACCCGAGCTGGCAACAGGGGCCTCGATTTTTAGTTCAGTGTGCACATAATAGGAGCACTGTGTTCTTTCCAGATATGTCATAGAAAGCGACTAAGCAAAGTTAGGGGAATAGACTGACAACCTGTCACTTGTCAAAAATTAATTATCACATCTTGTCTCCGTTTCTTACTTTTATATTTTATCAAATAATCCCCATGGTTGATGAAATAATCCCCATGGTTGATGAAATAACCCCCATGGTTGATGAAAACTCAAATAACCCCCATGGTTGATGAAAACTCAAATAACCCCCATGGTTGAAGAAAACTCTAATAATCCCCATGGTTGATGAAAACTCTAATAATCCCCATGGTTGATGAAAACTCTAATAATCCCCATGGTTGATGAAAACTCTAATAATCCCCATGGTTGATGAAAGCTCAAATAATCCATGAAAGAAGACATGACAGAATGCGGTCATATTTACGCAGGATGGTACTGAGGGGTCCGATTCGCGCAAGGAGACATGTATGGTCGCAATAGATCTTGATGATGCTTACAATATGGTGTCCTTGGATATCTTGATGCACCAGCTGTTAAATCTTGCAGTAAATCATTTTGTCGTGGGGTGGGTTGGTGCCGTCCTGATGCACAGGATAGTAGTTCTTAAGTGTGGTAACTGTTTATCGGCACCAATGGTTATTAGTCCTGGTCTGCCACAGGTATCGCCTCTAACTCCTGTGCTTTTCAATATATACACAGTACAGATCACTAGCAATCAAATCATAGGTACTGGCAGAACGATGTCGTACGCCGATGACATCCTGTTGTATAGGCAGGAAAGAAATCGAAAAAAGTGCGTCGTGGAACTACAGAAGGAGCTGGAAAAACTGACGAATTGGTGTAGAGATACGGGAGCAGTGGTAAATCCTTCTAAGGCATTCGTGACGAGATTTTCCTTCACAATCACATGGTAAAGACACACATGCAACATGTTTCGTTGTCCGGGAAACGTTTAGTTAGAACTATCACAATGAGATACCAGGGTGTGTTTCTTTGACAGAAGTCTGGGTTTCAGGGAACAAGTTGACCACGTTATCATAAGGGCAGGCAAAGGCGTATCAGCAATGAAGGTAATGGCTGCTGCGCAGTGTGAGCAGAGGCTGCTATTTATTTGGTACCTGGATTTGGTGGTGGATGTGGTGGAATATGTACTAGCAGTTCTGACTCTTAGCCAAACTCAGATCGAAAGACTGGACAGAATCCAGAATGCAGCAATGCGTATCATTCTTGGGTGCACAAGAGACACACCACAAAGACCTATGCGATACCTACTTGACTCTCCAATAAGAGAGCACAGATTACAGTATTGCCGTGCACGGGCGTACCTTAAGATGCATGCAGATAAGGAACACACATTGCATTCCGAAATACAGAAAGTTAAAGGCAGCAGACTTAATAGACGGAGATCGTGGATGGAACGGGTTGAGGATGTTATAAAAAGCGTGTGCAAATTGCAAGATCAGCACGTGCGGAATGAATAGGTCTAAATAATAGTCCCACCTAATAGTCTACATTTCGAAACATCAACTGGTGTCATACGCAATTGTGGCACAGGGCGATGGGGCATTGGATCTATCTGACGTTTTGAACTCCTTAAGAGATATAGCAAGCGAGAGTGAGACTAGTGTGGATGATGATTCATTTTCAATGGCCAGGATTAAAGATCAGGGTTTGCATTGCGGTGTTGCTAGAAGTGAATATTTTGGAGGGCGCAGAAAAATGATGGTCAACCATCATAGGATCGGTACTGTCAGCAGACGTGTAATGGTGGATACACTCAGGGAGAGATCAGAGCAACTATGAACGTGTCCAGTTTGCAGTGATGATGATCCGACGATCAACTAACTAACTAACTAACCATAGTATCCGTGGAGGACGTAAACCCTGAGATGGGCTTGCGACAACAGCCACAATCTCCTTGGGGACGTTAGCCGTGAATAGGGATCACCAGAAGAATTCCGTAACGGCGGTAATCCATGAGGAGGCTTGAAAGCGGTAGTCGCAGTCTCCCTGTGGGCGGTCAGCCCTATGAATAGCTCACCGGCAACAGCCCCTGTTCCCGCAGGGGCGTCAGCCCTGATAAGGACGTGTCGACAGTAACCCCAGTCTCTATCGGGGCGATTAGCCATGAGAAGGACCCATCGGCAGCAGTCCCAGTCTAGTTGTCTGGATGCTGTCTCGGTAGCCGTCACCCTAAGAAGGGCTTTCCGACAACAGCTCCAGTTTCTGTAGGAGCGATCAGCCCTGAGTACAACTCGCCGGCAGCAGTCCCAGTCTCCGTGGGGATTGTCATCCCTCAGAAGGGCTCGCCGGAAGCAACCCCAATCCCCTTGTCCGCGGTCAACCCTCAAAAGGGCTCTCCGGCAGCAGCCTCAATCTCCTTGACGGCGGTCAGCCCTGAGACGGGCTCGCCAGCAATTCCCCCAGTCTCCATCGGGGGTGTCAGCCCTGGGATTCTCCATCAGGGTTGTCAGTCCTGAAAAGGTCTCGCTGGTTGTAGCCCCTATCTCCTTGGCGGCCGTCAACCCTAAAAAGGGCTTGCCGGCAATTCTTGCAGTCTCCATTGGGGGTTAGAAAATGTGAATTGCTTTATAATTGATTGACTCCGTTACATTGTTATTTGTGGTATAATATTATGACGTTAATCATTACTAACTGTTTTCGGGTATTCCCGTATTAGTTGTGCATATGCCAGTATGTACAGAGTGTTTATAAAGTCTCACTACATTTTGTAGGGTATGTCTTCTTTCATCAACTTTACCAACAATTCCAACCTTGCTATTTAATTCACCTCTAACATCTCTGCTACTTCTGTCAACTCTCTTAATATTAGTGTCACTATTCATGCCCCTTACCTCAGCACATCTGTTTACTACAAACCTACTGATGCACATGGATTTCTGCTCTACAGTTCTTCTCATCTTCCTGCTTGCAACTCAGCCATTCTCCCAGCTTCTTTGCCTTTTTGTGTTGGTGTAGTCCTTCTTCTTCTTCTTCTTCTTCTGCGTTCGTTCTCAAACTCTTGCAGATTAGCAGGATGTAGTCCGGAGAAGGGAATGCGTTGTGTCATGGTTTACAGCATTGCTGTGATATCTACGCCTTTCGGCCTGACACATCCGACTTCAGCATGGCTTTGGGTCACTGACCTTATATGGGATGGGACAGCCAACTCCATTCCATAACCTCCTTAGTCTTTTTCGCCTTTTACGACATGCTTGGAAACTAAATAGTGTTGCTATTGTTTGCTCCCCTTTCAGGCCCCGTCAGCACACGGACAGGTGTGGTCCTTATTGTATTGCTCTCCATGTTGTATTGGGTAATAATTTGTTATATCTGTTATCATATCCTGTCCAATATTGAACAAAACCCGTTTCCATGACTACATGTTTCTGCGTACATCATTGTCACCTTGAACTTCGTATTGTTTACATCTCAATAGTGTATCTAGTGTCTCTGTGGTGTCTCTATTTGTATGTTTTCGTGTTTGCACTTCATAATCCCTTAGTCTTAGTGATAGTTCATCTGTTGTGTTCAAGTGAAACATAAAAAAACCTGTGTTATACGTAATATTGTTTGTAGGAAGAAAACATTTTTACAAACAACGTACATGATTATCTATCTACCTAATCGTTAAACCCTTTGTAGATTTTCAGCGTCAGCGGTAGAAGAGTTTTCTGGAGATGACCCTAGTGTGTGCTGAGCATTTTGTGGAATTTAAGAATTTAATAAGTTGCCTCTTTTATCTCGGTGGTTCATAGTTTTCGTGAACGACCTCTAGGTATGCCTTCACAGTATCTGTGTAGCATACCATAACGTACATGACGTCATCACAAAATGTGCTCCACACTGCAATAAGCACTGAAGCATGTCCTCTGGAATGTTTCGGTAGTGATGTCCGTTGATGGAGGGTGTTTCTCTAATCAAGACTGAGTCATTCCGTCGATCGTTGGATTAATCAACTAACATCGTAAAGCCCATACCGATTTGTGTAACAGAAATCAGTTCATTCCAATTCTTTTTCATTCAAACGAATTATAAGTCAAAGTCAATCAGCACACACACGAAAATGCGCTTATTTAATTTCTGCGTTATTCCGGTGCTATCATGTGGATGTGAGAGCTGGTAAAGCTCTTTATCTTCAGAAAAGAAATTACTGAGTTTCGAGAACAAATGTCTTCGTAGGATAACTAACACCCATTGGAGTGAGTTCCAATCGAATGATAAAATCAGAGAAGAGACACATCAAAATTTCATCACCTATGTTATCAGAAAACGCCGTTGGTCCTACATCGTGCATGTCCTACGCGCAGACACCAACATAATACGCCACTAATCTCTTGAATGGATACATACAGGCAAAAGAGCAAGTGGTAGACCAAAAGAAACACTCAGGAGAACAATACTTAGAGTTAGTAAAACAACCAATATTCATACTATTCAAGAACTGCACAGAATAGCTTTGAACAGACAAAATTGGAGAGATCTGACCTCTGCCCTATGCGCTAACTTCAGCACAAAAGGAAAATGAAAATTCTCTGCTGTAGTATTTCCTTGCACGTAAAACAGAATGGTGTTATCAACGAAGAAATATTTTTTTTGGTCGAACACACGTTTCGAAATGGCGATCGATGCACATTGATATGAAGAGACATGTTCAGTCATGTCTTGGAACCTTGGTGGACATTTCTAACATCTGTTATACTGGACATTCCATGGGTACTTTCCAGCTTCCCCAAAATAGCGCTGGGCCATAGCAGTAAGTCTTTTATCTTTCTTTTCTTTTCGCTTTATACCCCTTTATGCCATGCAGAGACAGAGGTAGAGTTCTCTGGAGATGGCTTTTTTCTATGCTTCATATAGGCTTGTTTTCGTTGACTCTTCTATTTTTGTAATCTATCGTTTGCAAGGTCTGTTCCTGGCTTTGTATCCACCGTGTCTGTATGGTAATGCTTTTTGAGGGGTACTGTCTGGAAGTGAAACTTTATAAACACTGTATATTTTGTGCGACTTGTACCTCACTGGTACAGGTGATTTTTGAATAATTCTTTCTATTCCTCACGTGGGCTATCTTCAGAAACCACAGAACATATTTTACAGAACTGTCCACTCTGGGACACCACAAGAAACAATATGGCCATATTTATGTGTAAATATCTCCGTGTGCCCGGACTGGTGACTACAGTTCAGTTCATTGATGAAATCCATAACATTATCTGCCTTTTACTGAAGAACGAGGAAGAAGACGATTTAGTAGATCGCCAGCATTATTTAGAAAAGTTTTAAAAAACAATGGCTCCTTATATTACCTCAAATATATATTTGACTGTTGTCAGAAGTATGTATATGATTTACATGGTCATTGTCGTCGTTTAAAAAAAAACATACATCGTCTCACAATGTAAGAACTTACCAGTAGATCACCAAAGCTGACAGTTGCAAACCAGTGCATTTGAGTTTCCTTTACACAAAAGAATTTGTTGACATAATGTTCATTGATAATGTGTTTTTTTTCTTCTTACCCAGACTGAAGTATTGACGACTAAACAAACCAAGATGGCGCTGCTGATATCACGTTTATTCCGGTTGCCAGATTGCCTTACCCTCTCTATTTTCGTGGTGTTCGTCATGTCAGCCAATTTGATGGCAGCTGTGAAAGCTACAGACGTCAACAATACCAACAGCCGCAATGACAATAATAACAATAACAGCAGCAGCAACAACAACAACAGCAACGACAACGGCAATGACAACATCAATAACAGTAACAACAATAATAATAACAACAACAACATGATTGAGTACCATGAAGTTGCTAAATTCCAGCACTTTAATGAACCTTTTGACCAAAGAGTCTTCGGAAAACTTAATATTGAGGTCATAGAAGTCACTCCCACTTCTATTCATGTCAAATGGACACTGTCGAACATGACACACCCAGACAGCATTGTGGAATCGACATTTCTTTGCGAAACTTTCAATGGTAGAATCGTGTCGGACAAACTACATTCGGACACTGATTCTTTCCGCTTTCAGTTCTTAAATTCTGACACGACGTATCTCATCTGTGTTCACTTGCTGGAGAAATCTCCTTCTACAAACACAAGTATTCTCCATTATAACTGTCAGTCATTCGCAACGATTCCTGTGCTTAGATCAGATAGTATTTTAGGGGTGGGACTAACCGTTGGTTACCTCGTAGGCGTGTTGATACTAGGGTATCTAGCCTGGTACAGAAAGTCGCGCAAAATGAAGTGCAATGAAGATAAAGAAAAGCTTAAAACAGACGAGAATGTGGCAGATAAGGATGACGATTATTCTCAGTTCGCGCAAATAGCTGGTAGAGGCGGTTTTTCTAATTATGTAGTCGATGAAGATTACAGACGTTTAGAAGCTAATGGAGACGCTCAGTATAAAAGCAAGAGCACCCGGGGGGACTGTTCAGGAGCTTGTGTCCCATTTAACATGAAAGAAGAAGAAGCATTGGTAGAATATAACGCCAAGGAGAGAGAGATTTCATTCTGAGTTCGCTCTTGCTTTGTTAAATATTATGGTACGACACGCGCGATTTCATCCTGCTTAACTTAATACTTTTCCACAATAGTCTTTCTCGCATATCCAAAACAGCTTCACTTATTTTGGCTGATCCTACTTTTCCCATGTATTTCATTGGTTGGTAATGCAACATATACACAGTGACCAGTGATCTGTCACATCAGCCAAGATAAGTTGGGATCTGCGCGCAGAACTATTCTGTAGTAGGACTTGGTTTAATTCCACTGTAATATATGATTACACATTTCTTGAGCTCTTCTTATATGCTTCGTTCACGTGGCCAAACAAGATCTTCAGAAGAGTTCTACGCGTTGATTCCAAATAGCGGCACTTATCTTGGGTAATATGATTGACCGTTGACCATTTATATAAACTGTACCATTCAATTAAAAACACAAAACAAATCGAATCAACCAATATACCTGACGCCGTTTGAATCGGCGAGCAGAAATACTAAGGGATAGGGTTTGGGCTAGAGTTGCCCGGGCTGTACATTCTGCTGGATGTTGTTAAAGGATAGTCCAACTTAGAGTTTCCCCTAGTCATTGCCATGTCTAATTAAGCGAGTATCTACCTATCTTTATATATATATATATATATATATATATATATATATATATATATATATATATATATATAAGAAGCAATACAGGGCATTGCCCAGGATGAAATAAAAATAAAAATGTTATTATCACAAACATTTTTCACAAATTCAGCAGGCGTATTATAATTAATAGACCCAACACAACACATATCCCTTTCCTAAAGAGCGCCAAGATATAAACCGTGTGGAATGTAATTTGTTAATAATTCGGTATTCCAACCATTTAGAAGTGGCCTAGGTTTAACAGAGAAAATATGTTAGGCTCTAACATACAGTGCAAAATATGTACATAAACAGACATATGTGATTTGATGGATTACGTTTATGAAAAACAAAAAACTCAAAAGAGGCGAATGTTTACATTTATAATGTAGCGAAGACAGTTATTACTTTTTTTAAAATACATGTCCACATAAAAAAACTCCACTGTCTCTTGGATCGAATACCGAATACATCTATCAGTTACATCAAAACAAAACATTATTTTTTCCACTACGAAACAATGACTATATATATGAGTATTTAAAATACTATTTATATACAAATCTTGTAATGTAGCAAGGAATGTCAAGGTAAGTGGGGTAGTAAAGTATGAAGGATAAGGTCAAGAGAGTTTGCTGTCACAGGGAGATTATTGCATCGATCGATCGATATACTCGATCGATATTGATTTTGGACAGTAATTATCAACTTTTATGATTTCCAAGACCAACTAGAGTGCGAGATTATGAACCAATGTATCATGGTATTAAACTTTATTAGAGACGGTCAGACTGTTGAGATTTCTATACCTTTCGACACAATTATAGAGTTACGTATTCATTTAGTTATTACAGAGTTATCCATATGTAACTCTATATGTATAGTTATATTTCTGTAACTGATCTCATTGCACCTATAACCGTAGACACTAGGGAAGGGGGATGGTTAGAGGTGTGTGTGTTAAAGGTTACACTCCCTTCCCTCAAAAGTAAGTCAAAAGTGTAGAACAATTAGAGGAAAAAAAATATTCTTGCACGTTCATGCGGTTGTAGATAATAATAAACTGATATACTGACGAGTGTGGACACGTACATGCGGTTGTAGATAGTAATAAATTGATATACTGACGAGCTTGGCAACAGTTGAGAAAACTCTGTGGATCGTAATGGCATAAAAAATGTAGTCGTCCTTTGTGTCTCTGTGGTCTGGAATTGCAGCAAATAATGGTGACACAAGTATTGCATGCCATGCATGTGGTAAGAAGCGACTAAGGAGATTTTTAATGTTGGAGTTGGATGTCACATCCCATAGAGAGTCAATGTGACACGAAACATGCTGAACTGATGTGTCCGGACAAAAAGAGAAGATATCGTAGACAAGTTGTAAACCATGACACAATACGTACTTAGGTTATTCTTACTACAACCTGCTAGTATGGAGGAGTCTGAGAACGAATGCAGAAGAAAACGAATCAATGAGGTAATTCCACGTGCAGATGTAGAATAATTGCACTTAAGCAACTGGTCCGTGCAGAAGTGTTAACAATGCACTGAGGTCATTCGTCCGTGCAGAAGTGTTAACAATGCACTTAAGCAACTCGTCCGTGCAGAAGTGTTAACAATGCACTGAGGTCATTCGTCCGTGCAGAAGTGTTAACAATGCACTTAAGCAACTCGTCCGTGCAGAAGTGTTAACAATGCACTTAAGCAACTCGTCCGTGCAGAAGTGTTAACAATGCACTTAAGCAACTCGTCCGTGCAGAAGTGTTAACAATGCACTGAGGTCATTCGTCCGTGCAGAAGTGTTAACAATGCACTTAAGCAACTCGTCCGCGAAGAAGTGTTAACAATGGTCGCTCCCAAGATTATGGGAGATCACGATTAGAATCACCCAGAAAGAAAGAGAAACATAATAGATACACGAAGAAAGTTATTAAGTAACTTCGGGTCTGAAATTGTGAAATATATTTACTGAATAGGGGATTTTAGCACCCTATGGACTTGTCAGGTGCGAGCTTATGATAACCTGCACTCATAACTTGTATTCTTATATAGCCATAATCGTGTATTATAACATTCTCATATATTAAGCACACAAAACAGCCATATCCAGAGAGCTCTATTACCTCTGAAACAAAAAAATAAACATAAAGGAGTATAAAACGAAAACAAAAGAAAGAAAGAAGAAAAAAATTGACATTCTAATATGATTTGTTTGACTTGTTATATTCTTGAATTATAATGTTCAGGAATAGTAATATTGTGAGATGATTTTTCGAGATTATGGTATTCCCAGATTGTTATATTTCCAATTGTGATATTCCCACATAGCCATATTCCTACTTTGTCATATTCCCATATTGCGATATTTCCAAATTATCATATTGCCACACGGTTATATTTATACTTTGTTATATTCCCACATTCTCACACTGTCATATTGTCATATTCCCACAATGTCATACTCCTACTTTATTGTCATATTCCTACTTCATCATATTTTCATAATGTCACATTCTCAAATCGTCACATTCCCATATTCTCATATTCCCACGTTGTCATATTCTTACTTTGTCATATTCGTATTTAATCCTTATTTACAAAGGCAGCACACATCATTCCAAGTCACTGATATATTTTATTCTTAAAGTGTACGCACATCATACAGGTCCACATGAATCATTAATTTCTATAGTAAAACGAAGATGTGCATGATTTTGAGATGTTTACAGGCATAATCTCTTGTCAAAAATAACACCGTAGAGAACAGCTGAGGAAAGAGAAAAAGGGGGGGGGGAGGGTGATTGTTAAAGAGAAACATGGACAGATAACATAAAAGACCGGATATGTCAATATTGTTCAATTCACTAAAGATAGAAATCGCCTGTGTAATCCACGATCCTGACTTTCTGGTTTGATGCATCCATTGTAGCGCCACTTCCCTAAGAGAAGAGTTGATAAATAACAAGCAAGAAGTAGACGTAGGCATACAAGAGGTAGACGTAGGCATACAAGACGTAGGCAAATATTCAAATGTGGGAAATACCATGAGATGAGCAGGGTATCATCTGTCAGTGCACCATCAAAGCAAGAAATACCATGAGATGAACAGGGTATGATCTGTCAGTGCACCATCAAAGCAAGAAATACCATGAGATGTACAGCAAGCAATGTATAATGTTGAGGGGGGGGGGGATTTTGTCTGTTGTTTTCAACTCCAACGGATTTTTAAAAATGTAGTGCTTTTTCTACCTTTCTTATCAAATATATCCTTCTTGTCAGATATTCTAACTCACAAATATCTTCTTTAATATATTCCTTAATTACTTTGTTTTTGTTGCTGGTATAGTTCGTGGTTCATCTTCTTCCTTCTCAGTATTGTGGTTTTGAAATCTGGAATTTCTGTTGGTGTTATAAGTACTTCTTCTGATGTTCTTTGTGCGACTGTGAACTAGATGAGGTTGGTCCCATCTGAAATCTTAACTAACCCTTAGCATCTAAATGAAAGGAACCTGCGTTACATATAGATATCTTTAATAACAAATTTCTTTTGTTAATATTAACAATCTATGTTATAACATATAACACATCATTTCAGTCTTTATACTCACAGGAAAAGGGACAACTGTCAGATTCCTAGGCTATAGGCTGACCGCCTATTGTTTCTAACATCAAATCAAGTGATCTACCCCCAACTATCCGATCTAATATTACTAAAAGAATTATCAAAAATTGATTGACAGTCACTATAAACCAATCCTTTAAGTCAATAGTTTGCAGTTGTCGAGAATAATTATGTGATTGGTCGACTATCCAAATAAGATCGAAAATAAAGTTGGTGATGACATTGATAACGTAGTCTTTACTGTTCATATACTTGTCGAATCCATTGGCTAGTGAATATATACAATTTAACAAGTGGTATGACTTTGATAACGTAGTATTCCCAGTTTATTCACTAAGCCGCCCCATTGACTTGAAACGGACATCTACTCCCGAAGGTATTGCTCCCAAGATATCGTTGACTGGTTATCTTCGAGAAAAGACAGCAGGTTCATCCAAATTCAAGGTCTCAGACTGGTTGTATACCGGGACAGGCTAGAAAGTTGAGTAACCTTTCACACAGGCTCACTATGTAAATACGACTTTGCAAAAGGCAGGAACTCTAGAACTCTGGTAAGACTTCATAAAATACAAGAAAAGAAACTACAAATACTTCCTCTGCGAGGAAGAGTAAACTGGAAAGCCGAATAACCTTTAACACAGGCTCACTCGATAAATAAGGCTTCAAAAAGGCAAGAATTATGTTAAGTCTTCAAATTAAGGACTTTGAAATATCAGCTGATGAGGTTTCATGAAAATACATCGTAATTTCAGTCGACAAAGCTTCAAATAACTCCTCTGCAATTCAACTCCCCTTCTGATTTATGAATATCTTTTGTGTATTGTAATTTTTATGTTTTCTTCTGTGTATATCATTGCCCACTAGTTTTAGTGATAGTCCGTCGCGTCTGAGTGAAACTATTATAAAACCCTGTGTTTTACGTAAGTACAATTTCTGATTCATGCAAAGACACCAAATGCATACTTCTTTAACACTGTGAGATCAAAAACGATGGAGAGATCTAACAGTTTCTCTGAACCCTAACTAATGATTAAACGACCTCCTCGGTGGTGAGCAATACACACCCACATCATTTCCATTGCTCTGCTGAATTGAACATATGACTGTGCTTGAGAATGCAACTTTCTCTGGCCAAACTATCAGAATATATAATATTCTGAGATAGCTATATTATTTCTGAAACGATTCCATCAAAAGTGAACCATACATGGTATCATGTTTTCGACGATCTACACAAAAAAACTTGATTAATTCAATTTCTGTAAACAGTTTAATAACCTTTCTACTGCTATTTTACTTCTAACATGTAAGCGTTTATCACAACCCTACGTCAACACATTGCTAATTATAATAACTAATCTATTTATTATTGGAATTCATACAACTTCCCTTTAACACTTTTGACAATAACATAGGAGTTCCTAATAAATCCAACATACGACGAATTAACCCGACATTTCGTTATACACTTGTATTCCAACATAATTTTACAAAAACAACAGTGTTCAAGGAACCATATCCTGCTCCATGGACAGTTCCCCGATTAATTCTTTGTTACATTGATGAGATGGTACTTGGTTGCTGCCAAATGAACAACTGATCACTAAAGATTTATTACAATCCATTACATTAACGTTTTTGGACGTATTTTGGATCATAGTCTTCCTGAATACTAATGAACATTCACGTTTTTGCCCACACATGTTGTGCTACTAATCCAGTTTAAAAAAATCCTAAATGCGACACTAAAGTTGATAACAAGCTTTTCTAGAATATTCTACTCTATACCCATCCGTTCTTAACTTAAAATGTTTGCCAATTTTATTCTTCCCGTCCAGCCTTGTGTGTCGGTCAAGTCTGGTTGAATATTCACGCTGGCTAACTCTGTCAATATCCTCATCCCGTCAACATCTACTAACAGTTACTTTTTTTTTACAGTTTCTTTTTCTTTTAAAAGTACTATCTAAGCAAATTAAAGGACAGCCGATTTTAGTATTATTCTTCGTCAATTGTTCCCTGTACGCCTGTCCGCTAGCCCCGCAGTATGTCACAGTAAGACGTAGGCAAATATTCAAGTGAGCGAAATACCATGGGATAGACAGGGTGCGAAACACTATGAGATAGAAAAAGGGCATTTTCTGTCAGAGTTTATCATCAAGGCAAGAAATACCAAGCGTTGGACAAGGTATAATCTGTCAGAGTGTATCATCAAGGCAGGAAATACCAAGCGTTGGACAAGGTATAATCTGTCAGAGTGTATCATCAAGGCAAGAAATACCAAGCTTTGGACAAGGTATAATCTGTCAGAGTGTATCATCAAGGCAAGAAATACCAAGCGTTGGACAAGGTATAATCTGTCAGAGTGTATCATCAAGGCAAGAAATGCCAAGCGTTGGACAAGGTATAATCTGTCAGAGTGTATCATCAAGGCAAGAAATACCAAGCGTTGGACAAGGTATAATCTGTCAGAGTGTATCATCAAGGCAAGAAATACCAAGCGTTGG
The DNA here is from genome assembly GCA_034231615.1 of Meghimatium bilineatum. Taxonomy (NCBI): domain Eukaryota; kingdom Metazoa; phylum Mollusca; class Gastropoda; order Stylommatophora; family Philomycidae; genus Meghimatium; species Meghimatium bilineatum. The sequence goes on along the minus strand of CM067304.1, from coordinate 26,637,417 downwards.
ACAAGGTATAATCTGTCAGAGTGTATCATCAAGGCAAGAAATACCAAGCGTTGGTCAAGGTATAATCTGTCAGAGTGTATCATCAAGGCAAGAAATACCAAGCGTTGGACAATGTATAATCTGTCAGAGTGTATCATCAAGGCAAGACATACCAAGCGTTGGACAATGTATAATCTGTCAGAGTGTATCATCAAGGCAAGAAATACCAAGCGTTGGACAATGTATAATCTGTCAGAGTGTATCATCAAGGCAAGAAATACCAAGCGTTGGACAATGTATAATCTGTCAGAGTGTATCATCAAGGCAAGAAATACCAAGCGTTGGACAAGGTATAATCTGTCAGAGTGCACCATCAAAGCAGGAAATAGAGAATGTTGGAAATCCGTTGCAATTAATATTCGTTGCGAGAACAGCACTTTATGATGATAGCGAATGAAAGATTGGAAGGAAACACAGGAAAACAGTCAATTTGACGTTTCGACCAAAATGCCTTTATCTCAACATATTAAACGACGTGTAAAGGACGACACTCAGCGAGCAGATCCGAGAGCCAAATGACAAAGTAAAATATCATGAATCGAAAGGTTCAAATATTGTAGAATTGCTGTAAATCAATCCACAACATATGATATAACATCTTGACTACATCTGGACTACATCTGGATATAGAGCAGGAAAGTGAGAGTGAACATATACGAGAAGGAAAATTATACAATTATATCACATTAATTCAATCTAGTTCCATGCCGAGTAACGCAGGCAATCACGGTTCTCTACAGATTACCATTTCTTATGTTGTAATATGTTCTCTTGGTGACATTCTCCCATGACAAAATCCATCAAACAACTTCTGTCCTTGTCTTCTTCTGTCTTTTCTCCCCTTGATCTTCTGTTTTTCAAAATTTGTATTTTTTAAACAGCATATCGGAACACATGTAATTAGTTTTCTTAGTTGTCCATGATATTTTCATCGTTCACCTAAAAATAAAAGCCACATCTCTGTAGCTCCCTGTTCACTTTTACATTTGTTAATAGTGCATGCTTTGCATTCATAGAAAAAAAGACGCGTTCGATATAACAACCTAGCCCTCGAATTATCATATGCTGTGATAATATAATAATGCTTCATTGTGACAGCATGTTTTACATTTTTGGAATGTCCGTTTGGTCATGCCATCCTGCTTTTTGACATTGATTACCATAACTATTTTTGTGATTGTTAGTAAATAATGATTTTGTTGTCGTTGTTAATATCGAGATTTGCATCTTTAGTTCGATGCACACTTTTTTTCCAGCACGGAACGACGTTTCGACATGGTTATTTCAGATTTGGACATTTATTTTGTTTTTTGTGGTGAGGTACGATCCTTTCAACCGCTAACGTCAGTCCAATTTGGTTATATCAGAGCTTTTGACTATCCAAATTAATGGAGGTATCAGTTCAGGTAATCCCTGTGATCACGACCTTGGTGGTATTGCAATGTTATATTAAGGTTTACTAAAACTTACTTAGAAATAAAGCAGTTATAAGTGTGTATAGTTTGTACTTTATGTTAGAATCCTTCATCAATCATATCGGCAAATATCATTTTGTGCTCCGATGTCAACCTTACACATGAGTATCTTATAAGTATTCCATAATCTATGTAGTGTTGACGAGGGTTACAATATAACATAGATTTCTATCATGTGAAGTTGGGTACATGTTCTCAATCCTCCTACAAAGCAGAAACGTTAATTGTGACTTCCCGTTATTGACCTCACGGGTTTCTAATTTCGGTCGTGTTTAGGGTTTGGTTTAGAGTAGTAGTGGACGTGCAGCTTTTTTTGTACCTTGAGTCAAATCCAGCACTTTTGGTCTGGGTTGATACCCCCCCCCCCCCCCAAAAAAAAAAAATTACATATGATATCATTTATCGCTAATCATCAAATGTTTTTTTAAGATGAAAGAGTTGTTGCCCGGAGTTGAAGTCTTTGTCGCCTTAAAATGTGGAACGTCAAAATTTGGAGGTGCACAATATCCGAAGACCTCTATTTCGTTCTGAACACTGTTTTAAACTAGTAATAAAGGTTAGACTGCAATTTCCACCTTATCACTGTTTAGTATAACATTTAACAGTTGGACTTAGGTGGCTTGTGAGCTGAGGTGGCTTGTGAGCTCAGGTGGCCTGTGAGCTCATGTGGCCTGTGAGCTCAAGTTGCAGTGCGTATTGTAATTTTAAATCAACAAGGCAAGCAAGTAGAAATGACTTCAGGGGCAGAATCTGGTCGTCATGCTACCCACCTCCTGGTTTAGTATGCATCATCATCATGTCTCGTCTCCGCAACGAAAGTTGACTGAAACAGACCTCTATTGTCGAATGTGTCTTGCCTTGGTTGGTGCACTCTGCTAGACTGTAACATGTCCATTTAATGATGTTTCCCTATCACTTGTATATCTGCTTACCTCTTGAACGTCGGTCTACCACCTTTAAGTCGATTCTTCAAGATCTCATGTCTTTTAATATGTCTTAATTATTTTATTTGTATTTCAGTTCTTGTTTGGAACCCGTGTCCCACTATTTTGATCATTTACCTATATTTATCAGTTTAGTTTATCATTTATTAACATAAATAAAATGTATTTAGGGCTAGTTATGTAAAACAAACTAATCCTAACCCTAAACAATGACTATTTAAACTAATTACTGATTAATTATTGACATAATTTTGAGATCAATTAATCCTAAAATAAGCAGGGAGACACGGATTCCAAGCAAGAACCTTTATATCTTTTAATAGTTTCTTCATACGATAACATGAACTAACTCCAACCGAAATAGGGAAACTATCAAGGTCACTAAAGGGAAGCAACAGATACATATTCTGTCTTGTGGAAAGATTGAGGACAACTATATCTAAATTGTTTATGTAAATGTGTTATCAAATGTATATTCATGAACTTCAAATAGAATATATATGTATATATAATCTTATTTTGTATGGACATAACATCTTAGATCTGTGTGTTTTTATTTTCGCTGTATTGTTTCAGTTTAAAAAAAAAATTCTATGCAATAAAATATCCGCTTGTAAGAGAAATATGTCTGTTTCTGTTAAACTACCTGTTTGTACACACGTATGTGCGAGTCTGTGCAATAGTGAGAGTGTGTGCGTATGTGGGAGTGTGTGTGTGTGTATATATATGTGTGTATTTGGGTGAGTGTCCGTATGTGCGAAAGTGTGCGTAAAGGTAAGGGAAAATTCGTGGAGTTTTTAATCAGCTCCATGACATATGGTTTCACCCATGAGTACTCAACTACCTAGCTAGAGGTTGCTCAGAATCCGCATGGATAGTGTCTCCTTCCGTTCTCCCATCATTTCTCAACTACCTAGCCCGAGGCTGGCTAGATTCCGCATGACTGGTGTCTCCTTCGGTTCTACATAACTTTTCAATTACCTAGCCCGAGGCTGGCTAGATTCCGCATGACTGGTGTCTCCTTCGGTTCCACATAACTTTTCAATTACCTAGCCCGAGGTTGGTCAGATTCCGCATGACTGGTGTCTCCTTCGGTTCTACATAACTTTTCAATTACCTAGCCCGAGGTTGGCTAGATTCCGCATGACTGGTGTCTCCTTCGGTTCTACATAACTTTTCAATTACCTAGCCCGAGGTTGGCTAGATTCCGCATGACTGGCGTCTCCTTCGGTTCTACATAACTTTTCAATTACTTAGCCCGAGGTTGGCTAGATTCCGCATGACTGGCGTCTCCTTCGATTCTACATAACTTTTCAATTACTTAGCCCGAGGTTGGCCAGATTCCTCATGACTAGTGTCTCCTTCGGTTATCCATTATTTCTCGACCATCCCAAAGCATGCACGTTACTAACCATTTCCTCGAAATCATAGTAAATTCCGTGATCAGGCGTGGGTTTAGTACGTCATTATTCATATGAGATGTGATCGTTTATTTTATTTACTATATTAAAGCACACATTTTAATCAATATTTCAGTGTTCCTCGGAAGAGAGCTGACACTATTCAGAGAAATTGGAAATTATCACAAGCTAATGGCGCGATCATATTAAATTAAAAAAATAACATGCTAAAATCGAATGTGTTATACCAACAGTTACTAAATAAAACACATTCACTGTAAAAATGTAGTACAACCTACAAAAATCAAATGACTGAAAGTACAAACAGTAGATGATGTGTTTATACTAGCAACAATACCATACGAATGACTGAAAGTACAAACAGTAGATGATGTGTTTATACTAGCAACAATACCATACGAATGACTGAAAGTACAAACAGTAGACGATGTGTTTATACTAGCAACAATACCATACGAATGACTGAAAGTACAAACAGTAGACGATGTGTTTATACTAGCAACAATACCATACGAATGACTGAAAGTACAAACAGTAGACGATGTGTTTATACTAGCAACAATACCATACAAATGACGGAAAGTACAAACAGTAGACGATGTGTTTATACTAGCAACAATACCATACGAATGACTGAAAGTACAAACAGTAGACGATGTGTTTATACTAGCAACAATACCATACGAATGACTGAAAGTACAAACAGTAGACGATGTGTTTATACTAGCAACAATACCATAAACAAAAAGAATATAGATTTCTAACGACATTTACTCTCTGCGTGGTGTATCCTGCAGACATTCTTGTGTTCATTTTATTAAAAAGATAACTTCTAGAAATAAAAGATGAGACGGGATAGCCAAAATTTGACTATTTCGTGGCCAAATTTCACAAATTGTTGGCATTTTTAAGTCCAAGGCAATAAAATATATGGTTGGTCATTGTTTCTATAAATGGGTCATTTTAAAATATATTAAAACTACGAAATTTAGGTTCAACTAAGAAATCTGAACTTTTACAAGATAAAAAGAAAATTGTTTCAGAAATCTTGCAGCCCTGACTACTGAGATAATGGATAGAACACAGAAAACCTACTATCTGGTCAGGCCCATCAATTCAAACCTCCTCCCCAGAAACATTGGAACACAATTTTTTACTACTATTAACTTGGCGAAAAACCATTCCCAACCCTAATTCACCCTCCCCCCCCTCCCAGCCCTTTGCGCAAGTTACCAATATTTCATGAAAAGGTCATCAAATTTGTTATCAAACAAGATTACCTGCTACAATACAATATTTCATGAAAAGGTCATCAAATTTGTTATCAAACAATATTACCTGCTACAATACACACGCATGTTTTCTTTTTAAAAACACCCTTCCCTCCTTTTAAAAAGATCGTTACTAAAGGACATGGCTTTGGCAGGACAACAATTGAAAACAAGTGGTAATCAAGCATTGCGAACTGCTGGAAGTAGGCCTACACAAATGAAATAAACAAACATTTCTGGCTACAGTATCAACTGAGAAGCGTTTACCAAGGAGACAACATAGTGCGTAAGGTGTAAAGGCAGCACTACTAATTATCACATTACACATATAAATCAATTTATCTTCGTTATGTGTGTAGAAACAGTGCCGACATTTATGTTAACCTATGTCCTATGATGTATTAAAAAAAAAACCCTTCTTAGTCGAAACTTCAATTTATGTACGTTTTCATGTGTACTTTCAGTGATTTGCAATGCCTAATTACATTGTTCCTTCAATTGGCGCATGTCTGATAAAACAATCACATGCAGGGTGTATTTGTGGCTTCAATAAAGAAATGCGAATAGGGGGTGGGATTTCCTAATTAAAAGAAAAATACTTGCATATTCTTGCTTGGGAAACGGGATTTGGGGTTTCATCATTTCTTGCGAAACGAGATTAGAGGGTTTCATCATTTCTTGGTAAAGGGATGTGTGGTTACATCATTTCTTGGGAAACTGGTAGCGGAATGTGGTCCTTCCTTAGGTAACGTGAAGTAGGATTTAAATTTTTCTTAGGAAACCGGATGTGGGGTTTCAACCTTTCTTTGGAAATGGGTTGAGGGGGGGGTTCATCCTTTATTCAGAAACTGCTCACTTCAAGATGCAGATGATGTCAATGAGGCTGAGAACGTACACATAAAGAGAATATTAGAAATGTGAGTATCTAAAGGTGAGGGAAGTAATAGTAAATTTTTTAGAAAGTCCCGAAGATCACACAATCAACACCTGACAGGGACTCTGAATCTGCATACACTGGGATGGCTGCTGGAGCGGAGAGCGGAACATTTATGGGAATGTCCCACGTGCTGTGAAGCCAGTTTCTAATCAAGAATCAAGAAGAATCAGAAACTGGATGGCGTTGTTTCATCCTTTCCTATGAAACATGATGGAGGGGTTTTATCCTTTCTTGGGAAATGGAATGGGGTTTCATTTCTTGGGATACGGGAGTGTGGGGGTTATAATTTCTTGGGAAACTGGATGGGGTGAACCGGGTGGAGGGGGAGGGGCATGTTCAACATTTCTTGGGAAATCGTAGTGTTTAATTGTCGTGCTATCGTAAGAGTGTTACAAATATAAGACCTGCTCGTTTTTGGAAATAATTCCTCTAATTTAAATTTTCCCGTCATTTTCACTGGTCACTGTGTGTATACTTTGTGTCGACAGCCAATGAAATTCACTGTAAAAGTCAAATGCGTCAATTTAGAATAACAATTTTGAATGAACAAGCAGGTCTTAAATTCTCGAAGGTCATGGTAAGAGAATAAAGCGATTGCCATAATTTTTGTGAATAATCCCTACAACCATTTCCAGTATTACGACTTTGCACAAACATAAATTTAATCAAAAATTGCCCATGTGTCGCCACGTGAAAGAGGACCAAAGAATAACGATACTGTTATCTGTCATGTATGTCGTAAGAGGCGATTAAGGAGGTTGTGTGGTTGGAATTTGTTGCCCCATCCCATAGAGCAGGCGTTCTTAGGGCGTTCTTCGAAAGCACAATGGTGCTCTTGTAAGGACATGTGGTGCTCGTGCATTCAGTATTACATGTTGGTGGTGCTCGCACATTCAGTATTCATTCTTGATTAAAAAATTGGCCTCACAGCACGTGGGGCATTCCCATAAGTGCTCCGTCCTCTGTTCCAGCAGCCATTCGACTCAATGGTGTTTCGAGTCCAATGCCGCCGAAAGAGACGTCGACATCAGGGCACAACTATGGCCCTTGCGACAGGTTACTTGTTGTTCCGCCCACCAACGCCGTGCCCGTAACTAAGTTCAAGCATAACATCGGCCTGTCGGAACAACATGGTAACTGTTATCGAAGGTTACGACTACAGTATACATTCAGTATTTCATGTTGGCGGTGCTCGCGCAGTCAGTATTACATATTAGCGGTGCTAGCGCAGTCAGTATTACGTGTAGGCGATGCTCACGCATTCAGTATTACATGCTGGCGGTGCTCGCGTCTGAGAACGTTGAGAATCAGTGTCATAGAGGGTCAAAGTGACCAATAAGCCAATTTGAAACTGGATTTGTCTGGCCGAAAGGCGCTGAGATCGCAGCAAAGCTGTAAACCATGAGCAAACGTATTCCGTTTTCTTGAATGCACCATGCGATTAGAAGTTTAGGAGTGAACGTAGAAGAAAAATTAACCAATAATAAAAACCACATCATGAAAGTTGAAAAAGAACTTGAATCTCTAAATAACAAAGTATATACTACAGGAATTCCTACGTCATTATAAATCTATATATTAGCTAAACCCGTTGTTGCCTTTCAGCTTCAGGGGAAGAAGAATTTCTGGTGTGTGCTTAGTATATTGTGGAGTTTGTCGCCTCTTATTTTGGTTGCCCATCCTTTTCGTGGTCTGCCTTCACTGTATCTGTGTAGCATAGCTTGCTGTGGTATGCTGTCTGATGGTAGTCTGCTGATGTGTGCAAACCATTTTAACTGTTGTCTCGTAATATATTCCAAGATTGGAGTGGTACCGGTTCTTTGTCTAATGTCCTCAGTGTCATTATAAATGCTGGTTGTAAACAAACATTACTCAGTTCATTTACATTTTTTTTGGCATAATTTTGTGAAAACCTGACATAGTTATAACCTGACTAGTTATAATGTCATTGAGACAATTTTTACCAGCAGGCCTACACCTAGAAGATTCAAATCAAGCATCCAAATCAGAGAAGACTCCAAACATCAACATAGTTCTACAACAATAATAATGAAAACAGGCTGTCAATACATGCATTAGAATGGGTAGCAGTTTGCAAAAAAAGATAGGAAGACCAAGAGAAACTATTCACACAACAACCATCAAGGAGGGTATGACTATGTGTCTCAAGAACATGCTAGTACTATACACATCAACCTTACACCCTCGACCTGGAGAGCACTGTCCTGTGTGATACTAGTAATGTTTGTTTACAACCAACTGTTATCGTGACATGGACATCCCATTATATAACCTTATATCTAGGAATTCGTGGATTGAGCCTGAACATCATTACGTTGTACCGGAATTTCTAATATTTGTAACTTGCGCTAGGGACAGTGAACAATTTCCGAGGTCAGTGTATTATGTTACTGCTTACTTAATAATATAAGACCTCGGAAAAATGTCACACATTTGTCTGATCCACCTGATGCATGATTTGCATTTGACACGATATACCTTTTGTGTCAAGTCATTGCAAAACACGGGTAACTCGGATCAGCCAAGAATATAGGCACAGTTAGCAGGACGTATGTCTGAAGCAGGCTCTGTTTATACAAAGTGTACACGATGTGGAGGGGAAAGCGAACTCAGCAGACACGAAGTATCTTCCCAAGCCTGGAAGTAGCAAGGTCTGGTTGGAGCACTGTATGATGTTAAATATATTCGGCGTGAGCAGTAGCATTTAGGTAGATGTTTGCGATGAGGGAGATGCAATGGTCGAGGTGGAGATTGTAGACATTGACTGTAGACGGCTCCTTTGCCTGGCAAACGAGAGCTCAGATTGTTGGAAAAGGTGTATTGTTGTGGGCCTTCTGTGGAGAGTAGAAGGGAATTATTGTAGATGTGATATATATATATATATATATATATATATATATATATATATATATATATATATATAATATATATATATATATATATATATATATATATATATATATATATATATATATATATATATATATATATATATATATATATATATAATATATATATATATATTAACTGTGTAATATTGAATTTTCCTAAACATATTAACTTCAAATGTGTTTTCGACAGCTGACACAGTGCTACTCACTTTTATCGGGTGTTTATGTAGAGTAAACAATTGTAAAAATAAAAAAATAAAACATGTACAATTTGTATTAATACCTTCATTAAAAAAGAGCACATCTCGTGCGCTGCCACTGGAAATCGACCCTTGAGTATCCATATAGACCACATTGGATATCTATATAGACCACATTGGATATCCATATAGACCACATTGAATGTCCATATAGACCACATTGAGTGTTCATATAGACCACATTAGGTGTTGATATATACCACATTGGATATCATTATAGACCACATTGGATATCCATATAGACCACAATGGGTGTCCATATAGACCACATTGGATATCCATATAGACCACATTGGGAGTCTATGATTTAGACTATATGGTTTAATCCATGTCTCAGTATAATTAACTCCACATTAAAAATTTTTTTTCTTACTTCGCATTCAAGAAGTTCTTAATCTCTGCTGAAGTTCCCCGTCCAAGAGGAATATGTATTATTTAGTTTGAAACGACCATCAATCTATCGTTATAAATTGAAGGAGGACTATGGGCATCTTTAATGACCATGATACCTGCTGTGATGTATTATCAATGACATTATCGGTATAATATTTTTAGCATTATAGAGTAAAAAAGTAACAGCCTTAAATTGAGCTTTTATTTGTTTCACGATAGAGTTAGTATTTTTACAACAACCGTACATTACGTTTTATTTGTTCCACGTTAGAGCTGGTATTTTTACAACAACCTTACATTTAATATTATTTGTTTCAGAACTATTATTGTATATCTTAACAAGGAAAAGTACTTTATTAATCTGTTTCGAAGAACTCAATTAAAAGAAATACAGAGGGGAAAAAATGACAATATGGCGTATCCATTAATAAAATCAGTGGGGATGTGTGTAGCTAAGTACAACATTATTCTGTCGATGTTTGAATGTTAACGTAACATAGTAAATGGACTCAATACCTTGCTGATGTGCCATAGATACCGAAGATTGTAATTGAGGGACTTTGGGAATATTCCAGCTAGAATCTCGTGACCTTGCTGCACTGAAAAATATATACATCATTGTCAGTAAATAGGACTACATTAGAGAGAGAGATGCATATATACAGTTGTAACAAACATGAAATATCATCTTTTAGTAATAACAAACATGAAATATCATCTTTTAGTAGTAACAAATATGAAATATCATCTTTTAGTAGTAACAAACATGAAATATAATTCATTAGTAGTAAAAAACTTTAAATACCATCTTTTAGCAGTAACAAATTTGAAATATCATCTTTTAGCAGTAACAAATTTGAAATATCATCTTTTAGCAGTAACAAACTTGAAATATCATCTTTTAGCAGTAACACACTTGAAATTTCTTCTTATAGTAGTAATGAACTAGAAATATCATCTTGTAGTAGTAATAAACGAATTATCTTTTGGCAGAAATAAACAAGAAATATAATCATTTAGTATCAATAAACTAAACCTATATCCTATAAACACAAACTTTAGATAATAATACTAAATTGCTTAAAAAAAAACAAATTGCAACCTCCTGCTTTCACTTAAAGCTATTTTGCTGTTTGCTGTTCATCTTGAGCAGCGACCTCTTGTCCTCATATTCCACCATATTCTTACGTCTGGATGGTTTTTGTTGATTACGGAAATCTGCGAACACCCATCCTATCCACTAATGACCGTCTTGAACTTACGCAGCAAAAAGTGATTAGTATGAACCTCTACAGTACCAAGAATATTCACGCGAGTGAAAACCTGTTTTGTCTGGCGCGAGGGTCGGCAACTTTCTGCGAACTGTGTGCCAACTTAAGGTTTGAAATTATTCAGAGTGCCAACATCACATATCATTTTATACAAGTCGAGGTCAATATTCTTATTTTACCATATATTTTATTTTTATATTTTAATTAATTAATATATAGTGATATTCAATAATATGTAAAGTTGTAAACAATATTAAAAGAAATAGAGTTTCTTGAAAGATTTAAAAAACAACTTTTTTATTATTAAGAGGAGCCTTGCCATTGCATGGTCTTGGCGAGTTGCTCAATATCGACAACATACTTTGTCACTTTGAGTTTGACACAATTTTCTGATTGTTCAGGTGTTAGGCGGCTACTCGGTGGATTTAGCACTGCTTTCATGTGAGAGAAAAATTTTTCACAGGAATGGGTTGATCCAAAAGCTGAAAGAAGAGCAAAAGCAATTTTCTTCAAACACATGTAATAATTTGGAAGGGATGTCTAACAGCTGAGAATAGCTGCAGACTATTCTAGATTTCCATTTTCCAGAGACTTCCGTAGTTCAACAAATTTTGATGTCAATAATTCTGAAGATCTGAAGTCAATCTGTTGCTAAAATCCCGCTAATCGATTTATAATCAACTTTATACAGGAAAAGTGAAGAGTCTGCGTGCCATTTGAAATTGCTTGACGTGCCAAGTGTGGCACGCGTGCCATAGGTTGCCGACCCCTGGTCTAACGGGTCAGCGATGAAGTGCACAAAGCTAATAGAGTAAATCTTGACAATAAATCCGGTGGAATGAACTCTAAGACAGTTAATCACGCACTTGTTTAACTATCTGACAACCCCTGCAGATTTCAAACCATATGGTTTTTCGCTTTTCACTTGATCTCAACAAGGACACAAATGGGCATGTAGAAAAAAAGAGTCGCATTATCTCAATATTAGCTAAATGAACATTGTTTAGGCAGCGCAGACCAAAATAGTGTGTAAGGACAATTCCAATATTGAAGATTTAATTGCACACATCTGCCACACACATTTGCCACATACATCGGCCACACGCATCTACCACACACATCTACCTCACACATTTTATTCTTATTCGTGGTTTGTAATAAAAATAACTCCCGTCATGCACCCCTCCACAAGGAAGTAGGGTATCAGGACTCATGCTCTGTAAAGGTTGAGGAACGGCATCATCGCTACTGAGCGAGTGCGGTAGGCGACGTTAGTCATGCTGTTTCTGGCCAACCATTGGCTAGTCAGCTATGGATCTCCATCGAGACCAGCACCGTGCAGAGGTGATGGGGCTTAGTTCAGCCATCAGGGGCTGGAAACTAAGACTGGTCGGGCAGTCCCACTCGAGCAGGACCATAGTCCTGCCCTAGTAAGCAGAGTGCTGAAGACGGAGGCATCCAGCCAAAAGGCGCACAGATAATCAGGATGCCACGCACAAAACACAATGGAAACATGTCTACATCTATAAATAGTTATGGTGCCTGCCCTGTGGCGGACGTTCAGGCAGGGACGGTGCCGGGCCCTATACCTCGAAAGGGCCCAACCTCAGTTACTGGAAGTCCTTCTCAATTGCCCCGAGGAGCCAGGAGGCAAGGGAATATAACTACTGGCCAAACAAACAAACGACCAATAAAAATAATGCACTGGAATGCTGAGGGTGTCAACAGTAAAAGAGATGGATACAGCAAAAAATTGGAACTTGAAAATGTGCTCAGTGAAGAACAAGTTAACACATGCTGTATCCAAGAAACACACCTCAGCAGCGAAGCAGCCTTCAAAATCAGAGGCTACCAGTGCTACCGATCTGACCGAAAGGACAGGCGAAAGGGTGGAATTCTGACACTTGTTAAAAACAATATCAGCGCATGTTAGCTTGAAGTATATATGGAAGGGGCAGAATACCAGATGCTCCAACTAAAAACAGACAGTGCAGAATTCCATCTCCTGAACTACTACTGCCCAAATGATAAACCATTGTCACTAGACACAATTCCAGACAAAAAGATACTTATGGTGTGTGGTGACTTCAACAGCCACTCTCAGAGCTGGGGCTACGATCATATCGACAAGAGAGGTGAGGAACTTGAGAGCTGGCAGGATGAAAATAATCTCATCCTTATTAACCAGCCAGCAGACTCGCCAACCTTCTACTCGAGAGCATGGCACACCACCTCTACACCAGACCTAGCATTCCACTCACCAGGCTTGGAATGGAACATCACACGTGTTGTTGGAAAGCAGCTTGGAGGTAGTGACCACAGACCAGTATTTCTGGAAATCCACAATGAATTTACCAAGGACAGCAGCACGCTCACTAGGTGGAACTATAAGAGGGCAGTCTGGAAAATGTACCAGCATTTAACCAGTGTTCTAGCTAAGGACATGAACTTGGACAAAGACATCAATAGAGCAGTGAGTGAATTTAATAGATGTATACTACATGCTGCTAGTAAAACCATACCCAGGGGGGCACGCAAAAACTACAAACCCTACTGGAATGATGAACTGGAAAAGCTGCAAAATGAGATGGAAACATCTAGACAGCAGGCTGAGAACAGACCTAGCCAAGAACATCACAACAAATATCAGCAAACAAAGGCTAAATTTCAAAGAGCCAAGTTACAAGCCAGACGGAGCAGCTGGAAAGAAAAAACAGAGTCGCTGAATCTAGAAAGAGATACTAGGAAATTATGGAAACTTGTAAAACAACTAAATGATGAAGGTACAGGGAGAAATACCAGGATCACACTTTATAAAGATAGTAACATTTTAACAGGTAAACATGCAGCTGATTACTTTGCAGATTCCTTTGCAGAAGACAATAACGTCAAAGTCAGCCCATACAAACAACAGGAGGTTCGAGAGAACCAGCAAAACATTGGACAAGGTGAACCTATACCTGAAGTCATGGAGGCACCAATCACAATGAGAGAACTGGAGCATGCAATATCCAAATTGAAAATGAAAAAGTCCCCTGGAGCTGATGGAGTGTCCAATGAAATGATTAGAAACCTGGGAAGTGCAGCAAGAGCAAAGCTACTGCAGATCTTTAACACAAGCTGGTCCACAGGTAATGTACCACAGGCGTGGAGAGAAGCAATAATGATACCACTCCTCAAATCAGGAAAAGATGGCAACACAGTCTCCAACTACAGGCCCATCAGCCTCACAAGCTGTCTATGTAAAACAATGGAACGCATTATCAATCTTAGGATGCAGTGGTACCTTGAAAGTGAAAACCTTCTGGTATCACAGCAAGCAGGTTTCAGACAGTGCTACTCTACTGAAGATCAGGCAACCTACCTCTCCCAAGAGATTGAGGATGCCTTCCAAGAAAAGAAACTGGTACTAGCAGCATGGATAGACCCCAGGAAAGCATTTGATAAGGTCTGGAAAGAAGGGCTCCTAAAGATATTGCGAAATTGCAGGGTTAGCTCAAGAATGTACAAATGGGTAAAAGCATACCTGCATAATAGAAGAGCCAGGGTACAATTAGATGGTCGCAAGAGCAAGAAAGTTCTACTGCGTCATGGAGTCCCCCAGGGAGGAGTCCTGTCACCCACACTTTTCTTGGTTTACATCAATGACCTAGTTGCTGAACTACCACACGGGATCAAAGTGGCAATGTATGCTGACGACCTGGTGATCTGGTGCACGGAAGAACATGCAACAGTGGCCACTAAACAAATACAAAGAGCTATCGATGCCCTAACCTTATGGGCTAATAGATGGTGCGTCAGCATTAACACAGATAAGTGCAGCACTACACTCTTTACCCTCTCACCAAAACAAAAAGCTGGTCATATCAAGATAGATGGAGAGCTCTTGAAAGAAGACAAACAACCCACATACCTCGGAGTTACTTTTGATGATAAGCTGACATGGAAGCAGCACATAAACAAAGCAACAACAAAAGCCAGGAGGAAGCTAGCTATCCTGAGAAAACTAAGTGGAACCACATGGGGAGCCAGTGGAAATATACTCAGTAAAGTTTACCAGCAAGGCATAAGACCACACCTGGAATACGGTTCAGCTGCGTGGTGTCCTGCATCAAACACCACATTACAAGATCTAGATAAAGTGCAAAACCAGGCACTTAGAGTAATGTTGGGAGCAATGAAATCAACACCCATTGCAGAGATGCAGAAAATGGGAAGAATGCAAACACTTGGCGAACGCAGAGACACAAAAGTACTAATTCAAGCAGAAAAGTGTCAGTGTATGCCAAGCCATCCAATGAAGGAAAGATTCCAAAATCTAGCAATGGGACGACTGAAAAGGAGCAGCTTTATCCATCAAGCTAAACGACTCCGTAGACAACTTACAGACCTACCTGAAGTTGACAGCCCCTTAAGGTCTGTACCAGAGCAAACCCCGTGGAGTGAAAGCCATGGAATGCCAATATACATTCAGACCCATGTGAAAGGAATACTAAGCGAGGACGAACAGAACAGTGTGCAGCGAATGACAGTCACCCTCAGTTTCCTGGATGAGGAATATCCACAAGATATATGGGTCAGAGTGTACACAGATGGGTCAGCACAGAATGCTGTGAGGAATGGAGGTGCAGGTGTATATATAGAATATCCACACAAGCCTAGAGATACAATCAGAACACCGACAGGAAAATTCTGCAATAATTATGATGCAGAAATCCAGGCAATTAGTGTGGCAGCTAAAAAGCTGCTGAACTCCAACTCTGACCTACAGCCTGTGGTATTCCTGACAGATGCAAGGTCAGTGCTTCAAGCTCTCCAGTCTGGAAAACTAACAGACTTAAAAAAACTACTTAGCGAATTGTCTTACCAGTATAGGGTAACCATGCAGTGGATACCCTCTCACTGTGGAATACCAGGAAATGAAAAAGCAGACCAACTGGCTAAGGAAGGTGCTGCCGAAGACCAACCAGATATACTAATCACCTACCATCAGAAAAAACAGATGATCAAGTCAATAAGAAAGCCACAAACACCAACACAAGATGACTATCATATTATGAACAGACCAGAACAAGTTATAATTCTACGTCTCAGAACAGGACACAACCGACTCCGCAGTCACATGTATACAAAGTTCAAGATTGGCAACACGGCCATGTGTACATGTGGACAGGCAGCACAGAGTGCCAAACATATACTTCAAGAGTGTTCTGAGCATGAAACGCTGAGGCAGACATATTGGCCAGAGGAAACAACACTGGAATCAAAACTCTATGGGACACTGTATGAACTACAAAAGACAGTGAGTTTTATTAAGGAGACAGAATTACAGATATAGACATGTTTCAAGTGAACGAAAGAAGAAGAAGAAGAAGCTATGGATTTCATCTCACTGTGGAGTAGCAGGAAATATGTTAACTGATCAACTAGTCAAAGAAAGTCCTAAGATGCAACAATCTGATGCGCCAATCAGCTATCAAAAAAGAAAAGAAACCCATGATAAAGGCATAACGGAAGCCTAACTTACCACCACGGGATGACTACTATCTTCTAAACATACAAATACAGGTCATCATATTTCGGATTCAGAAATGAACACAATAGACTAAACAGCCATATGTACACACAATTTAAAATTTGCACATAACACAAGCGTACATGTCGACAAGCTAAGCAAACAGCAGAATATACAGAATATGACACAGTAAGGGCACACACTGGCTTCTTATACGTCAATGAATGCTAAACTCTATGGTACAAACCAGGAATTTAAAAACACTGTCCAATTTATATAAGAAACAACACTGCAGATATTACTAGCGAACAAAAAAAAAATTAAAAATCTGAAAACGAATTACAGTGACACGCACACTTGCTCCATACAACCTGCAAACAACATGAAGCAAAAAATATCTAAAACAGAGACAATGAAGATAAGCAGAACACCAGGCCAGTTAAATGTATCCGTCAATTGTACAAAATTAAAGCAAGTCCCAGAGTTTAAATACCTAGAAAGCATATTTATGGAGGAGGGCAAACTCGACAGAGAGATTGAAATAAGGTGCCAAAAAGCCAATGCTGTGACTTACCAGCTGTCACAATACTTAACAACTTAACACACAACAATCTGCATGGTGACAAAAAAGACAATTGATAAATAGTAATTTTATATCATCTCTGTGTTACCAATGTCAAAAATGGCACTTCACAAAGGCATGAGCGAGAAGATCACAGTTTGCGAAATGAGATGTTTGAGGAAAGCTATAAATGTCACTAGAAAAGACCGCCGGAGAAATCAAGATATCAGGAAAGAAGTAAAGAAAAAGAATATCTCAAGTCAGGACTACATCGAGAGGCAGTTGGTTTGGACACATCATGAGAATAGAACCGACGCAATCAGCCCTTTGTGCATACTTCAGCAGAGGATAAGGCACGAGGAAGACCAAGAACTAGATGGACAGAGACAATCAAAGAATAATTAAATAGACACGGGCTTACCACGGCCAATGCAACTCAAATGGTCAAAGATAAAATATTCCGAATACCCCTCCCCCAACGGTGGGGGACGCTTTACAGCAGAAGTGGAAATGACAATAGATAGATAACGAACAAAGAATAGGAAGATTATAAAGGAAAGCACTCATGGGAAATCCGTGTGCCATGACGGCTGGTTCGTAACACAGCCTAACTGATCGTTATCACAATCTACCAGGCATGCTCGCTTAGGAAATTGTTGTATGGATCAGAAATATGGACATCTTACTCAATTCACGAAAAGAGACTGCATCTTTTCGGTGTTTACATCGGTACCAGCTCCATGCGATGTCCCCACAAAATATTCAACATCACATGGTTGGACAAGGTCACATCCTTCTACACAAGAGATCCGATGGGAATTTGAGATAGAATGTGCACAAAATTATTGGGATGAAATAACTCATGATAGAACCGAGAGAACATAGCTACGTGGAGGAATCCATTCGTCTGAGGGAATCTTGATGGAGAAATTGGCTAGGCGATCTTGATATACAATTTAGAGAGGGTGTCTTGATGAAGAATAAGGGGATCTTGATGGAGAATAGAATTGAGATGACGAACGACTTAGATGAAAGTTGCGAATATTCTCCAAATTAAAAATCTGTCAAATAGTTTACTAGAAAGGCTAATATTTGAGAACTTCGTGGCCCACATCTGTTTGTCAGCAAAGGCATACACGTCCATCATAGACAAACAAGCTCTTGACAGCAATAACTGTCAAGCCTGAAGGAAGCAATAGAAGAAGTAGAATCCAAAGAAGGATAGTACTACAGTGGATACCATCATACTATGGCATTCCAAGAAATGAAAAAGCAGATATACTAACAAAAGATGGAACAACACAGGAACAAAAAGACTAAAGACCAAGAAATCACCCAGCAGAAAAAGAGGTCCCTCATCATAGCTATTAGGAAAGTCGACCACCCAAAAGTCAACTATCACTATCTTGACAGTCCTGAACAGGTTATCATCTTCTGTATCAGGATAGGACACACCAGACTAAACAGCCACTTAAATATACTTCTATCACCTCTGCATCCATGTGGGTGCAGGCAGCACAGGCCGAGGAACATATCCTCCAAGACTGATTTACACTATACCAGTTAAGGGAGGAGCCTGGCCGACGGAGACTGATATCCACAGAAAACTGTATGAGAGTTTCGAGGAGCTTTCAAATACAGCAACATTTATTAAAATAAATCCAAGTAGGAAACATGAGGTTAATGAAAATAATTCTTACAGCAGACAGGAATTGTACCGGGTCAGTTCTAGCGGCACCGAGTCGCATTGCAACTAAAGTAAACAGGTTTTCCGACTTGACCAACCACTTCCCGGGATGTAGAAATTCGCCCGTGTGTTGTCGGGCCCGAAAGGGGAGCAAAGAATAGCAACACTGTTTACCTTTCACGCATGTCGTACGAGGCGACTGAGGAGGTTATGGGATGTGGTTGGCTGCACCATCCCATATAGGGTCAGTGACCCAAAGCCATGCTGAAGTAGGATGTGTCAGGCCGAAAGGCGCAGATATCACAGCAATGCTGTAAACCATGACACAACGCATTCCGTTCTCCGGACTACATCCTGCTGATCTGCAGGAGTTTGAGAACGAACGCAGAAGAAGAAGAAGAAGTACGGAAAAAATGTAAGAATTATCAGCATTTATTAAAAAACCGATCTTGTAGACATATTATACTGCGAAAATGAAGAAGAAGATCATAGTCACATGCCCCTACACAGTAGTCCCAGTCAATTTTAGATGAATTATCTTGAGTATACATGAAGCAGATTCAGTATGTGTAGTACAATACGTATAATGTAACAGATTCAGTATGTGCAGTACAATACGTATAATGTAACAGATTCAGTATATATAATACAATACGTATAATGTAACAGATTCAGTATATATAATACAATACGTATAATGTAACAGATTCAGTATATATAATACAATACGTATAATGTAACAGATTCAGTATATATAATACAATACGTATAATGTAACAGATTCAGTATATATAATACAATACGTATAATGTAACAGATTCAGTATGTGTAGTACAATACGTATAATGTAACAGATTCAGTATATATAATACAATACGTATAATGTAACAGATTCAGTATATATAATACAATACGTATAATGTAACAGATTCAGTATATATAATACAATACGTATAATGTAACAGATTCAGTATATATAATACAATACGTATAATGTAACAGATTCAGTATATATAATACAATACGTATAATGTAACAGATCCAGTATATATAATACAATACGTATAATGTAACATTCTTCAATAAGTAAATATACCAAACTACGACTGTTGAACAGCAATGTAATATCTGTAAAATATGGTTGCGGAAGTTGGAAAATAACAAAAACAGTAGAGAAGAAATAATTCATTTGAAAAAAAATGTCTTAGAAAATTCTTAAATATTGACTGGGAACAACTCAAGTCAATCAAGAAAGTAAGAGAAGACACCAAACAGTAATATGTTTCTACAACAAAAACAAGAAAAAGGTAGATTTATGTCGGACATGTGTGCGGAATGAATTAAAATAGAGTGTCAATAAAAACATTAAAATGAGTACTTGATTGCAAAAAAGAAGCGGAAGACCACGAGAAACTTTCGGCAGAGCAACGAGAAATGGCAAATTACTATGGGTCCTTACAACATGCAATAAAATGCAGACCTGCATAAATTCTAGAGAAACTGCTTCTGCCCTATGCACTATATTCGGCGCCGAAAGAACATAGATAAATAGCTATTACTCATCGCTACAATTATACAAAACCCATACCTCTCAATCATCAGTGTACAATTCAATTTTCTATTCTTCTTTTCGATAGTTTCATGATCTTTGATAACATTCAGCAAATCGACTTGCACGCCAAGTTTCCAATCATCATTTTTCAAATTGCCCAAATTCAAATAAGTATTAAATGGCACGGAACCTTCATGCAAGTTGTGCCTTGTGTGTGTAGGTTCAACTTCGTTGCCCCTATGATTTCTGCTCAACAGATTTGCTACACAAATGAGCCCTGCGTAGATTACAACCACCATAAGAAAAGTGCAGCTCATTGCGACCAAGGCTGTAGAATCTACCTGGTAATCTGTTGCATTGTCCCGTCTCTGTGGGTATTGATACGACTCTGCTAGAAAGCGCGAATGAAATGGGCTATATATATTCCAACCATACATTGTTCATACACATCAGGCTATATAAGGGCAAAGATACGTGAGCTATCAGCATCCTGTTCGCCATGTTCTGGGAGAGACAGATTGTCTATGTACTGCGTAAAGTACATCCTCATTGACTCCAAAACTAAACTAAACGGTACGCAAATGTATTGATGTAGTTCTCTAAGAAAGCATATATAACGTGATCAGACTAGCATAGGCTATATTTTTTTAAATTATTGAAGAACATTACAAGTTATCTTCGAGTATTTTCAAAATGTGGTTCTAAAAATCGTTTCAGGTTCTAACAACTGGTAGGCAAATTATACAACCAAAAAGTATTTCTAGTTGTTCGTGATACGACACGATTTTTTTAGTGTGAACAAGTCTGCAGAACAAACTTGCCCCTCTGTTTACGTGAAGGCACATTCAGTGCGCAACAAATATTTGGAACGCAGATTTTGAAATTTCCAAGAATAAACTCTGAAACGGGTGTGCTGTTACTGTCGTCAATTTTGCATTTGGCAAGGCTTCCGTCAATATGGCCGTCGAGAACGAATACGTTCTCTGTACGGTGTTCTGTTAGCGGCTTTTCCTTCCCGAAAGTAATGGCAACATACGAGCATTTTGTACTTAGAAATGTCCAATGGATTAATATCATAGAAGGAAAAAAAAAAGAGAAACTCAGATATTATAAACACATTGAAGATTAAGAGTGTTGGTTGCTAAACACAATAGCAAACAGAAAACTACACCTGTTTGGTCATATAAAGAAACACAACTGTTTTGAAAGACAAATAGTGGAGGGCAGAGTACCCTGTTAGAGGAGAAAGGGCAGACTAAGAAGACGATGGACTGACGACATTAAAGATAACATGAATACATCGTTGAAAAATGCAAGCCGCACCGCCCAAAAAACAGAAGGGGGTTCAGAGAGTTCATTGGGAAGAGAACGTTCTGGAAAGAATACGTCACATGACAAGGCTAAGGAGTAATATCAATGCATACACTCGAGTGTGGGGATGTTATATTGAGCCAATTCTTCTTTATGGAAGTGAAGCATGGAGAGCAAACAAAAGTGACAAAGATAAGCTAGACACAGCTGAGATGTGGTTGTTAAGTAGAATGATGAAAATTTCACGGACAGCCAAGAACACTTACGTAGAAGCTCTCAGAGGAGATACTGGGGCAAATTATAGCGAAAATTAGAAACAGACAATCAACATTTTTAGGGCATGTCATGGGAAAAGTAAAATTTGAACATTTTGTAACTGCCGGAAAGATCAAGGAGAGAAGAGACAGAGGAAGACAAAGAGATAAATTTCTGGATCTGTTGTCGCTGTGGCACAAAAAGATGTCACCAACTGAACTTATTAACAACACAAGAGACAGATAATTGTGGAGAAGCATGATCGCCTACGCCACTGGCAGATGATTAATGAAATTGTATATAAATTACGTCAACAGATGAGGGTGGGGGGAGGGAGGGGTTGAACAAGTTTGACAGTTCTTGATAATTGGGGGAGGGGGGGGGGGTAGGAATTGACAAAAATTGACGTCAAAATTATTGTTTTTATACACCCCAATTAAGTTATTTCAATTTAAATATGTTTTTCTAAAAAATGGGACACATCATATAGGCCTACTATTTCAACCAATAAAAACTATTTAGAGACGAAAGGACAGGAGGGGGGAGAGGGTCCCTAATTTCTTGACAATTTTGAGGGGGGAGGTCCAAATAGTGCGAAAACAATTTTTACGTAATTCATGGGGGCCTATAGAAAATAAAAATTACCAAACAGAAAGAAATGTGATTGTTGTAAACAAATAAGGTGCATTTTAGGCAAATGTGACCTCATCACGTGATAGCAGTCCAAAAATTGTATCTAAAATTCTGCCCCCTCTTCCTATGTAACATATACATATTTTTTAATATTAAAAAATGTTATTATCCCTCCCACTTATTAGACCCCCCCCCCCCCCCCCGCGAGGCGCGTGGACTCGACGTCGGGAACTCTGTACTAGACTCAGGGCCACCCCCTAACAATTGAGGGGCCCTATGCGAAACGGAAAGCGCGGGGCCCAGTCTGGGTAGGGAAGAGGATAATAAAATAAATTATAATATGAATTTATTGGCCTATGAAAGTGCGGGGGCCCACTTCGGCCGCATAGGTTGCAATGGCCTAAGACTGGCCCTGACTAGACTTATACATAGGCCTAAGTTTCTTCCCAGTCGTGGCATATAAACCGCTCCATTACAGTATTTTATATTTGAACAATTCTGTAGTCCTGTAGTAATCAATACAACAAGACATAAACAACCATGTAGATACTGCAACTCACATGTATTGTATTGTACAGTTAAAAATAAATCTCATGCTAAACGCAGATTGAAATCAGCTGTTGTGGTCACTTCTCTGCCTACATAAATGTAACACGCCATTTTAGTTTCAATAACGTATTTACAGTAAATGTGTAAGAAAAATTAAAAAATTGCCATTAAACTGTTCATAAATATCTTTCTCACTGTGATTTTCGGATAAAAACACCAGAAATTCTTCAAAAACTTTATGATAGATCTATCTGTACGGCAGTAACCACAATTGTACAGAAGTTAATTTTGCACTTAGACAACTAGCAGAAAAAACAACTAGCAGAAAAAGCAATAACTGAAAACAACAAAGAATTGTATATTACGTTTGTCGACCAAGAAAACACATTCGACAGAGTGGACGGACAACAAATTCCACATGCACACTCTGGCGTGCGACAAGGATGTGTTCATCTTCGTCTTCTGCGTTCGTTCTCAAACTCCTGCATATTAACAGGATGTTCGGAGAACGTAATGCGTTGTATCATGGTTTACGGCATTACTGCGCCTTTCGGCTTGACACATCCGACTTCAGCATGGCTTTGGATCACTGACCCTATATGGGATGGGGCAGCCAGCTCCATCCCATAACTTTCTTAGTCGCCTCTTACGACATGAATAGAAGGTAAATAGTGTTGCTATTCTTTTCTCCTCTCACGGGCCCCGGCAAAACACATGTTTTGTCTATGTTTATGTCCTGGTTTATGTTTAAATCGTAATGAAACGCGAAACATGGAAATCTATGACATCTGGCCCTAGAGGAATAACTAAATAACAAACAAACAAACAAATAAACAAACAAACTAACTAACTAACTAACTAACTAACTAACTAACTAACTAAAGGTCTATTAAAATTGCCGTTACCAATGAATAAGACAATATAAAACAATCTCTATTGCGAACTTTTTTTTTTGCGGACAATCAAACAATACTGTCAAAATCAGAAGAACTACACAACATATATACTCCACACAACATATATACTCCACACAACATATATACTCCACACAACATGTAGATACTTTAACTTGAAGATAAACAGAGAAAAAAAAGCCCCAGGTAATCTTTCTTTCTCTTTTCGCTTTATACCCCTTTGTGCGTTGTAATATCATGGGTAAAAGAGTTCTCTGGAGATGGCTTTTTGTGTGCTTTTTTGACTTCTTTACTTCTGTAATCCATGATCCATCGTTTGACTGGTCTGTCGCTGGCTTTGTAATAATTGTGCCTTTAGTAATGTTTTTTTTTAAGGACAATGTCTGATGGTAGACCGGAAACATTTAAAAACCATTAAACCTGATGTGAGGACATCATGATGTAATCCAAGATTGGCATTGTGTGTGTTAGTCTTCTAATGTTTTCGTTCAATTTAATTGATGTAATGCCATTCGCAATCACAGAAAGAAACACTTCTATTTTCATCGGTGACCAACAACTTAGGCATACACAGTTGATCGAATTTACTTATCTTAGAAGCACCATATCATCAAGTGAGGAAAACACCAAATAAATCCAACATAAATGCTACATAGCATACGAGATCTTAGGACAGATGTCTCCTATTTTCACAAACAAACATGCGAACATGAACACCAAAATTGCACATTATAAAGCTATCATCATACAATCACTATACTACAATGTCAAACGTGGAAAATAACAACAAAAGACAACATGTTACAAAGCAGATGACTTATCTACGTAGAATTCTTGGAGTAACAATAAGAGACGAAATGAGAAATGAAAATACAGACGACTAACAAACACACTGCCAATTCTGGATTACATTAGACCATAATTACCACCCAACTTTTTGAAAAGTCCCAGCTTCAGAGAGCAATAAAATACAGGATAATCTCATCATCATCATCAAGTGCCGTCTCCGCAACGAAGGTTGGCTGCAACGTATCTCCAACATCTCCTGTCTTTTGTCTTGGTGGTGCACTCTGCTAGACTGTAACCTGTCCATCGTGTGATGTTACTCTCCCACTTGTATCTCTGCCTACCTCTTGCTCGCTTCCCTTTGACTTTACCCTCAAGTAAGGTCTTCAATAGGGTGTCATGTCTTTTAATGTGTCCAAAGTATTTTATTTGCCTGATCTGTATTTCTCTTAGTAGTTCTTTCTTCATATTAAGTGTCTTTAGCACCTCTTTATTTGTTTTCTTCTCTTTCCATGATGTTCTCCCTATTCTTCTATATACCCACATCTCAAAGGCATCAATTTTGTCTTCTAATTGTTTATTTAGTGTCCATGTTTCTGAGCCATACATTAATATGGAATAGATGTAGCATTTTATAATTCTCATTTTTAACTTGTTTGTAAGTTGTTTAGATATTAATAATTTCCTCATGTCATTGAAGGTACTTTTAGCCATTCCTATTCTCCTTTTAACTTCTGTTTCACATCTGCCATCATTTGTGACTATGTGTCCAAGATATTGATACTGTTTTACTTGTTGTAGTTTCTCTCCCTGTATGTTTATGTTTACCTCCTGTTCTTCTGTGTCTTTGCTGATTATAATGGTTTTTGTTTTTTGAATGTTTATATCCAGTCCATATTCATTACTTGATTTATTGACTTGATCTATTAGTCTTTGTAGTTCATGTTCACTTTCTGCTAAAAGAACAGTATCATCTGCATATCTAATGTTGTTTATTATTTTCCCATTGATCTTGAGTCCTGGTATTTCTTCTATATTTTTAAAGATATTCTCTGTGTAGATATTAAATAGGCTTGGTGATAAAATGCATCCTTGTCTTACCCCTCTTCTTATTTCTATGTACGGAGAGTAGCTGTTTTCACACCTTATTCATGCAGTTTGTTCCCAATATATATTTCTAATCAGCCTGATGTCTTTTCCATCAGAAAATCGGATAATCTAAGTTCTTATATATATATATATATATATATATATATATATATATATATATATATATATATATATATATATATATATATATATATATATATATATATATATATATATATAATATACACACGCACGCACGCACACACACATATATATATATATATATATATATATAATATATATACACACGCACGCACGCACACACACACACATATATATATATATGCCTATATACGCTCACAATATATGAACAACTGATAAGCTAAGCTAGCTTGTGGACTAAGAAATAACTTCAGAACAAAAGTTACAACAGTTTAAACATCAAGAATTGAATCATACCATTCACATCGTCATCTTTGAGTAGCGTTACTGAAGTTATTTGTCTGCCTATTCTTCACTTTTTCTACATAACGTTGATAACTTTTGATTGTTGATTCTTGATCAAGATAACTTTTGATAATTTTATCCTTCAGTAACGACAGCAGTTTTTGGTGGTGTCAACGAGTGACAAGGATGCTGATGATAGCACTGCCCCTTGACAGCCAGCTTGTTTATTTCTTTTTCATAATTCGATGATTATGAGTCTTTAAAAGATCGTGTATCATCTGAAATGTATGGAGTCGCTTGTTGCAAATGTTTAAGGAACATTTCAAGCCATGATGGCAACAATTACATGCATCATTAGCACGCGAGGCGCAAGAATGGCATATGCAACCTATGGTAAATACGGATAGTATATCTTGTTTTTCAGATGAGCAATAAATCCACTGTTAAGTCCTGTCATGGTTGAACAGTTGTCACTGGCAAACACAATTATGTTACTTAAAGGAATGCATCTCTCTGCAAGCAATTGTTTCAGTTCTTTATAAAGACAAGCAGTACTTGCATCCTCAACTTTTACATAATCAAGAAGCAAGTCAATGAAAATGTGTTGACAACACGATGTGTTGTCATAGTATATAACAACAATGGCTAAAATTTGACTTATTGAAATATCAGTACTTTCGTCAATAACAGGATACAATTTTCTCTGCTAACATATTTTTGTGATATCACTTCTCTCTTCATGTGCAACACCATCTTGCATTATATAGAAAACTTTAGTCCATTTCAGTGATAGGGGTTTATGTTATGTTATGTTCCCCCAGGGCCATAGGCGGCGCATAGGGCAGAAACCATAGCTTTCCATTTCTGTCTTTGTGTTGCCAGGTTTTTCAGTTCTTGGGTGATGTTTAGGTTCATTGACATGCACTCTCTATTAATGGTTTTTTGTAGAGTTTCTCTAGGTCTCCATCTTCTTACTTCCGGTGGCACCCAACTTTGTTTGTTTTGCGTTCGCTCCATTGTAACCAGCACGGATATCCGTGCGATTTCCGCCTGGAGCGTGATTACGTTGTGCCACCGTTATGCGCCTTGTAGGCCTAGCACATCCCATTTCCTCGTGTATGTGGTGATTCTTCGCCCAGACGATTTTTGGTCTCGTCTGTCTCGCACGAGGTGTTCCACTGTCTATGAACTTGCCTCGTGTAATTGGACGTACTGTTCATGTGCCCATCGGCTACGGAACCGTTTCTCATCTGTGAGCCTGGTTCCTTAAGGAGAAGGACTCAACAGAAGTGTTGGACCCTGGCTCTTTTGCCCTCTTAGCCGAGGTGTAATTCACCGACATCGTGTACCCCTTGTCCAAGTTCGAGTCTCACACCACGCGTTTGAGAGCAAGGCGTTCTCGAGCTGAGCGACCTTGTCCCAATAGCGCCTGAGCCCATCAGGTACTGAACCCTTTCTCTCTGCAAGTGCATTTCCGGTATAGGAAAACCTGACAGTAGAGTTGGGCCAGGACTGCCATCGTTGACCCTTTCTTGCCTAAGCCCATCGGGTACGGAACCCTTTCTCTTCGCGAGCATATTTCCGGTTTAGGAAGTCTTGACATTAGAGTTGGGTCAGGTATTCTTGCTTTTCGGAACGCCAATGATTTTGGGTCAGCTTCTCCGTCTGTAAGGAACACAGATAACTAGAAGCTCGTCTCGACCTGACTGAGCTTGTAGTTCCCCTTTCCTAGGAACTTTTCACTTTCGATTTGCAGTTCGCACTCCCCTCTAGCGCTGTTCTGCCCTTTCATTGTTTCATTGTACTCAGTATGAAATCTGTTTGTCTCTCATCATGCATCTACCTTTACGTGCAATTTACATTGGCCGCCCCTCCAATGTTCGGACTGGACTGACTAGCTTCACTGTATGTCGACAGTGTCGCTATATGTGATGCTGGTGGTGTCGGAGATATTGTCTGTCTCTTATGCAGTTATATCTCTTTCCATCTGCTACCTCCACATTCTCGGACACGATCCCCAAATGAATTGGCCACAATCAGCTCGAGCTGCTGAATTTCTGTTTCCAGAGTGCACCGCGAGGAGGTACATTTGGGATCTTGGTTATCTGCTAACCTTGGGTCCGCCTAGAGCAATGCGTTCCCTTTGCACCCCCCATCCAACGTAGTGACTGAAGGGGAATTCTTATGCTGTTCATTCTGAGAGCATGAACGATGTAGGACCAGCACCTTTGTCTTG
Organism: Meghimatium bilineatum; assembly: GCA_034231615.1. NCBI lineage: Eukaryota > Metazoa > Mollusca > Gastropoda > Stylommatophora > Philomycidae > Meghimatium > Meghimatium bilineatum. The sequence goes on along the minus strand of CM067304.1, from coordinate 26,608,958 downwards.
TGAAGGAAGATATATAGGTTTGTTTACTTTCCTCTCGTATTGTAGTGTTAGATTCAAAGTCACTCCACTTAACGTTCAGAATGGTACGTAGGCATTTGTTTTCAAAGGTGTTTAGTCTTTTATCTGTGGCTTTCCAACTTTCGCATCCATATGATAGAATATGGATACTGTTGGAGTTAAACAACCTGAGTTTTGTGGTGTTTCTTAGTGTGTTTGACGTCCAGATGTTACGTAGTTTATTGAAAGCACCGCTGAAAGGGCAATACGGTGTAAAATTTCTTTTGATGTGTCTCCATCCAGTGCTAGATTGGTACCTAAATATGTAAAATTGTTGACTTTTAATAATGAAACATTTTGAATTTTTATTTCATCGCTGGATCTCGTGAAATCTAGTATATGGGTTTTTGATGTGTTGATTTACTTGAGTAGTGTTGGAAACAGTCAAGCTTAGATGTATCGTCTGTGTGGTTTCCGCTTAAAAGGGCCAGGTCATCTGCGTAGTCAAGATCTTCGAGAACGGTATTGTTATTCATTTTATTCCTGTCAGCTCATTTTCAGTGCTCTTTCTTATGACC